>NW_004624753.1:10128678-10360878 GCF_000247695.1 Heterocephalus glaber | reverse complement strand
TTTTCTTTATTAATATTACTAGCATTACATGAAAATAAGAAGCTGTGAAATCCCAGCTTTGATATTTGCACCCAGTAAGTATCAAGCCATTATTAGTAACTATTCCTATTTTCAGTGTTCCTTTATGCACCACGTAGAACTGTCTCACAAAGACCAGTCATGCAGATCATATTTTGGAGGAACCTGAGGTGGAGCGAGAAAGCTCACAGGAACCTCTCATCCTGGGGGAGAACGTGCTAAGGGCCTCGACCATTTACCTGTCATGGCCTAAACAGCAGCCACCTGTTCATTTCCTCACCATTGGTGTAGACCAGGGACGGTGACTTTCAGTGTGTTCAGTGGTAAACAGCCCACTGTGGCACATGTCCTGTAGGTGTGCCCCCACTGGGTTACACAGCTCTGTTGGGAGGTGGTGAGTCAATTCATCCTTCTTTCTACCACCAAAAAGGTGAATGAACTTCTTTTTGCAGAGCCATTTATGCTTATGTCATACGTTTTAGTTGAAACCCTTTTGCTTAATCAGAAACTTTAACTGGGAAAATTAAACCATGTTCCTTGTCTAAATTTCAGTAAGAGAACCACAGGCTGAAATCTGCAGGCTGAATTCATCTGAAACCCTTGTGACCTGTATTTTGGGGACCAAAGGCCAGTGCTTTATGTTCAGGAAAGTCAGCTCTGTGTTCTGGAACTGGACTGTCTTAAGCCCCATAGGAGCACATGTGCCTTCTCACCAGGACCTAACCCTGGGACACTCCCTTCCAGCCCACTGAGCAGGGGAGATGAAACCAACAAAGACACCTAGGGCCACGGGTTCCTTCCGGGGAGCTATGTTCTCTCACATGGTCTCATTTTCCCCAAGTCTGGTCTGTGTAACAGTTGGATCTCGTAGTTTAAGCTTCTCTGGGTCAATTCCCGTAGCCTCGGCTCAGCCCTGAATTGCTGCCTGTGCAGCACAGAGTCCTTGGTTTCTCAACAGGTAGGATGTACTGCTAGGCTCTGTGGGTATGAAAAGGAATCCACCTGCACCCTCCCTAGAGCTAAAAACAAACAGCCTTGCCAGACTGGAGGGCCACAGTGCTTTCTAAAGAAATTCCAATAATGAATAAGTATATTTCTAATTTGTTCGAGGAATTAAAAGTAAACAGTGCAAAACTGGATCACAGTGGCCAAGGGTGGATAGTATTCCGACCTATATACATCAGAAATACGTTATGTAATATTATAGGACTCGGAATTTAAATGTGATTTTTAGAATTAAGTCCTTAGCATTTTGAATTTAATTGAGGCATGTAAGCCTTAAAGCATGATGGACTCAAAAAGCACTGTCACAGTAGTTTTTGTGGGTACAGTAATGACCAGCAGGGGGCGCGAGGGAGCTGGGAACTTTGTCCTCATCTCTGAGCGTAGCTAATTGTCAACAGGCAATCCCTATATGAAAAATTGATCAAGCCAGATTGCAAGATATGTAAAGTTTATTATATGTAAATTTATGCTTATGGAAAAGAAATCCTCTAAAAACAAAAGACAAAGACTGTAAAAAGGTTTTACATTTTTTAAAACTCATTAACAAGATACCAATTTCAAGAGATACAGTTACATTGCAAAATGTAATTCTCTTTTAAAAAGCTAGTAATGACTTAACTGATGAATTACAAATGTAGCTATTAGCGATTAAAAACAATACTTAGGAATTTAAGCAGCTTGAGTAGTTAAGCTAGGCAAAGAAAATTCTTGTTCTCATATATATATATATATATATATACATATACATATACATATATATATAAAATTCCAGTAATATTCTCTTAAATTCCTGTTAAAAATATAATCAGTATTATAGTCAGCAAAATGCCTTTGACTGACGCCTGGATTATTTTACCACTTTACCTGGTTACACAGTGATTTTTTTTTGTCAGATGTAACTGACATCAGTTTTGTCTTTAAGATAAATGAAGTGATAACTCACATTGCAGCATCATGTGGAAAATATTCAAACTACATGTAAAATGCTCTTTTTTTAATTAAATGGAGAAATCTATTGTCCCACAAAGAGTTGTTTCTCACAAAGAGTGTAAAACTACAGGTTGGCTATGGTAATAGCAACTAAACTACATCCAACCCTGAAGGTAGAAAAGTCCCTGAAAAGAAATACACAGCCTAGTTATAATATGCCATATAAAGGTTGTATTCTTATGTTTTAAACTTCTCCCAATGCGGAGAAACTCTGATGCTTCCATGGTTCCCTTACTAGGCGGTGGCACATAAAGTTATTTAGTGAACATTATCACGATCATGGCTTACGATTTAATTCAATATGACAAACACTTATACATAGCAGCCGTGGTTTGGATGTTGGTTATGACAATATTTGCAGTTCAACTGAAGAACACGCACTGGTTAAATTTGGTACAAAGCTTGAACACTCAGGACAGATTGGCACAATACATGCAGATAGAGAATTCTCTCTTCAAGTCAGACATCACCAAATAAGCCATTTTCCTAGTCCTGTTCCCCAAGCTTCCTCCGCGGTATAGGCGATGTTTGGTGCCAGGGCTTCGGAAAACATCGCCCAGAGTAAGGAAGGAGCCAGGCAGTCATCTGAAGGCGTGGTGGAAGTGCGGCAGGATGGCCGTGCTGGCGCCGGCCGTGAACACGTGCGGGATGGGCGGCAGGGGCAGCTGGCCCAGGCTCACGGCGCCCACGGCCAGCGGGGCCTCCTGCTGCTGCGGCCCCAGGCAGCCCAGCCGATGGGGATGGGGCAGGGGCTCGGCGGGCCCCAGGGCGAGCGCACCGCTGCCAAAGGCGTTCTGGGCGGTGGGCGGGGGCAGCTGCCAGAGGCTCAGCAGGGACGAGAGGTCCAGGGAGGCCGGGATGGTCAGGTTCACGGCATCCGCGGGCAGCTCCTTGGGCAGGCCGACCTTCCCGGGCCCCGCCTTGGCCAGCTCGAAGCCGGCGCTCAGCTTGTGAGGTGACTGAGGCTCTGGCAGCAGCAGGTCCTCGAACAGACCGACGCTGCAGAACGCTTTCGTGTCCGCCTTGAGGGGCAGGCCCGCCAGGACGGGGTATGAGGTAGAAGTGGCGTTGTACTTGTGATTCGGCAGGGTCGGGGGAGGAGAGCCGGGGCCCACCGTGGGGTGCAAGGCGGCCAGGGGCTCCGGCGGCCCGGGCTGGGCAGCCTGCTCCGGGGGGCTGAGGGGCAGGCCGTGCGCCTCGGCCGGCACGGGCACACCGCCCGCAAACCCGTTCTGGGCAGCGGGCCCCAGAGGGAAGGGGGACGGGGCCGCGGCCTTCTGCGGGAACGAAGGCGACACGGGGTGGAAGGTGCCCAGGAGCTCCCCGCCCTGCAGACTCTCCTTCAGCAGCTCCTGCGAGTGCGTCTTCTTCGTGTGCCGCGTGAGGTGGTCCTTGCGCCCGAACCTCTGCGCGCAGAACTGGCACAGGAAGTCCTTGCAGCCCGTGTGCACCACCAGGTGGCGCCGCACGTCCTTCCGGGTGTAGAAGCAGCGCTCGCAGTGGTCGCACTGGTGCTTCTTCTCCTTGGCGGTGCCAGGCGGCTTCTCCTCCGCGTGGGCCTTCAGGTGGTCCAGCAGCACCTCGGTGCTCGCCAGCTCCAGGGCGCAGACCCCACAGGTGAGGTCCCCGGCGCTGGCCGCGTGCAGGGCCAGGTGGCGCTTGTAGCCCAGCATGGTGTTGTACTTCTTCCCGCACTCCTCGCACCCGAAGGCCATCTTGTTGGGGTCGTGAGTCTGGAGGTGGTTCTTCAGGTGGTCCTTCCTGTTGAACGTCTTCTCGCAGTGGGCGCACTGGTGAGATTTCTGGGGAGAGTGGGTAGCCATGTGCCTAGGGGGGAAGCAAACATTGCACAGCGGGAGTTGGACAAGGGTGTGGAAATAACAGCACCCAGAATGTTAAAAGTTTGGTACACGTTCACTTTAAAACTACATTTCTGTATTTCCCAAATACATAACATTTTATCATTGAAAACCAAGAGCTACCCGGACTCCCAGCACTCTGGGGGGCTGAGGCAGGAAGATCACAAATCCGAGCCCAGCAGTAAGACCCTGTCTCAAAATAAAAATATAAAAGGCTGGGGATACAGATCAGTGTGAAGACCCTGGGTTCAATCCCCAGGACTGAAAACAAACAAAACCAGACCAAAAAACCAGCAAACCCAAGGACTACTAAAAGCATAATGCAATTTGCACACCCAGAAGAAATGCCTTTTGAGAAGATAGTGTGTCTTGCTAATGTATATAGAGTTCTAGACAAATACGAGTTTGAAAAGTATGTGATGGAAGGCTGAGGCGGGACAGTGGCAAGTTCGAAGCTAGCCTGGGCAACTTAGAGAGACCCTATCTCAGAATAAAATTTAAAAAGAAGTTCAAGTCTCCCTGGTTCAGTCTCCAGTACTGGAAGCAACAACGAAACCCTATCCTTAACTTTGGAGAAAATATGTAATTGGAACCCACTTTTTAAAAACTGTCATCTTTAAGCTTTATATAATAACTGAAACACCAAGTACTATATGTTAGTATTTCTCACACATTCTTTTTTTTTTTTTTTTTTCTGGTACTGGTGATTGAACTCAGGACCTTGCACTTCCAAGGCAGGTCTGAGCTAAATCCTTGACTATATGCTAGTATTTCTTATAAAACAGAATCCTGCATTACAGCTTGCGGCTTGCAGGTGCCACATACGTTGCTCTATCCCTTAAGGCATCCTCTTAAGAGGCTTGTCTTACTAACAATTTTAGTGCAACTGTATCCTCTGAGTTTGTGACTTTGGATACAAAAAAATTTCTAACAACTCATTCTATTAAAAAAAATACACTCTCTTTCAGACTATATGTTTAACTCAAAAGTATATTTAATTATACCTTTTACCACTGCCTACTCTATCTTACCCATTCCCGATAAGTAGTCGCGAACAGCAGTGGTTTAGAAGACAGTGGTCTCACTAAGAGTCAGACTGGAAGCCAGTTCCAAAATTATAAAGCTGATATGGATCACTGTTTTCAAAATAAAAGCAAAACCTCCTTGTACACCTCCTTCCTCTGTCTCTTAAACAAGAGTAACCTGCCATGTGCAGGGAATAAAAGGTTGGCATGTAAAACGTGCTGAGAGACAAGAACCAATACAACAGGCATTTGAGAAATCAGACATGCTGCTGTCTCCACATTCCGGATGTACTTAGGTGCATCCATAGGTTCCACAAAGGGTTTTTAAAAGCATGTTAAGAGGGGCAGTAGCCATCTTGTTCTAAAGATATCCACATGTGGCGGGATTGGTATGGGGCGGGGCTGACTTCCAACTTAGTATTCACACTGTTTCTATTTGGCTTACTAATAATAGATCGTGCTGCAAAGGACTGTCCCAAGTCTTCTCTTGTTGGCTTTCTTCCCCTTTCTTTGTGGAGGATTTTAATCTGGCTTGATTTCATCTATCATCCATGGACTGTGACCATAAGACTCCGTCTTGGACTTGAACTGCCCTGCCAAATCATCTCTTCTCACCCTTTGCTGACTGCACCTAACTGGTTTTATTGTCTGCTGTACTTGGACCTATGTTCTTTTTCTGGTTAATCAAGTCAGTTATTTTGTCCTTCAATTACTGTTCATAAAATAGAACTCCTGTGTAATGCTGGGAGATGGGGTGGAATGCTGCCCTATTACCTTTTCTTTTTTTAGGACAAACCTAAAGCATCCTGCCATCCCAGTCTCATTCCTTTAAGATTGTACGGCCAGAGAGACTCTGGGGGCTGGGGCAGGGAGCTCAGTGCCTGCATAAAAGCACATGGTTTCCCTGTTTTGCTTACTTCACACCCTTAACTGGACAAGCCATTTCCCTTGAACTACCTCAGTGATGCTTAAGACATTTTCAGTGCAGTTTCACCACATAATGCCAAGGAATTTGACTCCAATAATCTGCTTGCTCTGCTGTCTTTCCCAGGTATTTCTCTCCTTCTGTGTCTCTCAAGCTTTATCCCCGAGACTGAGCCACAGCCCAGGCCACTGTAGGTGCTGGGGTGATGCCTGCTGCCTGCTCAGCAGCAGCTTGATGCACAATAGGGAGCCGCCGAGATGACCCTGGTGTGCACTGTGCGCATTCAGACCGCTATCATGACAACTAAGTGGCCTGTGTGCACAGGAAATGCTCGAATTGTAAAGTGCCTATACATTGACAAGCTTAATTCAAACAATCAACCTATAGCACAGTACAGCATCTGTAACAGTGGTGTGCTTACAGCCAGGAGCATGATTTACATTTTCTTTCACGTCATTCAAGTGCCTTCCTCTGGGCACTCCAAGATTGAATAATAATGAGGCCCGTTAATATCACTCAAAGGAAAGGCATGCTTGCTACTGCTGGCTCTCACCTGTGCATTTCTATGTGTGCATCAGAAAGCTGAAGCCTAAAGACACGGGCAGAGCACATTTCCCCTTACCAGGCATCAAAAGCAACACAAATTAGTGGCAGTCCTAGTGCGTGGCTCTGCGAGCCCCACAGACATCGGCACACAGCCTCCGCTGGCAGGCACAGTACTGTCTGGCCGAATAGTCTGCCTTCTCTATATTACTACAGTCCTTGGAAACAGAAGCTGTATGTCATGTATCATTTCCCTCGTGGCATGGAGTACCTAATAGCTCTCAAGAAATAATTCAGATTAAACATATATTTCTTTAAGAGACTCATCTGGTACAGCAGTGTTCTGCAGCGCTCACAGGCTGCGCATCTGCACACACAATGGAACCCACTTGTGCAGGTGCCTTTCCCACGCCAGGTGACAAGCTGCTCCAAAAACCTGCACCTGTGGGGTCTCCTCCTCTCCAGCCTCTCTCGAGGGACCTGGGTAAGCCCTTGCACCCTCTGCCTGCACTCTCGAAACAGGAAGCAGGAGGCTGTGTTTTCTAGTGTCTGCCTGCCTACCTCCTCGGCTGTGGGCTCCTTGCCCTTCTGCCTTCATGCCGGCTGTGTATTACATACAGGTGCACAAGAAATATCTGTCGAAGGAATGAACTGATATTGCACAGCAAAACTGTCAGACCGAAGCACAGCGATCCCTGGAGAGAACAGGTTTAAGGAATGGCTGAAAGGCCACCGCGCATGCCTTTGCCCTTGGAGTGAGCGGTCTGAGGGGGCCGGAGGAGCCTTCCTAGCATGTCTCACCTCGTCAATTTGTATCTGGAAATGAAGGCTTTGCCACAGTCAGCCTGCAAGCACTTGAACGGCCGCTCCCTGGAGTGGGAATAGTTGTGGACAGTGAACTTCTCCAGGGTGAGGAATGTCTGGCCGCATAGCTGGCAGGGGAACGTGGCCATGGGCTTTGCTTCTCACACCTCTCTCTTCAGATGTGCTGACCCAAGGCTGTGCCATTTAAGCACAGATGGAAGGAAGGCACTGTGCACATCAGCAGAGTCACTGCGGCCGGACTGCAGAGAAGGCCAGAGGCAGCATCACCACCCAGTGCTACCCAGACATGGAGCTCTCGGACGTGCCCAGTTCGCTTCCTGCTTCCCCACGTTCCGGTTTACACGCAGCCTCGAGATGCAGGCGCAGGAAGGGTGTCTGCATGGCTACTGCTGGGTGGGGTTCTGCATCACCAGGCGCCTGTGGAAACAAGAAGTTGCCTTGTGTCAGCCATGCACAGCCTTGCTTCTCCTCCCTGCCACTTCAGAAGCAACCGCCCACGCTCAGCACATTCCTCTACACGGCCCTAACTGGCACAGTTCTCCCTGAGCGCTCCAAGAGGCCCTTCTGCCCGGAGAGCTTCCCCTCTGCTTCTCACGAGTGGCGCCATCAAGCCTTCGGCTCGCGCTTCGGGATGATGGGGCACACGGCTTAGGGACCAGGAAGGCTCTTCCCATTGATTCGGCCTACTGTGAGGCTCAGGTGACAAGACAAGAAAAACCCACCTTGGTGTGCTGCAGTGTTTTACTGGTCATAAGCAAAATTCTCCCTCCTATTCAAACCATGGGTTTCCTCCTTCACACACTGTTAGCATAAGATAAGTTGTCTATGACACCTGTTTAAACTTCCAGAGGATGAGAAGAAATCATTTGTATATGTCTAAGGCAATTTGTTTGTCACGTCATGGCGCACAGGGCCTGGTATAAACATGAGTAGAGCTGGGGAGCCGCACTGATGTGGCCAGGCGAAGAGCATGTTTCCATGGAAACGAGACTGACGGCTGCTCTGAAAGCGCAGGCCACACTTCCACTTGTAGCACCGTCTTCTCGAAAGCTGTTCTGTCCCTCTCTGTCCCTTTTGTTCACGAAGTCATTACCTCAGTCTTCAGCTACCCCTGGGCAGGACAGTTGTAGGAGCTGGGCCTGCCAACTCCTCCAACCCAGCCAATGCCACCGAACTCCACGGTCTTTTTTCTCTACCAATGGACCCTCATCTGAGGAAATGCTTACAATGTCTAAGACACCACCATGAATATCAACCTGCCACTACAACTGGAAAATTCCACACCTGACTTCATATGATGGGTTACTTAAAACACAGACACACTAGAAATGTATAAAACTACCTCAGGTTATGGTTAAGGTGTATATGAAATGCAAGTACATTTTGTGTTAAATTTTGTGAGAATTAAGTTCCATTCCCAAGATATCTCATATATATTCATTCCAAAATCCAAACAACTCCAAAAGACCGAAACTCTTGTGGTCCCAAAGTGTTTCATTCATCTATTTTATTCATTCTCCCTGACTCCCTGACTCCCTGGTCATCCTGAGATGACCAGTAAGTCCAACAGAACTTTCCACAATGATGGCAATGCTAGGTATATTATGACTCTTAAACACTCGAAATGTGCCAGTGAGAAGCAGTAATTTATTCTGTTTAATTTCAATAGTCACATGTAGCTAACTGCAGCTTCATGGAACAGGCAGATGCTTAGATTTCCTGGCAAGGCTGGCTTTCCTTGGACATAACTGCATTCACTCTCAGGTGTTTTCCCTGGAATGTGGGAGGAATTTGTGTCATCTATTTTATAAACACAGTGGAAAGATTTGGCAGTTCAAATTCCCGCTTACTCATGTAGGCTATATCCCAAGTTTCTGTTTCCACTTTTATGATAGTCACGTGATGTATGGAAGCGGGGTGGGGTTTGGGGACAATCAACTGAGAGAAAATGACCTGGAAGCAAATTTTAATTAAAAAAATCTCCATACAGATGTTATAGTATTTATGAAACACTGAGATTAAAATAGAACCATGTGTCCATGTACAACTAATGGCTTCTAACAATTCAATGATGGATATGGTGGAGAAAAGACATAATCTCCCCGTGTATGCCCCATCAGTTATTCATGCTGGGAGGAACCCATGCAGACAAGGCACATGCAGAAGGAATAGAAGAGACAAAAAATGATGAGCTGCATACTTTGTTTCTCAGCAGATGTAAATCTCCACTGATCACTTACCAACATAAAAGGAGTACAAAGGAAAATCAGATATATTCAATTTTTAAAACTGCCCTTTGGATAAAGTTTTTCAGATCCACTTTCCGATCACTTGTCGCTAGATTCACAAGCCCAACAGTCATGTACATTGTCCATATGTTCTTTCCCGCTAGCGTTCCAAGATGGTGACTATAATCAGAGCATTAGGATGGCCATGTTTCATTTAGGAGCAAGGCATACTTCCTCCACTTCAGGTTCCCAAACCTTCCCTCAAAAACAAAGTCTCTCAACTTTTTACACATACCTAACTTAGTTTATGAATGTTCTTCCCAAGATCTTGTGAGTTGTAGGTTTGTGTTAAATATACCCAGCCTAACACAAGGGATAAAGTTGGTCCTCAAATGTTGAGCTGAATTAATTACATGATAGTGAACATATTTTAATTTCTTTAGTGATTAGCTCAAATTCATATGAGCTATAAAATTCAGCCACCATAACTATGTATTTCATAAATATGGGCCTTAGAATACAAGTGTTTGCACTGTTTTCATGATATAATCACTAATGTCTATAACTGTCTTTCCCAGCAGACTACACTGAGGATCAAAGCTTAGCTATTAAAATAAATAAGTAGGCTGGGGATTTACCTCAGTGGTTTCGCCACCTGCTGAGCAAGCGCAAGGACCCGAGTTCGATCCCCGATACCAAAAAAATAAAAAATAAAATAAATAAGTAAACTGTGTGGATATGTGCAACATCTCATCACCAGGCACTCCATCGGTACCGGCTACATTCGGATGATTCTGATCTTTAGTTGAAACTTGATGTACTTCTGGCCGCATCCTTGAAAAAGACTTCTGATCCCTTTCTACTGCCTGGCCTACCCACAGCAATCCTAGGAAAACTGACAAAGTGCTGGTCCTGATGAGAGTCTGCCTGTTCTACCGCTCGACAACGGATTGCATCTGAATCTGAAATGTGGTACTATTTCAACACCTGTCACCCTGGAAAGATAGTAAGTCTTCCCCCAAAACATCTCAGGGCATAATTTTCAGTCCCCTTGATTCTAAAAATACTGAGTGAGTGATACAGATCTGCCAGGACGCCAAAGAAGGCTCGTGCCATCTGCTTCATTCTGTTCATGCTGATTATTTTAGGGATGAGAGAGGATCAGACGGGAATAAGAACATATATATATATGGCAACAGCCAGGAAAGACTGTGTCCCTGGGGGCTGGGGAAACAGCGGCGAAGGGGAGGTCAGAGCACAAGTGGAGTTCCAGGACTTTCCTGATGCCACGTAACACAATCACCTAACGGGGGACAACTGTTTCACAGCATTCTCAAAATAAACCATGACTTCTGGCTTCCACTTCCATTGTTCCCTATGATTCAATTCAAGGCCCATTTCTGAGGGGAAAATGAATTTCCATTTTTGGTCTTCCAGGATGGATGCTCTCATTTTTATTTTCACACCATTCATCACTACATCTTATGGATAAGAAAGTTCTACTCCAAATCTCTTCCTCATGCACCAGATATAAATAATGTTAAGGCCAATTTTAAAAGACCTCTAACAAATTTGTTATTTCTTATATTCACAATTAGGAAGCAGCCAGTCCTGGAACAGGAAAGATAGAAATTCTTTGCTGGTCTGCTCCTAGGAAGCATCTAGAGTACTTTTCTTAGTGTCAGTTCTTTGAAGGACTTGGGTAGCAAGTGTCTGTTAGAAAAAAATAAAGAACTACTCAGAACCATCAGCAAAGGTAAGAGGAGGCCAGAAGCTCTGGGTAGTTGTCACTGCTTACTTTTTATTCTGTGCATGTCCTAAAATCTACTGAGCACTGTGCCTGAGTGAATGCCATGCCAGAGAAGGTAGGCTTATATGACTGATCAGTGGGAAAAGGTGCTCATGGCATGTGACCATCTCAAACTACACGTGAGGCCGCGACAAAGCTCTGGGGTGGCCATGGCGGGCTTATGTCAGCCTTGACCAAGAACAAGCCCCTCTGACTTGTCTGGAACTCCATGCAGAATTAGGAAGCACGCATACTGGAGTCCTTGTGTAGACAGGGACCATAACTTTGCTTGGATTTTCCAAGGGGTCCTAGGTCAAACAGGTTAAAGAACAATGACTGAGATGAGAAAATCCTCCTTGATGTTATCAATATTCTGTTGGACTCTTCACAATGTCATTGATATTTCCTAGCCCATGGGCTACATATTTTGTGTCTGGTTTTTGTGGAGTTAAAATGAAAAGGAAAAGCCCTGGGACATTGTTTTTCTCAAATTCAAGTGGTAAAACAACTTGCACAAATTTCATTTCAAATACAGGAAGAGATGATCGTTTCACAGGTCCTGCCCTGAGCGACAGATGTACCTTACAACTAGCTGTAAGGTGCCCTCCAGTCATAGGGTTTCATTTGTCAGCATGTTTTAAAGTCACTTATTTAAAACTCCTCGATGAAGCATTACGATATTATCATTAAGGTCCATCAACACTTGGTCCATCAACACTGCCCAGGATGAGCTCCAGGGCTGTCACCCCACAGTTGCCCACAGCCCGTCAAAGCCTCGGGTGCGTCGCCTTGCTATTCGTGTGCCACATTCTCTCAGGCAAATGTGCTTCCCTCCTGGAATGCCTGCCGTCCTGGTCCACCTGGCCAGCTCCTCTCCTGTCACTGCTGGACAGAGCACTGAATTCCTCTTCCGGCCAGTGGGGTGCACGTGACTGTCCCACAGACATGTCCTCCACACCTGCCTGAAGCTGTTTCGCCTCAGTATGTGCTCACTGGCCGGAAGCTCGGCTGCCCCTGCCCCCATCCTGCTGTGGTAGGGCCATCCCACAGCCTGCTGGACACTCAGGTTTACTGCCTACAGGTTTCTTAAACTGTTGCCTTGAGAGAATTTTGTTATGCCAGCAACTAAGCTCTTATTTTCTTAGAAATGAGGCCTTAAATAAGCAAGAACACCAAAGTGAAGTGTTTATCTAATATTCAGAGAGAAAAAGAAAGCTCTCTAGTGCAGTATAGCCCTACTTTAGAACATCAGGTCTATGTACTAGCCATAAAATTCGAAAAAGGATGGATGCATTCCATTTGCAAATAGCATGAGTTGTATCTACTTAAAGATGGTAGAGTGAATAAAAGCATGTTGCTCTGGTCTTCCCAGAAACTCTGCTACAGACAAGGGGGAAGGGGAGGTTCCCTCAAGGACCCAAGCATTACCCTACAATGAGGCCCTTGTTGACAAGCCCTACCTAAGTACACAAGAGACGCTTCCTTGGCTCTTTAATGGCTCTCCACTCCCACATCAGTAGGCAGTCAAGGATTACCAGGAAACAGGATACAGCATCTGCGAGGAAAAATCACTGCAAAACTTATAGGAAAAAGCAGCTAGGATGGGGAAGAGAGAACACAGAAGAAAAATTTAAAAGCTACTATTGTTAATATCCTAAAGGGGGGTAGGAGAGATACTTAAAAGATGACCAGGGTATTAAGAGAACGAGATTTTTAAGAGATGCACAATAACAAAAATGGCAGTGGTAAGCATAAGACCCCAGGAGCAGGGACAGTTATTGGAGGCAGGCATCTCAGAATCTGCGATTTTAATTAATTTTCCTGATGACTCTTAGCCACCTTCAAGTTTGACAATTCAGCTTCTTTAGAGGAAACCTGATGTTTTCCATGTAAGTTGGTCCTATTGCTCACTAATGATTCCCCCACAAAGCAACTCAGCTAATATAATCTGGAGACTAATAGTAAATCATTTACAAATAAAATGGCTACAATATGAATAGTTAGATTAAGAACCTGGAGTTACTTTTAAGTTAACAAACAGTTTATGATCTTTACTACATGACAAACTTACTTATTAAATGTTTCATTATTGTACTACGAGCTGTGGATCATAGAATAAGGCAATGAACAGAAATAACAGATATAAATTTAAAATAAACCTTTCATTACTTGTAGATCATGGTCTACATAGAAGACACAAAAGAATTCATACCAGAAGATTAGCATTACAAAGGTTGTCATTGTTTAGTTATCAAAATCAAACTACAAAATTCAACTGCATTTCTAAATACCAGCAAAGAGAGATATAATTTTAAATGCCACATATATTAGCTGCAAAACAAAGATACCTAAATAATGCCCAGCAAAAGGAAAAGAGGCGATATATAAAATGGAAGTCACAGACAGGATGCGTGTATTCAAAGATGTTCATGCTTTGGAATCAGCAGATATAATACAATACAATTGCTCATGGAAAAGCAATAAATCATAGTGAAAATAATTAGCAAGGTAGATAGGAATTTAGTTGTTTAGGGAGCAATCAGCTGTTGATGGGGAGATCAGGGTAAGTTTCAAGGAGGACTCCAAGATTAAGATGAGCTTGCAGGTTTAGCAGTTGTTCAAGGGGGGGCTGGTCCACTCCAGGCTAAGGTAACAAATGGACATAGGACATCTGAAAACAAGTAGTTTAGTAGGACTAGAACAAGGGCTCGAATATGAGGTAGAGCAGTGAAGCAGGATGGAGAAGCAAGCACATACCAAGTCATGAAGGGTCCATTCTAGCTAGCTAGGGAAGCGTACATTGGTTGTACATTTTCAGCAGACTCACTCATTTGCTCAGTCAAGACCGTACCAGCTCTGGCGGAGGCAGACAGTGAGAAGAGAAGAGTAACCATAGGTAGAGAAAGCCCGTGAGACCCTGTCTGAACAGGATGGGGAAGAAGCTGTGGAGGTGAAGCCCATGACTGTGGGCCTCAGAGTCATAGAGAATGGAGAGAAGCCAAACTCCCCAGAAGAAAGGATGGTCCAGGCACAGATGACCAAGGAGCCAGTAACAGGAAGCCATTATAAGCAACAGCCTGGTCATCAGATGCCACTTTCTGATGCTAACTCCGGCAGGAAGGAGCCACATAGGAGTGTAGCGGGCCTGGGCCAGGTGGAGACCACTTAGACTTCCACTCTGTCACAGAAGAGGTAACGCTGAGCTGTCCAAGGAGAAAAGTTCTAAGTGACCCTTTGTAAGCAGACTAGTTAGATTAGGATTTAGGATCCCCGAAAGAGGTGAGAGTGGTGGCAGAGATGGAAAGTCCCAGAGGAAAACTCCAGCGAAAAATAGGAGCTAGGAATTTCATTTTAGACATGTTGAGTTGAATGGTGCTTAGTGCCACTCAGGCCAGTAAGGAGATGCCCAGCATGGAGTTGCTGGAATCCTCTTCCAAAGAATGGTGAGCAGGCCCAGCGTGGTGGTCCACACCTGCACTCCCAGTACTCTGGGAGGCTGAGCAGGATTGCAAGTTTGAGCCCAGCATGGGCAACCTGGAGAGACCCTGTCTCAAAATAAAAGAGGGCTGGAGATGTAGCTCAGTATGAAGGGCCTGGGTTCAATCCCCAGTACTGGGAAGGAGGGAGGGCAGGGAAAGGATGAATGGATGGACAGTGGGACAGACAGAGACAAACGGTGAATGGGACCCTTTGGCTTCAGGAAGATGACACCACCTGAATTCTGAACACTGCTTATCCAGGTGACTTTACAAATGTCTCTGAGCTCTCTGTGGGTGGCCTTGAATCCTGACAGGAAGCTCACACAACCAACTTTGATCACCAGTGTTCCTCCTCCCCAGAGTAGTTTGGTGAAGTGGGTTCGCCTTGGGCAAAGGAAGACTTTGTTTTCTTTCCAGCAGGCCACAGCTGGAGTAATCCTCCCCTCAGATTCCTACTCTGCAGGCCGAGTGCCACGGACCTGTGGGGACATGCAGCTGTAGGCGCTGCAGTCACAGAGGAAGGCCCTGCCTGGAAGTGCCCCAGCTTCCTCTGGGGGGACATGGGGCAGGGACTGCTCTGTGGTGTTAGCCATCAGCAAATGGGAACTGAGTCTCAGTTCAAAGCTTGACAAGGTCTGCTACGTAACTCCTGCTTGGTGACAGTACGAACAAGACCCAGACAGCTTTAAAATCCCCTTGGTTGCCTGTCCTCTAGCAGAAGGTGGCTTTCTACAGCCGGGGTCTCTCTTTGTTCTGTTCTGTTTAGCAGACTGGAGAGAGTAGCTAATTTAGAGCAGAGCTGGCCACTACTAGGAGAAAAGCAGCAGCAGCAGACACCAAGTGCGTGTGACGCTGTCTCACCCGGAGTGGGAAGCAGCCCCCAGGGGCACTAAGCCCATGGATGTGAGCCCCAAAGAGCCACAGGTGCCAAACCACAGAGGAGCGAGGCCACTCTGCGGACCAGGCCCGGGGGCGCATCACCATCTTGTGCATCCTGACTCCCAGGCCATGACCGCCACGGCTGCCCTTCCTTGTTGTGCAGAGGTGACGCAGGGCTGGCCTGCTGGGGTTCCCAGGCAGCACCACAGCAACCTAGGGGATGGCTGTGTCCAGAAAGGCAAGTGTTAAATCCAGGATTGGCTCTCAAGCAGAGACGGATTGTCCTTGTTTGAAGAGGACTATTTATCAAGGAAGATTCTAGGTAGCCTGGATGGCGGAAGGGGTGACAAAGGGCTTTGGTACTAGGAGCAGATTTCCTAATCGTTAAAAGTCAGGGATGGGGGCGGTTCCTTTGTGACAGCTGAAAATGTATCCCCCTCCTCCCTCCCTATAAATCTGCGCCGACTGGCCTTTAGACCCTTTTAGGGTCTGCTTCTATAGCTGATGGCGTAATCTCTTTTCCTGGATGCTAAGTGTAGGTCATGGAGGAACCAAAACTCCAATTAACAGCAGGGCCTATTGTCCCAACAGGGCCCCTGCTTAGGGGGAAGAAAAGCCTGGTTCCATCTCAGGAGGCGTGAGGGTGCAGGCTCACCCTGAGAAAAGGGAGGTGAGCATCTGAGCCATGCTGACAAGGAGAAGCCAGACTTGAGAGTCTAAACTGAAAGGAAACTTAATCTATGCTAGCCAGAAAGGATGCTCATGGCTTGGGTTGTTTGATCTTAAGACAACAAACAATGTTACCAGACAGAAAAAAGACAAGCAAGGCTGGGCACGGTGCGGTGGCACACACCTGTAATCCTAGCACTCGGGAGGCTGAGGTAGGAGGATCACCATGAGTTCAAGTTCACCCTGGTCTACACAGTGAGTTCAATGCCAGCCTGAACATGTAGTGAGCCCCTGTCTCAAAAAATAAAAGAAAGAAATCAGTTTGTCAGCAGGATCTGACAGGGGAATGGGATGAGATAATATGTAATTTTTCTTTTTCCTTTCTGAATATCTACACTGCCTAAATTTTGATTACAACCACTTAGACTGAGTCCTGAAGTACCACCAGCTGGGCAGAAGAGGAAGGCGACTGCAGGCAGAGGGAAGAACAGGAAATCAGCACATGGTGCTTTGGAGCTTGGGGCTGGGGGGTGGGGGGCAAGAGGCCCAGGCGGCTCGGGGAAGTGGGCTTAGCTCGGGGAGTATGTGAGGTTCCGCGGACTCCTCAGAGTCATGGCCCATGTCCCTCCCCACACAACTGAGCTGTCTG
The DNA here is from genome assembly GCF_000247695.1 of Heterocephalus glaber. The sequence goes on along the minus strand of NW_004624753.1, from coordinate 10,343,995 downwards.
GAGAGAACAGCAAGCCCGAGGTACTGCTCTGAAGATCCAGGCCCTTCGACCCCTCCAGTCAAGCCCAGGACCAGTCTGATGACCCCAGACAAAAATGTGATGGGTACTTTTAAAACGACAAAGTACACTTTTTTTTCAAGCTTTGTCAATGGATGAATATCCAGAACTTAAACTGTATATAGATGATTGTGTGAGAAAAGTCAAACTGCTATGCTTGTGCCCCACAAATTGTTCATCCAGAAATGAACAAATACTGAAATATACAAATATTTATTAATGGTCCTTTATGACCCTCTGGGATTAGTTGGTTTTTTTATTCCCTCCTTTAAAACTGCTAAACATTTCATTGGGTTTCTGTTTCAGAAGCAAGCAGCACTGAAGAACAAGGCAACTTTTCTAACAGGCACTGGCTTCTCAGAAAGACGGGGAAGGAATGTAAAGGAAACGGGGAGAAAAAGTGGAACACTTGCAAGCCAGCCCCTCTGCTTTTCACCTTGTGTCTTTTTCCTTCCCCATTCACAGCTGTGGCCCTTTGTTTGTTTAACAGACCATTACAATCATCCGGAGTTCAATGGGGGAGGAATGTGAGCTCAAAAGGAGCTGTCCCTACAGTCCACATATGTGGTCATCCCTGCCCAGCCTTCGGGCTCCTGGCTGCCCTGGAGGCCAGCACCTTGCTCACCATAAGCCTGAAACCCCTGGAGGTGTACTTGCTGCTCCTTCTCAGGAGCCTGGAGCAATGTCTCCAGGTGCTCTTCATCTCTGCTGGCCTAACCACTGAGGTCCTGAGACAGACATTGCCTGACGTGTTGGCCGCCCCTGCCCGACCTCCACCTGTGCACCTGCATTGAAAACTGCAGCCTGCTCCTCCCTGACCTCCCAAACCTGGCAGGCTTCCCAACGCCTTTCTCAGGTCCTGGCAGATGCACCAGCTGCACTGGGATGGATTTCACTCCCTTGATCAACAGATCAAAATACTATTCACTAGCAATATATTTCTATAAGAATCAAAAGGACTGTAGTTAATACAATGATGAAGTATTTCAGTGGACCTCATAAAGCCCTCCCCTGCTAGTTTGTCTAATAATTTCTATCTCACAGCCTTGTGAGGCAGCTACAAAGGCATCAATGTTCCCTTTAGGGCTCAGAGGACTTAAATTCTTTGCCCAGAAGCACTGACTGATGAACCTGCAAACAATGTCTGTACCACACTAAAAAAAGGCCTGGTCCAGAGTGAGCACTCAAGAAGTATCGGTCCCCTGGATGCAGCCTCTGTCCCTCCTCACCAGTGACACCGATGGATGCTAACAGTACACTTTTAGCAATCTCTTTCCACTTCTGCCCCAGCCACACTGTCTGCAGGAGCAGAGACCTTTAGCAGGAGCTCTTACTGCTGTATTTCCAGAGAAAGCCTCAGAACAGCAGCAGGCCTCCTGGTGTAGCTGCATAGGACTAGCACTTCCCCGGGATGAACCCTCAGCTTCTATATGGGTGGGCAGCCTCGACACATCATGAGCATACAGGTAAGGCCTACCATCAGGGGCAGTTTCCAAGCTTTGAATTGACAAGGTTGTCAGTAGAAAACTCCACAGACCTGCAGTGTTACTGCGGCTGTGGATGGGGGTCAGCAGATAAGTCCACTAACTGCTTCATCAGATTCTCTGAAGTGCAGTGTACACTGATGCTTTAACAAAAGAAACGCAAAACACTCCTGTCCTAAATTATTTTGCAGTTTGATGAAAAGGGGAAAGTCTACTTATTCTCCACTAGAATCTTGACGTACCCTTGCCTCAGTTTGCTGTTTTCAAGCAATTATGCATATATACACCCAGCTAGAATTGATTTGAAAGCTTGCACACCTACTGGGTGACAGGAACCGTCGGCCGTGAGGTGGGATGAAGTCCTTCCAGAAGTCTGAAGATCCAATCTGTAAAAGAGACCTTGTACATCTTCAGTCAATGACATCAGAAAAACACTCTCCCGTTGTGCAGTAACCTGAGCTCCGCTTTACAAGCACATATTCGTGTACCCCATTTCGGTGTAGGAGATTTTTTACTGCTTTTTTCATGCCTTTTATTGGATGCTCTTTACTTATATCCTTTGTCCTACTGCAAGTGAATTAGAACAACTCTCAAGTTTTTCCCTGCTTTTTCTGCAAGTAGAAAAAAAAGAACACATGAAATTGCTTACCCAAAACATTCAAAACAGCACTCAGAGGAAATGGTATTTCTTTTAAACCAACAGCATTTAAATACCATAAACAGGTATGCAAATCTATGCAGTAATACAACTTGAAACAAATTATGAATTGAAAGAAAGTCGGCAATGACCCATCAACACTCACTTTCAACAAAAGCTTCAAATAAACATTGAGATCTATCAAATAAGCAAGGCCAAAAGGCTGGCACCTCCAAATTGAATATTCGATTTAGTACTGACTAAACCTGGTTACGCATCAAAAAATCTTTTAAGGGCTGGGGATTTAGCTCAGTGGTTTCGCTACCTGCTGCGCAAGCGCAAGGAGCCAAGTTTGATCCCCGTACCAAAAAAAAAAAAAAAAATCTTTTAAAAGGACAGATTCTTAGGCCACAGGTAAGCCAGCACAGACTAAAAATATCTTAGGTACCCTGAGAATTTAGTTTCTATTTTTTTTTTTTTTTTTGAGACAGGGTCTCCCTATATAGTTCAAGCTGGGCTCAAACTCACTGTACAGTCTAGGCTGGCCTCAAACTCATGGCAATTCTCCTGCCTCAGCCTCCCCAGCGCTGGGATTACAGGCATGAGCCACTATACCCAGCTCAGAATTCATGTTTCTACCAAGACCTTAGGAACCAAGTCTGCTGCTGGCTTTGTACCACCAAACTCTGATGAGCATTTCAAAACCAGTATCTCTGTTCACCAATTAGTGATAAAACTTGGCTTCTAAATCCCATTAAAACCATTCCGACCAACAGATCCTCTTAGGGGAAAGCTACATAGGCTTTTTTTCACTGGTACAAAAGGTAAATTGATTATGAAACAAAGCCAATTATAACTCACCTACGTGATCCAATCACTGGCTGCCTGCTCCTGTTAATTTAATCAGAAGGGCTGTGCCCCTTTACTTTATATAGAATAGCCTTTTAAATTAAAAATGGAGAAATTAAGACTTTTTCAGCCAACTAACATTTCAAAACAACCCAACACAGCTCAAGGAAGAAACTGGAGGCGAATAGGTTATGTGTCTGAATCAGTCTGTGTTTGATCGCTCCCTTATTTTGCATGTATAAACACTTCGCAAATCATCTGCATGGGCGCTGGGAGCAGCTCACCTCCTGTGTGCTAGTGGGGGTAGTATGGCGGCCCAGAGGACTCCTCTTGTCTGCTGGGAGCAGCAGAGCCACAATTCTAACTCAGGTTAAGTCTGGTTTGTTCCAGTTTAATATCTCTAGGGGCCAAAGGCCTCCTAAGAACCCTATGTGACTGTAATCCCAGCTACCTGAGAGGCTGAGGCAGGAGGATTGCAAGTTTGAGGATAGCCTGTGTGAGTTAGTGGGACAATGCTTCAAAATAAAAATTTTTAAAGGGCTAGGAATATAGCTCAGTGCTCCCTGGGTTGAATCTCCTCAAATCCCACAGAATAAATGTAGGTCACATTTAACTTCTCTGTATGTTCTCCAGGAAGTTCCATGGGGGAGTCCATTATACTTTAGGTGGTTTTCATCTGAATGCTTATAGCACAGAAAGAAAGGTGCCCATGTGAAGTGCTGGATACATTAATTTACTTGGCTGCAGTGAGTCACACTCATGTTGGTGGCCGGGGGTATAGCTCAGAGGTAGGCTCTGTGCTTTGTGTGCACAAGGTCCTGGACTCAATCCCCAGGACCTTCTTGGATCAACTCTGGCAGTAACCAGTCTTGGCCATAGGTTATATGCATTATAAATATGGTCTGTTAAAGGACTGCTTTTCATTTTCTTAACGATGTCATTTAAAGTTCTAAATTTTGATGGAATCTCATTTATCAATTTTTTTCTTTTATACATCATGTTTTTTATATCCTAGGAAATTCTTGCCTACCCTAAATTCATAAACATGTTCCCTTACAGTTTCTTCTTAAAATACTTTTAGGCTTTCATATTTAGGTTCATAGATCCTTTCAAGTTATTTTTATGTATGGAAAGAAAGGGTTGAGGTTTTTTATATATGGATACCAGGTGTTCTAGTACCATTTACTGAAAACCCTATCTTTTCCTCAGCTCTTGAGTTTATATTCTATAAAATGTTAATGTTAAATAATCTTTCAAAACTCAGTGGACCATATATGTGTGGTTCTATTTCAAGATTCTCTGTTTTATTCCAATGATCTATATGTCTTTCCTTACACCAACACTGCCTTGATTACTGTAGCTTTAGAAGAAGTCTTAAAACTAGGTACTAAACGTCTTCCAACACTGTTTTTTTGTGGTTTTTAAATTACTTTTCTAGGTCCTTTGTACTCCTACATAACTTTTAAATTTCAATATCCAATTCTTCATTTATAGCAAGTATACACAGACCTGAATTTTTATATATACCTTGTGTTTTCTAATCCTGCTAAATTCAAATACAAGTTCTAGGGGCTCCTAGAGATTTCTTAGTATTTTCTCTGTAGATGATCATTTCATCTACATATAAAGATTTCACTTCTCCCTTGCCAATCCTATCCTAATTGTGTCATCCTATTGCCAGACTATTTTGGTGAGGCCTAGGTTTCAAAGTTTAATGGACAGATGAAGAGTAGGCATATCTGCCCTTGTTTCTCACCTTAAGGAGAAAGCATTGTATCTTCTCCGTTCATATAAGGTGTTTTTGCTGGAAGTATGGAGTACATGTCTTTGATCTGTTGAGAAGGTTCTGTTCTATTTCTAGTCTCCTGATAGCTTTTACCATGATCAGCTGTAGAATTTAGTCCAATACCTTTTCTCTAACTACTGACAGGATCATATGGCTTCTTCCTTTCCTCTGTTAAAATGATGACTTTTGGGGGTGGATCTTCCAATGCTGAACCAACACTGCCATCCCTGTAATAAAACCACTTTCTACATACTGCCAGATCTGACTTCTAATAGTTTGTTTTATTAAACATATTTCTATCTATGTTCATACTTTTTTCTTCTATTATCTTTATCCAGTTTTAGTATTAGCACAATGTTGATTTCCTAAAATGAGGGGAGAAGTGTTCCTTTTTTCTGCTTTAAATGTTTGATATAATTCACCAGTTAAAGTGTATACAAGCCTGTTGTTGACATATAGGTAGGTTTTCAAGCTAGGAATATACTTTCTTTAATAGGTGCTATTCAAATTTTATATTTCCTCCAGAGTTAGTTTCATTAATTTGTCTTCCAAGGTACTTCTTAGAATTTGTCAAATTTATTTCAAAACAGATTTTTGTAATATGCTTTCTATATCCTTTTAAATTCTGTAAAATCTGTGGTAATGTCTCCTAGATCTTGATATTGTAATTTTAAAAATGTATAATTGATGTTGTGTAATAGGAAGAAAAGGTCTAAAGAAGTGGAGGAAGTGGGAGGGGTAGGGGAAAGGAAAGGAGCGAAAAGAAAAAATATGAGAAAAGGAAAAACATGGAAACAAAGTCTTTGCAAATAGGGAAGGGTAGAGGGGGTGAAGGGAGGGTAGGGGAATGGGGAAAAAAATAAGAACCAAGAGACTCATGTAATGGTACAAGATCCCAATGATGACTGTAACTGGATTTTATACCTAAAATGTACCAATAAACTTAATGGGAAAAAAAAATCATCTGCATGGACCGCCTGTCATTTTGAAATGCTCAGCATTTATCATGGTGGTTTAAATGGGTGGTCCCCGAAGCTTGAATTAAACTCCCCAGCCCTGAGAGCTTTAAAAAACATTAAGGCAAAAGAATCAAATTCTTCTGCTTGTTCATCTCACAAGTGGACAATCCCAATTTATGTATTCAGAGAGGTGGGGGCTGTCATCCCCTTCCCAGGGAAGGGCTCCCAGAACATGAAGTACACAGCCAGAGGTAGCTTAGCTTCATTGTCAAAAGATTCAAATTATCACCAAAAAAAAAAGCAATTCCTTTCTGAATTCAACAATACTCCTTGGCCTCCAAGGGCTCACACAGGAGCTTATTCTTAAGCTACTCAGCGTGAGTGGCACTGGTGAAAGAGGAGCGCTCTAGCCGGGAGGACCTCAAGCCCCCAGCCACTCCCACCTCACCACCAAGCCCCCGTGGTCACAGCTAAGAATGCAGTGGGAGCCAGGGACGTAGCTCAATGGCGCTGCACCTGCCTGGCAAGCACAAGGTCCTGAGTTCAATCCCCGGTAAGCCCCCACCCCCCAAAAAAAGAATGCAGTGGGAAACCTAACACAGGCCTGGCCTGGGGACAGTCATATGGAGCATATGATAATTTAATACAGTGGAAGAGAGACAATCAGGAAAAATAACACATCTCAGTTTGACAGGATGCTACTTGCAGGCTGTTTTCCAGGTCTGGATTTAGATTTCAAAAGCAGAGAAAAAGGTTTTCAGATGGCAGTTTCTTTTCATGTATGTAGTAAAAATGACCCCATAAAGTTAAACCAAAAGATCAAAGTTTCTGAGTTCCAGAGCGGCACAAAACAAAATCATACTTTTCTAGGAAGGGACATTACCACGTGGTAACCAGATTCATTAATTATTTTCAATGAATGGAAATAGTTTTTAGGAAGCCTCTCACTGACAACAAAGAAAAGTTTTGTAAATCTAGAGCATATGGTTTCTAGAATCCCTTTCTGCTGGGACAATTTTTTTTCTAGGTGACTGCTTCTGAGAACAGAATTTAGGAACATACTTTTTCTCACTTAATGAATGGGGTTAGCTGCCTGCCGAGCATTTGCTGAAACCCAAATTGCACAAAACGATTTCTCCCAGTTTTAGCTCATTCACTTCTAGTGACTCCTGGTTTTACTTAAGCAAGCTCTCCAAACTCACTTTTTTTGTTTTTTAAACTTCTCATGATTTGAGTGGAAAAGAACTGAGCAAGCCCAACCCTGAAAAGTCTGTCTTGGTTTTCAGTGGAAAAATCTTTTAGACTGAAGATTTGCCAGGTTTGTTTTTATAAAGCCTCTCAAATGTTTAACTTTCTTTCTAAAGACCGTAATTCCAGATGGAAAGAAGTCCACCTGATTTGGCAGATTACTGACAACTAAATGCAACAAGATTCTGTCTTTGCAGAGGAGACTGTTAGCGAGATACTCAGATTCACCTCTGGATAGTAACATCATTTTAAAGATGACACAGGAGGGGCATGTTGCTAAAAGATCCCACGTATCTTAACGCATCTGTGAGCCTACCATTGGCCCTTACCCTCTCCCATTACATATACTCCCTGGAAGGCCCCATCACACCCCAAGGTTTCAACTACTTCCTGAGGTCAGAGGCCTCCCAAACATCTTCACTTCTGAACTTTAATTTATTTATTTTGCAATACCCAACACCTTGGACTGCAAGCACTTTACCAGTAGCTACATTCCTAGCCCTTTTCTTTTCTTTTCTTTTTTTTTTTTTTGTGGAACCGGGGATTGAACTCGGGTCCTTGTGCTTGCGCAGCAGGCGGTGAAACCACTGAGCTACATCCCCGACCCCGCCCTTTTCATTTTTAAAATTTTCAGACAGGGTCTAAGTTGTCCAGGCTGGGCTCCAACGTATCACGATCCTTCTGCCTCAGCTTCTCAAGTAGCTGGTGATGCAGGCACGCATCACCATACCTGGCTTAACCCTGAACTTCCTCTCCAATTCCACCCTAGTGTATGAGTGCTTTCCTGTTCTTCTAAGCGCCCCTCCCGGTCACATCTTTTAAGTGGAGGTCTCACACTCCAGGTCGAAAGCTGACTCCTCCCAGAGCTACCTGAGGTTAGCTAAGGGCCTGCGGTGGGTGCAGTAATGGCTATCAGTTCTTGGTTGCCCAGGGGTGATGCTATGGCTTGGTACCTCACATCCTCTGAGTAGGCAGTGGTAGCCCTAATTTACCGCGAGAAAACCAAGGCTTAGAAGTTGTGCTAATTTGCCTGATTCCACAACCAGCAAACAGCTGAGCTGGGAGGTGAATCCGTGGTTTGTGATTTGAAATTCAATCCCTTCACTATAATTTCCCAGCCGCTACAAAGTCAGAAACTCTGGAGTCATAACTAGATTTTTTCTCTCGGATCAAGCAATTCAGGTCCCGTGGGTTTCCTGTCTCTCAAGTGTGTTTCCTCCTCCCAAGTCCCGCAGTTACCGACGCTCTGGACGCCATCTCCCTGGCCTGCAGCTCACGGCAGACATTTTACTCTGCCCCGCCCCCGTTTCCCTTCCTAGCTCACTCAGAACAAGGGCTGGGTTCATTATCCCTTGTATTTTAGCCCAGCCAAAGGCAGAAATGGTCCGAAGAAGTCTGTTAATATCTAAACCCAATGAAGAAATTCTGCTGTACTTCTGGGAGCATAGGAGGGATGTATACAGAGGGTGGGAAAAAGAAAGACACTCTCTTCCCACCCTGTCCCACACCCGGAGTCTGGAAAGGGAAAGGAGGAGGCCTGTCAGACCCTGGTTCTCTAAGGCAGAGGCCGAGTCCCCGAGGGGACAGCTGAGTGATCCTGCCCTGCCTCCGCCCTTGTTCCCGCTGAAGGCCAGGCCTTAAGCAGGAAGTTTGCTGTGATGTGTGGAAGGTCCGAAGCCAGTTCTTTGCCTTCCAGGAGCTATGGGAATCTCTAGGTTAGGGCCACACCCTACTGGGAAAGAGGACACACCTAAAACTGGTGGGATGAATTTCTCCTCTACGTTGGCAAAAGGGAGGCCGGTGTCCAAACAAATATGGGGAATAACCTTGTACCAGGAGAGTCAGATGCGGTCCCTCAGTAAGGTGCTACGAATCCTACTTAGGACCCTGCCTAGCCAGGATGGAGACTTAGCTATAACTGCTGGGGACTGGAGCCTGTTTTTCATAAAAAGGCCACCACCAGTCTCCAGAGAGAACTGTCTAGATTCTAGTGACCTGAGGCCAGGCCTGGGCCTTCGAGCCTCAGGCAGACTGAGCCAGAAGGAAGGAAACCAGGGCAGATGGTTGCACACACTCCCAGATAATGCCTCTGATTCATACGCAGATACCTAGAAAGTGAGAGGCTTACAAGCTAGCTCTGAGGCCTTTATCTTAAACTCTGGATTGCTAAAAACAAACAAAAAAGGAAAAAGGGGAATCTACTAGGAAGCAGAAAGAGAAGCCAGACCAGCTGGCATCTTAGGTCTGGGACATCTAAGGCTGGGCATCCCTTCTGGGCCAGAATGCAGGGAAGGGAGTGGGACTTGATTTCCATAAAATGGAAATGATGGTGTCCAGAAAACTGAGGTGCTTTCTGGGAAGGAGAAAGGGTATAAATCCTTGTGACATATGGGATGAGTCCCATCCTCCACGGGAACTCCATGTCAGTTCTGTAGCTGAATGTCTGCCACCTTCAGAGGAGGACTTCTAAAGGCCCTGGTGAAGTCTGAAAAGGATTTTGCATACCCCAAGATAGATCAGCTATAATGCAGAAATTAGAACTTTGAGTAGAAAGCATCAGGAGGCAAGAGAAGCTTATTTTCCTGCCCAATGGGTACACCACTAAATCCGAAGGGTGGCTGGGCTGTGGGGCTGCAAGGGTAGCCACCTCCAGGAGGCTACATTCCCATCTTGGTGCCTGCGGACCGGTGGGGAGGGATGTGCAGAAGGGAGGGCTGTCCACTCCACTGGCACAAACTGAACTCTCATGTAGCTTTTCTCAGATGCCCAGCAGCCTAGCAGGAGCGGGGAGGCAGGTCCATGGAAAGGGCTGTTTGGGCATACTGGACACTGCGATCCATACTTCTTCCCCTGGCTCTGTTTTTGAACTGGCTCTCTTCATTCAGTCACAAAACTGCCATCAGTGTGACTCCTCTAACATGCACATATGTTCCTGTCACTTGGCTGCTTGGAATTCTTCAGTGGTCTCATTAGTTTCCATCAGTAGCAACCAAGAGACTTGTCTAATCAGAACCACTGAGTTTTTAATCACAGAGCATGATGTTCAGACTTGTGTTACAGAAAGATACTTTAGACAGCAGACACAAAGATGATTCTCCTGGATTGATTAATTACATACCTTAAAATGGACAAATAGTAATTCCCATAGCAAAACAAACAAAGCAACAAAACTGCTCCAAAGAATAAATGCTATCACTGAATGCCCAAGTTCCTCTATAAAACCATTCACTGAGTTCTACATCCTTCCTGAATCAGAACTAGCAACATTTATGCACTTTGAGTTGAACAGTTGAGACAAATGAGAACCATTTTAGTGAAACAAAAAGACTGTGATCTTAATGTGATTTAAATTTACATGGTGACTGTGTGTGCTTTATGAATCATTTTTAATTCCTACTGCTGAAACAAAAAAAAAATATTACCTTGGTAGCTTCTACAAAATAGATCAATTAAATTATTCCCCAAAATAAAATACACTTTGGCATAGCATAAACATACATAGTTTCCAGCATTTTAAAGAATGAAAAATACTCTTTATTTGGTTATTTTAATAAGTATATTTAATACTTTATTAAGATCTCAACTGTCATTTTCACTTTTTATTTATTTATTGTTCATGAAGAGGGGAGTAAGGAGTTTTAATAATACTCCCTAGGAAATAACTTCTAACTTGAAAGTGGTACAATATGTTCTACGCTTGCTCCATTCCACTATGAGGGAGGCACACTCTACTTAATTCTGTAGTAGGCTGTGCTCCTGTGGTTAAACAACAAATCCAAGGATAGTATTCTTCTAGGTACAACCTAAGACAGATGGAGTGGAAAGAGAACTGGCTTTAGAATTAGATAGTTCTAGATTTTAATGCTGGCTCTGCTACTTGGAAGGTGTGCGACCTTCACCAAGTTGTATAATTTCTTCTCTAAGTCTGAGTCTTTTCTGCCATAAAATGGGGATATCCATCCTACTGAGCTATTATTAGAAGATACATTCTGTGGATACATATAGTGGCATAATGAGGGCCACAGAGTCCAAAATAGCTGTACAAAGTAGATGTGGCCTGTAAGTAAGAAGTATCAAGAATGGCTTTATTTACACTGTGGGTGAGCTTACAACAGGAAAACTTTAATATTGTTAATAAACACAATTTATTTTAGAACATAAAACATGCAACAGAAAGAATATACATGAATGATCCACTTCAATCCTCTTACTGTGGATCATCATATTCCTTCCTAACATATACTTGTAAGAGAAATTTATATTATTATATGTTTGCTTTAACAGTGTATGTTGTGTATTGGAAAGAATCCTAAACTCTTGAGTTGTGTAATATAATTTACTGTGCTATGAATGCAAGACTGAGTCTGATGACAGAAAACAATTACAAACAGGCTTGGCATGAACTGGTCTTATGAATCTCATAAAGTTACTGAAAAGATAAAGCCATTCATGCATTTTTGGATTCTGCTAAATCTTTCCTTCTGAATCTGTTTCTGGGGAAGTAGACCAATTTCGGTTAGAATATCTGCAGATTATGTCCATGTATCCATTTCCCAAGATAAATGTAAACCTAATGTACTGCAAGCATGTACTAATAGATAAAAAAACACTATTAATATTAAATGTTAATAAAAGAATCATCTGGAAAGTAGAATGCATGCGAGCACACCTGGTACCCCCACCCGAGACAGCTGGAAATCAATCTCAAGATCACGAAAGAAGCTAGAAAGTGGTTTATCTTGAGAAAATGGCGGGGGGGGGGAGTGTCAGATATAAGATGTATTATATGAAAACTTACAAAAAACACTGGAATAAAAAAATTATGGAATCTCAGTAAAGGAGAGTTTGCAAAAGATATATGGAAAGAGGCCAACAGTTATGGTTAAGCAACAGCATAAAAGCTGCAAAACAAGGGAAGGGTTGCTTTAGGGTGAAATGGGCTTGGACAGAGAACTAACACATGCTATGGGGAAAACCACAAAAATGCTGGCTAGGACATTTAAGGCTAGAATTAAGGAACATTATCTTGAAATGAGTGGTTAAAACAAACCATTATCTTTGTATGAATGGTGGAAAGTGAGATATAAAAACTTCTGATATATAAGAAAAGTTATACATCAGAATCTATGGTTGGTGTCCTGCCAACCATAGATTCCTTCAAATAAAGTCTGGACCTACCTACTTCACAACTTTAGGAAATTTGGATAGAATATGGACATAAATGGACAATCACCCCAATTATGATTTAGGAAGAGTGATTTAGACCCTGAGTTATATGTTACATAGCAGATATGTGATTCTAAATGGAGGACGACACTATTTCCTAGTATTTTCTTTGTTTCTTTTGTTTAAAGCAACTTTAAAATAAAAGGGAAGGATATCATAAATGTTCTAGTAAGCAAATCATGATACACAAAAATCAATGGTCCAGTACCCCATCATTTCTAATTTAATATGGATAAATAGTAACAATGTTCTTAGCAAATTCTCTTCGCTTTTTTTTTAAGATAGGGTTTTGTAAGTTCCTAGCCTTTATCCCTCAATCCTATTTTTCCCTCAGGGCCTGAAGTTCCTCAAATGCAAACTCTCTGGCACTGAGGTTTGTGGAAATGCTGTAAAACTTCTACTGTGCAAGAGGCTTTGGCGTGGGCTCCACTGCAGGGAGAAAATGTGGACAGTTATCACTGACCACAGGGGAGGCGAGAGGGCAGGTGTCTGAGGGCTTAGCAAGACGTACTTACCTTCCTACGTGAGGTACAGGTGCGTTTTACATGTGACCCGAACCAGAGGCCACATCAGACACGAGAGCAAACCTAGGGGAAAAACATGAGAAAAAGGTGCACAAAGGACACAGACAAAGCACACTGGTACCCCATACAGAGACACTGACCTATGGAGAACAGGAACTAGGAGGTCTCCCCATCACACCATGCCACTGTGTCATTATGTCATATTGTAACATTCCTTCAAGTCCCGAAAGAATGTGTACGTATGAATGTATTTACTGATTTTGAGACATGGTCTTGCTAAGTTGCCCAGCCTGGTCTTGAACTCATGATCCTCCTGCCTCAGCCCCCAGTAGCTGGGATTACAGATGGTTTGCTGCTGTACTTGGTTTTAAAGGGTTTTCCATTTGAAAGAGCCGATACAGTGATGCAGTTAACAGCTGGGTTATGGTGTCAGAAGGCAGTGATTAAAATCCTAGTGCTAACCAGATCTACCCAGGGTCCTCATCCAGTTTGTTTCTCTACCTCAGCTTCCTCACCCGTAGACTGGAGATACAATAACGATCCACCTGCAGTATAAGAGCCTTCAGAGGTTAAATTGGTTGACATGAGCAAAGTACTTAACCCTGTGTCTGGTGAGCAGGGAACACTCAGATATTTGCAATTATTTTTCAAGGACCCGAATATAAATACTTCACAGCCCACAGTGGAAATGAGAAGATAATCAGAACCTTTTCAAAAAGTGTCAACTAAGCCAGGCATGGTGGTGCATACCAGTAATCCCAGCCACTCTGGAGGGTGAGGCAGGATTGCAAATTTGAGGCCAGCCTGGGCAATTTAGCGATACCCTCAAAGAAAAAAAAATCAAAAACAAAACAGGACTGGGGAAGTAGCTCAGCAGTAGAGTTTCAAGCATAGCATGCTTGAGGTCCTGGGTTCAATGCCCAGCACCAGGGAAAAAAATAAAAGAGTGTCAACCAAGAATATTATCTTGAGTAGGGCTTCAAGTAAGGGATCCTGGGAGAGTGGAGAGGGTTACTCAGGAATAAGGAAAAGCCACCAAAAGGTGAAGTATCAAAAACAGAACACCTCAATGTCTCCTAGATCTTGATATTGTAATTTAAAAAATGTGTAATTGATATTGTGTAACAGGAAGAAAAGGTCTAAAGGACCAGGGGAATTGGGAGGGGTAGGGGAAAGGAAAAAAGGAAAAAAAAAATATGAGAAAAGGAAAAATGGAAACAAAGTCTCTGCAAATAGGGAAGGGTGGAGGGGGTGAAGGGAGGGCAAGGGAAGGGGAAAAAATAAGAACCAAGATACTCATGTAATGGTACAAGATCCCAATGATGAATGCAACTGTATTTTATACCAAAAATGTACCAATAAACTTAATGGGGGGAAAAAAAACCCCAGAACACCTCACCTTTACAAAACTCTGTTTTCAAAGACAAGACTACCATATGGGAGGCCTGGAGGGCAGGACTGGACCCTGAGCACACCCTGACCAAGAGAGAAGTCAAAAAACAAACAGGATGGTGATGGAAGGGAAGGCAATACTGGGTTTTCTAAAGACTGAAAAATATGTGAATATGGGGCCAGGGATTTAGCTCAGTAGCACTGTGACTCTCTTGCAAGCACAAGTACCTAGGTTCGATCCCTAGTACCAAAAAAAAAAATGTGAGTTTACTTTTCCATGAGAAGAATGAAGACAGGAAACACATTACAGCAGCTCAGACCACCAAGCCTCGTTTCCACAAAGACAAACTCCTTACTGACCAGCAGCCTGGTCCAAACAGGTGAATATGTGAGCAAGCAGCACCCTCTTCCTGCAGTGGGTCCACATTTATCACTGACTGAAAAGCCTGGGGCTTTCTTCCCCTAATAGCAAAACCTTATTAATCTGAATTCTACTCATCTACAAGAGTAGTGACTTAGGCTCTGAGCTGAGCTGGTTTTTTTCCCTTTGCGTTGGGGTCTTTCCTTGCTGAAAAAATGTCTCACTAAAGGAGACAATAAGCAACGTTGCACACATTTAACTTTACATATACTAAGTATCTAACATCCTCGTGAATATACTGAACATTAATTATAAATAATTAGGTAATGAGTTATTACAGAAAATCTTTATACTGTAGTAAATCTGGCCTCATATATACCTTACATGTAATTTTTATAATCTTGTATTTCACAATAGTTTCTCTTGCAATTCAATCTAGTGGGTAAGGAAGATGCCTCTTTGTCAATGACTACATAAGCCTTTTTGAAGTGGGGCCAGTACTGGGAATTGAACCCTGGGCATTTGCACTGAGCTACATCCCCAGCCCTTTTTATTTTTTATTTTTATTTTGAGACAGGGTTTTGCTAAGTTTCCCAGGCTGGAATCAAACTGTGATCCTCCTCGCTCAGCTTCCCAGAGTGCTGGAACTACAGGTGTGTGCCACCATGCCTGGCTTACATGAGCCTTTCTAAAAGCCATTTTATGTATTCAATGTGGATGGATGGGAAGCTAAGAGGGAAGAATTTGGTATCTTTCTACTAAAATGTTTGCTTAGGTAGATGAATAAAGATGTAAGCACAGAAATAAAATACACATCGATCCCCAAACCTATTCTGAGGGGCTGACTTTTAAATTACTTGAAATTTTTATTTCAGTTTTGGGGGTAAAACAAATGACTCTTTTATGGAGGATACTATAGTTGAAGTTATCTGATTCTATAAACATAGCAAGCACAGTTTCTGGTGGCAGCTACTTCCTTGGCCTGCATGTCGATAAAGCAATGCAGATAAAGATAAGCTTTGCCATGGAAAGTTGCACTATCACACGGGAAAGTCCAGTTTGAGTTCCTATTTTTTCTTCTATTCTTGTCCCTCCTGCTTTGGATTAAGCAGCCAAGTTGTAAAACTTAAAAGTTATGCGTCATGCTTTCTTATCTACAAGTGAATACTCAGGGAGATGAGTCTACTGATGATCAAAGTCATGGTAAGTTTCCTGTTTCAGAAAACATCTCTAATCTCAGCTTCATGATAACCTATGGAAGTTACCATATCTGTACAACTCACACAAATACCCATTCCTCTACAGGATTCCTACCACAACTCATAAATCTGTAAACCTCTATTTCAAATGTCATCCCTACCATTTAATCAATGCAGAAATCCAAGTAGATTTCTTTAAAAATAATGGCGGTGGTAAAAAATAAAAATGAGAGTCAAATATTAGCCAGTTCCTGTATTTATATGGTTATTCCTCTATCCACAATTTGTAAAAAGTTTTCACTATGATTTTTTGGAAATTATTTCTCCAAAGAATGTTGAGAATCATTTCCCACTTAAATAAAGCAAATGCTTAAAAAAGAAATAGATTGTAGCTGAAGAATAGCTCAGAAATTGGGTTTGTCTTAGGGTCCTGTGAAATCAGAGTCAAGCCCTGAGAATCAAAATTTTCCTTTCACTTTTCACTGAGAACTAAAGGTGTTTACTTCCTCTGATAAAGGGTTCATAATAGAGAGTGGCAGTTAACTTGGTTAAGGAAATTGTTAAAGGATGCTCTATTTGCGTTAACATCACATCATAAAATTAAATCATATAAAATGGAAGCCACATCTATCTCAGCTGCTAATTTTAGTTAAGTGAAAGCCTACAAATTCCTAATTAAAAGCTTCTTCATCTTAATGGCAAGAGCTAAGCATCACCTTGAGGGTTATTTTTAGGAAAGAATAAGAGAGCAGAGAGCTCGACTCTGAAAAGGACAAGACCATACCCTGTCAGTCCCTCCTCCCAGGCGGGCCTGGTGGGCTGCCCAAGGAACCTGCCGAAAACGCATTTAATAATTCTCCATAAAGAAAAGATTTTTAAAAGCAATAGGACCAATCAGGTAACAACAGACCAATCAGGTTTTTCCTAAAATTTAGAATTCACTGTGGCAAGCTGGATAGGCAATTACATTCAAAGGAATGTACAGGGAGCCGTCAATTGCCACTGCCATTCATTCAGCCGCATTTACTGAGCCAAGTGCTTTGCTAGGCTTGGAGATATAAAAATGAATACAACACAGCTGCTTTACTTCCAGTGAACAGAATACAACAGAGTATGCCGAAACAAAGGGCTTCAGGGCAACGTGTTAAGTACTATAATTGGGGTGTGCACAAAGGAATGGGGGCCAAAGGAAGAAGCCATAAATGCTTCCACAGGTGGGGGAACAGGCAAGAAGGGATGATGATAGTCCCTTGTGACAAACGAAAGACTTTGTCTTTGCCATGTTCTAAAAGGGCAGGTGGTTGTTTTAAGATTTATGAACTACTGTAATTTCAGGTGCTATTTTGGTCTATTAGCCAGTTTCATGTGTGTTCAACACTGACTTTCAGTTACAAAACCTCAGGAGTATACATCTTAAAAAATAAATTAGAATACTCCCCATGAAACACACACACAGTGCAGAATGGCATGAAACACCAGCATGAGTAAAACTTAGATCCTAATTTCAAAGATGTTTTGAAACCTGAGTGAATGAAAGACACATGAGAAAATTTATATACAATATTATTTTAAATATCACTTTTTTCTTTTCTTCTTAAGGCAAAAATAAAAGCATCACCTTATTATAGTGTGATATTTGCCTTTCTCTACATCTGTGTTTTTAAAAAGGAGGGTGTTGAATCAACTTCTACTTAACATCATTTACTATGCATACCATATTCCTACTTATAACATAGTTGTGACAAAACCTCCATTGTTCATTACACACCAGCCCCAAACTTGAGTCATTCTAATGTAAGCATGAGAAACTCCCGTCTCCTTTGGGGTGAATTTCCAAATTCCTCTGTGTTAAATTGAGGTCTAATTTTCCTTGTGCCTGGTTTTCACAAGAAGGTCCATTCCACCCCATGTGCTCCTTTTCAGCTGTCAATAAACAGAGGCAGTGAATTCCCCACAGCTTCACAAAGCTAGTTAGGCAGAGCCATTCAGTCCTTCAGGAAAACAGGGCATTGATTTCAGCGAGTTCCCAGGGAGCAGCTGCAACAAAGAGATCAAAGGCCCACCTCTCTCTCCCTCCATTGCTTTCATTAGGCCCAGCCCAGCCCAACAGCGACAGGTCTCCTCAAGACTGAGCCTCTGAGAGGGCCTGGCAGACCACCGCATGGTTCAATTCAAATTCATCCGTTTCCGACATTCCGGTGACAGTCCAGAATGCTAACCATGACAAACCAGCACAATTGCCAGCGTAATATACTGCTCCCTAGTTCATCCAAGGTCAGAGGGGAGGGAAGTCTGCTGCTTCTGGGCCTGCTGGGCCTCAGTGGGCCCTGACATTCCATAAATAAACTTCTCTCACTCTCCCTTTCTGCCTCGGTCCTGCAACCCCACGAGCGACTGTCTCACTTAACAAACTGCAGTTTCTTTCATGTCACCGAACCCAAACTGTCCGGAAACTTTACACTGGATTCAACACTTGTCCAGGGCCTGGGTCTGGCTGTGTGGGCAGCCCTTGGCGGTTCACTCCTGTGTGGTAAAGCTGTCTGTGACCTCCAGCCAGGTCCTGGATCATGAAGAACTAAGCAGGAATGGCTGAGGAGGTCACACCATTGCAAGAGTCAGTGTGCATAAATTCTGTTCTCAAAACAAAAATGTAAACAGAGATGAAGGAGATGTTGGCTTTTTTCCTGACCTAGGGACTCACCCAAGCTCCTGGATGACTGTGTGTGAGGGGAAGCCTCGGGAAGGTGAGCAGAGGGAATCTGAAAGAAACTGAATTGTCCCCACTGGTCACCCACACAGAGCAAGGTAATGGAAAGGTTTCTGAACTCGCCATGAGACTCCGAACTACACCTTTGACACAGCCTTTCCGAGCCTGCAATGAAACCCATTTGTTTTATTCATTCCATTTCTGTCACTCATTTGGAGCACAGATGGGAATAGATGGGTTGAGTTTCAAAATTCCTAAACCAAAAAGAAAATAAACAGTATTGGAATGAAAGGTATGGAGAACTCATTCCCTGATGCAGAACATGACCTTCCCACCCACCTCCCTGGAAGCTGGAGTCAGGACCCTGGGGATCCTTGGGGATCACCGAAGACCTCCAGAGTCCCTGTGCTCCACTATCCCTCTCTGCCTGCCCAAGGCGCTGTTTCACAGCGTGCTAAACAGCCCTCAGGGAAAAAAAGACTCGCTTGTTTTTAGGTTGGGACACAAATGAGTTGGAAAATACAGAACTCTAAAGTGGATCGGAGGCCAAGTATGGTAGCACACACCTGTAGTCCAGCACTAGGGAGGCTGAGGCAGGAGGGTTGCCATGAGCTTGAGGCCAGCCTAGGCTAGATGGTTAGTTCAAAGCCAGCCTGAACTAAATAGCAAGATCCTGTCTCAAATAAATAAATAAATAAATAAATAAATAGGACAGGAAAGGTGGCCTGGGACCAAGGCAGTGTGGCCACTAAATTAGAAACCTTAAAGCTAACTCTAGCATTGACTCACTTCAGGATTTGGGGGCACAGTTAGCCTCGGTCTTCTATTCTTCCGAAATGCAAAATATATGTCAGGAGTTTCTGTACAAGGTACTGTGAAGTAAGCATTCCTCCACAACTGTGTAGGTCCTTGAACAAGGCTAGTCTTATGAGTGGAACTTTTTCATACAGTCAGGGGCCACCTGACTCAACAGAAGGTCTCTGCGAGCTCACTAAGTTCCTGTAAATCAAATGAGTTTCAAAAGCACTTCAAAAACTTACTACTTGAAGGGACTACATATACCCATCAATCCATTTATGTACCTTTCAGAAGCATTTACAAAGCATTTAGGAATTGCATCAATTTGATCTTTGCCACCACCCCCTGAGATAGGTGGTTTGGGGCCTATTTTTGAATGAGGAGAAAACAGGCTCAAGAGAGGTAAATCGATTTGCCAATCAACGAGTTACCTAGCAGAGTTAAAACTTCAAATCCAAGTACTCTGTCTCTAAGCCAGATGTTGTTTTTATCTTACACCCCAACTACTATGCTGTGGCTATAATTATTCACTATACGCTCTCTTGCCATAACGAAAGTAAGAATCGTAACAACTTTTCTTCTCAGTGCTGGGAATTGAACCCATGGTCTTTTGCATGCTAGGTGAGTGTTCTACTGCTGAATTACATCCTCGTATCTTTTTATTTTCATTTTGAGACACGGTCTCAGTAAGTTGCCCAGGCTGACCTCTAACTTGCAATCCTCCCGCCTCAGCCTCCCACTCCACTTGGCTATCATAATCAATCTTTTACTCCAATACACTGTATCACTTTCATTCAGTGAGGTAGTGTTTAAGGGTGTGGACTCGAGGAAGATCCACATCTAAATTTTACTGTTAACTTTTAGTAACTTAAAATGAAGAAATCAAGAGTATTTTCAATGGCCCAGTTTCCCTATCTATAAGAGAGGGTAAGAATACTTTCACAGGGTTTGTAAAGAATCAAACTCGATAACTTGTACAAACCACCTGGATCCCTATTAACATAATAAATGAGCAGTAATGGTAGTGATTATCATCAATACTGAAAATTAAATCAATGTAAAATCTGTTTTTAAAAGTCTTCCTTTTACAATTTAACTTTCAGCCTCTAAATTGCACTTATAACTACCCTCCCACACTAAGTTCAGCACTCAAAGCTGGGGTTTTATGAGAACAAAATAATGAACCAAGATCAAACTATTATAAAAGATAAAAAAGCTACTTTATAAAATAGAAACATTAATTAAAGTGTCTTTTTTTTTTTTAGTACCAGGGATCAAACTCAGGACCTTGAGCTTTCCAGGCAGGCGGCAGAACCACTGAGCTAAATCCCTGGCCCTAAAGTGTCTTTTTAAAAAGCTGAGGCAAACCCTTTGCTATAAAACAACAATGTCGTTTTTTCTGCACAGTTCAGCTTTAGTTCTTGTCAGTCATTTCAAGAAGAAATGTATTAATAACAGTAAGAAGCCATAGACTTAGGCATGAAGGAGAAAATACATGCAGGGTGTTTGTTGCATGTATATTTACACTTTAGTGTTGGAGATGAATACATGTGTTACTTCACTTGATCCTCACATTACTAAGAGACAACAGATTAGCCTTCTAGCACAAGAAAAGACTGAAGCGGTAAACATCAAGCTTTGTTCTTCACTCCTTTTCTGTAACACTCCATGGAGGGAAGGTAGCATGTAGATGTGAGAGTACAGGGCATACAGAATGCAGCAGAAGACAGAGACAGGACACCAAGCCTAGGAGAGCCAGGAAAAGCTTTTGAGAGGAGGTGACATACGCCAATGCTGGCTAGTACAGACATACTTCGGGAACATTCCTGATTGTCCTTCAGCTTAAAATTTTTCTGTGACTTCTCAACTTGTCATTCAGTGATTTAGTTCTTTACCACTACTACTGTTCATTTGCAAACTTATGTGAATCCTTCCTCCCCTTTTAAAATCCCAGCTAAGGCACTGATACTAAAGAAGCAGGGAGCTGAAGTCACCGTTGTATGACTAAGCATTACCAAGTGCCTTCTTCGAGGCAGCTCTATGATTTTTTAAAAGTTTTCATGCATTCTTCTATTACATTATCTAGTCTGCAGTAGTATACAATCTATTCAACATATCATTTTAAATGTGCATGTTGATCTATAGGCTATTAATACTGAGAAACATTCTTTCTTCACTGCTATTTACCTCAGAAATTAATAGTTGGAAAGAACTCTAAAGAATATCTAAAACAGCCAGGGGAGGCTCTACATGCCTGTAATCCCAGCACTCTGGGAGGCTGAAACGAAGAATCAAAAGTTTGAGCATAGCCCGGGCAACTTTGTGATTAGTGACACCCTGCCTCAGAAAAAAAAAAAACAGAGAGAGAGAAAAAAAGGACGGGGGATACAGCTCAGTGTAAAAGCCCTTGGCTCAATCCCTGGTACTGAAAAAATTATGTATTTATATACATGGAAAAACAGGTCTCACCAAAGAAATGTAGCCCATAGCTGGGGAAGTCTAACGACTTTCTCTCCTACCAAGAGCTGAGAATCACCTTTTTGTCATCCCTCCTAATTCTATCTTCTTTAGCAAAAGGAAGTAAATTTGTTTTTTTGGTACCGGGGATCGAACTCAGGACCTTGCACTTGCGAGGCAGGTGTGCTGCCATTGAGCTAAATCCCTGGCCTAGGAAACAAATATTTTTTAAAAGAAAGGCATTCAGCCATTTGACAACATCTTTGACAATCTTGTATAGTGAGTCACTAAAAAAGTCACTGTTTTCTAATTAATTTTTATTTTGTTTCAAATGCTTTCTAATTTCCTTTGGATTTGTGAAATACTTTTCAGAGAAGTTTTAGGTTCGTGGCAAAGTTGGGCTGAAGGCATAAAGATTTTCCATTTATTCTTGTCCTCACCAGTGCCCCCACCAGGTTAGTACATTTGTGACAAATGATGAATTCACACTAACATGTCATTATCACCTAGAGTCCATAGTGGACACTATGACTCACTCTTGATGCACATTCTATGGGTCTAGACAAATTTATGACAGGTAGCCATCATTATATCATCACATGAAGACGTTTTGCTACCCTAAAAATCCTACGGTCCACCTACTCATCCATGTTAACCAGAGTTTTTCACTCTCTCCACCATTTCGCCTTTTTAGAATGTTAGTTTTCCAGCTATAACCCTATAATATGTAGCCTTTTCAGATTGCCTTCTTTCATTTATTAACATGTTCCTGCTGGTTTGAACCACCAGTGGTAAATGCATGACAGTCCCATCAGGTGGTGCCTGGCAGTGAGCCATGAATTTATGGCCCTGTTGTAAATATATTAATATGCATTTAAGTTTCTTCTAGTTATTTACATGGCTTGATAGCTCATTCTAGTTCTAGTCCCATGGATTATTTGGTATAATTCTCCAGCACAGCCATCTGGGCTTGGTGTCGTCTTTTCTGGAAGGCATTTTATTATTGATTTCTTTAGTAGATATAGGACTATTCAAGTTGTTTTTCCTTGAGTGAGTTTTGGTAGTATGTATGTGGATTTCAAGGAACTGGTCCATTGTGTCTAATTTACCAAATTTGTTGGCAAAGAGTGTAGTACTCCCTTATTAGTCCTATAGTCAGTGGTGTTAACTGCTCTTTCATTCCTAACATTGATAATTCGTGTATTTTTTTCTTGGTTGCATGGTTAGAGGTTTATCATTTTACAGTATTGATAGTCTCAAGGAACTGGCTTTTCATTTTGATAATTTTCTCCATTGCTTTTCTGTTTTCAATTTTGTTGACTTCTGCTCTAATTTCTATTGTTTATTTTCTTCTGCTTGACATACGTTTAATTTGTTCTTCTTCTGGTAATTTCCTAAGGTGGAAACGGATTGGTTTTAGATCTTTCTTCTTAGCTACTATATGTATTAAATGCTATAATTTCTAACTACTATTTTAGCTATATCTCACATCTTTTAATTAATTAGTTTTTCATTTTCAGTTAATTTAAAATATTTTCAAAATTTCCTTGGGACTTCTTCTTTGACCCTGGGCTATGTAGCAGCATGCTAATTTCCAAACATTTGAGAATTTTTCAGCTATTTTTCTTTTATTGATATCTAGTTTAATTTTGATTGTAGTCTGAGAATGTATTTTGAATGCTTTATATTCTTTTAAATTTTGTTTAGATGCATGATTCAGAAAATGTCTTCAGGTTATTTGAAAGTATAATGTTCAGCTAGAAGATATTTTTTCCAGATTCCTCTCCATTTTAATTTAATTCTATTATGGCCAGAGAACACTTTATCCTTTTGCATTTATTGATTTATTTTCTTACCCAGAATGTAGTCTATCTTGGTAAAAGCTCTGAGTATACTTGTTAGGTATAGTGTTCTATAAATGTCAGTTATGTCAAACTGGTTTTTAGTCTTGCTATTCAAGTACTCTATATCTCTACTGATTTTCTATGTACTTTGTTTTTTTTTTAAGACAGGGTCTTACTAAGTCACTAAACTGCCCAGCCTATCAAAACTTGCTTGAACTTGCAACCCTCTTGCCTCAGCCTACCAAAATTCTGGGATTACAGGTGTGCAACACCACACTTGGCTTAACTATCTACTTGATCTGTCATTTATTGAGAGAAAGGTGTTGAAATCTGACCATAATTATAAATTTGTCTACTTTTCCTTATCTATATTGAAATTCTTTTTTAGATGTCTAAACACTTAAGAGCATATCTGCTTGATGAATTTACCACTTTATCACTATGAAATAATCCTCTTTATCTCCAGTATTATACTTTGCTATAATTTCTGCTTTGATATGAATATAGCCACTGCAGGATTTATGAATTCTAACATGATATGTTATTTTCCATCTTTCAGATTATAAGCTTGTGTCTGTATATATGAAATGTATTTTCACAGATACCATAATTATTTCTTGTTTTATAAAAAACTCTAACCTGACATTCTTTGACTTTTAATTAGTATATTTAGAGCACTGTACTTAGTGTCATTACTAACAGGGTTAGGCTTAAATGTAGCATCTTGCTATTTGTTTTGTAATTGTCCCAACTGTTCTTTTTTCTTTTACTGCTTCCTTTAGAATTGAATATATTTTTGATTTACCTGTATCTCCATCTTATAACTCTGCATTGATATTTTACAGTTTCTAATTTACAGTTTTATCTTTTTTTGGTACCGGGGATCGAACTCGGGTCCTTGTGCTTGAGCAGAAGGAGGCGAAACCACTGAGCTAAATCCCTGGCCCTACAGTTTTATCTTTAATTATCACAGTATATCTTCAAGAATATTATATCATTTCACATATAGTATAAAAACTTTATATTTCTATTTTCCCTTTTCTGACTTTTGTGTAATTACTGTTGTACCTTTTACATATTTTATATTTCATATGATGTTGTTATTTATTTTAAAAATTACATTTAAAAATACTTTAATAAATTTTATATATTTGCCACAGTGGTTACCATCTGTGGTGAGCTTTACTTCCATTTGGTATTATTTTCCATCTTCCTTTAGGAGCTCCTTTAACATTTTTTGCACTATGGGTCAATCCTTTTAGATTTTCTATGCTTGAAAGTCTTCATCGATCTTGTTTTTTTGAAGGATATTTTCACATCTATAAATTTCTAAGTTGACAGTTTTAGTACTTTAAAGATGTTGCTCCACTGTCTTCTCGACTGCATTGCCTTTGAGGAGAAGTCTGCTGTCGTTCTTATCTTTCATCCTCATGTATACTGTCTTTTTCCTCTATTTAAAAACTTTTTTCTATTACAGGTTTTAAACTACTGGATTATAGTGTGCTTTGGTATACTTTTCTTTTGTATTTGACATTCACTAAGATTCATGGACTTATTATTTAGGCTTATTATTTTCATCAGATTTGGCAAATTTTCAACGATTATTTCCTTAAATACTTTCTGTCCCCTCCCCTTCCACTGGAGATGCTAATTACACATATATTCAATCATTTGAGGTCATCTCATAGCTCAATGATATTGCATTCATTTTTTCAGTTTTTCCCCAAGTTTCATTTTGAATAATTTCTATTGTTATGTCTCAAGGTCATAAAATCTTTGATCTGTGTTGTTTAGTCTGTGATTACTCCTATCTAAGATGTTTGATCTTATATGTTTATATCATCTCCAGAAGCATAAAAGTGCTATTTAGGTATATTTCTATCTTTCTTTAACAAGTTTATACTTTCCTCTAAGATCTTGAAGATAAGGAGCACATTTATAACAACTATTTTAGTATCCTTACTAAATTTACTTATTGAATTTTCATTAAATAATGCAATAAATCTGTTAAATTTATGTTAGCATCTTCATTTGCCTAAATGTAAGCCATTGAGGGATCATAAAACTTTTTGTGAGTGTAAAGGCCAGATGGAAAATATTTCAGGTTTTGTAGGCCATGTGGTTACTGTTATAACTACTCAGTTCTGCCACTGTAGTGTGAAATCAGCCATAGACAGTACATAAATGAATGGGGGTGGCTGTATTCCAATATAAGTTTATTTATAGAGATAGGCAGTGGATCACATTTGGTCAATTTGCAGGCTCTTGGTTTAAAGAATAAACTTGTTTCTAGCAGCATCTCAGAACCAAGCTCAAGGCTACTTAAAGAACTATGAAGTATTTGAAGTAAAATATACAATGTCTAGCATTTGATCTAAATTTACTAGGCATGTAAAGAAGCAAATTCAACAGTGAAGAGAAAAATCAATCAATGGAAAAAGAGAAATGGCTGACTTCTTAGGCAGGACTAGAGCAGTCTGTATTCTGGGGCTAATTTTTCCTCAGTATAGAGGCACTGCTCTTCTGAGTACTCCACCTAATGTCACTTACATTACAAAGTTTTTCCACTCTCATAGTGGGAGATACATTCTTCTCAGCCCTATGTGTGAATTACCTTTTTCTTTCCAGTGGCTCTTCTCTCAGCCTTGGATAGTTACTTTATATGTATGCACTAAACAGCATTCAGCTGAAGACTCCAAAGAAACCTCAAAATATTGCTGGAACCTACTGTTGGTACAACTCTCTGTTCTCTGTCATTCTGGCCTTCAAATTTTTGCTGCCTCAGCCTCCCTGAATTAACTCTACCACCTCAACTCAGAATGACCATGAGGCTGTATCTGCCAAATCATGTTTTCCTGCCCTCAGTGTTCACTGTCCTTTGTCACTTGTCCAGTGTCTGAACATTTTCTTTTTCCATTTCTGGCAGGAGAATAAATCCAGTTCTTAGTGGAAGTAGAGGTTGCCTGCCTCTGTAGAAGTCCTGATCCCTTATATTTCCATGAGTGCTTTATATGTAAAAAGAAGCTGCCCTAGCTTGAGTCATTATCCATCAAAAAAGAAAAAAAAAAAAGAGTATTAGGCAAAATCAGTAACTACTAAATCCTTCCACCCATCCAGCCTTCCCATCTTTGTGGAATATATATTGGAGAATGGGAGCCAAACTGTAATCAGTTTTGGTGGGTTTTTTTTTTGGTACTAGGGATCAAACTCAGGACCTTTCGCTTGCTGCAGGCACGGTGCCACTGATCTATGTCCCTGGTCCTGTAATAAGTTTTATTTAACATTTGTTTTTCATACAAACAGTATTTATTGAGGAGCTATTTGCCTGGCACTGGTCTAGGAGTTAGGATTCACCAGTGTGAACAGCACACACACAAGCTCTACTGTTGTAGAGCTTAACTTTGAATGAAAGGGAAACAAACAAAATAAATGATATCAGATGGTGAAAAACAAAGGATAGGAAGCGCTCTGAAAGTAGGCTTGGGAAAATGGTGCCTATTTAAAATATGCCGTCCAGGGGAGCCTGGGAGAAAAAACTGATAATTTAGGGAGAAGTGAAAATTCAGGGAAGATCTGAAGGAGATAAAGAAAACAGTCATGTGGCTATTTGTGTGAACAGTAACTGCAAAACATGATATAGGGCTAAGAAAACGTATGTGTCTAAGGGAGTGAGTGAGGGGAGTAGTAAAAGATTAGGCCAGAGGCAAGCGGGCCCATATCACGTTGGTGCTGATAAGCCTCCTGAGATAGGGAGGCCCTAGAGACACTGGAGCAGGAGAGAAACACGATCAGACACACAGTTTTAAATAATTTATCTGGCTGCTGTTTGGAAAATGAGTTAGAGGAGACAAAGTATAAAAGCATGGAAAGCAGTTAGAAGCTATTACAATAAAGGGATGATGAAGGCCGTACCAGTGCTGTAGCAGAAGAGATGGGGGAGAAGTGTTCACCTTCCGGTTACATGGGATACATGCAAGGGGCGCCCAACAGCCTCTCCTGACAGCTGGATGTGTAGAGAGTGGGACAAGGAAGAGATGAGAACAGTGACAAGGCATCTCACCTGAGCAACAGGAAGACTGGTTGCCATTTACTAAGAGGAAGAGGACGAGGAAAGAAAGTGTGGTTGGGAGTAGAGGAGAATTTAGGAGCCCAGTTGAAGGCTTGGTAGGTTTGAGGATCAGATTCAGCAGTTGGATATTGGAATCTGGGAATCAAAGGAGAAGTTCACACTGGGGATGAGCAGTGTCCAGCACATATGTGGATTTAAATCCAGAAAAATGAATGAGATCAGCTGGGGGTGAGCATAGATGGAAAAAACTCTATACATTGACAGAAAAAAGTCTATACACTGACTGAGACACCCAACATTTGCAAGTCAGGGAAATGAGGAGGTATCTGCTAGAGAGATGGAGCGGAGTGGTCATGGCCACAAGAAGGCGGTTGCAAAGTGTGATGACTCAGAAGACAAGGGAAGAAAGTGCTTTACCAAGTGGCATGACCAGTTGGGTCGGGGTTATGGATTGGTCAAAGAAGGCAGAACTAGCTGATAGCCTTGCAACATGGAGGTCACTGGTGATGCTTATGAGAGTTTTGATGGAACAGTGGGAACCAAAGTCTTATTAAAATGGCAGAATGAGCCTCACATGGCAGTGCAGGCCTGTTATCTCAGCATTCTGGGTGGATGAGGCAGGAGGACTGAAAAGTTCAAGCCTATATCCTACGCAACTTAGCAAGACCCTGTCTCAAAATGAAAAAAAATTAAAAAGAACTGGGGATGGACCTCAGTGTGAAGACCCTGGTCCCAAGCCACACTACTGAAAAATAGGTGGTGGGGGGGGGACAAAATGGGAAGAAAGATTGAGAAATTGTATAAACAAAAGTAGAGAAAGTAAATGGAGGGGCAGCTAGAGTGGAATGGGTGCTAATTTTCTAAGTAATATGGAGAAAGAAGAGACAACTATTGTACCAATATCCCTGAATAGGCAAAACAGGATGGAATCTAAGAATGCAAGAACAGGTATGAAATTTAGATTGGGCTTAGATCAGCCGTCCAAAAAAGAAGAAGAGAGGTAGAATGTGGGGACAGATGCAGTTGGCTTCGTGCATGTAGTGATGGGAGTTTATGAAAATTCTCTTTCAGGCATTTCTGTGTTCTTAGTGAAAAGGGAAACAGGATCATCAGTTGAGAGGGAGAAATCCAGAAGAAGATTTGGAAATTTATATAAAAAGAAGTTTTAAATGGTTCCTTAGGAATTAATTACAGCAAACATTAGTAGCCCACTTAAAGTTATCAATCAAAGCTAGGCCAGTAAACATGGCTGGGTGTTTTTTCCCAGCTCTGTTCCACTTGATAGCTGCAGCCGTGGACCAAGCAGATGGAGGCACCAAGACTCTTACAGCAAATTACAATGAACCAAGAGGGAAGGATGGAAGAATGAGTGAGGAGAGTGTATGGGTGATTTTAACATTAGGACTGGCTATTTATGTTTAGTTAGGAAGGATGTGAGATATAAGGGAACTGTGGTGCCCTGTAAATGGAGGATGTCTAGATGGAGTTCAAAATGTGCTCGAGCTCAAGGACTGGTGGAGAATGGAATTCTGGGGCTCAAAATGACGGAGGGAAAACAGCTATTGTTAGTGACTCAGGTCCACAATTTCCCCATGGGAGGAAATGGCGGAAGTAGTTTGGAGGTCAAGCTCACTGAAGGAGAGGAACTCAAGTAACTGAGAAGCCTGGGTACTGGAAGGAGTCTATGTAACCTTAAAATCACCAACAACTGGGATACATTGGTCTTGAAGAGAAGACGGATTGTAATCCAGGAACTGAAGAATCCAGGATTAAGTATGGAACAACAATATGGGAATAAATAGATGACTACAACAAGGAAGAATATACCACATATTTTACTTTTCAGATTTTAGGTTCTTATGTTGTTTTAAATCTATATTTATAATAATTATTTAGGCATGGCTCTGTCAGCCCTTTTGTACTACAACTTCCTCTCTTCTTCTGAAATGTCATTTCCTTTGCTCTCATTGTGAAAAATGTACAACTGATCCTGTCAACTATACCAAATGCCTAAATTTTAAAACAATATTTCCTGGAGCACAAGTCCTGTGATATATTTGGTGACACAGGGGTCACATGGTCAAATGTGTTTGAGGAACACCACAAAGCAAAGCCGCTTTTAGAAAAACCAGTTGTTAGAAATAAATTAGTTTAATTTCAACTCAGTTTTTTCCCCCAGATGAATGGCTACAGATTCCTTTCCCATATAATATCAATTAACATCCCAAGCAATGAGGATTCAAAGGCATGCACTTTGGGGAAGGCTGTATTAGAGATGTGTCTTTCTGATGGCCTCAAAATAGGTGAAACAGAAGCTGCTAGAACAAGATTCAAGGTATTGATCGAGGAACTGTCAGAGAACGCAAACCTTCATTATATTACTTTATAACAGTAGCCTCTTGTATTTCTAACATGGTGAGAAACAGGCATCTTCAGGCAGTGGAAGTTCTTTGAGATGTCTTTAAAATTGGTTTAGCATATTTCAGTCCCCCTGCACCTGTTCTGGCTTGTACCTGGATGTTCCCCCAAAGCCTCATGCTGTCATAGGCAGGGCTTTTAGAGGTGGCTGGATCTAGGGTATGTGCCGCTGGGGTCAAGGATGTGATGCTGGGATTGATTCCTGATGCAATGCTAGGATTAAGGCTGCCCCATCCAGGGTGTGAGTGCTGCCTGTCGTAAGGTTGGGGAGCCTGGACAAGACATAAAGGACAGAACGGTGGTCACTGCTTGTCAATTGCTGCTTGCTTCCTCACTGCTTTACTGCTTTGGTGTCTTCTTGCCTTTTGCGCTCCATAAACTGCTTCTCCTCCGCGATGCCCCTCTGCCATGCTACCGTTCATTGGAGCCAGCTGACTGTGAACTGAACCCTCTGCAAACTGTGAGCCAAATAAACCTTTTATCCTCTGGGTGTTGGATATTTTGTCTCAGCAATGAGAAAAGTAACTAAGACAACATCAAAATCAAAGATGCCAAAAAGATGCCATGGTCTTTGGATGAAGACCTCGACAGCCAACAGAGTGGAAGCATATAAAACCTCAGCTCGACAGGTGGCCCTTTGTTCCTACCTAGTATAACCCCAGAAGAAAGTTATTCAAGAAACAGATACTGCCGAGCATGGTGCCACACACCTATATCCCAGAGCTTCAGGGTGGAGGCAGGAGGATCACTGAGTTTGAGGCCAGCCTGGACTACATGAGTTCAAGGCCACCGTGAACTACACAGTGAGACCTTGTCCCAAAAACACAAAAACAAAAAAGAAACAGATACTCCTAACCCAAGTCAGGAAGACCAAACTTTTTCAAAATAATTATTACCTACTAGTATCAGAAAAGTGAAACAGATCTTAAGTTAACAATATAAGAGCCAAATAATGATTTTTTACTCTATCTGTTGCTCCAGGACCCCAGGATTGTGATTAGAGAAGGCAAAGTGCTGGAAAGAAGAATAAAAGCTTGAAATGTCAACTTACAAAGGCAAATGGCACCAGGTATGAATCAGGCAGGGATGATCTGAAAACAAACAGAAATCATTAATTAGTTTCATACAGTAGTTGCACATTCATCTGTTAACTGTAATTTTTTCTTTTGGTACTGGGGATTGAACTCAGGACCTTGTGCTTGCGAGGCAGATGTGGTGCCACTGAGCTAAATCCCCGGCCCTGTTTATTGTAATCTTAAGATTGTTGTAGATTCATATGCAGTTTTAAGAGAGCTTTACTCACTTTTTCCCAACAGCAACATTTTGCAAAACTACAACATAACCAGTGTATTATATTAACACAATTCTCAACTCTTTTGAGACCTTCCAGTTTGTCTGTGTAGACTGAGTTCTGTATGATTTTTCTGCACAGAGAGGCTCACATCTCCACTACCACCACAGTGAAGATCCTCAACAGCTACAGGGAGATGAGGGTCCCTCGTGCTGCTCTGACCATGTGCCCAGCCCCTCAGCACCGCCCCCTTGGGTCCCAGATCCCATGGCCCTCTTAACTTCAATATTAAAATAATAACACACATTTATAAGTATTTTACTCATAGCCTGTAAGAGATTATTACTCAGCTATATCTCAAATTATGCATAAAGAATTTTGCCTTCCTGCACTAAAGACTACGCTTTAGTTTAAGGAACAAATTTTTCTAAAAAGAAGTTTCTTCTTTTGCATACAGCATTCTCTTCAAAAATCAAAAGGTGAAAAGTAAGACAACTAGACAACTAGTGTTGTCTGAACTACCATTCTGTACTTTCAATATTTCTGCAATAAAAAATCTGTCAGTGCTCACTGTGGGACAACCAAAATATTTTATACATATCAAATCCTCATAACCCTCTGATATGCATAGCACTATCATCTCTGCTTGATCCAGGGGGAAACAAAGACACGGAAAAGTTTGGTAAGTTACTTAGTCACACAACTAGCAATAGGCAAATCTCAGTACCTGGGGCAGAGTTTTAGCATCCAGGGGAGTCTATACCTCAAGATACCGATGAGAATGAAATCAAACTATTTTGTGTTGTTATCACAAATCAACTCCACTTTAATACACTGAAATTGAATAAGGGAAATGCTCAAAACAATGATTTGTAAAATGGGAAAAATGCTTTGTTCAAATATGAAATGATCCCGGGGATTTAGCTCAGTGGTTCAGGCACCTGGATTGCAAGTACAAGGTCCCAAGTTCGATCCCTGGTACCAAAAAAAACCCAAAACAAACATGAAATGATGGAAAATTGTCAAAAACAAAGGGCAGAACACACTGGCAACAGACAGCTTGCCAGCCCTGAATTGCGAGGATTCCTTATATGCTGCTGATTGTCAGGCAGCAGTTTACACAGAGCTGTGATTACTCTTGAAAAAAATGTATTCAATTGGGCAAAGATGATGATGTGAAAATTGAAATTTTCAGTCACAGACAAAAGCTGCACAAAATTAGGCTGCTTAGCCAATAGTCATCTAAAAGACCAGAGATAATGTCCAGATAATAACAGTAGATATCTATTGTGATGAACATTCTGTGGTCTATTAGCTTAATGATATAGCATTATTACTGAGGATTAGTAGATATTTTCTTCTGTGAAACCACATAACGCATCTGTGATTAGCTCAATACTCAAAAGGTGCCCATTCTGCGATCCATTGATGCACATTGCCCAAATACTCTACTAGGCTTTCTTTACAGCACTAATTTTACAGACATCTCCTGGATGATCTAAGGTCAGGCAGTAGACAAGGGCACAGGACACATTATTAGCATTGTCTGATGTCCATACAACAAGTTACACACAGGAACCAGGGAAATGGAGCTCTGAAGTTCCTCTTCTGCATGAAGCCACACACTAACCACTGTTCCCAACTCTGAGATGAAATAAACTCATCATCTCATTAACATTTACAGATATCAAAACTTTTTCAAAATGCTTATGTTATGCAATTTCTTCAAACCACAATTTTGTTAATTTATTGTCACTACACTGTATAATCTCTCCCAGTTACTTAGAACGCACACTGTTTTAGAGAGGGGAAAGCATAGGGGAAAGTAAAGGGGTCCTCTTCTGCCCTCTCAGGCAACACCCCACACTACCTGCTCGCTGTGCCTCACTGAGAAGCCAAACACCAAGGCTGGGCCAGAGTGTGGCCTTGGGGGTCACTGCATACAGCTCCCCTTTCAATGATTCTTAAAGCCCATGTTTTTGTAAGCATCATAATTTCAGGGCAAGTATAAGGCAGGGGGCATAAGTATTTTATCTGAACGCTCCATCTCTAAAGAATGGGACAAAACAGATTTCAAAGTTCTAAGAGAAGGAAAATTGGAATTCCTTCATCAGTCGCATTTATGTGCAATTCTTTTCGCAGGGAGATATTTAGTAGCTTATTTTCAATTTAACATGATTTGCTTCTCTTATATCTCTTTCTAAAAGTACACTTTTTGTTTAGAATACTTTTTCTCCACACATAGAAC
Source organism: Heterocephalus glaber (assembly GCF_000247695.1). The sequence continues at coordinate 10,310,441 of NW_004624753.1, read as the reverse complement.
ATAAAACCTTACAGCTTCTTTTCCTAGTCCCAAAACACTCTCCCAAGAAGGCTTGGTAAGCTATAGTGATTATGCTTGAATGCCGTGTCCCTCTTACTCTACTGCTGAAGTCACCCAGAGATACACGGTATTAGCATAGTATTTGCCTGGCTCTTCATTTTAAAACATTCTACAAAATTACCTGAGTTCTTCATGTTTGTATGTCACCTCAGCTACAATGTTTATACCACTGGTTCTTTTCTTTTCTTTCTTTTTCTTATGCAAGGGATTGAAAACATGCCACCGAGCTACTTCCCAGCTCTTTTCTAATTTTTATTTGGGCACAGAGTATCACTAAGTTTTCAAACCTGCAACCCTCCTGCCTCAGCCTCCCAATGAGTTGGGATGACATGCATGTGCTATCATGCCCAGCTCACCGTTTTTCCTAAACTGTTAAACTCTTAGAGGACAGGAGCCACATCTATAAAACTAAGTTTACAAAGAACAGCCAGCCTTGCACAAATGTCCTACAAATGCCTTTGGTAGTGATGAGCACAATGACCATAGCGATAATGGTGGGCTGGCTCAACTTAACCAGAGTTCTGGTTTCCACCAACCTGGGCCCTGACATGAGGGAGTAACTGAGACCTACGTGAGAAGCAGGGCTCCATGTCAGAGGCTCCTGTGGGTACTTTCCTTTGAACTCCATTACCTGCGAGAAAGACAACAGCCATTTATTCATTCTCCTTTGAGGGTTTTCAAACTCTAAGACATAAAAAACTGACCTGCCTGTCTTCGTCATTTCAAGCTGCAATAACAAAGGACTGCAGACAGGTGACAGACACGGCATTTCCTTCTCACAGCTCTGGAGGCCGGGACTCTGAGGCATTGCAGTGGCAGGGTCATACTGTGAGGCAGAACCTCTCCTGGGTGGCAGACAGCAGGCTCTCGTGTGTCCTCCTCACATGGAGGAAAAAGAGCAAGAGAGCTTGTGGCCTCTTCTAACCAGGGCACTAACACCATTCATGAGGGCTCCGTCCTCAGAAGCGAATTGCTTCTCCAACGTCCACCTCAGAACACCACCATGAAGACCAGCATTTCAACACACTACTTCTGAGGGGGCCACACATTCAGTCCACTGCAATGGCCTTACGCACACGTGAAGGCAGTTCTGGCGGTTCTGACATACCCCCTAGTCTGCAAAATTTCATATAAAAAATGCCACACTCATTGGGCCATCAGACCCATTTGGGTTCTAGAAACTGCTCAACCACTTTGCAGCCTTTCCTCACTCCCTGTCACTTCACACCTTGTCTCTTAGCTTCCAGTGACTCTCCCCACGCCCAATCCTCATTCACATGTCCCTATCTCTGTCAACATCCTCGCCTCATGCTTCACTGAGAAAACAGCAGCATTGTATGAGCATCTGTCTCATCCTCCAACTCCAAATGCACAAACTTCCCTGCACCTACAGGAGGGTGCTAGCTTCCTAGACGCCTCCTAGATGCTGCCCATCTCCCCCTTCAAAATTCCTTGTACTTTACCATCCTTGCTCTTTCTGCTGGAGATACTCACCCCCAATGTACTACCATGCCCAAGTACTTCCCAGTTAACCTCCAACTGCCCCCGGCCCCTCCCTTTCTCTCTCAAACTTCTGAAAAGTTAGACAATCTGCATTTGCTTTCACGCACTTGTTTTCCAACCCAGTCCCCTGGCTCTTACCTCAACCATGGTCACTGAAGCCCTTCCGACTATCCTCATTTATAGAATCAGGACACCCGGGCCCAAGAGATTACTAGGTTGAGATAGTAAAAAGAAACCTTCCCTGGGAGACACACAGAAGCCAGGGCTGCCTCAAAGTGTTCTTTCCCAGATATCAGACCAAGGACTCCATCTTCCAGGGACTCTCTATTCCTCCTTGCTTATATCATCCCCTCTGTGCTAACGCTCAGACTTCCTCTTGGAATATCATTGTTTTTCATACTTTCAATTGAGGAAAAAACCTTATTTACCAATGAATGTGCTCTGTGTTGACCTCATGGTGTAAATTATTTTATTTAATTGTCCCAACAACTTGAGAATGGGTAGTTTTAAGCCCTGTGTCCAATTATAATCTTGGCTGAGAGGAAATAAAACCTTTCCTAATATGCCACATTAATAAACAAGACAGCAAGCATCTGACTTCTGACCATAACTGGAGTCGTCAGCCAGCTGCCTGTCCTTTGGGATGGCAACATCTCATTGTTCCTTAGTTGTTCTCATTAGTTAGTGACACGATTGGGGCATCACTGAGATGTGTCATGATTCCATCACCTCGTGAGGTCCAAAAAACTAGAACTGATGCAAATTTGCTCTGATGAGCAAACACATCAGAAACTGATTTTTTTATAATGGGACTTCATGAAAACTCTAATTGTCGAAATATGACACTTGGCTTCAGTGATCAGAGCATTTTCCCTTCCAGTTCTACCTCAGAAGCTGGCTTAACAAGCATGAGCTGTGACACAGCCCTGTGATCCCCCACATCCTGTTCTGCTTTCCAGACACACAGACACTGAGCTTGCTGGGAACTGCTGTGAAACCTGCCCAAGAGTGACTCTACCTGGAGACCTGGGCTTCATTCTGGCCCCTGCCCAGCTATACCACCCCTGCTGAAGGGAGAAGCCCTAGGGCCGTGGGATGTGCTAGACTATGCTTCTGATGCTGAGAACCATGGAATTCCTACAGGCGACTGCTGGACTCTCTCCCAGACCCTGCTTTTGAAGGCAGACTGTGGCCCCAGTGGGCCTGAGATAGGAGGTGGTGCCTGGCAAAGATGGCTGGGAAAATGAGCGGGACCTGTCAGTGACGAGATCCCAGGACAGTGCCAGATAATTCCCACGACTCCGGATGTGGAACTTCTCGGGGCTCCCATGAGAGGTGGGCTGCACATAAGGACATGGAGACCACAGGAGCCCGCTATCATGACTTCCCAGGATAACCTGCGCTGCGTTTCCCAGGCCCGTTACTTTTATTTTTGTTTTTACCTTCCTTTTCTGGTGTTCTGCTCAAGTTCACTCTGCAGAGTTGGTTTCTCCCATACCCATTCACCTCTCATTTTTCAAATAAACATTTGGCACCATTTTTGACTTGGCTTGTCCAATTCTCTGTTTGAGGCAAGAAGGACCTGGAATACTTTTGACTGCTGAGCCATTTCGAAAAGAACTACTGATAAGAGGCCCAGGGGCGGTCAAGAGGTGGCTGTCTGCTGTCTGGTGTGGAACAGAGCAGGGCACAGAACCGAAGGAGAAGGGAAGATGGGCCAGGGTCGGGGGCCAGCTTGCCCACAGACATGTTCTGGACTTGTCTCTTCCAAGACTCCACATTCAAACATGGTTTTCCAGGTCATATGAGGGAAATATTTAGATATATGGTAAAAGACTGTATATTTTTATGTGAGATTCATCCCTTATCACAAGGTAGGGGCATGTGACTAGTTCCAGGCTGTTAATAAACAGTTAATTACAAAAGTGTTATCGTTCATAACTGGATGCCCCCCCAAAACCTCATGCACTCTGAGGTGGAGGGGGCCCTTGTGGAAGGTGATTGGATTATGGGGCACAATCCCTGGTCTGGTGTTGGGAAGTGCGGTCTGACCCAAAGAGGCACTGGGGGCGTGACCTGGAAAGGCATCTCCCTCCCAGGCTCCTCCCTTCTCCTCTGCTTCCTGTTTGCCATGAGGTGAGCAGCTTTCCTCCACTCAAGCCCTTCCCCCATTCAACTTCTACCCTGAAACCAGCCTACTGTGGACTGAAAGCTCTACAGACTGTGAAACAAAACAAACCTCTCCTTTGACTTGCGGGTGTTGGGCATTTTGTTTCAGTGATGAGAAAGTGACTAAGACAAAGACCATTCACATTCTCTTCCCCTGTGATAGCAACCAAGACAGCTAAGTCTCAAATAACAATTATCTTATTTGACTACAAGATGGCAGCACATCCAAAGGCTTGAGTATGTGGGGCAGTGCCTCTTGCAAACCCACAGTGGATATTTAGTATGAGCAAAAGATAAACTTTTAGAGTAAAGCCCTTGAGGTTTGGGGATGGCTTGTTAGCACAGCATAACATTAGTCCATCCTGACTAAAAATTGGTACCCAAAGTAGGACTTTGCTTTAGCAAAACCCTAATATACATAACCTTGGTTTAGTGGTCAGGAAGTGGTGAAGAAACTCATCTTCTCGGAAGATGATGTTGTATTCTATACAGTGGTCACGTATTTAGTAAAACATTTGCCTCTGGTACCTCAGGAGGCAGAAGTTTCTGTCTTAATGAACTTGTAGTTCTAGGAGAAAAGATAAGAAAATAACACTTTGGTAGTGTACATGGGCCATTTCTGGCTTCATCTGGCAAGGTATTTCAAGAAGAGATGAGCTGAGAGAAGAATTACCCACTTTTCCAAAATAAGTGAAGGGGAATGGAGAGATTCTAGACATTTCAGTTTTGACAGAAAAACTAACTCCTCAATCCCCACATTCAAGAGAAGACTTTGAAGGACAGAAACCCAGGAAAATGTTGTTGTTAAATTAAAATGCTTCAGGGCAAAGACAGATAATGTATCCATTAATTCATTTCATGAGGATAAATGACAGAGGGAAAAGATCAGATTAAGGGTAAAGCTTTCCAATAGCAGCCAGAGAGTCCCCGATCACTGTCTTCAGGTCCAGAAAGAGAGCTACAGGAGTGACAAAGCAAAGGAATGTACCAGATGTGACAACCAGGTCTTGTCTTGACAAAGAATAAAAATTCAGGGGTATGTTTATTTGCACACAGAATTGTCTGGGAACAGGGCACATTCCAAAGGTTGGAGAGTACAGTGCTGTCAAAGACAAAAGCCTCACAGTTGAAGTGTCAAAATGAACCTTATCTATGCAGGCAGCGGGCAAAAAAATGGTTCAGATCCCAAGTGGAGCAAATTTTCTACTGCCACTTTGAGTGTGGCTAAGGAGGAAAAACGAATCATCAGAGGGCAAAATAAAAATTCTCAGAGCGCCTCTTAAAACAGCAAACAAGAAGGTAGAATCAAGGTCTAATCAAGAAACATTTTGCTTCCCCAATGTGACCTGATTTCAAAATTGCTATGGATCACTTCATCTCTCTCTTACGGCATCCTGGTGAAATTTACAAAGACTAGGTTTGAATCGGTAGTTTCTTAATAATCCTGGAGAGATGTCTGAAAGATCAATAATTACCTTACACATAACAGATTTTAAAACCTCATTGAATGGCATGCCACCGATGTTCCACATCATGCCCTCTGAGAATACGAACATCTTCTCTCAGCTTTTTAAAAGCAATTTTCTAGATTGCAGCTTAATACATCACTTTGAAAGTGACAGGTATTACCCTGAAAGCATATGATACTGCCATCACACAGCACAGAAGTGCAGACAGATTCAACAAAACAGCTCTGCATCAGGGAAGCTCTCAGAACCTTACACAGGAGCTAAACTAGCAGCATTAGAAATACGACTCACATTATTCTTAAAACATATCGCAGAGAGTGAGGGAGTATCATGAATGCTAAGGCTGCTCACATTCAGTGAAAACATTTTGCTGCTGCATAACTAGGAAACCCGCTTTATAGGCTGAATTGTATCCACTAACTCCAGTGTGACTGTATTTGGAGACAGGACCAAGAGAGGTAACTGAGATCATTAAGGGTGGGGCCCTAATCCAACGGATGGGTGCCTCATAAGCAAAAGCAGAGCTAAAAACATGCCCTCCATTCATGTGCTACAGAGGCTCTTCAGGGCACATGAGCCGGGGCAATCAGCGAGCCAGAAAGAGCTCTCGACAGAAAGGGAATATTTTGACACCGTGATCTCAAGACTTTGAACCTCTAGAACTGTGAGAAAATTCTTGCTGTTGAACCACCCAGGCTGTGGCATCATGATGACTGCCCTACCCGACCCAGACACCCACCATACAATTTCCCTTAGGGATGAGGCAGTACGATCTAAAATCAAGTTTGTAAATAACGGTGACAAACACAACCAAGAAACAACAGTTCCAGTTTCTATGTTAACTCCAAGGGTAATATTATTAGTAAATGCTTATCAAAGTGAGTGCAAATAATGTATTAAACAGTATTCAATTATAAGAAGGGACTTCTGTTTTTTCATTCCAAGCACAACTCATAAAACCAATCCCAAATAAATACACTAACATTCATAAACCTTTTTAGAACTTCTGAAATGTGTGTTTTTTTAAGACAGGGTCTTACTATGTATTCCAGGCTGGCCTTGAACTCACTACGTACCTAGCCTAGGCCTCAAACTCAAGGTGATCCTCCTGCCTCAGTCTCCTGAGTGCTGGGATTACAGGTGTGTGCCACCACACCTGGTGTTGAAATTCTTTTACAAATGCATTATAATGAAGAGTTCAAGTACACAGCTAAATGAACTTAATATTTTTAAGGGCCTAGTGTGGTAGCCAGTCCTCATGAACTCATTTACTTTCACCCACAAGTTATTCTAACTTCACATTTAATAATTATTTTACTTATTACATTATAGCTGAGCACTGTGCTAGTGATTTGGTTGACAAAAACATCTCATTTTCAAGGAAGTGTTCCTTCTCACTAGACATGACCTGAATATTCAAAGAAAGAAGACTTGGAATTATATAACTTCAAATAAATGTAGACATAAGGGAATGCTAATCAGAATCACTGTCTCTCCTCACCTTCTGACGTAATGGTAAAAGTACCATGATCTGATGGCTTCATGGTGTATCTTTGCCTTCAAACACATCAAGGCTTACACATCAAGTACCCACAGCTCTTGGATGTCCATCAGACCTACCTCAGTTTTATCTAAATGTCATGATCATAATACATGCATATTTTTAGCCAAGGCCCCAAAAGCCCAAAATAGCACTCCACCAGATCAAAGCATCGCCATACACAGCCAATAATGATGCCAAGGCACTTTGTCCTAACCCACAAAGCCGAGTCCGTCTGGTGAACCTATAACACATGTGCCGCAGTGGGCTGTTTGTATCATTGAAAGCTAGAAAAGGTTTACCATCACTAGCCTCAATGGTTCTTTGGTGATTAGGCATCAGCATGTCCCTCTTCAGAAGAAAGTGACAAATATTAGTGATCACCACAGACTAGATAATCCATTCGAAACAGCTTGGCTAAGATACACTAAAGCCAAGACACAGAAAAATAGAAATAAGAGGGGAAAGGAAATTGGCCATCCCTCATCCAAAATAGATGGGGGCAAAAGTGTTTTGGATTTTGGAATATTTGTTTATGTGTAATGAGGTATCTTGGGGATGAGACCTGAGTCTGAGCATAAAATTCATCCATGTCTCACCTTTTTCCTATCTATCTAGGTAATCTCATACAACATGTTTGGAGCACTTATGTTTTAACTGCGACCCCCTTGCATGAGTTTCAGTGTGTAACTTTCCACTTGCAGTACAATATTGATTCTCCAAAAGTTTTGCACTTTGGAGGATTTCAGATTTTAAATTTTCTGATTAGAGGTGCTTAACCTACTCTGGGTGGGTGGTGTATGAGGGAATTTTCTCTTTCTAGATGGATATAATGTTGATCTAGGTTGTGGTTCCACAGGTATACACATATACCCAAAAATTCATGAGCTGGATACTTAAAACAGGCAATCTTTATCTACTTTTTCCTCCAAATGCTTTATATTACAACACAAAGAGGATATATACTTTACAAAGGTGAAGCAGACTATGTTTAATAACCTAATAAACATCATTAGGCAAACGGAAAATTTTCTACCCAAGATGAAACACCAAAGTGCGATTAAATTTGTTTGACTCTCCCAAATAAGCCAAAGTTAAAATATTTAAACTTTATTCATGAGTAATAATAACCTACAAGGAAAATCCAAAGGACCCCGCTAGTTAGTTGTACCACCAGCATGGTCACCAAAGCGAAGCGTCTAAGTAGCATACTGACAATGAATGCAAAACAATTTCAGTGTGCATTGTACCAAATACTTCTACCCAGTATTTCATTTACTTAACTATTTATTTTTGTCAACAAGGCACTATGGCATAAATGAATAAGAATTTTGAATCAAGACAAGCTAGTTTTGCCACTTACTAGGTATATGGTGTTAGGTAAGTTTCTTAATCTCTTTGATAGCAAATTTCTTCACAATTTCAAACAGAGATAATACTTACTTTGCAAAACTGTAGCACAATTATAGTAGGTACTTAATAGTGGTAGCTATTTAGCAATAGCTCTTTTGTATGCAAAATATTGTGCTAGGCACTTGAACCCCAAATCTAAGAACCTGACCATCTGGAAATGACATTTAGATAAAAAGACTGGTGATGAAACCTTAAGAATTTAACAAGGACTATCAATTACAAATTACAGGGTTCTGATCTAGCTAGGAAGATTGTAGGGTATCTTCTGAACAGGCCTGGAAGTTTTTGGTTGAAAATCAGTTTGAGTGAATGTACGTAAGGTTTAAGAAATGCATGAATAAAAATATAGCCACAGACACGGTGGGACTGATGGGTGTTAGATCCCCCTGGACTAGTCCTAGGTAGTAACAGACTAGACAGTCAGTAAAACAAATCAGGATGGACAAAGAGGAACTACTATCTGGCTAAGAACCCAAGGACCTCTTTTATCAAGCACTGGGATGTCACTAAAGGGTTCTTTTCAGGGAACTGACCCCAGCACTTACTATGCATCATAGGAAGCAAAGGGAAATCTTACCATAGGGAGAAGCAGCACAGGATGCTAAGGGCCTAGCAAGGTGCTGACAGGAAAGGGAAACAGGAAAGATATGAGAAAACCCCATTTTTCCTTGTTTAATAACTATAATGTGTTACATCTTTTTATTACCATTTTAACATTTTTTTTAAAGAAAATGGACAAGAGCAGGGCACGCTGGTAAACACCTATAATCCCAGCACTCTGGGAGTCTAACATCAATTTAGCAAGGCCCTGACTCCAAATTAAACAAGACAAAGATAAGAGTCTCCCTGAATGGATACACATAGGCCTGCCTTCCACATTCAAAATGACCCAGGCTGATCGCTAAGTTCTCAAGTACAACGGTGTATCCCCAAACAGCAAAACGCTCTGCCTGGCACATAGAAAGTGCTTGGTAGAGTGTGGCTGAATAAATCTTTTCAAATATTCCAAATATTAAAACCTCTACATACAAAATCAGCACACCGTATTCATAACACAATGTGAAATGGGTCAGCAAGGAAAATCAGTTTTCCTTTCTGTGGCGTGGCTGTTTTCCACGATGCTGGATTTCCAAATGCCGGATTGGCTCACCAAGAGCTATGTCACTTCTAACTTATCAAAAGACTCAGATACAAATCACTCCAGAAGGTGGGGAATGTTCCCACCTCAGTTGTGAAGGTCTTGTGTAACACTGTTTTAGGAATCTAACATTCATTAGGTCCTTTGTTATATCCAAAGAATAGCTGATGTATGACTCACAAATATTACATGAAAAAATTAAACAATAAACTAAGTCAAAATCATATAAATGTGCATAAGGCTTACCTAAGAATATAAGCTACACTCCGGGAGGCTGAGGCAGGAAGACTGCAAGATGAAGTCCAGCCTGGGCAACTTAATGAATTAGAGAGATCCTGTCTTAAAATAATAAAAGGACCAGGGATGCAGCTAGCAGGAAGACCAATTTGCAACAGTGAGGAAAAAAAAATAAACTGGCTTACTAATTAAATAATTATTCAAATAATTTAAAATAACCTGACATGCTAAGAAATAAAAGAAAAAAATGAATGTTTCTGAGGTAAGGCTTAGCCCTTATTACATGTTAACACACTGAATCCTCTCAACAACCTCATACGGTAAAGTACTTACTACCATTAGTCTTCATTGTACTACTCCATGAAATAACACAAAACCAGAAGAAAAAGAGACATGAAAATCAAAAAAGACAACACATAATTGGCATTTCTTGCAAACTGTGCATCTCTAGAAGTAGAAATCTAATATTATTTACAAAGTAATAACTATCCAATTATAGAAAATAGGAAACAAATCATTCAGCATATCAGGAAAAATTACAAGAATCCAGGAATAAGGTAAGGAAACACGCAAATTCTTAATTTATAAAATATTGTCAAAGGACACAAGAGGGACATGTGAAATGAAAGGAAACATTAGATATTACAAACACATCAATTCTTTCCTTATTAGTCCTTAAGTTCAAAGCCATTTCTATAAAAATCCTAACAACATTCTTCAGGGAACTTCACAACTGGTAAGAATATTCACATGGACTAGGAAAGGTTCCCAAATAGTTCAGAGAATGCAGCAGAGAAACAAAGGAAAGCGTGTGCCCCACAATATATCAACATGCGTTCCACAGCTATCTTCAGGCAATTTGTTCAGGCGATCTGGGGAGCTACATGTCCAGAAAACAAAACCTGGCAAAACCAAAGCACCTAGAAATACTGGACAAACATCCTCTAAAATGTCAGACATTTGTAATTCATCATATCACTGCACTAAGAAAAACCATGTGATAACTTCAGTTACACAAAGTATGTCATGATATTTGAAACCCAGTATGCATACATGGAATTCCCAGCTACACTGGGAGATCAAGAAAGTGACGGCTCAGTAGCAACAAGGCCATTCAGCAAACACATCTCAATATCTACCTACCATCCTTGAGTAGATGGAATCAGGCCTTGGAGAAATGCTGGATTCTCAGGTGGGGACAGGAAAAAATACTAAATGTGGGAAAAAACAAGAACCAAGATATGTCATGTACAGATACAAATTCCCAATAATGGAATGTGATCATAATGTATACCTAAAATGTAACAATAAACTTATGGGAAAAAAAAACCAAATGAGCTTAATGTGCATCAAAGACAGTAAGAAAATGGGAGGAGGCACAGACTAAGGAGAGCTATAATATTTGTACAACCTCAAAATATTAATTGCTCTGGTGGTTTTAACATACAACCATAGATTATTTGATACTCTTCCCTCCAGTGTGGACTTTAACAAATAAAATCTGGACAAGGGGGAAATGCGTCATTACTATGAGAAACCCAGGGGAAACCCTCTTAACTATGTGATCAGGTTAACATCACGGGTTGATGTGGATGCCACGTGTCCCCAAACATGATGTAATAAGAAGGGTATGATGCCTCTGTAATACTCATACCCCTGAATCTACAGCTTCAAATTGTGACAAAGCATCAGACAAATTTAAATTGAGGGGCATCCTGCAAATGCATGAAGAGTACAATCCTCTGCAAAAGTGGCAACCTCATGAAGGATTGTGAGAGCATCACAGATTGGAGTAAACCAGAAGACATGGAAACTAAGTGCAATGTGGTCTAGGGGTTGGATTTTGAGAGAGAAAAGGCACATTTGTGGAAAATGTGTGGTAATCTGAATAAAGTCTATAAAGTATTGTGCCAATGTGAAGTGCTTAATTTTTGTAAATGCACAATGGTAATGTGAGTTGTTAACAGAGGAAACTAGGTAATGAGTATATAGAACACTTTGTACTATGTTTGCAACTCTCAATCTAAAATTGGTACAAAGGGGCAAGGGATTTAGCTCAGTGGTTCTGCCACTTGCCTTGCAAGCACAAGGTCCCAAGTTAGATCCCTGGTACCAAAAAAATTAAAATAAAATAAAATAAAATTGTACAAAGCATCTGCCAAAAAAAGTAAAATATTGAAGTATTCTTCCCTTAGGATGAGGAAAAGGCAAGGGCAGCTATTTTTAAAACTTCTGTTAAATACTGTTGTGGAGATCTCTGCCAATGCAATAAGGCAAGAAAAAGGAAACAGATTGGAAAGGTAGACTTTAGACTTTTAAAGTTTATTTTGTTTTGCAGATCACATGATTGTGAATTTAGAAAATCACCCCAAATCTTCACACTACCAGAACTATGACTGAATTTAGCAAAGTCATAAAATACAAGATCAATATACAAAAGTCAATTTTGAGGTCATGCATGGGGCACTCAGGACTTGGGAGGCTGAGGCAAGAGGACTGTGGGTTTGAGGTCAGCCTGGGGTATGTAGTAAGACCCTGTTTCCTCCTTGATCCCTCACAAAAGGGATAGGGATGTAGCTCAGTAAAAGCGTGCTTGCCTAGCATGTGCAAGGCCCTGGATTCAATTCCTGGTAATACACACACACACACACACACACACACACACACACACACAGGTAAAATGTGTATTTCTACAGATAAGCAAGATGGTTTGAAAATAAAATTGGAAAAAACCCCATTATGTACAATAACATAAAATTACTCAAATTCCTATAACCAAATTTAACAATGTGTAAGTCCTCTATACTTTTGAAAAACACAAAACAAGCTGGGTATGGTAGGGCATGCCTATAACTCTAGCCTCTAGGAGGCTGGAGCAGGAGGCTCACAAGTTTCAGCCCAGTCTGGGCAACACAGGGGGACCTTGTGTCAAAACTGAAAAACAAAAAAGAGCTGAAGAGGGCTGGAGATTAAGTTCAGTGGCACCATGCCTGCCTTGCAAGAACAAGGTCCTGAGTTCTATCCCTGGTACAAAAAGAAAACAGAGATCTGAAAATGTAGCTCAGTGCAAAGATCACAAAATACAAAGGTTCAATACTGGATTCAATTACAAGTGCTAGAAAAAAGAAAAGAGAGGCCAGGCAGGGGGTTTAGCTCAGTGGTACCACCATCTGCCTCGCAAGGGTAAGGTCCTGAGTTCGATCCCTGATACCAGGAAAATAAAAGAAAAAAGAAAAAGAGAGGGAGAGGGATAGACAAAACAACATAGTAATTGAAGAACATATTCAACAAAGATATATCATGCTCACAGGTTGCAAGATCCAGTACTGTTAAAAGTCTGGTAGAGTGTTTAAAAAAAAAAAGCCATTGACAAGCTCATTCTAAAATTTATATGGAAATGAAAAGCATTTAGCCAAAACAACTGTCAAAAAATAAAACTGGAGGGGTTACAGAACTACGTGGACTTACTACAGCACTAGGAATGTAGCTCAGTGGTACAGCACTTAGCTAGCATGCATAAGGCCCTAGGTTTGATCTCCAGTAAAAAAAAAAAAATCTGATGCAAGTATTGATAAATGGTTCAAGTGGAACAGATGTAGAAACAAATCCAACTGTATGATCCTTCATTTTTCAACAAACTCCTCACTGAAATTCAATGGAAAGAGAAAGGTGGATTTTTTTTTTTTGCAATAAATGTGTAAAGCAGTTGTTTGTCCGTATGGAAAATAAATCTGGATCCCCACCTCACACTGACAAACACACACCAAAAAACACAACTGGTAACACCATAGACTCAACTGTGACAATTGAAACTAAAGCTTCTAGAGGAAATCAGAGGCTAATGTTCTCAGGACCTTGAGGGGAAGGTGAGGGTGGATAAAAGTTTTGTGAGCAGGATGTGAAAAAGCACTAAACTCCCCAGTCCCTTACCTATTCTCTTAAAACCCCAAAAAGCTGGACTTTGTAGAAATAATTCTGCTCATTAGAAGGCACCATTAAGAAACTAAATAGGGAAGGGGTCTTAGCTCAGCGATGGAGTGATAGCATAGATGAAGTCCTGGTTTCAATCCCCTGGACAGACAGACAGATGGACAGATGGATGGACAGAAAGAGACAGAGACAGAGACAGACAGAGAGAGAGAAAGAGAGAGAGAGAGAGAGAGAGAGAGAGGGAGAGAGATTTGCAAACAAGTTCCCTACCTAGACTATATTAGGAACTAAAAACTATTAACAGTAAAAATCTCTAATTTAAAAATTGGTAAAATATTTGAACAGGTACTTTATAAAAGAAATCTACAAAGCCAATAAAGATACAAAAAAGGGCTCAACATAATTAATGTTCACGGAAATGCAACCATTCTACCCACAGACCATAAATTCAGGTTTCTTATACAGACCGAGTCTCTCATCCAAAGTGCTTGGGACTTTGGGGTTTTTATTTTTGAAATATTTGCATATATGTGATGAAGTTTCTTGGAGACAGGACTGAAGTCTGAACACAAAATCCATTCCAATTATGTGTCATATACACTTGATTCACATAACCTGAAGGTAGCTTTGTGTATTATTTTTAGCACACCTTCATTTTGACTGTGATCTATCACATGAGGTCAGGTGTGAAATTTCCCACTTGTGACATATTGGTGTAAAAAAGTTTAGATCTGGTGCGGTGGCACACTTTGGTGACCCCCTACTGGAGAGACTGAGGCAGGAGGACAAGAGTTTGACAGATTAGCAGAGCCCTTTCTCAAAACAGAATGATAAAATAAAAAGAGCTGGGAATGCAGCTCACTGGTAAGGACTTGCCTAGCATGCATGAGGCCCTGAGTTCAATCCCCAGTACCACCAAATAATAATAATAATAATAATAATAATAATAATAATAATAATAAACAACATCTGGAGCATTTCAGAAAGACTATGGATTTTTGGATCAGGGATACTCAACCTATGGCCAGGAAATATATGCCTACCAAGGAAAGCTTTTTAAACAAATATTTGCAGACATTTATAATGGCCCAACATTGCAAATGACAGAAATAATCATCAGCAAGAGAATGGAGAGCTGGGCATGTAGCTCAGGGCAGGGGGCTGGCTCAGCATGCATGAGAGCCTAGGTTCAATCTCCCCATATCCAGGGGGTGGGGGAGGGGAAGGATGGATGAGTAAATTGTCAGTACATCACAGAAGGCAACATTATGGAAGAGCAGGGAGAAACTGTCACATTGTGAAAACTTCAGGCTCTATGGCTCATATGGTCTCTGTAAAACTACTTAACTATATGGAACAGGCTGGAATTGGCTTACAGATCATAGTTTGCCAACCATTAAAATAAGGCAAACAAATACACAAACAAAAAAACTTACATATGCAACATGATGAAGTTCAAAAATACAATGTAGCAAGAGAATAAAATGCAAGATTCCATTTATATGAAGTTCAAGAACATCTGAAAATAATCTGTGGCAATCAAAGGCAGGGCAATCGTTGACAGGGGGAGAGAGGCTCTATTGTGGGAAGCAGCGGTGGAAACTTTTGCAGGAGAGTAAATGTTTTACAGTTATTTATCTGGGTGGTGATCACACACGTTCATAAATATGTAAATCTCATCAAGGCACACACTTTAGTGTTTTGTGTACGTATATTATAGCTTTGGAGAAAAATGCAAATTAGACAAAGATCAGAACATGAATGAAGAAATCATCTACAATTCAACCTGGATATAAAATATAAAAGCTAGATAAAGAACATAGATGATAGACAATCTAACAAAACTCTAATCATAGGTCCTAATGAACAGAAAAATGAGCGAGGCAAGAGACAAAGGATAAAACTTTCCTAAATCGATGAAAGACAAACCTTAGCGATACATATCATTCACACACACACACTCACACACACACAATCTATACCTTACCCAGAAAGTCTTTGAGTATACATTCTTCTTGATCATACAAAAAGCAACTGAGACTATAAAACAACCCTCAAATTTCAAAGAATCAGTACAGACACATTTGCTAGCTACAGTGCAAATGAGAAATCAGTAACAAAAAGACAACTCAAAAACCATCCACACTGGAATGAATGACTATTTCTAAAAATCTTACAGGGCAAGAAAATATGACAATGAAAACATTTAAATTCTTAAACAACATACTACATATAAAGCAACACTAAATGAAAGCCTAGTATTTTTGGATGGCAAATGGGGTACAGCATCCAGAAATAAGCCCTATCATATCTGGGCACTTTATATGACAGAAGTGGTACCACAAGTCACCAGCAGTAGGACAATGACTTTTTCCACATGAGAAAAAGAAAATGAATTAATTGACTTCACAACATAAATAAAATGTACACATTTACATCCACACACATAAACACACATCTCAGGTAAAGAAAAACATGAACAAAACCCAAACTTCAAAACCTGGGGACATAACTTTAGAATATATTTCATCAAAGATAGAGAAGACTGCTTTACTAAGATGCAAAAGGCACAAAACAAAGATTAATGTCTGCATTTATCATCTGTAAGTTTAGACATCCAACAAAGGATTTGCCCCTAGAGCAATGTTTTCAAATAGAAATTTCTACACTGTTGGAAACGTTCTCTTCTACAGACGTAGTACAGTCCAGCTTAATAAAAATTACATGTGACCACTGGGCCAGAAATGTGACCTCAAGCAACAGAGAACTGAAATTGAGATAAATAAGTCAACCTGTTGGCATTTTAAAATCCTGAGTGAAGGTCTATAAAGTTATGTTCTTTTATACTTTTCAGCAGTTATTTTTTTTTCATAGCAGAATCTGATTTTAGCTTAAAGTACTAAATAAAATTCCAGCTTTAGACAAAATATATAAAAGTGATTTGGAAAAACATACCAAGTGACTTCAGTTTTCTTCTAAGTGCTTTTTAAAATATAAATTAAGGAATAAAAACATAAGGAGAGTCTAATGAATGCCAATGTATCCACCAGAACAGTTGTGAAATAAAACATTACCGATAGTAAATCCACCAGGCACTTCTCCCTCAGCAAGACTATTTATAAAAAGACAGAAAACATGCATAATAGAACCATGGTTTCAGGCTTCCTCACTTAATACATCTGGGGGATACTTAATGTGCAAACCTATGCGTATCACTGTCCTGGAGGCACTGCCAGCGCAGGGAGCCCTGGGTCTATTCACACCCACCCGTCTCCTCTTCTCCACAGTAGGACTCCACCAGCTCAACTTTTGTGGCATCCAATTTACACTTTTTTCTTTACCATTTTTAATGTCTACATGGGCACCCCTCCACAAGTAGCTTGGCTTCACCAAGTTCCAGATTATACCTAGACGCTATCGTGCAATATCCTTCAGGGACTTGCCTATTTTATTTTTTCTGGCTCCACACCAAGTTGAGTCTGACTTGCTCACCGCTGGGCCTGCCGAAGTCTGTTTTATGACCTGACCGGCCCGTAATTGACATTTCTTCTTCCCATGGACACCAAGGTTGATCCCAGCTGCTTGGTATTGCAGCAGACCTTGTGCACGTCCTCGTGTGTAAATGTATGAGAGTTTATCTAGGGCAGTGGCTTTCAAACTTTTTTTTTTTTTTTACCATGACTCATACTAAGGAATGACGTTTTACATCATTCCGCACATCTGTGTGTGTATATGTGTGTATGTGTTTGTGAAGCTGGGGTTGGGGGTCACGACAGCAGCTCTGCTGAGACCTGAGATACAGTCTGACATTTGCCGGTCGGTGCTGTTCGTGTTTTACAAATTCTGGTCTCTATACACTTAAATGATCTCACGACTCATAAAACGAAGCTGGGCGTTGAAAGCATCATTCCAGAAGATGAATATTTAGCCATGGGACTCCTGGCCCAGGAAGGAGCTGGCAGAGCCCATCAACATTTCCCGGGAGTTAACTTTTAAATAAACGGCCCCATCTCTGAGTATACAGATTCACCGTTACTTCATTTTAGAGCAAAGGCCATGAAGCATGAAGACATTCTATCTGCCTAGGGTTATTAAACAGCATTAATCACTTACCACGTGCTAGGTAAGCACTCACTGGTCCGAGCGAGCCGTGGATTACTACGTGCAGGACGGGGAGAGAAAAGGGGGGACTTGGAGGGGCCGAGACCTCAGGAAAAGCCCAGAAAGTCACAGAAGGGAAGGGTTCGAAGAGGATTCCTGGAAGGAGGAGGACCTAGGCTGGGTGTTTCTATTTTTAATTTTTACTGGTTTCCTAAGCCAGAAAAGTAACTCATTTACTAGGAAAAACATTTTCCGAAATGTCAGGAGCATGTATATTCGGTATGAAGCAAGAAGCCCCGCTGGCCCCTAAAGTTGGGTCCCAGGTTCCCGGCGTTGCTTACCCGCTGCCCCGACCCGACCTCCGGGTCCGCGCTTTCACTCGCAGGAGTGCGAGCGTCCGCGTCCGGGCGGCGCAGTCCCGCCGCCGCGTCCCAAGATGGATGCGCGCGCCGCCGAGCGGCCCGTCCCGCCCGCTCCGACGCTGCCCCGGCGCCCGGGCCTCGGCCGCTTCGGGCCCTGCCGGCTCGCGCACACTGGCCGCGCGCGAGCCCGCGGTGAGGCGCGGAGCAGGAGGAGGAGTAGGCCGGGCCGCCCCCCCGGCACCGCCAGCGGCACCTACCCCGCGGCGGAGCCGGCTCAGGCGAGGCCGGCCGGGCGCGTCCTCCGCGCAGCCATGACGGCCCGAGCGAGCGCCCCGGCCCGTCCGACCGTCCGTCCGTCGCGGAGAGGGAGGCCGGACGCCCCGACGCGCGCCTAAATCCAGGCCGGGGCGGGCCCGCGGCTGAATGACAAATGGCAGATGCCGCGGGCTCTGCCGCCCTCCGCAGCCCAGGGCGCCGCGCACAGGCGGAGCCGCGGAGGGAGGGAGCGCGCGGCCGCGGAGCGGAGCGGTGGGGAGCGGAGGGGAGCGGAGGGGAGCGGAGGGGAAGGGAGGGGAGGACGGGAGGGGCCCGGCGCCCAGGTGCGCGCGGCGCAGGTGGCGCCCTGCACCCGGGTCCCCGCCACGTTGAGCGCGTCTCCGAGTCGAGTCCTGGTCCTCGTGAGCAGCACGACGGCTGCGGGCCACGCGCTCCTCCCGCGCCCGAGCGGTCAGGGCCGCCCAGGGCCCAGCGGGGCCAGGCGGGCGGAAAGGCGCTGCCCAGGGGGACGCGTTCAGCCCACGACAGCCCCGGAGGGACGGGGCTGCCACCCGATAGCCTCTCGGGAAGGTTGGACAGAAGGGAGCCTGGGCTGGTGCTGTGTATTCTTCCGGTTAAAATGCTTGCGTGTTATTTGGGCATAAGGAGCGGAAGGCTTCCTTCACTGCTGGTCCTCCGATCCTCAAAAGGCCCGTGGACACGGCCTAGGACAGCGGCAAAAGGCACTCGGAGCCTCCCTGCGTGGTCCAGACTGGACAGTCTCGGGCTCTGAGATGAGATTAGCATCTCACATTTTCACTCACCTTCTCCTCGGCCTCGCGGTTGCACTGCTTCCAGTACTTCTGTCTTATTAGCAGCTAGAACATTCACAGTTGCTGTGACTTTATGCCGTCTTAATTCTGCATTTAAATTAATGTGATCGTCACCACGGGGAACCCTTTGCTGTGTCCCTTATTTTCATCTAGTACCCGATACACTGCCTTCTGTGCAAGCCATTCCCTACAGAGGGCCTGCACATTAAGGTAATGTTAGGCAGAATCTGCCTTTTCCCCTCCATATATAAATAAAAACTGAGCTGGGTAAAATATTTTGAATTCACATCTTCCTTCAAAACCTCAGAAGACAAGAACTCAACTGCTTCCCTGATGCCTGACCCGGGAGGCTTCTGTGGAGAGATCTGAACCCTCTGGGTGCTCTGCTAGGAGGTGGGATTTTGCCACGCGGCTGCCTGGAGAATTCTCATCATTAGTGCTCCTCAGCAGTGGCATTGTCTCCCCAGTGCAGAGAACCGTCATTCTCTGTGGGTCCCATTCTTGTTTTCTTCGTGGACTATTCCACTCTTCTTGGAGACCCGAGGCAGCTTCAAGTTTAGGTCTTAGTTGTGCTGCTGTCTGCTTTTTTGCGAACTGAAGGTCGTAGGACAAGGCAGCAGGAGGGAGGACGACTGTGTCTGGGCCTCGGGGACAGCCTGCCTCTGCATCCTAGCGCCGTGCCTGCCACAGCTCGGTTCCCAGAAGGTGGCACAATGGCCTCTCAGGGCAAGAAGCAGCAGTCGCTCCTAATATTTCACAGGACGCCACCAACTCCCTCCTAAGTGCGGGCAGACTGGGAGAACCGTCAGGGTTCGGCCTGATCGTCCTTTCCCTCAACGGGTCTTGCAGGGAGGGAGGAGGCTTAGCCTGGATACTGGCTCTACATTGACATCCTCTTTGTCGTCACTTCTCCAATTTTACATTATAAGGTTATATTTTGCCTTCTTTGGTTATAGTAGATGTTTTATTTTTTCCTGTTGTTTTCTCTTGGGTGGCTTAGGAATTTAATTTTAACTTTTCTTTTTTTTGTTTCTTTGTGCCATGCTTACCCGGAGACGGTCCGCCCCTCTCACAGGAATGAATTACATGAAAAGCCTCCGCTTGTCTCTTCCACAGCGCTCTTTTCGGACAGGAATATGTTGCCATGGTGGCTGTGACGCCCTCTCGTCCCCTAAGCCTTCCCTCATCAACATATGCCCTGGCATAATGACGTGCTCCCGCGAGGGCCACAAACCCCCATCATACTGCCAACACTGAGGACGGGGACTATGATAAAGTGACAAGGACACTCTTTTGGTGAGGAACAGACGTTGTAGAGCTCATGCCAAAGGCTGCCATGTTGGAATTCAGGGCAGTGTTGTCAACCCTGTATGATTTCCAAGAGAAGTATGACTCTTAATGCTTTCACATGAAATCTGCTAATTTTGGAAACAACACAGAGGCCAGATGAAATCTCTCTCAAGCCCAAACTGGCCCTAAGGGTTGACAGTGTGGTTTCCGTTACAGAAAGAACCACTCAGGAGAAATTCTGTAACCATTCTTTTAATCTTCTAAGTATTTTTGAAGTATGGTTTTGTTCCACACACTGGTCAATGACTCCTGACAATTTCTTTACCAAATACAGAGCAAGAAGATTGATTCTGACACATTTACAATTTGATAAAAGGTGTTAGGAACCCACACTATTGGGGACAGTTTTCACTAAGGGTAACAGCTATTATGGGTCTAAAATGTATACCAGGTGGCCAGGCAATTGATATAGGTCATGAAAAGATTAATAAAATACTGAGGGAAAGTATTTTTTCAGTTGAGGCAGAAGAGACATTTGATAAAAATCTAAAATTCACTTTTGAAAACAAAAAACTAGAACAGAATGAGACTTGCTCGGTCTGCTCATGGGTGTATTTGTTTCCTATAACTGCCATCATAAATTACCACAAATTGGTGGCTTGAAACAAGAAATTTATTTTCTCACACTCCTTAGAGGGAAGTCTGAAAGCAAGACATAGTATTAGCAAAGGGCGTGTGCGCCCTCTGGTGGCTATGAGCAGAATCTTTTCTCAGCTTTTGGTGGCTATCAGCTTCCTGGACTTCCTAGCTTCCTTGGTTTGTGGGGACGCCTTTCCAGTCTCGGCCTCCACCTGCACATCACCTTCCTCTCTCATGTCATGTTTTCTCCTCTGTGTGTGTCTGTCTTGTAAGGATACCTGTCATTTTATTTAGGACCCACCTGAATAACAGGGTGATTTCATTTCACTATCCTGAAATTAATTACATCTGCAAAGACCTTCTAACTTTTTCTTTTTTCTTTTTCAAATAAAGTAACAGTCACAGGTTTCAGGGATTAGGATATAGACCTACCCTTTGCGAGGCCATCTTCCAATCCTCCGTAGCAGGTAAAATGCATGTTGGCTTTGTGGTAGAAATTGCCAGGCTGATTCTAAACTTTATACAGAAATAAGAAGAACCTAGAGGAAAAAATATAAGCACAGAAAAGAAAAACAAGGGGCCAGGGATTTAGCTCAGTGGTGCCACTGCCTGCCTCACAAGCACAAGGTCCTGAGTTCGATCCCTGGTACCAAAAAAAAAAAAAGAAAAAAGAGAAAAACAAAGTTGGAAGGCTTTTGCTACCTGATTTTAACGCGTATGATAAAGCTAGAACAATTAAGACAGTATCATACTGCCATAAGAGAAAAAAATGAAACAATATATTATGTCCACAAATAGACCCGCCACACATACGATGTACTGATTATTCACAGAAGTGCAATATAATTCAGCTGGGAAGGGAAATAATGGTGTGGAAACTGGGTGCTTCTATGGGGGGGACAACAAACTTCTACCTGCTTTGCATATGATACATGAAAATTACAACAGATTAGCTCACAGACCCAAAGAACAAAACAAGAAATATAAAACTTCTAGATTTGTCTATTCAATACGATAGCCTTTGGTCAAGTGTGGCTACTGGGTACTTGGGACTGTGGCTAGTCCACACTGAAATGTGGTACAAGTTAAAAACATGCTCTGGCTTTCAGAGGCTCAGGATAAAGAAAAAGAATGTAAAATATCTCATTCATAACTTTATGTTGACTATATGTTGAAACGATTATACATGGTTTAAATTAACAGACGCCCTTTCTACTTGAGTAGAAAATTTTAAACTACACATGATATTTCCATTTGACAATACCCATCTGGAAGAAAACTTAGCAATAACCAAAGATCAACTGGTAGCAGACACAAAGCAATGATCATAAGAGCATAAATTAGTAACTGTATTCACTTGAAATAAAACCTGCCATTCTTCAGAGATGACCATTAAGGAAATAATTCAAGCCACACACTGAGAGAAATTATTCACAATATATCTGACACAGGACTTGTATCAGAATATTCTAAAAACTCACACAATTCTGTAAGATAAACAATGCAATTAAAAAAACAGAGACTTTTGTTTTCATTTTTTCATTTTCTCATATTAACTCCATTCCCTTCTTTCCTTTCCCCTAGCCCTCCCACTTCCTTCCCCTTTGCCCCTTTTCTTCCTATTTCACATGACCTATTATACATTTTAGTCCTTATTTACACTTTCAGTTTCTCACACCAGAAAAACTATTCGGTATTTACACATGTGTGTCCTATTTATTTCACTTACAGGGAGGGGTGGAGGAGTTGAAGTGAGGGCAGGGGAATGGGGAAAAAATAAGAACCAAGAGAGATTATGTAAAGGTACAAATTTCCAATGATGAATGTCATCATATTTTATACCTAAAACATACCAATAAAATTAATTTTTTAAAAAACAGCCATAACACTTCAAAAGAACTTCCCTAAAGAATTTATATGGATGTCCAACAAACACATAAATAACATTCAACCTCATTTCTTTAATGACTTATGCAAATTAAAACAACAAAATACTAATACTCATTCACTTGTATACCTAAAATTGAAAGACTGACACATTAAGAGTTGACAACAATGTGGAAAAACTGGAACTCTCACTCCTGAAGGGAAGATAAATTGATATCATTTGAGAGTTTCTTATGAAGATAAACATTTTAAATGATCCAGTCATCCCAAGAGGTATTTATCAGAGGAGCAGTACATCTATGCAAAGATTTACAAGCAAATAGTCATGCTAGTCCCAAACAAGAAACAACCCAAATGTCTGGCAGCAAAATGAGCTAATTACTGATGTTTTCAACAGCGCAGCTGAATCCAAAGAATACTGTGCTGAGCTGAAGAAATCATACATAAAAGGTGACACACTGTAGGGTCACATTTTAGAAAGACAAGTTTTCATATGAAAATTTCATACAAAGTTTTAAAGACTAATCTATAGGGAGGGATAATACGCAGAGCGGTGGTTTCCTTGGGTGGATGTAGGAGCAGCCAAGGGAATTCTGTGCAGCAAGGGAATTGTCCCATATTCTGGCTGAGGAGACCATTACCTGAGTCAATATGTTTGTCATACCATGCTGAATGACAGGCTTACAATACACACGTTTTATCACACATAAACCTTGATGGAGTTAAATTTTTCTACTATTTTAATAGGATGAGAAGAAAGAAATAATAGACTTTTTATCGTCATCCACAGCAGTTCGCATTAGAATTTCCTTTCTTTCAGTTGCAAACTTTCTCATCAACACTCCCTAACCTCAGCAGTTTCTCTTCTCACCTGTGAGCTGCACATGGCACTGATGCAGGTCAAAGCCAAGCCTTTCCTTTAGCCCCAACCCGCTGCTCCCTCACCAAAGCCGTGGCCGTGGGGAGCAATCACAGTTTACATTCTGAGAACCATAACTACTTGAAAAAAAAATCTTTTAGTGCATTCAACTCAAAAAATATTCCCTAAGTGCCTAGATTTAATTTTCTCTAACCGAAATAGAAGGGACACTTGAAAACCTCTAAGAACATGTAGTTCTTTGTACTCCCGGCTTTCGGCCAAACCACCTCTCATGGGTCTTATGCTAGCCTTGTTCCTTTCGAGAAGACTGTCAGCTTGGTACACAGGATTCCTCCTCTTGCCACTACCTGCAGTGACTTCTCCTCTCAGGTATCATTTCCTCAAGGCCCTCATGACAAGATCATGAAAAATTGTTCCCTCAGCAAGTCTGATGTCCATTTTCGCCTTCAACAAGCTGACCTTTGACTCACAAGGCGAAGTCTGGGGTGGGCAGCTCCTCTGCTGAAATGTCTTACTTTATCTTGAGAACTGTGTCCATCCTCCAGTGCACCATGGAAAGTGCGATGAGAAGTGACTGTGACCTAACTACACACCAAGAGCCACAGGATGTGGCAGAACAGAGCAGCCTATACTTCCCCCGGAAAACCTGAGGCTGTGCCATGGCTTTGAAGAGCTGTCTTCTTCCAATCCAATCTTCTTTTTTGATACAATGTATCCATGTGACTCAAATTATACACGATGGAGATGGAACTTTAAAGTTTTAGTAGGAGAATTCAGTGTCTAGCTTGAAACTAAAAATACTACGTTAAAAATAAGAAAAAAAGTCCCGCTTCACCTTTTATTAATAAGTTACCAGAATTAGCGAGAAGTGATTTCAAATAGAATCAACACCATCGATTTTCATTCCTGGTTTATGTGGCACCAAAAAAAAAAAAAGCAAGCTGACAATGGCTGACCAAGTGCTGGCCTTTGCTGCAAAGAAACAAAGGTCATTTTCAGATGTCAAAGACTGATACGTATTTTTCTACTATAATTAAAATGTCATCACGAAATTCACCATCAGTAGGGAGAAAGGGAGATGCGGTAAAGGCTTTTCCTAATGCAAGAGGGCCAGCTGTTTTCTGTTTGGTTTTTGCAGTGCTGGGGATGGAGCCTGGGGCCTCACACATGCTAGGCATAGTTCCACTACTGGGCTAAAAGTCAGCCCCTTAGCTGCTCAAGGGACAGTGGTAGACACCTGTTATCCCAGCTACGCAGGAGGCCGAGGCAGGAGGACTGCAAGTTCGAGGTCAGGCTGGGCAACATAGGGAGACCCTGTCTCAAAAATAAAATAAAAAGGGCTGGGGGTATAATACATCAGTGGTAGAGCGCTTGTCTAGCATATGTGAGACCCTGGGTTCAATCCCCAGTACCACGAATGAATGAACTAATAGAAAAGAAGTCAGACAGGCAGGCAAAAAAATAGAGCCCTCGTGGCCGGTAGGAGAACGGTGTCCTCCTTCAGCCAGAGCCCTCGACACTGGGAGAGCCTAAAGAGACAGCACTGTTCTTATTCTCTAACCCCCTGTTTACATCACTGTTCTCTGCTTACTTGTGATTTCTGGCTCCTCCACCCATGCCCTGTTTCTATCACCTACAGACCCACTATGCATCCATCGTGCTCAGCAGAGGACTTTGGCACTTGACAAGTTAAAGGTCCCCTCCAGTCACCCCATCATCGTGGGGTACCTGGCATTCCTTCGGATGATTTATTCAACGCTGTAGCCTTAGAATGCCTCCACTTCCTCCTAAGGCAAAACCTCTCCACCCAAACAGTTCTCTGGATACAAGGCAACCCCCAAGCCCTTCATAGCCAGGAACTGTTCTACCGTGGAAACCCCAAACTCCCGAATCCCCACCTCTGATCCTAACTTCCAGGCCCTCGAGCTCGCTCACTGTCTCACTGGCAAGGCTTCCCTGGCTCTGGCGAGACACCCACCCACCCTGTCCTTCACTTGATGCCCTTCTCGTTTCTGTTCTTCCAGCCAGGTTATTCCTGTGATCATTCTCTTACCTCTGACCTCAGATCCCAACACTGCCTTCACACAGAACCAAACTCCAAAGTTCAAGCCAAGTCAGTTCAGAAGCTTAAAAGGAATCATTTAGAAAAGCTGTATTTTCTAACCATCATCATAATAATTGACCTGTGCAAGAATCATCAGCGGATGCTCAAACTACTGCAGTAAATTGTAGAACAGGACATTTCCATAACCCATAGTCTCAAAGCCACTTATCTCTTCTCAAGTTGTATCATTACAAAGTTACAAAGAGGTGCAACAGTAACTTGGTGGTACAGAAACCTGGCAGACACTACAGTGATGAAAGCTAATATGTCCACACTTTGGGGGTGTATATCTAAAGAACCGGAAATCGCAAACCATCTGTGTTTTCACAAGGACATAATCACAAGGTTACTAAAAGGGGGAAACAGTAACTTCACAGTGAAGAGACCCGGCAGTCTCCCTAGCCACATGATTATAATCAGGGTCATGTCCACACATGGCCGTGTCACCTTCATTGCAGCGTGATACACAACAGGCGAGATAAGGGGTCGAGCTAAGAGTTCACTGAGATGAACGCAGAAAGAAAATGCAGTATACAGACGAGAGGAAAAATACCATTCTTTTAAAAAATGAGATCTTGTCATTTGTGATGAACTTGAAGGGCATTATGTCACGTGAAATAAGCCAGGTCCAGAAAGACAGATACCGTATGACCGCACTCATGTGCAAAGTGTAAAAAAGTCAAACGCATAAGTGTGGAGACTAAACTGGTGGTTACCAGGGGGCTATCGAGTATGCGACTGGAAAGACATTCGCCAAAGGATAAAAACTTAGTAACTCAAGGGAATGACTTTGAAACTTAGTGTACACAGTGGTGTCTGCAGGTGATGGGTTACATACTTGAAAACTGCCAAAAGCACATTTCAAAGTATTGTCACCATACACACAAAAATGGGACGTGAGGTAAGGCATGTGTTAAGTAGCTTAATAGCCATTCTATGAAATACATACATCAAAACATTATGTTATACATAGTATTTGGGGGGTTTTCCCCCCTTTGGTGGTACTAGGGATTGAACACAGAGCCTTCACACTGAACTACATCCCCAGCTTCTCCCTTTCCCCGTGCCTTTTTTTGGTTTTGTTTTTGAGACGGGATAAGTTGTCCGGGCTGAGTTTAAACTTGTGATCTTTCTGCCTCGGCCTTCCTGAGTGCTGGGATTACAGGTCTGCACCACCATGCCTGGCTATGATTTTGTCAATTTTAAAAAATAAAACATAAGAATTTATTTTAACACTGTCTTAAATCCCCTCAGTAATACAATTTTTCAAAAAAGCATACCAATAATGGTACACCTGGTCACGTGCCTCCTGACGTGACATACTGAGAAAGACACGATGTCACTTATGCAATGTTCTACCAAAAACGCATGACCTTAATCTTAATAATCAGACAAGCCAAAATCGAGCAACATTAGAAAAAGACTATATTGCAAAAAGATCAACATTATAAAGAGAAAAAAAAAGGATTCCAGATTAAACAAGATCAAAAATAATAAACTGAATAAAATAATAATAAACTGAAGGCATTGCTTCATCCCAAAATGATCCTGGCTTTTTGATCCATGCTATAAAGGCATGGAAAGAACTGGGTACCCTTGAATATAGACTGTACATTGAACAACAATATTGGATCAATGTTAAATTTCCTGGTTATAATAACTGTATTATGGTTATGTAGGAAATGTCATTGCTTCAATGATACAAATGCTAACATATTTAAGTTTAAACAATCATAAATCTAACTTAGCCTGACCAGTTGAACAAAATAAACAGACATTAGGACTGAATCTAAGTGAAGGGTAAGAGAGGTCATTGTATTATCCTTCCAGCTTTTCATTTTGAAAAAATTCAAAACCACAGAAAAGTTACTTTAAAAAATGGAAAAAACAGAAAACAAAAATGCTCCAGGTCAGATTGAACCACCTGATTAAGATGTTCTTTGACTGTGCTGTTCAGATAGCTGGAGTAATTGATGGAGCGATCCTAAATTGCCCAAAACTCCACTGAATATCTGCTTTTCCCAAAAAATCTGAACATGGAAATGCTGACCCTCAGTCTGGTGGCACCTGGGTAAGGCTGAGGCCTTTGAAGAGAATGAGGTCGGGGGAGCAGAGCCCTCACGACCAGGCCTGTGACCTTGTGGACAGGAACCACAGAGCCAGCCTCTCCTCCTCACCACGATCTGCAAACCAGAAAGTGACACCCCCCCCCAACCAGACTCTAAACCTGGAAGCACACGGAGCCTATACCTCCTGGCCTCCAGAACAGTGAGAAGTATTTTCATTGTTTAGCCACCCAGTCTACCGAATGGTCACAGCATCCTGAGCTGACAGAGACATACATGGTGCATGTGAGGAAACAGAGTTTTAGGAGATTAAGGAACCTTTTGAAAGTCTCTCAGGTAGTAAGTAATCAAATTAAAAACCACTTTCTAAGCCAGGAACAGTGGCCCAGGCCTGTAATCCCAGCACTCTGGAAAACTAAGGCAGGAAGATGGCAAGTTCAAGGCCAGCCTGGGCTACTTAGCAAGATCCTGTCTCAAAATAAAATTGAAAAAGCTGGGGATATAGTTCAGCAATGAGGTGCTAGCATGCACAAGATTCTGGGATCATCCCCAGTATCACAAACAAAACAAAACAAAAACCTCCCTTCTGATTTCACAGTCTTTGCTATGCTACTCCCATAAAATCATGAACACAAAATGGGCACAAAGGTAGAAACAGAAATTAAATCCGCAACTGGTGATACTGACTATGAGGTGAGCGAGTCCATAATACGTTACGTTAATTGAGGTTGAAAAAGGACTTCACATTCTGAATTTAACATGGGTAAAAGCATCTATAAGTTTAATTTTGTCAGGAATTTTTACCAAGCAATACTGTATTTGTTCTAGGGTTTTATTAATATCTTTTTAAATTATTTCATCTATTATTTCACCTTTAAGATACTGTGCCCTTTTCTTTGTGAGTCAGGCCTTCCTAATATCTTATAGTAGCTTTCCTTTTCTGCCCATCAAGGGAGTTACTGCAGGGAGAAAAACAATTTCCATAGAATAGAGCTTATTGATGATGGAAGGATGTAGGGAAATTCTAAATTCCACATTGTCTCCTCACCCACTGGCATATGTACAAAGTTTGCAACACACAGAAAACACCAGGGTCCCTGCTGTGAACAGCACCTCTGAGACACGATTCAGACTCTTGTCCTATTGTGATTTTTAAAATTACTGACAGATTTAGTTCACTCTTGTGTGCCATCATAACTATTGATCTTTTATGTAATGGGAGGAATAAAATTTCACAAAGAAATTAAATACTCTCAGTGTCTGAATCATGCAGTTCTTTTCCTTTGTGAAAGCAATTTAAAAGGTAAGAAGATCCACCTATATATTGGTAGCATTCCAGGAGGGTTTCAAAAGCTCAGGTAGTAACGGGATCACAGAACTCAACATTGAAAAACACCTGCTCCCACGCAGGTAACTTAATATTCCTATTTTATAGATGAGGCAGTCAAGACTCAGAGAGACTGAGTGGTGAGAAACAGAGAGGAGAAAGTAGCTGGACAAGAGGTAAGTGGCTCACCCTTCCTATCTCAAGCAGACTTGGGGTTTTGGACCAGAAGCTCAGAATCACCCAAAGAACTTTTTAAAGACCCACATGTCAAAGCCACACCTCAGACTGGGAGAAAATATTTGCAAATCACAAATTGAGAAAGAACTTCTATTCAGATAAAGAACACTTGAAACAACAGAAAACCAAACAATCCAGTTTTTAAATGGGCAAAATATATAATAAGCCAAACACTTGTCAAAGGTGCTACATAAGTATATAAAAAGGTGATCAACTGATCAATGTAACTTGTCTTTGGGAAAATATATATTAAAACAACAAGGCACCATTCTACACTGATTAGGATGGCTAAAATCCAAAATTGTGACAATGCCAAATGGGAGCAAGGATGCAAAGCAAAAACTCATCATTGGAGTTGAGACCACAAAATGGTGAAGCCACTTTACAAGAAGACATTTTGGCAGTCTGGTACAAATCTAAATAGCTGCATCATACTATCCAGCAATTGCATTCCTTGGAATCTACCTGCTTGACTGGAGGGCCCCTGGCAGAAATCTGCAGAAAACTGGGTGCTAAGCCAATCACACTGCACCCTCCCCTCCTCAAATAACTGTGGGGGTCAGACCATAAGACAAAAGCAAAGGCCTACAGTGCGCCATGAGCAGAGTGCAGCCTGCAGCAGGCAGGTGGCTCAGAGCAGTATCTGCTTCAACAAGGCTCCTCTCTCACCAGCAGGCAGGTGGGCAGGGCATAGAGGGGGACCAGCTCCAAGACCTCCACTAGGAGGCAGCGCACTGTGGTTTGGGAAGGGTGAGGGGAAGAAGTAAGAAGAGCATCACAGTGATGCTCTGAGGAGGGTGGCGAAGAGGGACCGAATCAGGCCCAGTGGGGACTGCTGGTTTCCCACTACCAGTCAAACCTTCCCCATGTGTGAACGTGGGGGGAAGAGATCACTGGCTGAACTCAGGCTGCAATATAAATGGGACTGGAAGAATGCTTTAATTTTGTGTCTCTGTAACAGCTTGGGTTTTTTTCTCTCTCCTTTTTTTTTTCTTCTTTCTTCTTCCTTTATCCCTCCTCTTCCTTTCCTCTAGCATATATAAGAGGTATCTACACATATGCAAAGGAGAATATGAATCAACCAGTGCTTTAATCTAAATAGTACCTTTTATGGGCAAGGCAGGGTAGCCCTCACCAACACTGGTTAGGATCCAAACACAAGCTAACTATAAACTTATTAACAAGTTCTGACATTCTCACAACTTCCCTCAATATCCCTCTGCATCCCTTCTCCCACTCCCACAAGTAATCTCGCAAACCCCCGCAATGCTGGCCCTTGACTCTCCTGTCTGACCTCCTGTTTTTCACTTGTTGATACCTATTAATATTTCTCTTCTCACTGACTTATCCCTTTTTCTCATCTTTCATCCATCCCCTACTTACTACATCCCAGTCTATCCATTAGTAGACATACACTACAATTTGTGTAGGGCATTGATAATAGGGTAAAATTGTTAAAACAAGTTTTAATGTACATGATTGATATATGCTTGGATCTGTAAACATTGTTATAATGGGTACAGATTCTCTGCTTGCAACACAGTGACCAAAACTGATCTTATTAAACTGAGTAGGTTGAAAAGATAGATAAATACCACTGTACGACCAAAGCCAAGATCCTGTCACTAGGAAGCAGACACTAACTAAAGAGACCTCCATACAAGCAGCAAACAAAGTCTTTCCACTCTGATTGTCAACCCTCAGCACAAAGAAACAACAGAAACACAAGAAAACAAGGCAAGGAAATGCTTCAAAAAACTACTAACTTCCCCAAAGCTGATCCACTGGGCATTGAAGGGGAGGAAATAAAAAACAAATATTTTGAATTATACAAAATAATTTTTTAAAAAAGAAACAATCACCACAACAAAAAACACAGATCAATAAGGTGTTCAGCAAGCTCAAAGATGATGTAACTAAACAGATAATGGACTTAAGAAAAATAAAGATCAGTGAGCATAAGACAAACAAAGCTAGCTGAGCTAGCTATAAAACAATATAAAATATGAATGACCAGCTTAGCAAAAAAAAAAAAAAATAGGGTCCATGAAATGATACCAAATCAAAATCTAGCAGATTAAAAAAAAATCTATTCAAAGTATGGGCAACAGAAATGACTAATGTGAGGAGAGAGGGAACTAGAAGGCAGGGCTGATGCAGATGACCATATATTCAGATATATCTCAAAAACAATAAGAGATCATAGGAAATGATCTAACAGCTGCTAAATAATGCAAAGCCTACTCTAGAATAAATGGACTTAGAAAAGAATTAGAAGATGCCACAAATGGCATAAAACTTTGTTTATTGAAATCAACAGAAAACTTTCAATGTATGGGGAAAGAATTCAACACACAGATAAGTGAGACACGTAAAACCCCACGAAGCCACAACCAGAAGAGAACTTCTCTATGACATATCATAGTCAAAATCCCAGAAGTCCAACACAAGGATAGAATTTTAAAAGCTGTTAGGAAAAAAAAAAAACATATCACCTATAAAGCTAAAACTATTTGAATTTTGCAGATTTCACAACACAAACCTTAAAGGCCAGAAGAGGATGGAGGGAAATTCTTCAAACCCTAAAACAAAACAACCTTCAACCCAGATTATTATATCCTGCAAAACTATCTTTCCAAATTGATGGAGAAATTAGGACCTTCCATGACCAACAGCATGTTAAGAAATTCATGACTTCCAAATCAACACTACAAAAAAATACACAAGGATAGCCTAAACTGAAGCAGTAAAGACATCAAAGCCAAAGAGCCCACTGGAATGAATATAGCAAACAGGGCAAGTAGTTACACAAATGGGAAAATAAAGAAATCAGCAATAGAGAAACAATACAATGTCAGAAATCAGTCTATTTTCAATAATAACTCAATACAAATGGTCTCAATTCTCCAATTAAGAGACACAGATTGGAAGAATGGATAAAAACACAAAACCCAATGGTATGCTGCATACAAGAAACACAATCTTTAAAGAAGCCCACAGATTAAAAATCACAGGATAGAAAACAATTCATTCTGCAGAAGCCTAAAAGCAAGCATGAGTGGTTATTCAATTTTCAGCAAAGCAGACTTCAAGTCAAAACTGATCAGAAAAGGCAAAGATGGTCACTCAATGAAAGTAAAGGAAAAAATTCAACAGGAGAAGATAACAATTATAAACATATATGCACCAAGCACTAGTGAACCGAATTTCATAAAACAAATACTATCAGACATAAAAGATCAGATAAACAACACAATCCTATGGAAGGACCTCAACACCCTACTTCCACAAACAGATCAACTAGACAAAAAAAAAATCAAGAAATATCAGAGTCAACACCTTCAAACAAATGGACTTAATACATATCTATAGTGTTCAACCCAACAAAAACAGAATATACATTCCTTACAGCAGCACATGGAATTTTCTCCAAAATAGATCACCTACTAGGCCATAAAGCTTGCCTAAATAAGATACAAAAGAATAGAAATGATCCCATGCATACTATCAAATCATGGTACAATAAAACTAGAAATCAGTGGCAAGAGGAACTACAGAAATTATGTAAACACAGGAGGATTAAACAATACACTTGACTAATAATGGGTCACAGAAGAAATCTAAGAAGAGATCAAACACTTCCCAGCATAAAGACTAATGCCAGTGCAACATACCAGAACCTGTAAGACACAGTGAAAATAGTTCTAAGAAGCATATAGGTGTGAATGCTCACATCAAAAAAGCAGATGAATCCCAAATAAACAACCCCATTATGCACCTTAAGGTTCTAAAAAAACAAAAACAACACAAATAAAGAACTAATATAAGGAAGGAAATTGTAAAGATCAGAGTAGAAACTAATGAAATAGAGACAAAAAATACAAAGAATGAAGACCTGGTTCTTTGAAAGGATAAACAAAATAGACAAATCCTTAACCCTATCAATTACAATTAGAAATAAAAAAGGTGAAATCACAATTAGCATTTTTGAAATCCATGGGATTATAAGTAAGTAGTTTGAAAACTTGTTCTCCAATAAACTGGACAATTTAGAAGAAATGGAAAGATTTCTAAACACATATGAATTACCAAAACTGAACCAAAAAATATAAACATACTAAATAGTCCAATAAGAGGCAACAAAATGAGGCAGTAATAAAAAACCTACCAACTAAGAAACACTCAGGATCCAATGAGTTCAATACTGAATTCTACAAGAACTTCAGGGAAGATCTAATGTCAAACTAGATCTAATGCATAAACTATTCGATGAAATTGAAAGGGAAAGAGTACTGTTGAACTCATTCCTGGAAGCTAGCATTACCCTGATACCAAAAGCAGACAAGGACTTAAAAAAGAAAATTGAAAGCCAGTAGTCTTAATAAACGTAGATGCAAAAATCCTCAACAAGATGCTGGTAAACAGCATGCAACAAATCATTAAAAAGATCATATGTTAGGTCCAAGACCAAGCTGATTTCATTACAGGAATGCAAAGAATGGTTCAACATACATTAACTCAATAAATGTAATACACCACATAAACAAGGATAAAAACTACATGATTATCTCAGGATAGAAAAAAAACCCACTGACTAAACAACATCTTCATGATTTAAAAAATAGAACCCCGATGAAAACAGGCACAGAGGACTTTATCTCAATATGATAAAAGCCATTTATGACAAACTTATTGCCAACATCATACTAACTGGGGAAAAACTGAAAGCTTTTCCCCGAAAATCAGGAACAAGATAAGGTTTTCTGCTTTCACCACTCTTGTTCAATAGAGTCAGTTATCAGGCAGGAAAGAAAGAAGTCAGATGATCCTTATTTTCAGATGACACAGTCCTGTGCACAGGAGACACAAAAAACTGCAGAAAAAGACTCCTTGAACTAATAAAAAATTCAGCAAAATAGCCAGATACAAAATCAACATGAAAAAAATCAATAGTGTTCCTGTACTCCCACAATGAACACACGTAGAAAGAAATCAAGAACACAGTGTCATTCATAATACCTTCAAAAAAATTACATACCTAGGTATTAATGTAACCAAGAAAGTGAAAGACTTCTACAGTGAAAACTACAGTTCTCTAAAAAAGAAGTGAAAGGGTCATCAGAAAATGGAAAGACATCCCCTTTTCTTGGATAGGCAGAATCACTATTGTCAAAATGGCCATATTACTAAAACTGATACAGATCTAATGCAATCCAACTAAAATACCAACAGCATTTCTCACAGAACTAGAAAAAAAATCCTGAAATTTATATGGAACCAGAAGATACCCAAAAGCAATCCTGAGCAACAAGAGCAAAGAGTAACATCACAATCATGCATCTCAAGTCACGTGACAAAGCTGCAGTGATAAAAACAGCATGTATGGGCACAAAGAACCTATTGAGAAGAACAGAGGATGTAGAAGCAAATACAGGCACATTCAGCCCTCTAATCTTTGACAAACAGGCCATAATATATGCTAAAGAAGAGACGGCCTCTTTAACAAATGGTGCTGGGAAAACTGGTTATCCACATGCAGAAGACCGAATCTAGTGCATATCTCCCACCATGCACTAAAGTAATATCAAATCAAAGACCTAGATATTAAAACAGAAACACTAAATTTGCTGGAAGATAAACTAGGCATAATCCTTGAAGTCACAAGCATAAGCAAGGACTTTCTGAACAGAACACCAATAACTCACAATAGCTAAATCTTGGAAGCAGTCAATATTGTCTATCAACAGATGAATGAATAATGAAAATGCAGCATGTATACACAATGGAGTAGTACTCAGGCAGTAAGAAGGATAAATTAGTCACTGTAGGAAAATAAATGCAGCTTGAGATCATAATGCTTAGTAAAATAAATCAGATACAGAAGTTTAAATATTGTATGATCTATATGAGAAACCCAAAGTATAAATAATTTAAAGAGCAAAATAAAAGATAGATAATAGGAAATAGAGAAATAGACCTTTTGCAAATAGAAAGGGAATGTAGAGATGGAGAGAGGTAAAGAGGAAGAGGAAATAACAAGGGATTAAAGTGTAGTATGTACATCTACCATCTCCCCATGATGAATGTATTCATTACGCATCACAAACACATACTAGTAAAAAAAACTTTTTAAGGGCTGGGGATATAGCTCAGTGTGAAGTCCCTGGGTTCAATCTTATATCCCCAAATCTGCAAGCAACCACAAAGTCTTTTGATGGATGAATGAATAGACTATGGTATGAAGTGTGATTGAAAAATAGTTACTGTCTAAATTTTTAAAAATTTATTATAGTAAAAGACAGATACCCATCAGTTACCTTCAAGATACTCTCCCTTACTTCAAACACACTTATCCCATTGTTATTGCCACTTTCTGAGGCAGCTCTGGAAGTGCCCTTTCATGAGTGTTTTGAGTTGTGCTGTCATGGCTGCCTTGATGTCCTGAATTGATTCAAATGTTAACCATCCCTGGCTATTTGACTTTGGGGAAGAGCCAGAAGTTGCACAGTACCAGATCTGGTGAATGGGATGGATGAGGACACACCATAATATTTTTATGAGCTTGCCTTCCCATTGGATGACATGCAGCAGCAGCATTCACTGTATGTATATATATATTTTGTTGTTGTTGTTGGGGGCTTTTTGGTACCGGTGATCAAACTTGAGTCCTTGCACTTGCAAGGCAGGCAGCAGAACCACTAAGCTAAATCCCTGGCCCTTCACTGTATTTTTTGTCACACCTGCAGAACTGCTTCAGAAAGTGGAAAGAGCAATGGGATAAGCATGCTTGAAGAGAAAAGGAGTATTTTGAGAAGAGATGATAGCTATGTGTCTTTTACGATTAATTTTAAATACTAACTGTATACCTTTACCACATTTCATATATCCATGCTGTGGAAAATTATTCAGAATCAAAAGGAATGAGCTGCAAATTCATGCAACAACATGGAAGAACCATAATGAATATTGCTAAATAAAAAGAGCTATTTGAAAAGACTACATACTGTGTGTTTTCATTCATGTAACATTTTGAAAAAAGAATACCATAAAGATGAAAACCAAAAAAACCCCAAAACAAACCAAAAACAAACAAACCAAAAAAAGATGAAAACCAAAGCAAACTCACCAGGTGTTTGGGGAGAGAAGATGACTGAGGAGATACACACGAGTACTTGTTTTTAGGTCAGTGAAGTTATTCTGTATATAACATTATGCATTTGAAAAAACCCCATAGAATTGTAATGCACAAAGAATAAATCTTAATGTACACAAATGTTACCATTTAGATCTAAATTGGTCCCCAAGCCTCATGTGTTTGGAAGGTGATGGGATGGTGCGGTTGTCCTGAGTGACTTGCAGTGAGCAGACGGGGTCTGGGTGAAAGAGGTGAGTCAGTGTGTGTGTGTGTCCTGGAAGGGTGCATCTCACTTCCAGCTCCTTCTTTTACTCTTTGCTTCCTGTCCGCCATGCAGCGAGCAGTGGTCCCTCCACCACATCCCTATGCCATGCCATCCTGCCTTGGAGCCAGCCAGCTGTGTAGGGACTGAGACTTCCAAAATATGGGCCAAAACAAACCTCTCCTCCTTTAAGCTGTGTATGTCAGACACTGTGTCCCAGAGACAAGAAAGTGAGTAAGGCAGAATTTTCAAAAAATTCAACCAGGAGATCACAGGATTCTGAGATGGAACTTGGGATGTGATGCAAGAACCTAACGGGTATTACTAACACATAGCAGGGGGTCAGAGGAAAAAGGTGCTGACCTAAGGAACGAACTACGAAGGGTATTACACTTGAAGTAATCACTGTAGCCTGGTTGGTAAAGTTGTTTCCCAAGGGAGTACAAATTAACAATTTGCAGACCATTGCCTATGCACTCTGAGGATGTACAAATAAGTAAACAGATGGTGAACGTGCTCAAAATGAACAAAATAGTGGTGCACATCAAAAGGACACAGAAACCAACTGGAAAGAGCTCCAAAGGAGCAAAACTGGAACAATCTGAGTGTCTTGCTTACTTTCTCGTTGCTGAGACACAATGCCTGACACCCACAACTTAAAAAGAGGAAAGGTTTATTTCAGTTCACAGTTTGTAGAGGTTTCAATCCATGGTTGGCATTGGCTGGCTCCAAGGCAGGGCGGCATGGCAGAGGAGGCTTGCTCAGGGCAGGAAAGTGGGAAGCAGAGATCAAGGAAGGAGGGGGACAGATAGACAGATGCTCCCAGGCCACGCCCCAGCGACCATCTCCTCCCAGGAGGCTTCCCCTCCAAACATCACGGACGAATCCACTGCTGAGCATCACACCCCCCATGATCCAGTCACCTCTCACAGACCCACCTATGAGCACGTGAGGCTTTGGGAGGACATCTAAGTAGAAGTCATAACGCTGAGCAACCAAAAAACTCATGCAATATTCAATTATAACCCAAAGTATAAAATATTAATTTTTTATCAGTATGAGTCCATGCTGGTATAAGTAACTAAATAAATTAATGAAGAAGAAGAGACAAACCCTATGCAGGAGAATTCCAGATGATTTCTGTCACTCCCTACTCCCTAAAGGTAGACTGCACATAGTGACTTCCTGCCAAAGTGCACAGGGCAGAAGCAGGGACCAAAAAAGAAAAAGTAACTTTTCATTGTAGAAACCACAAACATTACCTGAACCAAGATCATAATTCTAAGCAAAATTAATCAAACACGGAGGTTAAATGGCACATGGTTTCTCTTACATGGAAAGTCAAAACTAAAAATAATTTAAAGTGCAAAAGAAAAGACAAATGATAGGAAAAAGGAGTGTACAAATTTTGTAGATGGAATGGGGATACAGGGCTGCAGGGAGAGAGAGGGATGGAGGGGGAGAAGAAGTGGAAAGGACTATGATGCAATGCGTATATGCACCAAATTCTGGTGAGGAATGTAGCCATTATGTACTTAAAAATAATAAAAATATCAGAATGCAACTAACATAATATGATTTTGGAAAGTTATTTTGTATATGTGTGTCTCCTGAATTGTGATATAAAATGCATTTCTTAAAGTAAAAAAGCTCAAATTTAGCAAAGGAAAGAGAGACAACTGAGTCTTGGGGAAGGGCGTGTCTTTAACTATAGCATAATGAAACTACTTTCTATGATTTTTATAAAAATAATACTAGAGTAACCCATTCAATTTCTTCCCCAAAAGAGCCACTGCATATTTATAATTCTTTACCAATAATTGATTCTACCACTTCTCCAAAAGGAACTTAAGGCAGTAACTGAGATAGTCATTATGCTATAAAATTTAGACTCAACACTCAACTGCTGCACAAATTCTCTCTCCAATTAGCCTAACAAGTTTCTGATGGTATGTTTTTACTGAAATCTCTATTTCCAACAATTTCCAATCATTCAGCTATATCCAAGCCGCTGATTTGTCTGTCTTTGGCTGTTATTTCAAATTAAAATGAACACGTATTTTTAATCTCTAGGTTACTTTTACATGAACACAGCAATGCTCAAGATTAATTAGTATTTAACCCTTGGATGCCCTCTAAGTCACCATAACTCCTGCCAAGCAGAGGGAGAAGTTTCTCTCTAAAGCCTGAAAACGTCCCAGCACTCTGGGAGGCTGAGGAAGAAAGACTGAAAGTTTGAGTGTGGCCTGGGCAACTTAGTGAGTCAGCAAGAACTTGGGTTGAAATAAAGAACAGTTAAAAGGCTGGGGAGGTAGCTCAGTGGGAAGCCCCTAGGTTCAATCCCCAGTGCCACCTGAAAAAAAAAAAAGATTGAAAACCTAACTTTGCAATTTGATTTCCAAGTTGGATCAATTTGCTCAGATTTCCCAATACAAATTATGTACATTAATGAAACTGGATATTATTCGAAGCACACAGGCTTTAAGTTAAAAGTTAAATCTGCAAGTACTTAGAACAAAAAGCAAAATTGTGAGTGAGGGCCTTTTTATTTCCTGCAAATTCCAAAAGAAAAGGGAAAGAAGAGAGATCAGGACAAGAGCAGGAAGGAAGAGGAGAGAAATAGTTTGTAGGAGGAAAATACAGAAGCGTGCACGAGCCATTCAAAGTGCAGAAGAACAAAACCAGCCCCAGTGAGGACCACGACCCAGCCCTCGCCCACGGCCAGCACCAAGTGCGTGTGCTGAAGGAGGACCATCAAACGCTGACACTGCCCAGCCACCTCAACACGCACAGGCTCTCACCCCAGAGTTCCTCTTTTGAAATGAGGTTGGATGCTTAAACAGTCTCTTTACTGGGAAACAGTTTGTTCTGGGGGGAATCCTAACCATATATGCTAAATTTATTACGTATTTGGTACTCGTTCTAATACTCTCAATTTCTCCAGTATTGCAAATATGTACACAGACTCACGTATAAGATTCCGAAGAAAGGATTTTGTAGATGCTCCCCCAATACTTCAGGGTCATTAATTTTGATAGAGAATAAACAGATGCCTTGCTGCATTTTAAGAAAACAAGAAGACAAGGAAATGTAAAGAAATCAAAACCCCCAAATGCATAGAAGTGTCCTTTGAAGTCTCAGCACCTCAAAAAATCCATGGTTCTTCACCACTTTATTTATTATAATTTTATGCTATAACCAAAGCTCCTTTGTGTAGTTAATTATTTAACTACCTACAGTTACTGTATAAACCATTAACTTTTGAAATTTATCTCTTTTGAATACCCTATCTAAAATTAACTGTTACCCTTTGAGTGTTCCAAGTATGTTAGAATAAAATGCATTATAGCTTTTAAATTATATTTTGAAAAAGTCAGATCTCTGTAGTCTCCTGATGGAAGTCTTCTATCTTAATAGTGGTGGCAGCTTCAAGGATAAACGCATTTGTCAAAACTCAAGCCACACATTGTGTTTGATTCTCTTTTATTGTTTTAAACTGTAACTCAAAGTTGGTAAGGAAAAAAAGACTCCACCATGTGCAAAGAAGATGAAGAGAGGGAGGAGGGGAGAGAGAGAGAGGGAGGGAGGATGAGAACGAACTTTTAAAAAAGACAAGTATTAGGAAGAAAAATTTAAGAGAAAATTAAAATTCACTATGATGTGCTAATTTTGGGACACCATTGTAATTTGAGCTGTACCTTTCTCTACAGTGAAATACATAAAAGAGAATATTCCCTGAGATGCTGATGTCTAGCTATAAAAGAAGAAAATCTGGATAAACTAGCTCCAATTCTGGACAGACAGCCATCTGTGTTCTCTGGCCCACTTTCGGGCTGCCAGCGTTTGGAGTGTCATATCCAGAGCAGCAGACCCTTACAGATGCATGTCGGGACAACAACAGCATCCACATTGTTGTATTTTTTTCTTATTATAAAAAGATGTGTTTATTATGGATATTTATGACAAACAGGAAAACATCTTAAATAATAAAATAATCTCTAACCAGGTGTAGTGGTGCCCTCCTGTAATCCCAGCACTCTGGGAGGCTCGGGCAGGAGGACTACAAGTTCAACTCCAACCTGGGCTACTTAGCAAAGACCTGGCTCAAAACAAAAAATAAATAAATGGCTTGGGATGTAGCTCAGTATGAAGGCCCTGGGTCCAATCATTTAATTTTTAAGAATTAAAAAATATTCTTACCATCCAATTATAATTATTAATTTAACTTCCATTTTTCCCTGCCCATTTTTTATGTAACTGAAGCAATGTGGAACAGATGTGGTCTTGATTCTGGTCTCAGTCAAAACAAACATGTCCCACGCATTCATTTGTAAACATATTATTCCTGTGTGTTTAAGGAACTTCTTGTCGATGTTATTTATACAGGTTGCATAATAAACCACTGCATAGTGACGTCATAATTAAAAGCACCAAGCTGCGCGTGGTGGCACACACCTGTAATCCCAGCATTCTGGAGGCAGAGGCAGGAGGATCGCTTCAAGTTCAAGGCCAGCCTGGGCTACATAGCGAGTTCAGGGACAGCCTGCACTATGAAGCAAGACCCTATCTCAAAAAAACTAACAAAAACAACAACAACAAAAAATAATAATTAAAAGCACCATTCTTCAATTATCAAACTTCTATATTATCAACTTTTAAATTTACAAATGATGTAGTGAACACCTTTACAAATAAATCTTTTTTAAAAATTATTTCCTTAAGTGAGCAAGGCATTTTAAAGTATGACACAAACTCTGAAAGTCATGAAAGAAAAACAATGATAAATTCCACCACATAACACAATCAAATTTTCTGCATGACAAAAGGCCATAAATAAAACCAAAAGACAGCAATAGGCTGAGGGGTGGTGGGGAGAAGAGTTGTTCCTTATGATAAAGGTCTGATTTCCTTAACCTAGAGAAAAGTTCCACAGAACAGTAAGGAAAAGACCAACAACTCAATAAATGAATGCATGAAATTTATGCACAGATACAGCTCATTTAGTGAGGAATAAAGAAATAGCTCTTCAATCTATTAGAAATGTTCTTCATCATAAGAGAAATGCAAATCAAAGCTATGCTGAGGTTTATTTCATTTATCAGATTGGCACAGATTCAAAAAACTGTTTTTTGATTCAACATTTTTAACATATACAGTGCTGTCAAGGGTTTGGAGAAAGCCTTTATCTCTTGCATATACTGCTGGTGGGAGCCTCTGGAAGTCAACTGGGCAATAACTATCCAAAGGGTGAGTGTACATTCTTCAATCTCACAGTTCTACATTTAAGAATAAACCTGTAGGGCAGCCCACTTTCCAGACCCCTTTCTGTCTCTCTTAGAAGCTATCTTTTGCTCAATAAATTCTTCCTACTTAAAAAATATATATACACCTGTAGATACACTAACATACACAACATGTCACATGAACAGGGTTGAGTAACAAAGCATTCTTTATAATAGTAAATGTCCAATAATAGAAAACATAATACATTATATATCCATACAGTAGAGTAGGATGTAGCTGTTAAAAAAGAAGTTCTTCATGTACAGACATGTAACCATCTCCAAGATATTTACTGTGTAAAAAACCTAAGTAAAGTCCAGTTTGTATAGGAAGTCATCATTTGTGTAAAACTGGAGTGTAAGAAGGGAGATGGGAGGTCTAATTTTTTTAAGTTCTTTATAGATTCTAGATAGTAGACCTTTGTTGGAGGAACAGCTGGTAGAAATTTTTCCCACATTGTGGGTTGTCTCTTTATGCTGTTGGTGGTTTCTCTTGCAGTGCAGCAGCTTTTTAATAAAAAAGAGATCCCATTTGTTGATTCTTTGTGCTAGTTCACAGGCAACTGAGGTTTTGTTCATGAAATCTTTTCCTGTGCCAATGTCTTCAAGAGTTTTACCTATCTTCCAGCTGGTGCAACCACTGTGGAAATCAGTATGGAGATACCTCAATAAACTAGGATTAGAGGTCCCATTTGACCCAGCTATTCCCTGCTGGGTATCTTCCCCAAAGAATTAAAAGAATCATACCACAGTGATATATGCACACCCATGTTCATAGCGGCACAGTTTGTAATAGCTAAAACTTGGAAACAGCCCAATTGCCTATCAACTGGAGACTGGATAAAGAAAATGTGGTTCTTTGAGCCAAGGATTTAGCTCAGTGGTTCTGCCACCTGCCTCGCAAGCACAAGGTTCCAAGTTTGATCTCTGGTACCAAAAAAAAAAAAAAGAAAAGAAAATGTGTTTTTTAAACTACAAAATGGAGTACTACTCAGCCATAAAGAATGAGAAATTAGGGGGCAGGGATTTAGCTCAATGGCACCACACCTGCCTTGAAAGTAGAAGGTCCAGAGCTCCATCCCCGGTACCATAAAAAAAAAAAAGAGAGAGAGAGAGAAATTAGAGACACCTATAGCTAAATGGATGCACATTGAGGTGATACTCTTAAGTGAAATAATTAGGACACACATGTAAATACCGAATAGTTTCTCTGGTGTGAGAAACTGAAAGTGTAAATAAGGACTAAAAGGTATAATAGATAATGTGAAATAGGAAGAAAAGGGGCAAAGGGGAAGGGGGAGTGGGAGGGGTAGGGGAAAGGAAGGAAGGGAATGGAATATGAGAAAATGGAAAAATGGAAACAAAGTCTTTGTAAATAGGGAAGGGTGGAGGGGTTGAAGG
This sequence comes from Heterocephalus glaber, assembly GCF_000247695.1. The sequence goes on along the minus strand of NW_004624753.1, from coordinate 10,266,921 downwards.
GAGGTCAGGGGAATGGGGAAAAAAATAAGAACCAAGATATATTATGTAAACGTATAAATTTCCAATGATGAATGTCATTATATTGTATACCTAAAATGTACCAAAAAATTAATAAAAAGAAAAAAGAAGGGAGATGGTACACATGCACACACATACACACACACACACACACATGAGCGCAAATAGGATTCAGATAAATAATACCTGTTATGGCTTGCATTTAGATGTCCCCCCAAACCCTTCTGTGGTCATAGTTGGAGCTTTCTCAGAGGTGGCTGCATCTAGGGTGTGTGGTGCTGGGATCAAGGATGTGATGCTAGGATTAAGGGTGTGAGTGCTACCTGCCACTAGGGCAGGTACCCTGGATAAATTATGAGACAGAAAGAGAGCTGCTATGTCTGCTTGCTGCTTGTTACTTGCTGTTTGCTGCCTCTTCTGTGATGCCCCTCTGCTAAGCCACCTTGCCTCGGGAGCCGGCTGACTACAAGCTGAAACCTTTATAAACTAAGTCAAATAAACCTTTCCTCCTTTAACTTTGAGTGTTGGGTATTTTGTCTCAGCAACAAGAAAAGCAACTAAGACAATTACCCAATTAAACTTTGAGGAGAAACTCAGTAGTTTTTTCTTAGTTTGTTTGGGTTTTTTTGGTACTGGGGATCGAACTCGGGTCCTTGCACTTTCGAGGCAGGTAGCAGAACCACTGAGCTAATTCCCTGGCCCAATGTGGAGGGCATTTCTTTTTTTCTTTTTTTTTTGGTACCGGGAAAAGTCTGAGGTTCACGATGGCGAGCATACATGTGAAGAATGTTGACAGCAAACCTGCTTGCAGAAGTGAAAAAGCCAAAATGTCCATGTATAAGAAAATGAATTGTGGCACATAATAGTGCTCTTCACGCCAACAAAACTGAATGAAACTATAGGCAGGTTCAAAAAAAGTAAACCTTCCATTTATATCCCATAATTCAGCTTATAGAGTTGAACAAGTGAAACTAAATATAACAAATGCTAGGTAAAACTATGAAGACGGTAACAGAATGATTAACATGAAAATCTTCATTGTGATAAAACACCTAATGCAGGAAATGCAGAAGGAATGGCTCAGAGAGGAACTCACAGGGACCTCCAAAGTTAGTAGTAACAGGCATACAGACTCTAAAGTACCTGCTATGGGCCAGGTGTGGTGGTGCACACCTGTAATCCCAGCTACTCAAGTGGCTAAGGCAGGAGGAAGAGACAACCAAACTTGAATAATCTTTACAACATTTGGGTGGGAAGAAGAGAAACTATAGTCATTAAAAGGAGACAGGAGCTTTTTTCTCTTTCAGAATAGGAAATGCTTCACAGATTGTAGACGGATGACGGTGTCACAATGCCTCATTCAGCAGCGATGGGGACTCACACATTAATGGTAGGAGCAGCGGGAAGAGCAAAAGCCAGCAGCTATTGAGAACTTGTGCTACATGCACCACCAGCTCTGCTCGCCTAACTCAAGGCAGCTCACAGCACTGCAGGCGAGCTCTGTCCCATTCTTCAAAAGGAATATGGAGGCACAGGAAGGTTTTTAACGTGCCTGAGGGACGTACTTAGGAAATACAGAATCAGGGCCACACTAGCTAATGATACCCTCTATGCATCCGCCTCCTGGACATGAGCAGAGGGGAGCCAGCCCTGAGACAACCCAGTCCTGGAGAGCGGAAGATGGGTCTTGGCTGAGAAGGAAACTTCAGACACTGGACAAGGGGAGGGAAGAAAAGAGGCAAAGGTGTTTAAACCAAGAAATGGCAGGTGTGGGGATGAACAGGAAGGAAGCAGCTGTTTTTGTTTTTATTTTGTGATACTGGGAATTAAATCCAGGGTTCCATCACTCTGAGCTGCACTGCCAGCCATTTTTAAATTAAATTAAATTAAATTAAATTTTGAGACAGAGTCTCACAAAGTCTCTAAGTTGCTCAGGCTGGGCTTGAACTTATGATCTTCCTGCCACAGCCTCCCAGCGTGCTGGGATTATAGAGGTGTGCCACCACATCTGGGTGATTTATTTTTTAATGAGATAGGAGGTCAGGTTTTCCCTGCAAACAAGTGAGGGTATAGGCTGAATTGAACCAAAATATTCATGTATCTGGTGAGAGCTGAATGGAATCAACCAAAGGAACAAGGGATCCACATTGCCCATGACAAACTCATTCTGGAATGCACGCCTTTGGAGAGTTTGTTCTTTTTTTCTCTCTGTACATAGATTGGTTGAACTCAAATAAATTAAATGTGTCCACAGCACAATGCCACTGTAAGGTATTTATACCAGCAACTAGGGCTTGTTCAGCTTCCCTGTCCAGAACCATTCTCAGACATTTTTAACTTGTTTGTTATTCTCCTACCATCTGTGTGAGAAGAGAAAAATACTTCTCCACTCTTGTAAGGCTAGCCTTTCTTCTATATTTATGTATCCATAATTAGATTATAAACTCATTCCAGGGAATAAATATATCTTATTCATGCCTTGCAAGAATAAGGATATAACATTTAAACACATCTTTGCTTTGGCCATCTCATTATTTGAGATTCTACACATATCTTTGAATTAAGTAGAAAGTAGATTTTTCTTCCCTGCTTCCAAAAAATGTACTTTTACATAGATTTAAAACTCTTACTATTCACACAGTTCGTTGTTTGGATAACAACCTCTTGTATCAGTCTAATTCCTGACCATATTTTCACAAATTCCAAATTAATTATGTTTTTCTATAGTCTATTAACAACCCGAGTTTAAGGAACCAGATCTGTCATTCTTTTATTACAAACAGTATCTTCAGGCAAAATGCACTAACAAACATTTATAGATTAGATATTAAATCATCTTTACAGGTAACAACATATTAAAATCTAAACAGCTGTGGACTTTACTATAATCAGATAATATCTAGGAAATCTCCTCAATTAGTACTTTATTTCCAAAGTTTCTCTATATATCACACAATTAAATTAGAAATAAATTAATTTCAAAAAATAACATAATCACTCAATACAGGAAACTACTATAAGCCAAAGCAGGGAAACTAGTAGCCACAACAAGTATGCTAAACACAAAGAGACGTGTTCTGGCACACGTCAGCCTTCTCTTTGCAGGGACACAATACCTGACACCTACAACTTAAAAGAGGAAAGGTTTAAGTTGGCTTACATTGCAGAGGATTCAGTCCATGGTCAGATGGCTCTCAACAAGGAACATCGTGGCAGAAGGGAGTGGCAGAGCAAAGCTGGTTAGTTCAGGGGCTGGGAGCAGAGTAAGGGAACAGTATCAGAGATCAAGGAGCCGGACCATACACAGCACCAGGCCACACCTCCATAACCCACCCAGACACACTCAGAAGTGGGATCCTCCCATCCGCCCTGCATATCCTACAGCCAATCAAGCTGACACTACCCTAATTGCCCTAGGCAGTTTCAGGTGCCAAGTAATTTCTACTAGTATTTTTGTCACACAAATCCTACTCCACTGCTTTGAATCCTTTCAGTAAACAACACACACGTGTGCGCACACACAGGCACGATGGTACAGATATACTCAAATGAGAGCTAAGGGCAATCTTTTACCTCCATTTATCCACAAACAGTATCTTGCCCAATGTCCTTCAAACCAATGTTTCAAATGGTTCTGACTACAACCACTAGCAAAAAAAAAAGTTGCAAACTAGTTCATATACATACTCATGAAGTTTTTTATAACAATATCTAACTTACTACTCATGACACACTCAAAAATTTCTTTATTCTTTACAATGCTGCTTTCATTATACCAAAATGAAACTCAACACCTTGAAAATACTCCTCCGATAATTTTAAATGACATGATCCCAGACTGCTATTTGGAAAATGAATGCAATTTGTCCTAAAAACAGAAAAAGGTGTAAATGATACCCCTAGACAGTATCTTGCTCCTTTACATATATAAATAGATTCCAACTTAGGACAGTTCAACTTGTGACTTTACCATGGTGCAAAATTGAAATGTACTCAGTATGAACTGGACTTTGCATTTCGATGGCTTCCTGGGTTACTTATATGTGGCATGATGACCTCTCCTTATCCTGGGCAGAAGCAGCAGCAACAGCTCCATCAGCCAGGCACTCATCAGGGGAAACATTGGATGCTCCACAGAGCACTTTCTGCTAAGCTAGGACATGCAGTAGGTGCGGGGTATTTAATGCATTTCAATGTATGCTGTATATTTTTTATTAGTACTATATGTTTGTGATATATAATGATATACTCATCTTAGTACCTATACATCCGAAACTATAGTTCTTTTGCTTTCTCCTTCCTCTCCTGTATCTTTCCCCCCTCTCTATCTCTAGATCCCTTTTCCTTCACCAAAAGTTCTGCCTCATTGTTTCCTATCATCTCTCTTTATATTTTGCTCTTTAATTTATTTATACTTTGGGTTTCTTATATAAGAAAAACCATGCAATATTTAACATCTGTTCCTGATTTATTTTACTTAGCAGTATGGTCTCAAAGTGCAGCCATTTTCCTACAAATGACTCAAATTTATCCTTCCTTATGGCTAAGTAGTATTCTATATATACCACATTTTCTTTATCAGTTCTTCTACTCATAGACATATAGGCTGTTTCCATGGTTTAGCTATTGTGAGTCGTACTGTTATAAGCACAAGTACACATGTACACTGTAACATGATGTCTTTAACTCTTTTGGGAAGATACCCAAAATAGGTGTAGCTGGTTCAAATGGAATTTCTATTTTTAGTTTTTTGAGCAATGTCCATACTGATTCCCATCGTGGTTGTAGTAGTTTACATTTCCACCAGCAATGTAAAAAAAATTTTTTCCCCCTTTCAACCTTGTCAGCTTTTGTTGTATTTTGAGTTCTTGGTGATAGCCATATTCTGGGATAAGAGGGAATCTCACTGTTGATTTAATTTTCATTTTTCTCATGGCCAAAGATGCTCAACATTTTTCTCACGTATTTATTGACCATTTGTATTTCTTCTAAGATTGTTTCTATTCATTTTAACTGCCCACTTTTTGATTCATCCTTTTATATTGGGGGTTCTAATTTTTTCAAGTTCTTTATATATTCCACACATTAGTCTTCTGTCTGAGGAGCAGCTGGCAAACATTTTTTCCCATTCTGTAGGTTGTCTCCTAAGTCTGCTGGCTGTTTTGCTGGGCCAAAGCTTTTCAATTTGATAAAATTTCATTTGTTGATTCTTGGTGATATTTCTTGTGAAACTGGGTTTTTATTCACAAAGTCCTTGCCTTTGCCTATGTCTTAAAAAATTTTACCTGTTTTATCTTCCAGCAGACTGTTTCAGTTTTAATATCTAGGACTTTGATCTGTTTTGATTTTAGTGCATGGTGAGAGATATGGGTCTAGATCCAATCTTCTGCATGTAGATAACCAGTTTCCCCAGCACCTTTTGTTAAAGAGGCTATCTTTTCTTGATATGTTAAATGTACAGTGGATTTATCAGGATGTACTCTCATCATAAGCCAGAGACTTTGTTCGTATGTAGGTGAGATACTATCCATGGGGATCACTTACACATTTCTGGGGCCTACAGCAAATCTTGTTCCTTTTCTAGGTAGGAAACTAGGATCAGATCACTAAAAGAACATGTGAGGAAAGTCACATGGAAAGGGAGCAGCCCAGGGGCATCTGTGCATCCTAACTGCCCACATGGGAGGGCAGTGAGTGGGACCAGGAGGGGGTAAGGCAAAGGAGTGGAGCCCTTCGGCTGATAAGCAGCCAGGGGACTCTGGAATTCTGTGAGCCATATGGTTGGGAGAATAAAACGCTGAATCTGAAATCCAGGTACTTAGTTCAAGTCACAATCCTACTACTTCGGGCAAGACACTTTGCAGATATAATCTTTTCATCTGTGACAGATGACACAAACCAGGGGGTTCTGTCTCTTATCTACCACTCTATTTCCAGAGTCCAGACAGTACATGTACTTGACAAATAGTAAGTGCTCAATGGATATTAGTAAAGAAATAAATGGTTGAATTCTATCATGTTCATATGGCTGCAAACATGATGCCAGGCCAATGGGTAATTTTTGTTTTAAAATTCAGTCTGAAATAACTGGAGACCCATTATGCTTGCAGCTTCACACTACTGTATGATGAAAAGCTTTGCTTTTTCCACAACTCCAAGACCAAAAGAGTTGGGGAGGCACTGAGTGCCAGTATTTTTCCATTTCTAAAGAATATTTCACTGTTTCTCTCCACATCCAGGAATATATGCAATAGGTGTGTTCTCTGAGACAAAAAAAATGTAAATGTCAAGCCACTCTTTTTTCATGCATTTAGTCATTTAACTCCATCTTGATATCATGAACCAAGAAGCTTGAAGGGGGTCACAGAAGGAAATTATAATCGTAGTATCCAATTTTGTATCTCAACACCAATGCTAGTAAATGTTTTCATAAAGAAAGATAAATTTATTTTAACTGATCCACAATTATATTGAGTCATCTTTACTATCTTGTTATGGTTTAGATCTAAAATGTCCCAAAAAGTTTCGTATGTGTGGAAGGTGATTGGATCTTGGGGGTGCTATATTCATCAGTGGATTTATGCATTCATGAGTCCTCTAGCTAAATGTGCTGTTAGGAGGGGGGCCTGGTTGACAGGGCCCATTAGGGGTATAACTGGGAAGGATATATTCTTGTTTCCAGTTACTCCCTTCTCTCTGCTTGCTGGCCATGATATGAACAGCTTTCCTTTACCAGATTCTTCTACCATGCAATTTCTCCCTTGGAATTAGGCAACCATGGACTGAGCTCACAGAAACCATGAGCCAAAACAAATCTGTCCTCCTTTAAGTTGTGGGTGTTAAGTATTTTGTCCCAGTGATGGGAAAGTGAGTAATATGTATCTATAACAAGACACTGACAAAATAAATTAATCAATCCTGTACGGAACAGTCATTAATTCTTGAGGAGTTAATTCAGGTACATCTTGCTAAGTCTGTCAGGGACACACATAACCACCTAAATCTGATTTATCATGAAACTACTGAGTAACTCTGTAAAATACTATCTGATTATATATAATAAATAGTACAGATATCAATTCCTTAAGAGAGCTGAAGAAAAAAACAATTGACCTTCACAAAGAAACTTATCACCTAAAAGTCTAGGCTTTATGGGTGGCAAATAATCAATTATTACCTATATAAAACCAGTTACTGATTGCAGTATTCTTCCCCTGTAAACATAGGTAGGATGTCACAATCCCTCTCAACACATCCTTTTATGCAACCACAAGCAAAAATGATAAAATCTGATTGTCATCTCTCAGTCTTAGCCTCTCTTCACTAGACAAAAGTATTTGCTGACTTCAATTATCACATGAATTGAATCCTGCCCAAGTGCACACCAAAATGAACAGCTTCAACTCTGAAATCCATCCAAATTGATGTGGTCTAATGAACTATTTAACTACAAGTGTTAAATTACTGAAGCTGCATGATCATCGAATTTAAAATTCCAATAAATTACTTTTAATTATGAAGAATTATCCTACCAGAAATCATAGGAATTAAATTATAAAATTAACATATGTGCATTGTAACAAAGAATACAAAAATTATATAAAGATTTAGATGTTTACCAGCCCTTCTGTAGTCCATTCCCCAGAGTTAGTCAAGATGAAGTGTGGTAAATGTCCCGTAAATTTCCTTTATTTCTCATTCATTCATTCATTCATTCATTTATTGTGGTACTGGGTATTAAGCCTTTTCACTGAGCCCTTTTGTTTAATTTTGTTGAGTTGCCCAGCCTGGGGTGACTTGCAATTTTCCTGCCTCAGCCTCCCACAGTGCTAGGATTATAGGCACATGCCACCAGCTCTGGCTCCAAACTTCCTTTATATTTATACAAGGAAGAAGGCTGTGTGTGTGTGTGTGTGTGTGTGTGTGTGTGTGTGTTCATGTGTGAGGAATACTAAAGCTATTTTTGTTATAGCAAATTCTAAATCTGTAAAAGAAATGTAGTATTAGTAGCTGAACGATAACGTAAAATTTAATGCAATTTGTGTTTCCCACAGCTCAGAGTTTGAACATGTACAAAATAAAACATGGAGGAACATGCACTAATGCAGCACTTTTTCTTTTAATTAATCTGAGGAATTTAAAGTGAAAATGAAAGTGCTCAAACTCCTTAAATATAAACAACCCATCACTTTTTCAGCATGATTCTTTTTTTGTTTTGGGGGGTTTTTGGTACTGGGGATTGAACTCAGGTCCTTGCGCTTGCGCAGCAGGTGACGAAACCACTGAGCTAAATCCCCGGCCCACGATTGTTATTTTTTTAGAAAAAGAATCCATCCAAGTTTTGTTGAAACTCAAAAAATAGAACTTTCTGTTGAAAATTATCCTTTACATATAGTAGTTCCACAAATGTTGAAAATGAAACGTCTACTGCACACCGACAGGCACACAGCCTTAGATACTCATGTCCATAGATAACCCTGAAAATACATTTACCCAGAAACACAGGGTGTCCACCCAGAAGAAAGCTCACCAATGCTTAAACACTTTCACCTCACGGACCAGAAAGCACTCAGTAAGAACAGTGGCACACCAGCCACACCCACACCTGCCTCCTGGCATTTTTTCACCCTAGGAATCTTATTCTCCAGATGGGGTTTTATATGGTGCCAACATAAGCTTTTATCTGTTGTTTTGTTTTATTTTTTTGGTACCGGGGATCGAACTCGGGTTCTTGCCCTTGCGCAGCTGGTGGCGAAACCACTGAGCTAAATCCCCGGCACTATAAGCTTCTATCTGTGCCAAGAGGCCTTTGTCCCCAAATCTAACTCTCAGTGCCTGCATATCTCTGTCCCAGACCACCCAGCTACCCTAGAGCCTTCGATTCCTTCCCCTGGCACCAGTTGCAGTCTCTTCCACCCACCACGTCCTGCTGGTCACCTCACTCTGTCCTGACCCTACCCTTCCCAGTCACCTTGAGCACAGTCCCGAGGCTCCATAAAGGGAAATGTGGAGCGCGAATCTCCAAATATGGAGCTACCAACTGTCAGAGACACAGATCGTACCTAGAGGTACTGAAAGTTGCACAAAAGGTACATTTACATTATTACCAATAACACGGAGAGAAGGTTAGCACTTCTCTGGACAGGGACGGAGGAGACCCTTGGCTCTGACAACAGCATATGGTTAAGGCACTGCCATCTACTTGGTGGCATCTAACCATCGTTTTTAAGATAGATAACAGGAAGTAGAGAGATATTTTTCAAATGGCAAGGGAAACAAGAGATCAAGGGAAGATGGAAGAGAAGAAGGAAAGGGGATTTTTAAAAAATTGAAGTAGAGCTTTTGTAAATGAGAAAGGGACCAAGAGTTAGAACTAGCAGGGAGGGATGAAGGGGTAGGGGACAAAAAAAGAATTAAGATGTGTTAGGTATATACACCAACTCCCCACCATAAATGTAATCATTATGTACTGAAAACATGTACTAATAAAAATAAATGAACAAACAAGGTCTGGGAGAAAGAATCTGATCCCCACAAATGCCTATGCAGCCACTGTCTTATTTGGTTACTATATTCACAGAGAGATTGATGCATGTTCCAAGCGCATGGTTAGCGCTATCACTGGTTAAAAATTAACCTTCAAAAGCTGACATAAGAATGATGCTCTTCCTTTTGAAAATAATAATCATAATGCTATTTCAGAAGTTCACTAAAGATAAAGGTTCAAAGACAAGTTGAAGAAATATGGTAAAAGATTATTTACTTTTCTTTCCCTTCATTCTGTCTTCCAATTTGCATCCACCTTTTGGCACCTCTGAGGAATTGTACAACTGTTGAGAATCAGTTGGAGAACTACTCTTTGCTACATTTTGACATTGTCACTCAAGAAACTAGACTGTTTTTGGTCCCAACCAGACAACCACTGCCATCTGTTTCTGTAGTTCTCCTCTCCTAGCTTGTTGTACAGCTGAAGTCTTACAGTTTGTAGTCTTACCAGATTGGTTCATTTCACTTAGTAATATGCACCTAAGGTTCTGTCCTTTCTTTCTTTCTTTCTTTTTTTTTTTTTTTGTGGTACCCAGGATCGAACTCGGTTCTGCCCTTTCTTTACATGTTTTGAGAGCGCAATTTCTTTTTAGAACTGAATAATCTTCCATGGTCTGTACAACAGTTTATTTACCCATGGAAGGACATCTTGGTTGCATCCAAATGTGGACAATTATGAATAAAGCTCCTAAAAACATCCTTGTGTAGGTTTTTGTGTGAACCTAAAATTTGAACTTTCTTGAGTAAATATTAAGCAATGCAATTACTGGATCATATGGAAAGAATATGTATAGTTTGTTTTTTAAAAACTGTCAAATTTCCTTTCAAAGATAATTCACTTTCATTAAACAATGTCAAGACATAAAGGCAGGGTGAATGACATTTTACATATTGTAAGTTGATAATGAGGGACAGCATTCTATTTTATCTCTTGCTCCTTAGAAACTGCATATTTGCACTTCTCCCAAACATTAACAAGCTGTTTTATCAATGTCTTGTTCTGTATCGGGTTAATATGCATATTTAAAATCAGGGTAGGTGTGGTGGTGGCACACACCTATAATCCCAGCTACTCAAGAGGCTAAGTCAGGAGGATCCTAAGTATGACACTGGCCTGGACAACTTAGCAAGACTGCCTCAAAAATAAAATAAAAGAGGCTGGGGATGTAGCTCAGTGGTTCCTGGGTTCAATCCCCAGTACATAAAAAAAGGGTTTTTTCTTCTGATCTCAGAGGCCCTTAGCTATACACCCGGGCCAGGGCCAGCCCAGAGGCAGGAGATGTGCACCTCTACACTAGCTCTACTCCCTGTCCCAGGTGCCCTCTCTCAGTGCACTCCAAAGATCCCAAGCCCCCAAGCTGCTAAAGACACTGCAATCCTCCTTCAAAAATGCCACAGAAGGGGGCTCGTCAGCTCGTAACTCTAGCCCTTCTCCTGAAAAGCCAAGTGGGAAATCAGGTCCCAGGACAAGGGGTCATTGGAGGCGCTGCCAAATGCCCTGGCATCTCATCCCCTCCATACCACCTCTCTCCACTTGTCCCACCTCTACAGATGACTTCTCTCTTCCTCCAGTCCGAACTCGTCAGGTTCATGGACTCGTGGAAATTAATTTCCAAAGAAACCTTTTACAACTGTTGCAGTTGTATCTTCAGTCTGATCTCTGTTCAGGTTAGGTGAAACCAATGGTTCAGCCTGTGACCTGGTAGCAGGTTGATTATACTGGACCACTTCCATCACGGAAAGGGCAGTACTTTTTCTTTACTGAAAACGATACTTATTGTGGGTGTGGATGTGCCTTCCCTGCACGAAATGCTTCTGCTGAAACTATCCATGAAATTACAGAATGTTTCATCTGCCATCATGGCATGCCACACGACATTGCTTCTGACTAAAGAACGTACTTCATAGCCAAAAAAAGTGTGGCAATGGACTCATGCTCATGGAATCCACTGATCTTACAATGTTCCCCACCATCCAGGAGCAGCAGGATTGATAGGATGATAGAATGGCCTTTTGAAGAGAATTATAGCACCAGCTATGTGGCAACATCTTGCAAGGCTGAGGGAAGGTTCTCCAGAAGGCTGCATATGGTCTGAATCTGAATCCACTTTGTGGTACAGTTCCTCCCATAGTCAGGATGCATGGTCCAGGAATCAAGGGGTAGAAATGGGAATGTTATCATCATTACCCCTACTGACCCACTAGCAAAATTTTTGCTGCCTGTCCCCTAAACCTTATGTTCTGCTGGCCTTACCCAGAGGCGGTAAGTACAAGAAGGCACAAGAATGATTCATTGAACTGGAAGCTAAGACTTTACCCCAGGCCATTATGGGATCCTCATGCCTCCGAGTCTCTGAGTCAACAGGTTAAAAAGGGAGGTAAGTGGTGGCAGGGGATCCAGACTACTAAGGGGAAATTGGACTATTACCTCACAGTGGAGGCAAGGAAAATTGTTTGGAATGCAAGAGATCACACAGGGCATTTCTTAATGTTACCATGCCCTATTATTAAGGTCAATGGGAAACTAAAACAATCTAATCCAGGCAGGATGGCAAAACCTTCAGGAATGAAGATATGGGTCAGTCTAACAGGTAAAGAAGCAAGACCTAATAAGGTGCCTGCTGAGAGATAAAGGAATATAGAATGGGTAGCAGAAGAAGGTAGTGACAAATACCAGCTATAACCAGTGAGACCAGTTACAGAAATGAGGACTGTAATTCTTTCCTATTTCCTATTTTGCTCATGTTTGAGCACATGTTATACAGATGTATTAAGCAGACCTTTGTTTTCTTTCTTTGTGACATAATGTTGAGTGACTTAACGTGAGTACTTGAGTACTGTTAAATCTGTATTATAATATTTAAGTTATGGAATGCCTGGAGAAGTGTAAGCACCACCCAAAGAAAAACTTTGCCTTCTGTTCTGGGGAGGGAGTTGGTGTTTGTCCATACACAGGACCACTGAATTATATTGGGCATAATTATGAACTTGCTATTGTATTTGGGGGTTAGGAATGGTTCATAGAGATACGTCTTGTTGTCCAGTTGACAAGAGGTAGGCTGTGACTCCTCACTGTGATATATCAATGGAACTGGAGTAAGAATTACCTAGCGTAGTGAAGCACTGTTCTGGGTGTCTGAGGACGAATGGCATGCAGACAGCAAACTGAGGGTGGGAAGGTCCCTCCCAGGTATGGGTGGCACCAACCAATAGGCCGGTAGCCTGGATGGAATAAAGAAGGGCGAGAAGGAGAAAAGGTGCACAATGTGAAGAGCTCCAGTCTCCTTGGGCAAATGCGTCCTTGCTGCCATGCCTTCTCGGCAATGCCCTCCAGTGTTTTCAGCCTCCAACACAGCCTCATACCAGCAACCCTCCGGTACGCTTCCAGGCCTTTCATTGTGGACAGGTGCTGCAGCCTTGATTGCTCCTGTTCTGCAGCTTTCATCTTCTTGGGCTGAGCAGCTATTAGATCCTCTGGCTCTCAGGTACACAGATGGCCTTGCAGACTTGCCGTCCTCTTATCCTGTAAATTTATCCAATAAATCCCCTTACATAACCATGCCTATGTTTTCTATTGTGTTTCTCCAGAGACTCCTAACCAATGCACAGGGAAAGGAGACAAAAGGAGGAATGTTTAATCAGTCAGTGCGTCTCTGGTCTTGTATGAGGGAGAGGCTAAGCCATCTGCCAAGCAGGGCAGCTCTGCTCACCAACAGGTGAAGGGCAGATCAGGCTCCCAGGGCTTCCTGCTTCCATCACTAAAGATCAACTTTTTGTTCTTACATTGTTCTCAATAAATAGCTCTTCGGCCTTTATTTGGTTTCCTTGCCATAGGTAAAATGCCTAAATCTGCAATGGAAAAAGCAAATAGATATGGTGGGCACATTCTCCTGGTGGAAATTAGTAATCTGAAAATGGCATGTGTTTGTTTCTTAGGAATTTACTCAGTATCACTGAGACCATGGATCTTCCTAAGGTTCTCCCCGAACTGGGCAGGATTCAAGGGCCTGCTGTATCTGTTAACCAAGGCCCCAATGTCCTCTTGGGACACCTCCATGGCAATTCCCCCCCTTCCAGGGACCATGTGGATTCCTTCTCTATAACTTCTCTTTCCAAGAATAGGGAATGATCATTTCTTTTTGATAAATATAGGTTGGGTATCCATTACCCAAATACTTGGGACCAGAAATATTCAGAATTTTTTTCAGAATATCTACATGTATCTCTGATGAGCTATTGGGGAGGGGGGTTAACCACAAAATTCATTATGTCTCATGTATACCTTATTCACACAGCTTGAAGGTAATTTTACCCAATACTTTTAGTGTATCTGCACTTCAGCTATAACTTGTCACATGAGGCGAGGTGCACAATTTTCCACTTGTGATATGTTGTTGGCACTCAAAAATTTTCACATTTTGGAGCATTGGGGATTTTGCATTGTCAAATTAGGAATGCTCAATCTGTACCCTTCACAGCCTTTACCCAAACCATAGCTGTATCTTTCCTGGCTATTTTTAATACACTTAGCAAATGTATTCACCAAATACCTACCATGAAGCACAACTGCTCTTTAAGTTTTCTATCATCTGCTGTGAATTTGAGGCAGCCTTGTCATTGGCTGGATAAACACTGTCATTAGTATCTTCCCATCCCAAGGCTACCAGAAAGGAAACCTGGGATCCCTGTGGCCATCTTGAGAGTTCAGCTTCAAGGTCTCTCATTATTGGTACCTTTACTCTTTTACTTCTCTGTTCCCCAATGCCACAAATCTGTCTTGGTCACTTACTCATCACAATATGAAACGCCAAGACTTAAAACACCAAGAGGTTTATTTTGCCTCATATTTTCAGCCTGTAGTCAGCTGGCTCCAAGGAAGGAAGGCATGGCCAAAGACCACAGCAGAGGAAAAGCTGCTCACATCATGGCAGCCAGAAAACAGAGTGAAGGGAGGAACTGAGGAGGAAGTCACACCCTACCAGGCGATCTGCCTCTCCTGACCACGCTCCACCTCCTACATCACATTCAGCTAGAGTTCACCACGATTCAATCACCCTTCAAAAGCCTCACCTTTAAGCACACAAGGCTTTGGGGGTCATCCAGATATTAACCATAACATTCCACCCCTGGCCCCTAAAAGACTCATGCACATTTCTTTATGAAAAATACATTTAGTCTACCTCTAAGAGTAACCAAAGCCTTAGCAGTTTCAGCATTGCTGAGAAGTCCAAGTCCAAAGTCTCCTCTACGACTCAAGGGAACCACTCAACCATAAGACTCTACAAAGATCAAAAAGAAAGTTAAACATTGCCAACATACAATGGCACAGGATAAACATTCCCATTCCAAAAGGGAGGAATATGTGAATAGAAAAATTCAGACCAAAGCAAGACTGAAACCTAGCAGGGCAGTTAAGTCCTATTGCTCTGTGTCCAACACCCATGGCAAAGACATGAGCTCCAAACAGCTTGGGTGTAGTTGCTGGTAGTTGTAGCCCTCATGGCTTCTCTCTTGGGATGGGAAGGCTCACTCAGACCTTCCATGTTCCTTGTTTCTCCAACTTCTTGGCATCTCCATTGTACTTCTGGCTTCATTCTCACAGCTTCACACACTGCCCTCTCAGGGGCACACTGTCTTGCTATCTTCTAAAATCTAGGTGGAAGCCTCCCTGACCCCACAACTCTTGTATTCTGCATGTCTATAAAACCAAGACTTGGTAGATGATGCCAAAGTCTGCTGCTAGCTCACACAGTAGCTGGGCCTTCTTATCTCATGGCTACAGAGGCCTCTGAGTGCCTAGATGGTGAAGCACTCTGAACCAAATCCCAAGAAATCAATTTCCTAAGTGGCATTCTTGAGTAGGGTGCCTTGGGGCTCTCCTCTCAAAGCAGTCTTTTATTTTCATACCTTTTTAACCTGGGGAGGATGAAATCTTTCTGATACTCTGGATGCTCTCAAGGCATACTTCCTACTGTTCTGATGCAAAATACTTGGCCTCATTTAATATTTTCAGCAACTTTGCTCTTTGCAGGCACTTCCTTTCTTGCCTTGCTGAAAACTTTTCAAATAGGCCTTTTGCTCTTGTTTTTCACAGTAGGTCTCATTAAAAGCAGCAAGTAGTAACCACACTACAGCCTGAATGTTGGGCTACATTGAAAATTCCTCCACCAGAGTCATTGGTCCACAGCCTAATCTTAGTCTCAAGACTTGAGCAAAATGTAGACATATTTTTTTGCCAGACCATAATGTATACATGGTCTCTAGCTCAACTACCAATGGGATCCTTGCTCTCAACTGACACCTGAGCCTGGTCTTCACTGTTGCATGGCTATCAGCATTCTCATCTTCTAAGCTCCAAGCAGAATCTCCAATCAAGCTATCTTATAGCATTCTAAGGCTGCTCTTCCAGCCAACATCTCCAAATGTTCCTAAACTCTTCTTGCAAGCCAGTTCCAAAGGCTTCTAAACTATGTGGTTAGGTCACAGCAATGACTCCCACTCTTCTGGTACTAAATCTGTCTCAGTCACTTTGTTACTGGGACACAATACACCCATAACTTAAAGGAGAAGTTTATTTTGGTTCACATTTTCAGAAGTTTCAGTCCTTGCATGATCGGCAGGATGGTGGAAGGGCCTGGACAGAGGAAAGCTGCTCACACCATGGCATCCAGAAAGCAGAGAGTGAAGGGAGGATTCAGGAGGCAGATACATTCTACCAGGCCATGCCTCTAATGACCCACATCTTTTGACCAGGCCTCACCTCCTAACCTCACATTTAGGTACAGTGCATCCACAATTCAATCACTCCTGAAAAAGCTCCACCTTTGGGCACATGAGTCCTTGGGGGATATCCAGATAAAAACCGTAAGAGCCACCTGACTGTCCCTCAATCCCCAGGTGATGAAGGATTCAAAAGATCATTCTCACCCTTCTAGAAAGGGTGAGCCCCTCTCCTCTCTCATGAAGTTCAAGCCTTATGAGCCTTCTGATGATACCTTCTTTTTGGGAGACTGTGTCACACCACTTAGCATTTACATTTCTGTATATGAAACCAACTAGGGTTCTTCAAGGCTCCTTGGCTAAATGCTGCCTTTCCACCTTCATGTATCACCTGTATTACCCAAGATTTTCATAGGCACATGGTTGGTGTGCAATACTCTTTTTGATTACTTGAGTTCAAAGATTAAAAGTGCCAATTTGAAAGACATGAAAGTAGGGGCTGCTTGTATCTAAAATGTGAAAGGTGATCCATGAAGATTAAGGATGCTCCTTTCTAAGAAAAAACTGACCCAGCACTGGGAACTCAAAAACAGCCTTCCTTTATACTTTTCTGTGTCTTATTTTTAATGAAGAGATTCTTGGTCATACTTTTCCATTCCAAGTTATCCATTATCCTAATTAAAATCTGACCCACATTCACGGGTTGTTTGCACATGGTCCCCTCCCCCAACGATCCAGGGACCAGACATGTGAGAGGAGCTATGCCAGGGAATAGGGTTTCTGACACCAAACTACCAGCTGCAGATGAGAGCAGTTAAGTTCCTGAGCAAAAAGGTTATTTTTCAAATAATATTACAACACATTACTGGAAGTTGGAGAGCAGGGTTCCCCCTTTTAAAGCTCTTCCATATATGACTTCCTTATAGCCTTCCCATCATCTGCTCCTCAGGAGTTGACTCATACTGATGTATTTTTAAAGAAATCAGTGAGGCTGGCCAAGGTGGCATACATCTGTAATCCTAGCATTCAGGAGGCTGAGGCAGTAGAATCACAAGTTCAAGGCCAGCCTGGGACTACATAGTGAGACCTTGTCTCAAAAAAATAAAGAAAGGAAAGAGGGAGGGGAGGAGGAAGAAAGAGAGAAGGAAGGAAGGAAGGATGGAGGGAAGGAAGGAAGGGAGAGAGACAGAGAGAGAGAAAGAGGAAAAGAAGTTTAACAAAGGAGGAAAAAAGATCAAAAAGTGGAAAAGTGGTAGACGGTGGTGAGCAGGACTGCTAACAGACACCCAGGATTACAGCCTTTGCCCTGTCTCCAGGGCGAGGAAACAGCCAGAGCAGGGTCATGTGCGGCAGGATCAGCCAGGGCATGGAGCACAGGAACGCAGAGGACTAAATTCCAAGATAGGGCCCTTCATTTCACAGCCACTAACTGCAAGCTCCCGGGCTTTATCCAGCCAGGCTCCAGCTCAGGTCTCTTTCTACAGCTGTCCAAGGGGGACTGTACTGTCTGCGAAGCCCACCAATGCCTGTTTGCAGCAGGACCACACAAGGTGAGCCAGGACCAGGAGCAGTGGCCATGCCCCACCACAGCCCACCACAGCCCACCACGGCCACATGCCTGCGGGCCCACAGGCTGCTCATCTTCACAAGTCTCCCCCAGATCATCTGGTTACCCACATTGTACAAATGAGCAGATACAGCTGGGTGAGGGACCTGTCAAGGGTCACCAGCTAGTAGTTATTCCACTTGGGCTTAGCTCAGCTTTTCAGCACCAACCACTTCATACGATGTCCTTCTACATGATGTGTTGAAATAACAAAATTTATATGTTTAGTAAAAATATGTAAGCCACCGAGAAGCCAGCTACGAGGTTTGATTCACTCATTTCCTTTTCCCTCACCTTCAATCCCATCAAAGTCTTTTCTCCTCCCCACTTCCCTTTATTCCTCTCACCTTCCTTTGTGCCTGCAGTGTCTGTCGCTTTAAACTTTTAACATACCGAGAACGAAAAACTAAAACAACTTTCAAAAGTGCATTCTCCAAAATGACTTATCCAAATACTATTTTAAGAGGAACTAAATAGTACAAACACAGGGCACACTTTAAAGTTTTCTCCTTAACAACCCTTTCTGAACTTCTGACAGAGCTGGGACTTTCAGAAATATAAAATGACAGAGTGCTTAGTAAAAAGACAGAATACCCAGTAAATTTAGAGTCACCATGAAACCAGAAGTCACTTCCATTTGAGATCATCAGTACATGATTACACTTGAATTTTATCTGATTGAAAAACAAAAAGAACACAGAAATCTAAATGCTAGGTACACCTTTTGCAGAGGACTTTGTTGTTCATTTGCTATCTTTATCATCTCATAACCAGGTTATACTGTAGCTGTTTGCACATTAATCTCCCCCACTGGATGGAGAGGGCTAGGGGGACAAAACATTTTATTCATCTCTGAATTCTGAGAATGTCCGGGTACATGAAGATCTTCGACACAGGTCTGTTGAATAATGGAACAGAAATTCACATTTAGCAGGAAAACATACGGCTTTCAGGCAAACCGGGGTTACCAAAGGACAGAACACTGGTGACGACTGGCTCATGATTTGTCCATAGAAAAATAATCTAAAGCTTTTAGTTCTTGAGAAGAAAAAAAATATACATGGTGCATTTTTCAAGCCATCCTCCACCGACTGGAGCTGGCTGGCTTTGGGGGGGGGGTTGATTTTCCAAGTTATAGTTTACACCAACAACCTCACAGACCTGATCCCCAGAAAAACAACCCTCCTTTCCCTCTATCACTCAGCTCTCACTTGGCCCCAACTTTGCCTGCAAAACCAAAGCCTGAGCCTGACTGTTGTCACCTGCATCCGCATTTTTTGGTCATTCTTCTTTCTCCCTTTCTCCACACTTTCCTACACCCCACTCTATCTCACCTCTACCAACACGTTCTTAGGGGGTCACCTGCGACCTCCTGTCCAGGATCCCCCAGCAACTCCCCACCCCCACCCCAAAATCTTTGATCAAAACGTACACGCCCAGGACTTGTGGGGCGGGGAACAGGTGGCTTTGAAAAGCTCTCCACGCGGCAAGACCGCCCCGCAGCACCGGCACCAGGGGTCAGCTCTTCCCCGGCGCAGCGCAGGTCCCCTACTCAGCGGCGCCGCCCGAGCCGCCACCGCCAGCGGGAAGCGGATCCCGCGCGCCACTCGACAAGAGCGCCCGCCCCGTCGCACTCTGCGCGCCGTCGGGAGCCCTGGGGCGCCCCGGCCCGTGTCCCTTTTTCTCCCGAAGTTTTCGGGGACTTCCTTCGCCGCCACCGGGCCACCTTCTCCCATCAACTCGGTCTCTCAAGGGACCCGCGACGCTAGAGCTTGACCTCTCACGTTTGGCCGGTTCAGAAATGACTACACGCGGTAGGCTGGACCCCGCATCCCGCACCCCGGACCCCGGCTCCGCCCGGCGCGCGCCCACAGACGGCAGCGCACGCCCCGCCGCGCACGCTGGGACCGCGCGGGCGCCAGGGAAGGGGAAGCACG
Source organism: Heterocephalus glaber (assembly GCF_000247695.1). Next base: position 10,247,094 of record NW_004624753.1, on the reverse strand, counting down.
ACCCGGAGGCGCACAAAGGCCGGCGGCCGCCCTGAGGGGTCCCCCGCCCCAGCCACCCGTCTCTGAGCAGGACGCGCGCACTGCCCGGGGCCAGGCGGCCTCGAGGGCCTGAGGCGGCGGCGCGCGCACGTGGGCACCTGTGAGACCGCGCGCGCGCGCCCGCGCCTGAGCGCGCCCCCGCTTCCGCCTACCTGGCCGCGCGCGCGCCGCCGAGTTCTCGCGGCCGCAAAGCTGTGGCGCGGAGTCCGCGGGGCGGCGCCGGAGACGGTGAGGGATGCGGGCGGCCGCCGGGCGGGCTGCGCGGCTGGGACTCGGCGTCGCGGAAAAGGGGAAGGGGAAGGGGAGGAAGGGGCGGGCGCGGCGGCGCGGGGAGCCCCCTCCGACTCTGGCCTGCTCGCGCGCCGAGCCGCCTCGGGACCTGTGCGCTCCCTGCCCGCCCCCGCGACGGCGACTTGCCTGTCCCTCGAGGCCGTGGTCATCGCCGTCGGCGGTGGCGACTCGAGTGTGGGCTCCGAGTCGGGCTCCCTGCGGCTCGCTCCGCCGCGCAGAAGTGCGAGATCTTGGGCGACGTAACTTTACCCTGTGTGCCAAAGGAGGGAAGTGATAACACCGAGCCCGGCGAACCCACGTGTTGTGCGACTGGAAACTTAAAACAGCCAGGGGGAGGAGGTCGCACGGAGAAGACGCAGTTCGAGTCTGGCTCTTGGAAGTCTTCGGTACACAGAGGGCCCGGAGCTTAAAGCTCATTAGCTTCACATGCAAACTGCTGCTGCAGCCCTCCTAGGATTGTTGTGAGGATTCACGAGGTGAGCCCTGAGAGCCCTGCCCCGTGCCTGGCTCGCACCAAAGGCGCTGTGTAGAGGATTCAGGTCCCTGGGACCGGTCGGAGGGACCCGGGAAATGCAGAAATCACATTGACTGCAACTATGGGCCAGGTGTTTGAAACGCCCAGTGTGCTTAATTTACCCACAAACATGTGCACGTATGCGAGAGCATTCTGCCCGTGTCATAGCTCCAAAAAATAAGGCTCGGAGAAGTCGTGTAACTTGCTCAGTCTCACAAAATTCTGCCATATTACAATTCTGCCATATTACAGGTTTTTCCACAGTTACATGTCACAAATAATATGTAAATTATTACTATGACTTCTTGTTGGGACAACAGAAGAAATTCCCCACGAGAGAACAAAGTGCCTCAGAAAAACCTACTCACGAATTTTCCCTGCAAAACTTCCCCACTTCAGAACCAAAGCAAATGAAATGTTTTTCTGCAGGTGAAGTACCTTGCTGCAAAATCAAGAAACGGCTTTACTCAAGTGTATGCAGGTCATACATTCATTTTCTCTGCTAGCACGGTGTGTGTTTACTTTTCCTATCATTTATTCATACTGTTACAGTTCAAACTAGTGGGTTTATAATCTACCCTCAAGAGGCTTATAAATAAAACAGACAAAATGAAAGAAACTTTTGGGGGCAAGATACTTCATATACTTTTTCTCTGAATTACCACATCACTTTGCTGTAGTTATAATTACTTGCTGTTAGCCGGTGAAAATTCGAAAGTATATTAATTTGTTTAAATGCACACAGTCACAATTTGAACCCAATTTTGCCTGGATCCTAAACGTTGGCTCTTTTTTTTTTTAACACCTAGGCAAGAAAAGAATAAACTACTAAAATACATTAATTCATTTATGTAGTACAAAGTAGGAGGAAAGAATACCACAAATTATGATAGCTATTTTCTTAAACTGTTTCTATAGTGGAATAATTCAACATAAACTCCATACCCACAGTGCAGTGTTCTAAGGTGAGGAAAAGAGAGTGCTTATTACATTACCAGGCATAGCAGAGCATCGATAGAATGAATGCATTCATAAATAATCAGTAAAATGGTAGTTACTGGTGAGTGTGTCGCTAAGAATGAACTTGGGGTGTTGCCTGTCCCACACAAGTGCTTCTCCACTGGGCTACGTCCCCCATAAGTCACAGCCTTTCAATAGAATTATTCTTGTAAAATGACAATATAACCAAGACACCCCCTCCCCTTGGCTTATAAACAGGCAAGTTAAATTGTAAAAGGGTACAAGAGGAGAGTAGAAGCAAAGAAGCCAGACACAGTGGCTCACACCTGTCATCCCTGCACCTTGGTAGGCTGAGGTAGGAGGAGCCAAAGTTTGAGCATGGGCAATTTAGTGAGACCCTGAATCAAGATTTTTAAAGGGGACAGGGAACTGAGAAGGGGAGTGAGGGCGGTGAGGGGAGACATCCTTTCCTTCGCCTGCTTCTCAGAGGAGAAAGACTTTTGTACTTCAGGAAAAAAACCACAAAAGTGCATTGCAGTTTCTAACTGAGAAATGGGAGCCATAGTTTGACTTTTATTGTATGGGAGTCAAACCAGTGTTTCTAAAGATGGAAATCAAACTTGCTTCTGTGCTGCCCTCCCCAACATATTCGTCCCTCCTCCCTCTCCCTCTCGGAGCCTTTGGGTGGTGGGGGATGGGGTCACATCTTTAATAAGGGATGCCCCTTCCATACCTCTCCCTCTGGCCTGGAAGCATTCATGCAAGAAGTGAACTTTCAAAGACTTTCAAAGACAAATTCAATAAAGGAAGTGAGAGGGGCACACATACACCTTGCAAGGATTCAGGGGCTCAGGGAAAAGGTTGGAATGGGGGATCTAATAAAAAAGGAATGGCTCATTTTTGCATTTATCCAGGCCCACCCACTCCAAAGCCCAAGCTCCTTATCCGATGTGCTACCTGCTTTGCAAGAGACCAAGTTAGACCTCTGATCTAGACATGGCAATTGGCAAAATAGAAAGGAAAAGAGGAGAAAAGGATTCTGCTTTCTTAAATGAGCTGCAGAAGAAATGAGGCTCTTGGGCCTCAAGCTGCAAGCAAACTGATTCCCTAGTTCCAGGAGAGACCAGAGCTCCCCTTGGTCACGCACCTGTTAACCCTCATTTTCGAGTGTCACTAGTGGGGCCAGCAGTGAGTCAGTTTTAAAGTTCAGGGTCTGTCCTTCTGTACACTGCGCAGAGGCACTGTGTACACTGATACACCACACCATTCCTTTCACAGACTGATTTCCAGTCGGGGTCACCATCTGCAGAGAGGTGACTCCAGCTACAGTGTGGGGTGCTGCCCTCAGGTGCTTACCCAGAGCAGCAAAGGTTGCTGGGGGCTTGAGGCCGCCATGCCCATGCCCACCATGGGGAAGAGCCGCTGTCTTTGACCTCCACCAGTCCCTTGATGTGCCCATGAGACACACGGGAAACCACGTCCCAGTAACCAGAACTTTCTGTGCAGTACAGCAGTGGGGGTAGTTTAGTTCCAAAGGCGTCTCAGCCCTGGGGCACTAACATAATCAGGTCCACTGCAGGAGTGGAGACTAAAGATCCCTGTCTCATCCCCATCTTAACTTCACAGCCTGGCATGACGCTGGTAGTTTAATCCACACAGGTGCCTGCCACAGGGGAGGCCCCCCATCTCCCTGTCTTCCCTGGGCCATAAAAGGAATTTTGCAATCTCTTTTTTTTCAAGTACTGAGAAGCCTGAATAGTATCTATAATTTTTTTCATATGTGTTTACTTTTTGTTTTTTTGTTGATTTTGTGGTACTAAGGATTGAACCCAGGGGTGCTCTACTACTGAGCTATCTCCCTAGCCCTTTTTATTTTTCATTTGAGACAAAGTCTCACTAACTTGCCCAGGTGGGACTCAATCTTCTATTCCCTTTTAGGAGCTGCCCCTGAGCCATTCCGCTGTGGTGGTTGTTACTTTCCCAAATTGTTCCATATTACTGGGGCATCCAAAGAATATTTACTGATCAGATCTGCTGTGAATTGATCTACTCTCAGAGCATAATCAGCTTTCCCTTTCACCATCTCTCCACTGCCTGTCTACCTCCACAGTTCTAAACTTTCTCATCCAAGATGTTAATTGTTCCCTCTCCTCACTCTCAGTAGACCACATTGTTCCCATCTTCATGTAGAAGTGTTTCCGACTGGAGCTTCAACAGATGTTGTATCTTCCCACTGTGGATCTATTTTCTTCACTGTGAGAAACAGGTCCTGGCAAAAGCTCATCCCGTGTCTTAAATTCAAAACCTCTACCTGGCCCAGAATTAAACTCCATCCCCTGCTCCAATCTACTTGCATTTTCCAAGTAGTTCACTTTGTTGAATCTTAGCCTCTGTCTTCAAGCCTAGGCCTTCGTTATTCTTTAAAGAATACTAGTATTAATATAATGTCAAAAAGTTCTGCATTTCCCTCAAACTATTGACTATAGCTCAATATTTCCTTTCTACCAAACTTTGTCAGTGCAAGTCTCTTCCCATTGGCTCAGATTCTGGTTTCCACTCCTGGTGGAACCTTCTAGAATCCACCCATGGAATCTGGGTTCGCCACCATTATATTTTATCTTCTTACTACTGATGTGCCCCTGGGCTTAGTTGTTATCACCTTTGACTTTTCTGAGCCATTTACCAGCTGGACCTGACCTCCCTTCCCAAAGGCATTTTTTTTTCTCCAATACTGGGGATCGAATCCAGGTCCTTATGCCTTCTAGGCAAGCACTCTACCACTGAGGTACATCCTTCCTGATGTGTTAACTTCACTGGATTATAGAAATGCCTAGCAGATTAGTAAAGCATGCTCTTGGATGTGTTGAGTGGGTTGAGGAAGTGTGGCTTTTCGTACTATACATGGCCTTTACTCATTCCTCTCTGGCAGTGTTTCCCTGCTGTGCTTCCCAGCCTTCATTAAAAAATCATCTTCACTCCATCATGCCCCTCCACCATCCTGTTTCTGCCTTGGACCCAGCCAGCCATGGACTGAATTCCTGAAACCATGAGCCAAATTAAACTTGTCCTCTTTTAAGCTGGGGGTTGGGTATTATGTCCCAGCAGTGGGAAGGCTGATGAAAACAGGTGATTAGGTGATAAAGGTAAACCATAGATTGGTTTAGTGCCTTGACCAAAGGGACCCTAGAAATCCTTTTGTTCTCTTTTTTCCTTGTGAGGATTCAGTATAACTGTAATCTACAAAGCAGAATAGGGCCTTCCTTGAACCCCGCTATACTGGCACCTTAGTCTTGGGATTCCAGGCTCTAGGTCTGTGAGAAATAAATTTCTGTTGTTTATAAGCCAGCCAGTCTGTTATTTTGTTATAGTAGTCTGAACTAAGACAGAATTTATGTACAGTGCCCTCCCAATTTCCTATCTGTGCACTTGCTGAAGGAATGGAGTAAGTGTTGTAAATAGCCCCAAGGAAATATCTTACATCTCTAAACAAAGACAAAGCAATTATCAAGAAACTACTACAGGAAATCCTACTGAAATTATCTGTCCATTCAGAGCTGTTATCTCCACACTGAGGAAATTATGCCCTGGCAGAATACAATTCTCTCAACTTCTGTGATTCTGTATCTACTGGTTCTTCTAACAACCACAACTACTTGTTCGGCTCCCTCTTTTTTGGTTCCTTTTCTAAATGAGGTGGCCCTTCAGTATTCTAGCCTCAGACCTTGTCTGTTATCTTCTTTTACTCCTTTTCCACCCGTGTCCTTAAAAAGCACATTATAAATTACTTAAAGGCAGATAGATTCCAAATCCATAGTCCTGGAAGTTCCTGAGTTACAGATGTCTGTTTTTCACTTCCTGCTCCGTAGAGTTAGACCATTCAATGAAGAAGCAGTGGCATAAATCGATTAGGTTCCTTTCTCAGGGTCTTTCAGAGCCAGGACAGCAGTCTAGGTAGCTTTAGCCCACCAGTAACTTTCATGGTATGCAAACCTTCTATTAAAAATGGTCTTCATGCAGAAGTGGATGAAAACAACTCAGAAGTTCTCAGCCTGTGTAGATTAGTGGCTTCCATTTCAGTTACAGAAGAGCTTCAGGAATTCCCATCCAAACACAGCAGCATGGGACAAATCTGAAGATACAGTTGGTGAGCAGTGGAAGGTCCCTGTCACTGGGAGACTTGAATGAGTGTAGCATCTTCCTCAGCCCTGCCTTCCAACAGAACGAGTTTACAGCAACTGCAACGGGTCAAGGGAGAAGAGGATGTAAGTGCCCTTGGGTAACCTGTCGGGGTAACCTGTACCAAGTCAGAGTAAAGCCACACAGCCTAAGTTTCCCCTACCTTTCAAGAACACAGCTAATGGAGTAGTTTGCATTTTCCTCAGAGGGAAATCACTTAGGTGACAGTTGCTTGTTGCACAAGAGTAGTTTACTTTAGATCTTCAAAGATTTCTTAAAGAAGGTCCTTGTACACTAGACATTGTATTAAAATTGCATTTGGCTGCTTGGATTTCACTTGATTTTGTTCCAAAAACAGTTCTGTGTCTACAACCACACTGTGCTGCCTGAAATCTAAAATGAATGCATTAGTTGATTCCAGAACAAAGAACCCAAAAGAGATTCATGTTCTGGAGGCTGGAAGCCTGAGACCAAGGTGTCAACAGGGTTGACTCCTTCTAGCACTTGTGAGGGAGAATCCGAGCCCACACCCATGTTTCAGCTTCTGGTGGGTTGCTGGTGATCTCTGGCAGCCCTCGGCTTTCACTCACTCCATCTCTGTCTCCATCCCTGTGTGAATCTCAGTCTCTGGAGCTGGATTTCCCCATTTCAAAGACATCAGATGTATTGGATTAGGGGCCAACCTAATGAGCTCAATTTAAAGTTGACTGCCTCAGCTGGGGATTTACCTCAGTGGTTCTGCCGCCTGCCTCATAAGTGCAGGGACTCAAGTTCGATTCTGGGTACCAAAAAATAAAATAAACTTGACAGACTCTATAAAGACCCCCTTTCTAAATAAGGTTACTCTCTGAGGTACTGTTAGGAGTTTGACATACATTTTAAGAAGTACGCATTCAAACCCATACTTTATTAAAATTAATGTCTTGGGGCCAGGGATGAAGCTCAGTGGTTTTGCTGCCTGCTGCACAAGTGCAAGGACCCAAGTTCGATCCCTGCTACAAAAAAAAAAAAAAAAAATTCATGTCTTGCTCTTTGTTTCCTTCTATTTTTTGTTTGTTTTGTGGTACTGGAAATTTAACACAGGACTTTACACATGTTAGGCAAGTGCTTTACCAGTGAGCTACATAGGGATGTAACACTTATAATTTTATTTTGAAACAGAGTAACTAAGTTGCCTAGGGTGGTCTCAAACTTAAGCATCCTCCTGCCTCAGCCTCCCACATAGCTAAGATTGCAGACAGACACCACTATGCCTGGGTCCTGCTATAATTTTTATTCCTACTTTTTTCTCAGATTATTTTCCCTTATTTTATTCCCTGACGACAAACATTTTTACTTCTTTATTCTGTGATCTGTCCTCTCTAAAATCCTTTTTTTTTTTTTTCACATTGATTCCCAGTTAGACTTCTAACAGCAAAACTTTAAACAAGGAAATCTCAGCATAGAAATCTGCATTCTCTCTTCCCATTTTGTTCTCTTGGGTCACCCCCTACTTAAATGTTACATTCAAGATACACTTCCTTCAGGAGAAGTTCCCTCACTCTTGCTAAGCAAGCGCTCTACCAGTGAGCTACACCCAGCCCTTTATTTTTAATCTTTCCAGTCCTGACACCCATCAAGTGCCTTATCTCATAATATAGAAACTGCTGTCAGATGTAGGATGCAACATTGTTTTATTATCACTAGGACCATGCGGCTTTTCAATCCCGGCACGATGCTTTCTTAAGTCATCTTCTGGGGAGTCATTAACTCTGCAGTGTTTCTTAAAAGACTCCACAAAATAACTGAGTGCTACTGGTTCTGGGCCCTTAAGATGACTTTGTGGGTAGAGAGAGAGAACCTCTTTTTGTCTCCAGGAATGTTGATAAATAGATCAGATTCTCCACTTCTCTATAGCACGAGGGTCATGAAAGCTCAGCAAATACCCCAGTGTGTGTCTCTGGATTTTTCCCACACTGCTGATGCCCATTCTGATAAGTGTTGATGTGGAGTTTTTGGCATTTGGGTCTGCACTGTCATAGCCCTGTTATCAGACCGACAGTGATTACATGATACAACCTGATTTCAGAGATATAAAAATGGGAAGAAAAAATATGTATCTTAAAATGCAGTATGTAGCAGCATGTAGTTAACTGACTGAATGTTTAACAAACAGTACAAGGCACAGGGAGGGCATATTTTGTCCCAGATCCATCCAGTCTTCCCCTGATGACTGTCCTCCTGGTTATCTTCATGGACCACCCTCTTGTTTCCTGGAGCCTCAGGTACTGCTTCTGGAAGCATGGACTCCTTTGAGATCCAAGGATGGGCCATGCCCCTGGACAGATGATTGGTCCGGGAACAGTCCAGAACTCTAACCTGGATATATATACACCTCCTGGCAGCTTACAGGAAATGGCGCCAATACTGAAGAATCAGAAATAAGAAACAGAGAAAAATGACGTTTGGGCCACTTACTTGAATTCTAGGTTTGAAGCATCAAAGCTGAGGGTCCTGAGCTGGTTGGTGACATGAGCCTGTAAGATTTAGCTATTGTGAATCTTAATATTCTTTTTTTCTAATTTAAATCACCAAGACTCAGAGTAGGGAAGATCAACCCTAGGCATAGAGAAACATTCAACAAATGTTTATTGCATGCCTATGACTTAGCAGCCCCGGGCTGACCTCTGGTCTATAAAGTGGAGAAAATCGTCCTTTCACTCGAGCTCCAAATCAGAAGAGAAAATCCTCCACCAGCCTTGATCAGTTTAGTTTGATGCTCTGCTTGAACTCTTTTGTACACCTCCAACATAATAAAGGTTAATTTTCTATAAGTGGTTTTGTCCAAAGGCATTTCTGAAGCATGCCATATAAAGGACACAATTTGGACTTCTGTAAATTTAAAATTGCGTATGCAGCTTGCATTATATTTCTGTTAGTACTTTTTTTTTTTGGTACCAGGGATCAAACTCGGGTCCTTGCGTTTGCACAGCAGGCGGCAAAACCACTGAGCTAAATCCCCGGCCTACAACTTGGACTTCTATTAACCAATATTTGTGATAAATTCCATCTTCTTCATAGCCATAATCTCTTTTTATAAAAAAAATTAAGACATGGCACCAATGGGAAACAGATTTCACATTATCTTTTACAACCAGCTTGCTGTTTCAAAGGAGCCCTTACCAAAGATACCCAAGGAAAGCAGAGGGTAGTTTGGATTAAATCCTTTTTAGGTTTATGTGCCGTGCACTATTGATATTCAAGGTTCAGTTACTGGAGAAAATCTGAAGCAGAAAATACTCACCAGATTAGGCTGAAGATTAAAGAAGAAAAGATGCACAGCACTTGCTGTACAAATAAATGCCGCATTCGCAGTGATGCTTAATGTGGCAGAGGTGAGTCAACTGATGTTGATTATTAACATGCTGCACATATAAAATTGCATGTTAGCATCCCCATAGTCTGACACCAAAAGATTTGGGTCATTTAGACCTAGTCAGAAGAAATTATATGACTTTAAGCTCATAAAAATCAGTATTCTTTTTTTTTTTTTTTTTGTTACCAGGGATCAAACTAGAGTCCTTGTGCTTGCGAGGCAGGTGGCAGAACCACTGAGCTAAATCCCTGGCCATAAATTTTTATTTTTAAGTGTATGCTTGAAAAAATAAGCTAGATATTATCACTAATTGGAAATTTTAAACAATTAAATGTTAAGTGGAAACAAGTTTGCAGTAGGGATCTACACATATTATTATTTGAAACTTAAAAATAAATACACACGAGAGCCAATTTTTACTATATTAATTGTCTAAGACATGTGTCTGAGGCAAAAATATGCTTTTGTATAAATTAGAAATTAAATACTGGAATTGAAAGGGGCCTGAAAGATCTTTAATATCACAGAGATTCAGGGAAAGCACCTCATTTACAGAGAAAGGCAAAGTGACTGATCTAAATATAGTAGTACTCAGCTCACGAACTTAATTGGTTCCATGATTCTGGAAAAGATGGCCGCCTTACTGTTTGTGTGGGGAAAATGGCCATGGTCAGGTCCATCACACGATGCAGAATTTGCAAATGGAAGCAACATTTTTCCAAATGCTTCTGTTCAGAAACTGAATTGTTCGCGAACAGAAGTGTTCATGAACCAAGGTACAGTACTACAGTATGATTTTCATGAGGGTATGAGGCAGTAATAATGTGACAATGTGCAAATTTACAATCATTTTATAGGTTTTGAATATTAAATAAACTTTCTGTATGATGATATCTATGTATATATTACATGTATTTTTCAAAAAATGGAAATAATTCTTCCTGAAATTCAAAAATACAAGCATCACCTCTAAAACTGACTTTATAAAGAATGACTGGTAGAGCACTTGCCTAGCATGTGCAAAGGCCTGGGTTTAACTCTCAGCACTGCAAAACAGAAAACAAAAATCCTCCAAAACATATTAGGAGACAGCTCTGGCCTCATACAGCGCACAGGATGTTATCAGGGAAACGGGTCTGACTTTCTGTAATAGCATTCAGACACTTCATCTCTCTTCCCACTACAAGTATTCCAAGAGTCCTGCCTTGGATTGGGATATAGTTTATGTCACATTCTAGAATCTGTAGTGTGCAAAGTTACTGGCTTACACAGTGAATAAACCCACAACTATGGAGTCTTCCAGGAAATATTTATGAAATAAATTCATTATCTTTACATTTTTTCCTTATAATTTTGGTATAGATGCATAAATAACCAGTTCAAATGTAATTGATATACTAAACATACTCTAGTTCTCCTATGACAAATGGAGAACTCCTATAACCTTCTACTATACCCATAAGAGCATATAAATGTGTGTCATTCAATTCTCCATCTATACTGCTATTTTGTGAAAATCAAACTGCGTTATCAAACTTTGGAATTCTTCATGAAAACCTTAAAAATTCCAGACTCTATCATGTACTCTGTCAGGAGTACATGACATTTAATTAACACGTATGTCTTAGTATGTAAATTCTAAAGATGCTCTAGGGCAGAGAAATGGGTTGAAGATACACTGGATTCACTGCACTAATTATCTGTTAAATTTCTTATCACAGAGTATCGAAAATGAAAAGGAGATAAATGGGAAGGGAGATGGACAAAAGCCAGAGGAAACACTGACAGCCTAAAGGGGGGGGGGGAATGTCTAATCAGCTTTCACTTCATGAGTGTAAATATACTGACTTTCTACAATTTGCTCTCTAAAGATTACAAGCCTATTAAAGTAAACTGGAAAATAAGCTTCATATTTAGTCCTGTGCTTCCACATTATATCTATCATCCCCAAGGTGTGTCCTCACTGGGATGTATTTATTTCAGATTTCATTTTCCATCCATCAGTAATTTTTTTCTTCAATGTATGGGACATATTTTGCTTTTAGCAAAATATTCTTAAGAAATTAAAGCAAGGGTTCCAATATGTGCCTATAAAATGGATATTATAATATTTTATTCAATCAAAAGTATATTTTGGTATTTACTTCACTTGAGGCTTTCATTCTATGTGAAATTATCAACTTGTTTGAGTCATTGATATTTTTTGCATTGCTTACTCATATCAAATGGATGGGAACAAGTGTATGTTTCTTTGAAAGATGTTGAGGCTTTAAAAAAAACCCCACAAAAGTGTGTTCATCAGACCTGATAAGACTAAAACCACTTTAGGTGAGGTTTCTAATGCATCATAAAACACCAGAGTTCCATTTTTGAGCCCAAAGGGTGGAAAGACCCATGATCAATGTTAGGTTAGCATTTTTCCATGATTCATCTCAACTTTACCCAGTCCGCATTGCTTCTTGTGCATTTGTTCATTCGTTCCCTTATTTGTGGTTCAACAAACACTCATTGAGTGTCCACTCTGTCCCATGCAGTATTATAATGTCTGGAGACCTGTTGGTGTCCTGCGTTCTTGTGATTAATTGTGAGCACAAGACTTTATTTTTATCATTTTTGAATCTGTTCACTCGGTCATTGACCATGCTTTGCTCGGTCTTATGCCAGACACTAGTAGTGCTCAACAAATATTTTCACAGCATCTACAGTGCATTGAATGCTAAGCTATGTAATGAGCTACATAATGAGCAATATCAACTAAAATATTGTTCTTCCTTGTAGGACTTTATTGTGTATAATTCAGATTAATCTAGCAAGAAAACCCAAGTAATAAGCAATGTTCCAGCCCTACATGTCATGGAAAATAGCCATTTTGTCTTTTCTTTTAAACTCATTTTTAGGAAAATGTCTTCTGAAAACCTACATTGCTTTTGTAAGTTGAGATCAAGGAGTAGGATAAAGCAGGCTATGTGGATGGAGACAGGTATAATTACAAGGCTGGCTGCAGAGTTAGGTGGCCAATGGAAATGATGGGAAGGAGAGGGGGCAGGCAGAGGAAAGGAAGATAAGATGTGTGGGGGGGTGGTTCAGATGGAAGCCACAGAGCGGAAGGAGCTGCCCCTTCCTTGAGTCCAAGAGTCCTCCCGGCCCTTACTGTAATGTGTCCTCTCCCCTCAGTCTATAAGATCCATTAAATCTGCGATCCTCTTTGACTCGGTGCAGGTTCAACAAACACATATTAAATAAATGGCTAAGAGTAAAGTTATGGAAATAAGAATCCTGTATTACATAATCCTTAAAACATTTCAAAACACAGAATATACACATGGCCCTGAGGAGGACACCTTGCCACATGGGACGAGACACGGATGACTGCGCATCGCAGAGCTGTCTGCAGTAGTGGAGCTCTGGGAGCAACCAGGTGGCCCGTGTCACAGTGCGCTCCCTCGAGGTGGCCTTGTGGAGGACTGAACTACATGGTCACCCTGCAATTTGAAGAGATCTCAAAATGCATGAAAAAACATTAAATAATATGCACACATTTATATTGCATATATTAAAATAGCTATATTGAGATAGATCTTTGGCAAATGGGAAGGGGAACAAGAGGCAAAGGGACAAAGGAGGGTGGAGAGGGGAAGGGGATGAAAAAAGAATGGAGATGCATTAGGTACATGCACCAACTCCCCATGAGTAGTATAATCATTGTGTACTACAAACATGTACGAATAAAAAACTGGAAAAAATAAAATAGCTTGAGATGTAAGTTCCATACCATATAATTCATTCATTTAAAGTGTACAATACATTTTGGTGTACTTACTAATTTCACAGTTATATTTATATATATATATATATATATATATATATATACATCTATCATGTAATTTGTCATATTGACCATCCTGAAGTACCTGACTAATTCAGTGTCATTGTAGTCAGCTGCAGTGGCATATTCCCATAGTCCTGGCTTGGGAGTCTGAGTCAGGAGGAACACTTGTGTCCAGGAGTTCAGGGCCAGCCTGGGCAACTAAGCAAGACTGCCTCAAAAAAACTCTGTGCTATTAATTATATTCATAATGGTATACAGCCACCACTGCTACTATTTTCAAAACTTTTTCATTACCCTAAACACAATTCTGTAACCATAAACTCATCATTCCCATTGCCCCTCCCAACCCCCTAGTAACCTCTATTATTTTCAGTCTCTATGAATTTACCAATTCTGGGCATATCTCGTAAGTGAAATCAAGCAGTGCTTATCATTTTGCTTATTTTATTTAACATAATTCCTTCAAAATTCATCTATGTTGTAGTGCTTTTTGTGGCTGAATATCCCAGTGTTTTGTTTATCCATTCATCTGTAGGTGGACTCTGGGGCTTTTTCTACCTTTTGACTATTTTTGAGTAGCGCTGCACTGAACATGGGCATATAATTATCTGTTTGAATCCAAATTCCATTTGGTATATGTCTAAGAATGGAATTACTTGAGCCATAAGGTCATTCTTTATCTTTTCCTTTTCTTATCTCTTTTTCCCCTTACTGGGAAGTGAACCCAGGGCCTTTGGACTGAGAGCTACATCCCCAACTCTTTTGTATTTTTAAATTTTAAGACAGGGTCTTCCTAAGTGGCTAAGTTGTTCAAGCTGATACCAAACTTCTGACCCTCCTGCCTCAGCCTCTCAGAGTGCTTGGATTACAGTTATGCATCTTTTTGAGGATCCAGCAGTTTCATTTGTATATTTCTAAAAACACAGTAATACTTCTTTTTAAAATAATAATAGTTCCTTAATACAAATATGTTTTTAAAAATACACTAGGCATACTGAAAAAACACAGAAATGATTCTTTAGGGGGGGGGGTGGGAATGGATATGAGGAGAGAGGAAAAATTGGGCTCGGAATAGTCAAAGGAGGCAGGAATTCATTTTACCTGTAATGCTTCCTTTTGATTTTAAATGCTTTGTTTGTTTGGAGACAGTCTCACTATGCAGCCCAGGCTGACCTGAAACCTGGCGACACTCCTGCCTCACCTCCTGAGTGCTGGGATCACAGTCATCACCACCATGCCAGTGCTTCTTCTAAAAAATGGTCATATATACATATAATTTGCAAAGTTCTTTTTAAAAAATATAAAGAATTTGACAAAAGATGAAATAGTTGTTAATTCTTTGTACCTTTTTGTTTTTTAATAGAAAACCAGAACTTTTTAAAAAGAGGACATATCATTTGATCCTCATATCAAAATTGATGAAGGAGATAGTACCGTGACACATCGTAAAGGACAGAATTATGGAGCAGACCACAGTGGGTAAGAACCCAAGACCAGGGCAAACCGGAGACCAGCTTGTTAGTGAAGGGCTTGGGCATGAGAAGGAGGTCAGGAAGCGGAGGTCTCTTCAGCCCCCAGGACTGCCTCTGGTGCTCTCCCAGGAAGGCCTGTCTGCTGGAAGGCCAAGTTTCTGGGAGAAGACAGGAGGAAGCAGGGATAAGGTCCTTTGAAAGGACAGACAGTGAGAAGCGCGGAGGGGGGGGACAAGATAACAGCTGAGAGCGTGGGTAGGAAATGAGGGAAGCAGGGAAAGCAAGCCTTCTGAGGCTGCCTAGATCAAAGAGAGATCACTTCAAAGGGCCATTTGCAGAGGCCATTTGTGGCTTAGAGAGGAGAGGGACCCTTCAGGGCTTGGTTTCCACCAGCGACCCCCTCCCCCCGTAGCTTTTGCTGTTTCAGGGCGAAGCGACATAGTGACTCTGAGGGACCGAGAAGGCGGGCACCCCGAGGACGACATGTGTGTACAGTGCCCGGAAGGAAGATGCAGGACACGCGGGATCTGGAAGAAACGTCGGTCGGCCTTGAGAGAAAAAACCAATTAAATGAGGAAACAAATTGTCGTATCTCCAAAGTAGACGACTGTTAGCTGCCAGATCGCTCCTTCCTGGCGCGTCACCAACATCCATCTTCCAGATACCGATAGAATCAATGAGCACAGATATCTAGATTCCTGAGGAAGCTTGCGTTTCTGTTTTCTTACCCTTGTCCTGGCAAAAGCATGATCTTTAGATGAGATCATAATTAATTTGTACAATATAACTGTCTCTTTTCTCTCCAACATCTCAGAGAGCTAACAACAAAGAGCTTCCATTCACAAAAGCCCTTACTTTCAAGTGAGAATTTACAACCCTAGGAAAAGAGACATATCTGAGGTTGAACTCCAGCCTATACACTGTCACTAAATTCATCTTTCTCAAGCCTGGAGTTGAATACATGATTTTCTATTCGAAACTTTTTTCACTGCCCAAATCAATAACCCTCAAATATATTATCAGTATTATCATGGTAATTATTTAAGAAAAGGAGTCTATGGTCAGATAAGTTTAGAAAATGATGGGTTAAAATTTCTTGCTGTAAAATATTAAATGATCTGAAGCATTCCTGAAACCGATTGAACAAAAGCGACTCCTTGTTCCCCCTCCCCCCAAAAAAGCTACCAGTAATTTTTCAAAGTATTAGACTTCTGTAAACCACGGTTCTAGAAAATCTGATCTATGAGGAACCCAAACGCTGGCAAGAGACCTGGTTAAGTCCCTGTTCTACGCTTACTTGCTGAGTGATATTAGGCAATTTAATATTCCCTCTATGTCTGCTTATTGGGATAATAGGATCACAAATGTCTCTAAGTATCTTGTGAAGATTGACATAAGGTATGTAAGTCTTGAGCACATAGTGAGCATTCAGTAAAAGCAGCTCTTCTATTATTATCATCCCAGGACTTGGAGCTTGGTTTTCCAGCCTTATGACAGCAGTGAAGGAAGACTGGGGGATGTTGTACACTGTAAGAAGCTGTTAGAAGTAATGGAATGGTTTTTCTGTAGGGAAGAGTGATTTGAATTGTTCTGCCCTTCTGGGGTAACTGATACCCCCGAGGCTCACAGTGTACTGCCCTTGTCTTGCTATGTATACCTTCTATTTTATTATGCAAGGTACTGCTTGAAGCCTTTCTCAACAATGTCCTCCCCACTCCTCCCTGGTAGTTTGCAATAATCTCTTCCTGAAAGCTCCTACAGCCTTTCTAAATCTTTC
Source organism: Heterocephalus glaber (assembly GCF_000247695.1). The sequence goes on along the minus strand of NW_004624753.1, from coordinate 10,230,681 downwards.
TTTAGCATTTAGCACTTCCTGCTATATTTAAGTGCCACTGCATTCATTTTGCCGACTTGCTTCCTCTCAAGGGCAGTCCTTATCTTGTTCTATCCTTGTAAGCATGACACAGATATCTGTAAAAGGATTGCTACGAATTTATCAAATTTAAAAAAATGCCTATTACTTTATACTTTTCCAAGTGACTTAATTGCAACATCAGTGCAAATAAATATGAAAACAGGTGATTTCTGAAGCTGGCAGGAATCCACACGTGTAAAGTTGTTTCCCGAAGTAATTTCCATGAGGATCATCTGCTGCCCTCCTGTGTTTGATGCAGATAGCCTCACCCTACACCGAAGGGCAATGGCAGTGGCAGCACAATCACATTTAGTTGGACTGCACTTTACTCTCAGATACTTAAATGCAATTTTTTTTCCAAACAAGATTACTCTTCCTCCTATGCTTATCTTTATTCAACATATTTGAAGTTAGAATTTTTTAGTTATATGAGATTTCTCATATTTCTTCCTGTTTTATACTGCTATTTCTTATTTCTGCTAAGCTTTTAATAGTTCCATTTTTTAAATGTGTGACATTACCTGATACCAACTTATTCTGGTATTATTTCTATGTACTTGACCAGCTTGGGGCAGTGGGATGTTTGGGATTTTGTACTGTGAAACTAGGAAGACCGTTTCAAATCCAGGCTGTGTGAATTTGCAAATTAATTTTTCTGAACCTGTTTCACCTGTAAAATAAAGATGATGCTTCCCAAAGATTAAATAAGATAAAATGCTTAGATATTATTACTATGATAGGAAGCATGTCTCGAAATATCTCTTTTCTTTGCTATTATCTATCTTAGCACACTTGATAGACCTGTTACACCTGTGGAAAATAAAGAGCGCTGGGAGTTTCTTGATACTGTAAGACCTTCCTGATGAAATAGGGGTGATGTTAATGAGTGTGACTTTTTCACATGTACAAAGAAATCCTCAACATTCAAAAACCCATGTTATTCAATGAGCTAACACTCTCCAAATGACTGAGGCTTGATGTTCCAAATAATTTCTGATTAAAAGATCCATCTAAAGTTCAAGATAGGTCAATGAATTTTAATGTGAAACTTGCAGAACGTGAAGCTCACTGACCTAGTTTCAGATTCCATGTTGTAGTTTCAGAAACTACCACTGGTTTTTGCTTAAGCGTCAAAGAATACATATAATTATTTGAAAGGGCTAAGAAGTCTTCCCAAACCATGTATTTATGAAAAGTAGATGTTCTCCTACTTCAACCAAAACTTTTTATTCCAACGGTATGAGTGCAGATGAGATGAAGCCAGCTGTCAAAGACATCTCAAAAAAAAATTTTTGAAGCCATTCTTCTAAATTATTTTGGAAGTTATTTTTCATAAAACTGCTTTCATTATGTTATTTTTACATGAATTACTGCATATTTTCAAATTTCCTGCCTTAATTTCTATTGTGGTAAATATTAACAAATGCATATTTAAAATATATAATACAACCCACATCGATGTGATTCATTAGGGTCTTCAACAATTTTTAAAAGCATAATGGAGTCCAAATGTCAAATATTTAAGGACCACTGGTTAAAAAACGTCAGGGTCAGCAAACCTGTAATCCCAGCACTGGGGAGGCTGGGGCAGGAGGCTCTTAAGTTTCAGCCCAACCTGGTCTTTAGCAAGATGCTGTCTCCAAAAAAAAAAAAAAAGGCAAGGGCTAGGGATGTAGCTCTGTGATGAGTGCTTGCCTAAATATGCATATGGCCTTGGGTTTGATCCCCAGCACCACTAAATAAAACTGTCAGCTCATGTCACTTCTCTGCTTAAGAACTCTCTAGCGGTTCTTTAGGATCTACTCTCAGTTCTCTCTTCCATTACAGTATCTGTCTCTATGTTCTTCCCTTTGCTCACTCTTCAGCCATACCTGCTTCTGCTTTTCCTCCAATTAGCCAAACATTCCCGGCTTTAGACCGTGCCCTGGCTACTTCCTCTATATGAAAGGCAATTCCCCCAGTTTTCTGCAGGGCTATTTCCTTCAATTCTTCAGTCTGTCCTCGGATATCATGGTCTTAATAACCCCAACATCGTATTTAAAATTGTAACCTTACCAGCTATCCCCACTTCTTAGCATCTTCTAACACTCGCTGAGTCTAGTTTGGCCTCCCTCTCCCCAGCTAGCATAAGGGAAGCCCCAAAAGCCTGGAGGAAAGCCTGCCACATAGAACTCAACATATATTTATTCAACATTGAATGAGTGAAAGAACTCCTTTGCCAGCTCATTTCTGAAGTCACAGATTTCCAAGAAAGAGCATCCAATTTGCAGTAAGCCAACGATAGCAAAACTTTCTGAAATGGGAGACACAGTGGGATAATATTATAACAAACTCCAAAACTTGGAAGGCACTGTGAGCCTGAAAATAACACTCGTGGAAGAAATCGGGAGGGGTTAACATTATGAAACCGTGGGTGATGACTTCAGGCCTGGCCCACTTTCTGCTTCTCACCAGACCTTGGTCCCTGCGTCCTCCCCGAGCCCCTGCACGCAGACACAAGCAGTTCACACCAAGAGACCGGCGATTTCTCAACTTTATGGGAAAACAGCAACAAGGCAATCAACAAGCCGAAAGCCAGCCTCCAAGTCCCGCCTCAGTCCAGCGGGCTTGGCCTACGCTTCCCGAATCCAGGACCTCTCTCCAGCAGTTCTCAGCGTGCGAAGGGCACACGAAGGCGGGTCGGGGGGCACCCGGCAAACGCACGTCCACACACACATACACACACGGCTTGGGAAGCCGTCCCTGGAGACAGAAGAGGCCGGAAGGGCCGCAGTCGACGGAGGCCGGGCGGGGGCCGGGTCTCAGTTCTCCTCGGGCTTGTCGGCGGGCGGTCCGCAAGGCTGCAGCATCTTCTCCATCAAGTTGAAGCGGACTCGCGCTTTGCTTTCGTTCTCGGCAATGGCGAAGTAGTTGAGCAGGTCGAAGTGGCCCATGTAGGAGCAGTACGAATCGCGGTGCTGGTTCACCAGCCACTCCCACTTGGTGGTGTCGGCGTGGCCCGTGCCGATGTACTTGGACTGGAGGTGTTCCAGCTGGCTGTGGATGGTGTAGCGGTCCGTCATCTTGCCGCTTGTCTTTCTGCTCCTAGATCAGAGGCCGCAGACGAGAAGTAGCCGCTCCTGGGTTTCCCGCCGGACGGTGGCAACCACCCGTTACCTCAGCGATCGCGCAGTCGCAGGAAAATGGCGTCACGACGGCGAGACTGCGCAGACCCTCGGCCAGGAGGCGGAAGCGGAAGTGCATTCTGCCACACAATTGGAGTTGCCTAGGCGACCCTGCAACTGTACCGCCCCTCGCGAAGCTCCGCCCCCATCGGAAAGCGTGGCATTACTGTCCACTCAGTGGCTCTAGTCTAACACAAGCCTTGCATTCTGGGGCTTGTAGTCTCGGTAGTTCGCGCTCGCGGGCCACAGGGACCCCTAGTGCGTTTTTGGTTCCCTACCTTACCCCCTCTTTCTCTCTCCGTTTTTTCTTTCTTTCTTCCTCCCTCCCTCCCTGCCTCCCTCCCTTCCTTCCTTCTTCCTAGGACCCAGGACCTTCGCACTGAGCTACATCCTCAGGCTTTGTATTTGGGGACAGAATCTCGCTCAGTTGCCAAATTGCCCAGAATGGGCTTTAACTCTTGATCCTCCTGCCTCAGCCTCCCCGAGTGCTGGGATTACAGGTGTGCCCAACACATCCCGCTGCCCCTTGCGTTTTAAAGAGAACTTGAGCTGCCTAAAGGAGGAGGCGGCTTGGAGCAGACAGGGAATGGGAAATGCCCGGTCGGACAGGGCTACGAGCACCCATGAAAATGCACTCGTAGTGTGGGCAGGTCGTTCCTTTACTGTCAAGGGCGGGTCACCCTGAAGCCAGCCAGCCCGAGGTCTGGTCCCAACTCGGTCTCTTGCGCGCTGTGTAGGGTGAAAAAGTTATTTCAACTCAGCAGGGCCGCGGTCTTCTGCTCAGCGTCCAGGGTGCAGCAGGAGTTCCGTCCTGGTCTGCGTGTGGTGGCCATGCTCGCTCCAGGCCCCCGCCGCACCTGGGCGGCCCGGCCCACATCATCCACATCCCCGGCTGCGCATCCCAGGCCCCTCTGCACTGTGCTTGGAAGGCCTTTGTTCCCTCGGCAAAGGTGACCACAGCCCAAGCATTTCCTCCCGTGGGGCTGAGGCAGCTCCAGACCAGGGCCCTCCCCTCGCACTGGGCATTGCTTCCTCCCGACGCCCTTGTATCTGACTCATCCTTCTCGTTGGTGCAAGCGCCTCCTCAGGAGAGCAGAAACCACTTGAGAAAAAGATCCTTTACTTCTATGATCTCCTGTAATGACTTCTGTATACCCCAGAGGAGATTAAATTCTCAATATCTAATGAATGCAAAGAGAACGATTACAGCCGTAGAAGAAACTGGGAGAGAGAGAAACTGCTTAAACTTTGTCATAATAAATGTTTCATTCCCGACCTGGAGAGAGCATTGCAAGGTGTACTTGTGCCTTCGACATCTAGATGTACCACACCTTGCTCTTCTGCTGTAGTTGTGGTTTCAGACTTTGTCGTTTTGTTATTAAACGAGTAAAAAAAAAAAAATACAAATAAGCTTGAAGTTTTGTCTGTTCTCTAATCTTGCCACTTTAGGGTACTTCTGAATTGAATCATTCCTGACCTGGTTCTTGGACTGTTGAACATTTGTGTATCCATAAACCATAGATGTTATTGTCATGCATGGTTAAAACTGTGTAAGTAACCCTTTGGGTATATTGTTAGCAAAGTTGCTTTTCCCGTAGTCACTGTACTAATTTTAGCTGATACATTTCACTTTAGTTCATCTTTATTACTGCATTAATATCCCATAATGTTATCGGGTAGTTCCTTTAGAAATGGCTCACCAATTAAACGTATTCCAGGTCCTTGCCTCGAAAAAAGAATCGAACAAGACAAATCAAAAATGGTGCCAAAAGTTTATTTGAAAAGCGAGGGGTGAAGGAGTAAGAAAAATGGCTCTCCAGAGAGAATTTGGCCCAAACAAAAGAGGACAAGAGAAAAAGAGCAAAAATAAAAGTACAGCCTGGTCTAGAAGACACAGAGTGGGATTCCATGAGGAGTCAGGATAGGGGCTCCTAGGGAGTCTGCGTCCTTGCCGACATCTTGTGGGAGCCCTGATAAGTTCTACATCTGGAGTCCTGGGATCTTGTAATTGACAGGTTTGGCTCATCTCTTCAGCCAGCTTTGCCACGCCCTATGTCCTATGTCAATAACACATCCCCTCTCTGAATAGTGGCTGTTTATTTCCATATTTTTGCTATAGAAACAATGCAACAGATACTGCTCAGTGTATTTTTCATATATGTGAAAAATACATACGAATAAATTGTTGAGACACAGAGCTGAGTGTCTTCAAGCTTTGCTAGATGTTGCCGGATTGCTCTTCCGAGTGATTACTCCAACCAAGTCTCCCACCTGCAGAATGAGAATTCTTTCTGCTTGATACACAGTGTCATCAAGTATTTTAAACATGCATGACATTTTCTCAACAACTTGAAGTTTAAAATTTGCATTTTTTACTTTGCAGCTCTGTGGCATCAGGACTTGCTCTCCTACTCCACAGGGAGGCCACTGCACTACCAACTGCCCTGTGCTTTTGACACATGGAATGAGACGTGCTCTCTTCTCTTGAAAGTTTCTGTGTCAGCTTCAGGGACTTGATTCTTTCGTTGTTATTTTTTAAGATAGGGTGTCACTATGTAGTTTAGGCTGGTCTTGAACTCACTGTGTAGCTCAAGCTGGCCCGAACTGCCTGTAATTCTTCTGCCTCAGCCTCCTGAGTGCTGGAATTACCAGCAGGCACTACCATACCCTGCTTGGGGGCTTGATTCTTATCAAATATTTAACTGCTTTCAGTTTTGCATTCACTGGAGGGATATTGTTCTGAATTTGAGGAATAGGTGCTTTTTCTAATCCAGGCATCTCTAGTGTATCTTTTTCCCAGAATAAACATCTTTCGTACTTTTTATTCTGGTAGCAACATGCAGCTTATCAGGGTGCTTTGGATTTTCATGATCTTCAAGTGAAGACTGAAACACTTTATCTGGAATTCTAGATTTGGTAAATTTGTGACGAATTCAACCTGTACCAGTGAGAGATTCTGAGCCATTTGTTGCCATCTGTACGCTGCCCTGGGGCTCAACACCTGAGGATGAGATCCCTGTCATAAATGCAGTTACTATTACTCTTCACAGGCAGCGTCTGCTAACTGCAGCCTGAACTTCCCCATAAATTACGCTTTGTCTAATCTACTTTTTAAAGCAAAGCTTTTCTTGTCCTTCTTGAACTTTTGTGAAAGGCTTTACATTTTTAAAAAGTTGTTTAATATTTTGAATAATCAAAGCAAAACTCAAAAATAAAGAACAGTGCCAAGGAATTCATTATCCAACATCTACCTGCTTTCCTCCCCATTGACAATAAGTAACCACATGATATTAGTTTCCTGTGTATTCTCCAAGAAATTGCATTTATGGATGTATGAGAAAATACAAATACATATAATTATTATCAAATATATATGATTCTTATCACTCGATTGTTATCCCTTTCTGAAGTTCAAATGGTAGCAAAATACCATAGTTCTCTACCTTAGGTTTTAATATTGTTTGATTCTGTTTTATATTCTTTGATACATAATGGACATCATCCTATATGAGTCCTTTACATCTTTCTTCCTTTTTTGTCTTGTTTTACAGGAACACAATACTCTACTGTGTATCATTCTCGAAATCACCACCCTTTAATGCCTGGCATTTATGCTGCTTGTAACGCCTCAGTGAACAATCTGGCCGCAGTGACCAACTTTATACTTGGTGTTATTTTGCACGGGCCCAAATATGTTCGTAGGACTAACTGCTGGAGTGGAATTAAAGCATTATGTAAAGCATCGGTTATGAGTACCTTGAATACATTCTTGAGTTTTTAACCATAGTAATTCTCAATGATTTTCTACTGTCTTGTGCTTCTAGAAATTACATTAAAATTTTATTATGACTTCAGAAAAATGTGAACTTTAAGTGGTACTTAGTCGTTTTTTCTTTGGTAAAAATTATTTTAGACATCATTTTTTATTGTAAAAATTAAAGGGACTTTCAGTAAGTGCAGGTGTTGAAATCGAGTTCCACACTAGGGGGCGCCAAAACAGTATTTAAGGCCCTCAATTAAACCAGTCGTTGAGAACGTTTTTAAGAGTCCCGAACTTCCAAAGTCACAGGAACTTCGGAAGTTGCCTCTAGGTGCTGAAGATGACTGAGACTGATAACTTGGGAGATAGGCAAGAGATGATTTCTTTGTCATCATATAGATTTTACGTTGGAATTTTATATTTAGCCAGACTAAGTGGTGATGTAGAGCTTAAGTGACAGAATGTAAAGAATTTTTAAAAAGAACTTTATAGCTGTGAGTTTACTTTTCTCTGGTTAAAAATATCTTCAGCTTTTGTTTTTCTTTTCCCAGCCATAGCGGGTTTTGTATATCCCAGCAGATCTAAAACTCAATTTTGGGAGAGTTTTGTCACCTTTTGGGCAATTATAAGGATTAGATTATACCATTTTTTTTAACCTCTCCTGGGGCAGATTTGAATTCCACAGACATCTACTCCATAACTCATTTGAGATTTAATAGGCTGGTTCCTCCCTGTTCTTTAGTGATAACATTAAATCCCAAGCTGGTACGATGTTTGAACAATTTCTCACGGGAGAAATCTCACAGAGGAACTTTAAAGCATTACATAAATGTCCCATTTGTTGTGGTAATATGGAATTTACTTTTATGGCAGGATTTTTATGGCAACAGCAATGTCTTAGTCAACTCAATTGTTATAACAAAATGCCACAGACTAGGTAGCTAAATACCAACAAAAATTGATTTCTCAGGGTTCTGGAGACTTGGAAGTCCAAGGTGAAGGTGACAGCAGACTTGGTGGTGGTGAGGCCTGCTTCCTGGTTCGTAGACACTTGTCTTGTCACTATATCTTCAGACAGTGGGAGTAGAAAGGAAGCTCTCATAGGCCTCTTTTATGAGGACACTTGTCCCATTTAGCATGGCTCTGTCTTCACAACCTGGTTAGTTGCCTCCCCAGGGCTCCACTTCCACCTTGGCTGTAGAATTTCAACCTGTGAATTTGCAGAGGAGATGCACTAACACTTAGACAACAGCATTGCTAAGAGTCATAGTTTCTCATTTTCATATTTTCCCTAAGAGAAGTAAAGCACCATTAAAAACATAGTAAAAAGAGGTTTCAGAGACACTTCTCAGATGAAGAATTAGAAACAGCAAATAAACATATGAAAAAATGTTCAGCACCACCTATCATTCATGAAATGCAAATGAAAACAACCCTGAGATTCTACCTCACTCCAGAAAGAATGGCTGCTATCAATAAATCTGCCAATAACAAATGCTGGAGGGGCCATGGGGAAAAAGCAACCCTTCTCCACTGCTGGTGGGAGCATAGACGGCTGCAACCACTGTGGAAATCAGTGTGGAGATTTCTCAAAAAACTAAAACTAGAGGTTCCATTTGACCCAGCTATACCTCTTTTTGCTGTCTTCCCCAAAGAATTAAAAGAATCATACCACAGTGACATGTGCACACTCATGTTTATAGCAGCACAGTTTGTAATAGCTAAAGCTTGGAAACAGCCCAAATGCCCACCAACTGATGAGTGGATAAAGAAGATGTGGTTTTTTAATACAATGGAGTACTACTCAGCCATAAAGAAGGATGAGCTTCAGACATTTATAGCTAAATGGATGGACCATGAGACCATACTCTTAAGTGAAATAAATTGGACACACATGTGTAAATACCACATTGTTCCCCTGGTGTGAGAAACTGAAAATGGAAACAAGAACTGAAATGGCTAATGGATATTGGAAAATGGGAAGAAAGTGTTCAAATAGGAAGGAGAACAAGGGAGGAGGGAGGGAGAAAGGAACAGACAAGAAAAAAAGTGAAAATAGAAGGAAAAAAATGGAAACAAAGCTTTTGTACATAAGAAGGGGAGGGGGCTTGAGGGAGGAATGGGATAAAATAAAATATATTTTTAAAAAAGAGGTTTCAGGTGTAAAAAGGAATTTGACCATTTCTGACTTCAGTGAAGGGAATAAAGAGGGTGCTGTGATAGAGACTAATGAAGAAGGGGACGAAGAGGCACAAAAGCGAGAGTGATTAAGAGGGACCACCCTGGAAGGTGACATTTACCTGTGTCCTGCAGGTGAGAACCAGCTGGCTATGCCGGGAACTGGAGGAGCAGTCTGGGCACAGAACCAAGGCCCTGGAGTCGGGAGAAGCACGCAGTGTGGAGCCAGTTGGAGCATAGGGCCAGAGACAGAGTGCCACCAGTTGAGGGTAGAGATGGCAGCAGTGGCCAAATAGTGCAGAGTCTTGTGGGAGTTTATGCCTTAGTGGGGCGCAAGGGAAGAGTTTCAGGCCAGGGGAGGTGTGGAACCCCATTGCAGAAAGGGGGCTTTGGAAGTGAGGAAGAGAGCTAGCGAGGTCCAGCTAAATTCATCGTGTGTTTGCAGAGGTGTGCGCGAGAAAGGCCTATCACTCTGACTGACTCCCACACCGGACGCGGGGCAGCCGTGTTGCTACAGGCGCCGTGTTCCCTCTGTGGAGGGTTCTTTCCCAACGTGCCCGCTGGTCAGGGACCTCGCTTCATTTAGGCTTCACTTACAGTGTCACCCACTTTGGCGAGTTCACTTCTGGACAGTTTACCTCACACTGCAATCCTGTCTCTGTCAATGTTTTCAAGCCCCTTTTTCCTTTGTTTCCCCTTTAGCACTTGTTATTAACTGTTGTGGCTTGTGTCTAGATGTCTCCCCAAAGCCTGGTGCATGTTCCAGAGGTGGCTGGATCTAGAGTGTGCAATGCTGGGATTAAGGGCGTGTGATTACTAAACCAGTACACTGGTTGGCTTGGCACCAGCCTAATCTGGTAGTCTGGATAAGTCAGAAGGGGCCGAAAGCTGCTGTGAGGTCCCTTGTTGCTTTGGCTACCGTGTGGGTGCCATGAACTGTTTCTCCTCCGTGTCCCACTCTGCCTTGGAGCTAGCCGGTTATGGACTGAAACCTCTCCACTCTGTGAGCTAAATAAACCTTTTCCCTGTAACTCTGGGTGTTGGGTATTTTGTCTCAGCAACAAGAGAAAAGTGACTAACACACTAACATACATGTTTAACTACATGATAATACATTCAAAATATGTTTTACTTCTCTTGCTTATTGTCCATCTTCCTCACTAGAATGTAACGTCCATGAGGTCAAGGATGTTGTGTTCTGAGTCTCTGCTCTGTCCCCAGCTCCAAGTTTAATGATTGATATAAGTACTAAATTAATACTCATTAAGTGAATGAATGAATGTTTCTGAAAGTCCCTTGAATATACCAATGGATTGGAAATAGCTTGAATGCTAACGGTGAAGAAAAAGTTGCATAAAATGTACAGTTCTCATCTGCAGGATGGTAACTATGTGTATTTATTTTTTAGAGATGTTATGGTTCATACAGTATCCAGATGTCCCCCCAAGGCCTCATGTGATTACAAGCCAGCCCTCTGCAGGTGAGGACTACAGGGGCTTAGAGCTGACTTGATGGGAGGTGACAGGGCCTGGTAGGAAGGGGCCCTAGCAGGTGCGACCCCGAAGGTTGTGTCTCCTTGCCTGGCTCCTCCCCTGATGCTCTTTGCTTCCTGGATGGCCCGACAGGAGCAGCTCTCTTCTGCCTAGGCCCCTTCAGCCATGATGCTGACCGTGTAAAAACCAAAACTTGTAAAACATGAGCAAAAACAAGCCTCTCTCCTTTAACCTGTGGATTTCAGCTATTTTGTCCCAACACTCGGTGACTATGACAGAGATGCGTAAGTATATATAAATATACACAAAAATATGTTCATTTTATATTAAGTGGGAAATGGAGGTTATAAAAATATAAATTATATGATCCCGTTTTTTTCTTTTTATACCAGGGATCAAACTCGGGACCTTTCGCTTGTGAGGCAGGCACTGGAACCACTGAGCTAAATCCCCAGCCCTATATAATTCCATTTTTAAAACACACATCCCCAGCCAGACAGCCCACCCTGCTCTGGGATCCGTATAGGAAAAGGATTATTGGAACTATTAACAAAGATCTTCTGGGGAAACAGATGGAATGATTGAGGGGTTTAAATTTTTTTCAATCAGCTTGCATTAGTGTTGAAATAAAAAAGAAAAATAATTAGAAATTTTATTTAAAACAAAGCAAAAAGGGGTGGATTTCACTCCACACCTACTAGGGTAGATTAAAACTTAAAATATTGATGATATCACATGTTGGGAAAGATATAGAGCAACTGGAACCCTCACATAATTTGGAAAATTTTTAGATTGTCTTGTAAAGTATGTATGCTAACCAGAAATGCATTTAAATGTGCACAAAAATCCAAAAAGAGCCAGCAAGAATATTCATAGCAGAATGTGAACATCAAAATAGATCCAACTCAAATATCTGCAAACAGTGAAAAGGTTAGATTGTAGTATATTCAAACAATGGAATACCATACAGCAATAGCAATAAACAAACCATAGCTATGGCTACTTCCAATAACATGGTTGAATTTCACAAATAATGTTTAGCAAAAGTAGCTGAATACATCAGAGCACATACTGGTTATTGCATATACAGTTTCAAAAATAATCAAAATTAATCCAAAGAGATAGAATTCAGGATACCACTTACTTAGTGGCCAGCCTAGGGGATTTGGGGACAAGATGACTGGGGACACTCATAATGCTCTGCCTCTTGGTCTGGCTTTGGGTGCACTGCTGTACTCCTCAGCATGTGAACGATTATCAAACACTTAGAGTTTGTGCCCTTTTCTGTACACATACCATACTTCAATTTAAAATTACGATAAAAGAATGAACAAATGGCATTATTTCTTTTTTTCCATACAAAACTTCCAATATTTTTCTTGTAAGCATAAACTGATTTGAGGAAAAGCCTGTTAAAATTCTAGGCCCAACTTTATCGCTTCACTTCCCATTAAAAACTTGCTTAGTTTCTCTCCTCTCTACACTTGCCTGTTCCGATAATTTTCTGGAAATGTATGGCATATTGCTTTTGCAAATACAAAGTCTTTTTAAATATGTAACTGCATTCTCCATTATATCAGAATACTGATTACCCATAGAGGTACTCAGTAAAAACTCGTGAATTAGAATGGTGCTCTCTCAGTGGGGTGGGCAGGGAGATATTCCCAACTCAAAGCCTCGCCCAGGAGCTGGGATTAGTCACACTCTAAAGTCCTCATCGTACTATATTCTAAGCCTAAGAAGTGTGCATATTAAGGGGTCAATTTTTTCTTCCATGACAACGCTTTACAAAATTTGGAGCATAGTAAATTTCAGTTGTTGTAGCATTGCTCCTGTTGGCTAATCGCGATTGTATGAAACAGTCTTCCCTAGCTAAGTCAGTTCAGCTGAGGTCCTTGCATGGGTGTAATCACCAGTGGGAATGTGGAATGCAACAAGAAGAGGGACATGGACAGCACTAGCTTGCTGTGCAAATATTGACCACTTCAGGGATGCAATTACACATGTCATTTGTTATCAGCCTACCGAGGATAAAAGCTGCAGGTGAGCCCAGAGGAAAGAAGCTGAGTTTATACCTTTTCTTTGATTTGAATTTGACCAAGTGTAAGATTTGTCTAGTTTTTAGAAAAGATTGAATGTCACTCAGGGAACTTGCTTCGCTTTTACTTTTTAAGACAGACATGTATAGGGAAAGAAGTAATGACAGATAGGTCTTTATGAACAAGTGTGTTCATGTTTTATAGCTTTACTTTCATAAACCGATGTTTTTAAATCTCCCCATGTATTTTTGTGATTTTATTTATTTTATTCTTTTACCTTCACATATTATCTGTGTTTCTTAACTCCCCCCCACCCATTAACTTTATTGGTACATTTTAGGTATAAAATACCGTTACATTCATCATTGGAATCTTGTACCTTTACATGGTTTTTTTTGTTTTTTTTTTTTTTCCCCTTCCCTTGCCTTCCTTTCCCCCCTCCACCCTTCCCTATTTGCAAAGACCTTGTTTCCATTTTTTTCCTCTTCTCATATTTTTTCCTTTCCCTTTTTTCCCTTCCCCTACCCCTCCCAATTCCCCTGCTCTTTTAGACCTTTTCTTCCTGTTACACAGTATCAGTTATACAGTTTTTAAATTACAATATTAAGATCTAGGAGACATTACCACAGATTTCACAGAATTTAAAAGGATATAGAAAGCATATTACAAAAATCTTTTTTGAAATAAATTCGACAACTTCTAAGAAGTAACTTAGAAGACAAATTAATGAAACTAACTCTGGAGGAAATATAAAATTTGAATAGCACCTATTAAAGAAAGTATATTCCTAGCTTGAAAACCTACCTATATGACAACAGCAGGCTCATAAACATTTTAACTGATAAATTATATCAAACATTTAAAGCAGAAAAAAGAAGGAACACTTCTCCCCTCATTTTAGGAAATCAACATTGTGCTAATCCTAAAACCGGATAAAGATAATAGAAGAAAAAAGTATGAACATAGATAGAAATTTTTTTAACAAAACAAACTCTTAGAAGTCAGATCTGGCAGTATGCAGAAAGTGGTTTTATTATAGGGATGGCAGTGTTGGTTCAGCATTGGAAGATCCACCCCCAAAAGTCATCATTTTAACAGAGGAAAGGAGAAAGCCATATGATCCTGTCACTAGTTGGAGAAAGAGTATTGGACCAAATTCTACAGCTGTTCATTGTAAAAGCTATCAGGAGACTAGAAGTAGAACAGAACCTTCTCAACAGATCAAAGACATGTACTCCATACTTCCAACAAAAACTCCTTCTATGAATGGAGACGATACAATGCTTTCTCCCTAAAGTGGGGAACAAGGGCAGATATGCCTACTCTTCATCTGTCCATTAGGTTTTGAAACATAGGTCTAAACCAAAATAGTCTGGCAATAAAATGACACAACTAGGATAGGATTGGCATGGCAGAAGCAAAATCTTTATATGTAGATGAAATGATCATCTACAGAGAAAATACTAAGAAATCTCTAGGAGCCCCTAGAACTTGTACTTGAATTTAGCAGGATTAGAAATGTGTTTCTTAACTTAAAAGCCTTCAAAGGATCTTGGTTTAATATGCTGTCTTCAGTGGCCCACAAAAGAATGACGCAGAAGCAAGTTTAACATTTTTTGTTTGTTTGTTCCGGGGATCGAACTCTGGTCTTTGTGTTTGCGCAGCTGGCGGTGAAACCACTGAGCTAAATCCCCCGCCCAAGTTTAACATTTCTAATGCAGTCCAGTTGTTTGTGGTAGCATAAGGCCAAAAAAGAATTTGGGGCTGGAAATGACTGGCACACACCGCTATGTTTACGTAGCACTGGTACCATTTCCCCACCTGTTCCTTGGACATTTTCTTTAGTTTATGTGTGCCTCTATGCAAACCGTTTCATTCTCCCTACTTCTGAGTAGATTTATACCTCTTGGTCTGTCTTATAAGACATTCTAGCTTTATACTGGAGAGAACTGCTTGAAGAATAAATTTCAGTGAGACATTTCTTTTGTTGTTTGAAGAATTGATTTATTGTTAGAGACACAAAAATATTTCCAGTCCGAGCCCCATCTGTGGGGTCCCCAAGTTCTATTTTGGCACGCCCTTTTATTTCTATTTTTGTGTCTCTTGATTTGCTCAGATGATCTCTGTACTTGGCTTGACCCTTTTACTTAAAAAGATAAGAAGACCATCTGAGGCTCTGCCCCACTTTCAGGGAAAGTCTTTCCTGAGATCAGACAACCACAGGTCTTGCTGCACCGTGCTCCCCTCTAGCTCATCTTCCTGTGAGCCGTGGTGTCTGTAGAACAACGGGACATGCCCATTTAGAGCCCCCCAGATCCCACTCCCCGGTCCCTAAGTACTGGCTCAGACGCAGGCAGACATCTCTGAAACACAGATTCTTAGTCACAAGACCACTTCCACATCTGTGCAGGCTGCTTCTCTGCATCTTCTGTTTCCAAAGGATGCTGTGGTGTGCACAGCTGGTGTGCACACCTGAGACTTCAGTGAGCCGAGGAGCCAGTGTTGGCAAAGTGTTTAACTTGTGAGCTCCGACAGGCAGGCTGAGAAATTTTATCTGAACAGTTTAGGCTTAGAGCTCCCTCTTAACTTGGAGATGATTTTTTTAAGGACTCAGATGTCTACCTGTTGTTCAGAAAAGATGCCTCTGTACCTAAACTGTCTTCCTCTTGCTATCTCAGTGCCAAGCTTCTTACTGGTAAGTAATCTTACAGTCATAAATTGTAGACTTAATAACAATAATCTCTATTTCCCTGAAATGGGACTTCTGATGAACTGTGATGTTAAAACCACTTCTTTTTTTTTTGGAGGGTGGGGGGTTGAGACAGGGTCTTGCTATGGAGCCCAGGCTGGCCTTGAACTCATGGTGCTCCTCCTGTCTCAGGCTCCCAAATGCTGGGATTACAGGCATGTGCCAGCATGCCTGGCTTAAAGCTACTTCTTTGAGGAGTTGAGAACTTTATAATCAGGGGAAGACTTATAATTAGATATAAAATGATAGATTAAATCATATCACTAGTATTAATACTTATACATTAGGTTTTATAATAACCTGTTTATGTTTTTATTTGAAGTGTTTGAAATATTTAAGAGATAGGCATATTAGACTATCTGACAGATGTCATTTCATTTATTTAAAAATGTAATTGACTTATAAGTTCCAATGTAAAAAAGAATGTGAACAAGTGTGTAATTGGCATACAAATATTTAAGGGAAATGGATTTACCAAATTTATAAATCTTAGATTTATAAGCCTTTAAAATGCTTTGGAAGGTTTTTCTTATTAAGATCATGTGTTTGCTTAGTCAGGCATTTGAAATGCTGAAAGTAAATTGAATATTTTAAACCTATCAGCGCAGTTTAAAATATTTAAGAGTGGTTTCTGGATACAAAATCGATATAAGTATGTAAGTAACACTATTTCTCTATTTCAGCAGCAAGAAAATAAAGTAGGCCACACATAAGTGGATACTTGATACATGACCAAAGAACTCTGCAAGGCAGCAGAGAAAAAACCAGTCTTTCCAATAATTGGTGCTAGAACAATTGTGTACCACTGTGAAAAAGACAAAATTGGACTCCTCATTCATACTATACAAAAAGTCAATTCCAGGTGGATATAAGATCTAATATGCTATGTATTATAAACGTATTCAGTGATTAATCTAGGAGAATATCTTCATGACCTAAGGGTAAAGAAGATATCTTAAATGAGATACAAAAAGCACTAACCATACAAGTAAAGAGAGTAAATTTAATTTCATTAAGATGAAATACCTCTATTCCTCAATGTTATGATTTGGATGGCAACTGTTCTCCTGAAGGCTTCATGCTGTCATTGGTGGGAACTGAATCACAGAGGTGATATAGCTGGCCTGCTGTTTGGAGACAGGTTCTGGTGGTGAGAGAGAAACAGGTTGCTTGGGGTGTGACCTTGAGGATATTTCTTCTTCCCAGGGTCCTCTCTTTGCTCTCTACTTCCTGGACACCATAATGTGAGCAGCATTTCCTCTGCTATGTACTTCTACCATCCCACTTCTGTGAGGGAGCTAGCTGACCAGGGACTGAAACTGTGAGCCAAAATAAACTTTTCCTTTAAGTTTCAGGTCTATATATTGTATCACAGTGATGAGAAAGTGACTAAGACAAATTTTAGTACTAGAGAAGTGGAATTTTTATGATAATATCTGACTACGTGGCTTAGGAATCTTTGGAAGTGATATGCAGGAGGAGTTTGGAAAGGTTCGAAGATCCTGGCTAGAGAAACCCTAGAATCCTGTAAGCTGAGCTTGATAGGAGATTCTTATCAAACTCATTTTAGTCAGACGCAGAAGTCCAGAATGGAAATAGAGATGCAGTCAGTAAAGGCCAGCCTAATGAAGCTTAAGGTGGAAATAAGGTATCCATGGGCAATTGGGCTGAAGTGCATTTATGTTATACTCTGGAAGAAAATTTTGTTTAAGTCTGGAGACTTTGTAGGAGACTGAAATTGAGGTTGGCTGACTAATCTGGTGGAAGAAATTTCAAGGCAGCTCAGTGTTCACAAAGTGGCATCAGCACTTCTGGTGGCTTTTAGCCAGGTTTATAATGACAATCAAGAGCAAAGAGCCTGCTTAAGATGTTTTCAGTTTTGTCAGAAAGGAAGTTCCTGTAAAGTTAGCACAGGGCTCAGCTTGGTTGATGAAAAGTTTAGCATTAAAAAGAAGCCAAGTATTTTGCATTAGGACAACAAGAAAAATGTCTTGAGGGCATCCTGGGAATCAGCAAGACTCCCCTCATAATAGACTCAAGGGTGCAAAAGTGAAACACTTTGCTTTGAGAAGAGAACCCTAGGGCACCCTGCTTGAGAAGGGCCACTAGGGAATTGGTTTGCTGGGATTTGTTTTATAGTGCATAACCATCCAGGTACTCAGAGGCTGTTGCAGTCATGAATCAAGAAAGCCTGGTTACTGTTGGTGCTGGCAGCAGATCTTGGTGTCCTCTATGTGGTGCTGCTTTTACAGGCATGCAGAATGAAGGAGTTATGGGGTCATGTAAGCTCCCACCCAGATTTCAGAAGATGGCCAGGGAGGCTAAGCAGTGTGCCCCTGAGAGGGCAGTGCATGAAGCTGTGAGAGTGAAGTCAGAAGTTCAGAGAAGACTCCAGGAAGTTAAAGACGGCAGGAACTGCTGGGGATTTAGCTCAGTGGTTCTGCCACCTGCCTTGAAAGTGCAAGGTCCTGAGTTTGATCCCCAGTACCAAAAAAAAAAAAAAAAAAAAAAAAGGATGGCAGGAACATAGATTATCTGCTGAGTAAGGCTACAAGCAGTGAGCAGAGCTGGCTCAAGACAGAGGCCTTGAGAGCTGTAACTGGCAATGCCATAGGGATGGGGCCTTTGAAGTACTCCAGAATTCACAGATCACCAGAACTTGCTCCAGGTGCCGGACATGGAGCTACAGAATTCAATGTTTTCACTGCTGGATTTCAGTCTTGTTTTGAACTCCTTAAATTTGGTAAGAAAAAAGGCAGTAAAACAAATAGAAAAATAGGGAAATAAATAATTATACATTTAACAATTGAGGAAATCCAAATGACTAACAAGTATTGAAGTGCTCTTAACATAACTAGAGAGATGTTAATTAATATAGTGTGCTGCTACTGTATGCTCATAATATTGCTAAATTTAAAGTGTTTGATAAAGCCAAGCATGATATGCACAACTGTAGTCCCAGAACTCAGGAAACTGAGGCCAGAGAATCGCTGCAAGTTAAAGGCCAGACTGGGCTCTGTTGTGTTTTTAAGGCTATCCAGAACTACATAGCAAGACCCTGTCTCAAAAAATGTCTTATAATATCAAATACTGGCAAAGAATTCTAATTTCTGGCAGGAATGTACTATAAATTTGTGGTCACTTTGGAAACCAGTTTGGGATTATCTTACGCTGTTGCTAGGTGGAACCAGGACCTTTAGACACACAGAACCCAAAGTTGGGAAAATAAGAAGCATCATTTCCCCTGTGGGTCACTGGAGGTGGTGGTAGGACCATTCCAAGTTTCATCCATTAGTTCTCAGCCCCATGTATTCTGCATGCTACAACACTTAGAGTGGGTAATGACTGAAGGACTATGCTACATCCAGCAGTATGGGGGTTCATTCTTGGAATGGCATCATCTTCAAGATAGTGCCTTGGCTGGCTGTACCTTCAAGAAGCTATTTCATGGTGGGGCTGGTGGCAGACACCTATAATCTCAGCATCTGGGAGGTTTCAGGAGGAGGATTGCAAATTCAGGACTAGCCTGGGAAACTTTGTGACTTAGTGAGACTGTATTTCAAAATGAAAAAGAGGAAAGGGCTGGGGATATAACTCATTGCAAAATCCCTGAGATCAGTCCCCAATACTTCCATTCCTCAAAAAAGCAACCTTGGTGCCTCTTTTAGGCTGGAAGTTCTGGAGGCTGCATGATCCACAATCCTATGTGGTATGGTTTGAAGATTTCTTTCAGAGTTCGTGGGTTGGCAACTTAATCTGCAATGAACAATGTTAAAAGGCAAGACCGTTATGAGGCAATAAGATCATGATGATTCTGCCTTCATGAATTAATTGTTGTCATTACAGAAGTGGGTTAGTTACTATGAAAGTGGGTTATTTGGTTCTCTCTTGTTCACTTGATATCTCTCTCTTTTCCCTCTCTCTTTCTCTCACTCCCTCTCTCTTTCTCTCTCTTTCTCCCCCCATTATTGTCTTTCTCCCTTCCACCATGGAGCATGTAGCAAGAAGATCCCCAGATGTGACCTCCTCAACCTGAGACTTCCTAGCTTCTAGAACTATAAGAAAAAAATTTCATTTCTTTATAAATTACCAAGTCTCAGGTATTCTATTATAGCACCGCAAAATGGACAAAGACAGCATGCTTGCTGCCATATCTCCTTTGCCATAAAGGAGCTTCTTTGGTCTGAAAGCAGTGTTAGGTGTGTTTCCCAGACTTCTTGAGGCTTCACACAGTGCTGATAGCTGAGGCACTATGGGCAGAAAAGGCCAATCCATGCCTGGCAAAAGTGTAAATCTGATTCACAAAAATGTTTTCTTTTTCCAGAGTGAAAAGGGAGTGATACTAAAAAAACCATGTCATCAAGTGACTGGTTATTCACCTCAAAAAATGATAATAATAAGATGAATAGATTCTGGGGATCTAATGTTCAGTAGGGCAACTGTAATTGATACTGTGTGGTATTTGAAAATTGCTAAGAGAGTAGATTTTAAGTGTTCTTAGCACACACATAGTAACTAAGAAATGCTATATGCATTAATGCTCTTGACTGGGGCAATTATTTCACAGTGTAAATGTATATCAAAAAGTCATGTTGTACATGTTAATTTTATACAATTTTTTAATCAATTATACTTCTATAAAGCTGGGGTGAAAATGAAGGGATTCAGGATTAGTCTGTGCTGCTGGAAGGTTAGATTTTAGCAGCAGCAGCAGGTAGATGAGACCTGGTGAGAGGGACTTTGTAGTGTTGGACCCAGTCACCAAGGCTGCTTGTAACCCAGCTGGAACCTGCTTCAAAGTCCCTTTCTCTCTTAGCTCAACTCAAACCCAGCCATTTTCCAAATTATTCCATCAATGGATTGGAGCAGCATTCCCAAGTGTGGTATATTTTGCCTTCAAACCAAAAAAAAAGCCTCTAAAACACGATGTCAAATGTAACAACCTGTCCCTTAACTTTGGAAGGGATAACTTGGCATAGTCTACAGTGTTGGCACCAGGTTTATTTAAGCATCAGGATACTGAATCTTTGTAGATAACACATCTTAACAAGGCATTCCATGTGATTACCACTTTTATGTCACCCATTTAGTGACCCAAAATAAAATTCTGTGGACTGTTCAGATGGGCCAGAAACACTTGGACCACTGTGACCAGAGAACTGGAAAACTAAGAAACTGGCATTGCTATTACCCATCCTATGTGCTTTTGGTCATACTTCTGATAGATATTGAAAAGAAAGCAGATCAATAGCCACAAAACCACTCATCAAAAGCTGTGCTCCACCAATCCACTGCCATGTTATGACATCAGGTTTAACCTCTCAATGGACTCAAGCTTGGAGGAAGGGGTGTCAATTCTGGGAGTGGGCTTTGGATCCTGTGGACTGGGCTACTTCCTCTAAAGGACAAAGGCTAAGGAAGGATGTGGTCTGCACTGG
The DNA here is from genome assembly GCF_000247695.1 of Heterocephalus glaber. The sequence continues at coordinate 10,209,800 of NW_004624753.1, read as the reverse complement.
AGATTTGCTTCTGACTAATCCTGCAAGAGTGCTCTCCCACCTTGTGACGAGGGGCTCAGCATTTAGTATCCTAGTGTTAGACACTTATCATGACCTGTCCCAGGGAGTGTAAATTCTGGAAAGAAATAGCTCTTCTACTGGGACAATTCTCTGAAGAAAAGAATGTAATGAGTTGGAAGCAAACAGTGCTTAAAGCAACTTGGCAGGGTGAGGCACTGGCCTTGAAGCAGGAAGCTGTGAGAAAACTGTGAGGACCCCAGACAGAGCACTCTTAACATGAAGATGGGGCAAAAAGTGGCTTCTAATGCCAGCAGCTCACAAGTGACTCCTGTCAGTCTCAAGAGCACCAAATAGAAGTTTGTTCTCCTTTATATACTTCTTTTTATATCTATGAAGCTTATTTTCATTACAGTTTCCCTGGGAATATAGCAAGCAGGATTTACACAAAGTGGAGCAGTGTGTGTGTGTGTGTGTGTGTGTGTGAATTCTGGCAGGACTTCCTGAATCCATTATGCTCCTTTGATGACAGATTACAGAAGTTGTCATGGCTACTCAGGTATATTCTACAAAGAGCACAGTTACCTAGTTAACCCGTAGTTGCCTAATAACATGTTGGGAGCAATGCTACGTAATTCTAGGGAAAAATAATTTGAGTAGGCCTATTTCTCCTGCCTACAGACCAGCTAAGACATTCCAGACATAATTGCATTTTGGCCTCGGGTCACAACTGAGACATCAGTGATCCCAAGATGCTGTAATCTCCAGGACAAGACCTGCGGGAGATGCCAGGGAGGAACCAGATCTTCATCTGCATAGTTCCGCATTGTTCTTAGATTTCCACTGCCCCCCCCGCCCCCAGTCTTTTTACACCTTGTTTATCCCAATGTAAAGTACTGAACTCTGCATTTTCACTTGTTATATCTGTTTCCCCATGTACTGAATAAAAAGTGGTGCAAGCTAGGGGGCTTTTGTCTTTGCTGCCCAGAGCAGCACCGATCAAACCCAAAGCTCAGCTTCTTCTCATTTGTCTACCTTTCCTGTAATTTACCGTGTGCTGCCGTGGCTCACAGGAGACTAGGACTTACTGCAGAGGTTCTGGTAACGTCCCCTTCCCCTGTTCCCTACAATAACACAGTTAACCCATAGTTGCCCAGTCCATAGAGAGGGATGGTCTCCTCTCTCAGGCTAATAAAAGTGTCATGGATGGGTGGACCCCAACAACTTCTGAGCATTTTTTTTTGTTTTTAATCTATAAAATTAGGGTATCAGTGATGCCAGTACATAGTTCATGGATTTCTTTACAAAATAAATGAAGTTGAAGGATTGGCACCTTGAACAGGAGTGGAATTCAGATACCCCAGGATGTCAGGAAACAGACCGACAAGCCTGTCAGAAGCCTGTTTGCTGGAGATGGAAAGCCTTGCTGGGGGAGGACTTAGGCAGTGTCTGCAAAGATCTATTCATTGACTCCCTCACAAATATTTATCCAAAAGCCATAGTCCTTGCTATGGTTTTCCCAAAAATGTGTATATTGAAACTTAATCCCCCATGTGATGGAATGAAGATGTGGGGCCTTTGGGAGGTGCTTGGATCGTGAAGGAAGAGCCCTGATGAATGGGGATAGTGTCTTATAAAAGAGGCCTGTGAGAAACCTCGCCCCTTTGGTCACGTGTGGACAGAGCAAGAAGGTGCTTTCCATGAGAAAAGAGGCCCTCACCAGACATCAAATCTGCTGGTCCCTTGATCTTGGGCTTCCAGCCTCCAGAACAGAGAGCAATGGATTCCTATAGCTTGCAAGCCACCTAGTGAGAGGTATTTTGTTAGAGCAGCTTGAGGGGAGTGAGACTGTGGCACTCTGTGTTAGGCTGTCAGCATGCTGGCTAGCTGGAGTGGGTGGAAGCAGGGGTGTGACCCATCCAGAGTCTTTTCCTGTAGGATCTGGGAAGCATTTAGGAAGAAAACTCATGCCAAGGCGCTCTGAATCAGGCACAATGACCTTGACAATCTGAGACTATTGAAGACTGGGGACAATACGTAAAAATGCCGAGTATTTAATAAAAGCCCTAATACACTTGAAATGAGGAGCAGAACTCTCCTAACAAAGTCTTCGATATGAATGCGAGTGGGGTGCAGGGCAGTTTTCCTCACAGGATACAGAACACCAGTGGTTTTGCCATCTTGAGGGAATCACTGTCCTCACAGTGCTGAAGAGAGCTCTTCAGGAGGTAATACTGGAACTCTGCAGGCCAGGCTACAGGTGAAAACATTTCAGGAATTTGCAGAAATTATCCGGACCCTGTCCTCAGTGTCAGGCTAGTGAAGCTTGGGGACCTTTTGGAACAATGCCACCACGCCTGGACCATCCAGTGGGTGCAAAGCTCCTGGCAGGTGCTCACCCGTTACCCATGACTCACTCCCCAGTTCTGACCTTCTGTCACTAGACCACCTTAAATACAATTTTTGAATATAGAGCTAGAACCCAAAATGTCAGCCTTATTGTTGATTTTTATTCCACCTGTATACAGTCAGAAATCACAACTGGCAGGGATATGTTCTGAGACATGGATCATTCGGTGATTATGTCACCATGTAAGCATTGTAAGTGTCCTTACATAAACTTACATGGTGAAGAGCATGCTGCACTCCTAGGCTACATGGCATGTATGTGGTATAAACTCTTGCTCATAACACCATGATGAGCCAAAGAATATGAGATGAAATCAAGCCCAAGAGAAAATGATGCAATTAAGTTGAGCATAGTGAGCCAGAAGGGTCCTGGAACTCTTGGAGGCTGAGGCAGAAGGATCACAAGTTTGAGCTCAGTGTGGACAACTTAACAAATTAATGAGACCCTGTCTCAAAATAGAAAGATAAAAAGGGTCCAGGAATGCAGTTCATTGTGAAGTCTCTGAGTCCCAGTACTGAAGAAAAACAAAACAAAACAAAACAAAAATAAAAAGAGTTGCCATAAACACAAGATGGATGAGGCTGCTACTGGCATAACAGGGCACAGGACTTTATTGTGGACTCTAAGCTAGTGATAAAAAGTACAGTACAGTAAATACATAAAGTGGCAACAGTCATTTATTAACCTCATCAAGAATCATGTACTGGTTGCAATCATATGTTATACTGGTTAGAGTTTTCTAGAAGAACAGAACTGATAGGAAATATTTATGTGTAATTAGGCAAGGGGATTTGTTAGACAGCTTACAGGAGCAGAGGTGGGAGAGTCCACAGTGACCATTCGTGCATTGGAGATCTGGTGGATTTAGCAGCAGCTCAAGGCCTTGGAAGCTGCAGAATAAGAGGGATGAAGGATGCAGCAAGAGTCTGAAACTGAAGGCCTGGAAAGTAGGACACGCTGCAAGGCTGAAGAGACTGGAGTCTGATGTCCATATGCAACATCAGCAAAAGACATGGCTGCTCAAGTGGAATGGGGCTTCCAAAACACGCAGCAGACTTCCCCTTTCTTTCCTTTTATTCCACCTGGTGCCACACATGATCAGGGCAGGTTGCCCAGCAGTTTGCTGGAGCTTTCCCACAGAGACATCCAGAAGTGTGCTTTACCAACCTCCTAGGTGTTTCTTGATCCAGTCAAGTTGATGGATGATGGTCACATGTGGACTATACTTTATATAGTATATTTTATATGACTGGTGGCACAATAGGCCTGTTTACACCAGCACCACCACAAACACGAGAGTAACTGTGCTATGACCAGCTATGATGTCCCTAGGCAATACGCATTTTTCAGCTCCATTATAATCTTATGGCAATGCCATTGACTGAAATCCCCCTATGGAACACATGACTGTGTTTCCTTAAGCCTTCTGCTAACTCAGGATTCAGGGGAGCAATGTGTGCTCCAGAGCCTTGCTTGGATTCTTCCCATATGAGCAGGGTCAACACAGAGTGTCTGAGAGAGTTCTACCGGGCTCAGGAAAAAAGTGTGGATGCAACAAGAGGTCAGAGCAGGGCCCAGAAGAGGGATTGTACAAGAGATAGGGACATAGACTTCCTTACAAAAGGGTTAATGTGAAATTCAGTTTTTCAGAAAGAGGTGTCCTTGTGAGGCCAGCGGAGGATTCCATTTTCAGAGAACTTCTTAATCTTAATTAGGAGTTTATTATTTATTTCAAATGCTAGAGCCGTAAGTCCCCATCTGAACTTAATAAAGAGCTACTGAAATGGACCAATGTGGGAAAAAGATGAATATGAAAAAGTCTAGGTAGAGAGAGAGAGAGGGAGAGAGAGAGAGAGGGAGAAGACCAAGTTGCAGGTGGGAGAAGGGTGGGTGGATGTGATTCTCACACCACGTGTGCATGCATGGAAACTTCACAGTGAATCGCATTAATTAGTATGACTAAGATGTGCCAGTAACCACAACAATAATAGAAATGTGAAAAAGGGTTGCTGTCATATTTTAACACAAGGCAATTCAACATTGAAACTATTTCCATTTCTTCTGTCACAAGAAAATTAGCACCAATCAAAACTATATTTTTCTTTTTCCCAAATACACCTCAAAGGTTAAAATAGAACACCAAATAACACAAGAGACATACTAAATGTCTCAGCAAGTGTTTGACTGAGATAACATTTAACACTTCTGCAAAAAATTCAGAAACTGTCACTTCCGTGTTAGAGCTGAAAATAGCTTACAAGTTGTTCTTTCTGGTGTGAATCCTTATTAGGCTTTGTGTTATTAACACAAATCACTCAAAATAATTCCAAATGAGTGCATGTAGACTTAGAAAGAATCGTGTAATGAATGATGCTAGATTGTTGTAAAGCATTTAATCCATTTTAAATGAATGTTTTTTCCAAAGAGATCTGGTTCAAGGTTTTCTTTTTCCTCTTATAAATTCACATGTTACATACCAATTCCACTTAATAAGAACATATTATGAAGCTTTTAGTAAGAATTCAGGGATCAGAATCACAAAGATAAATAAAGATGTAGTGAATACTATGTAAAGGACAATACAACTGTGGTTATGAATATGAAAATGTTACAATTTATTATAACAGGAGGCAGCATATTTAGAGCAGGGGTAGATTACTTTTAGTACATAGGACAAAAAAGGCATTTATAAAGGAAATGATCTAAGAGAGGCTTAAGTATCAGCAGTTGGTGATGTCCTTTTAGGGAGACCGTTCTTGGAGGGGGCCTATCATGAGGAAAGTCATGGAGAACTGAAATCTACTACCATGTTCAGTGAAAGGCAGGTGTTATAGCTTAGATCTAAAATGTCCCCCAGAAGTCTTGTGTGTTCAGATGTGGGGCTTTTGAAAAGTGATTAAATCATGGAGATGCTATAGTCAACAGTGGGTTAATCAGTTGATTAGTTCATAGGTGAAGATGCTGTTAGGAGGTGGGGCCTGGTTGGAAGTGGGTTGCTAGAGGTGTGACGTGGAAGGGTGTAATTTTAGCCACAGCTCCTCCCTCCTCTCTCTGCTTCCTGGCTGCTATGGGTTGAGGAGCTCTCCTGTGCCATGCCCTTCCACCATGCTTTTTGTGCCTTGGAGCCAACCGACCATGGATGGAATCTTCTGAAACCTTGAGCCAAATAAACTTCTCCTCCTTTACATTGTGGGTTTCATGTATTTTGTTCCAGCAACAGAAAAATGACTAATACAGCAAGGTAGGAAGGAATATGGGTATGAAGCTAAAATGCTGTTGTGGGAGATGTTTAATTCATGTTAGCAAAAGGGGATGGGCTTAATCTGTAAGTGAAAGAGACTCATTGAAGATTGTGAGGCAGGATAGGGTGTGCCTGTGTGTCATGGCGGTGTGGCCTTGAAGACTGTATCGGGTCCTCTGGCTCTTTCTTCTCTCTCTGCTTTCTGGCTGCCATGAGGTGAGCAGCGTTCCTCCATCATGACCTTCTGCCATGATGCTTCAGCCTTGGAGCCAGCCAGCCATGGACTGACTGCTGAGACTAAGCACCCCAATAGCCTCTTCTCTGTTGACTTACGTATGTCAGATATTTTGACCCAGCAGTGAAAAAGTGACTGAAACGGTATATTTCCCTTCTTCTTTTACTTAGAAATCCCCCACCTCCAACTTTCACGAGGCACATGTCAATTTGGAAGACATTACTCCCTGCCCTGCCCCTGCAGCTAATGGGGTCACTGTTTTAAGGTCTGGCTAATGGATAAAAATGGAAACAAACCTGTGCAACTTCTGTGGAATAATGTTCAAGGAAGAAGATTTGTTTTTCTTCATTATTTCTCTTTCCTGATGGTTGAAATGTAGACATGATGGCTAGAACCAGAGCAGCCATCTTGGCCAAGTGTAGGTGGCTTGAAAGAGCCATAGAGGTCTCGGGTCTTAGGTAGAGACACCTCAGGGGGAAATAGCTGCACGGTGGCTTGATGGGCCCTGAGCTGAAGTGGAGTGGTAGAGACGGAAATGAGGTTTTGCTGGACATCATTCCCCAAAGATGCCTATAGCCCTTTCACAATTTCTACATTTTTGCTCCTGTGATTATTTTCTGATTTGAAAGGCCTCACCTTCAAGACGTGCCTCATCTTGTGAAATTGGCTTCAATATTCTCAAGTGGACTTGTGTTTTCCCATAAAAGTTTGCCCACCCATTTATTTGTTCATGTTGCTGCTGCCCTTTCAAACATATAAATAAAACCAGCAGTGTCTTTGCTGCTTATTCTGGGCAGATTGTTAAGGCCTTCCTACTCATGATCTCTCTCAGACCTCCATGCACGCCCGTAACAGGAATAGCCTCTCTCCAGTGGCCCTAGTTCCCTCATAAGCAACTCTCTCCTGCCTATTTGACAATGGAGGTGGTGTGTGTGTGAAGTATTTTTTTTTTCTGTGCTAGAGCTTCTCAGGAGATCATTGGGGAGGTAGCTGCCCTCAGAGCTAAAGGAGCTCAGTATGGAGAAAGTGGGAGTGGTTAACACCCATTACCTTCAGCCTTCTGCATTAGCCACAATCCTCAACAACATGGAAACTCCATCCCTTTCAAATATTTAAAGCACCTATCACACAACAAATATTTATTGAGCACTTATTTTAAAAACCACATTCTACACTTTATTTTGGTGACTGAAATTAAAACTAACAGTTCTATTTTATTATCATAGACTAGCCAGTTGTCTGTCATTTGCTGAGAGAATGGTACATATCTCCCCCATCTAAAATACTATATTAATCATTTATCATAAATTAATTTCATGTTTGTATGTGTGTATTTGGACTTGATAAACTCAAATCTAGTAATTACTAGTAGTTATTCCTAGGGATATAATCACGTTTTCTTAGTCATTTTCTTGTCACTGGGACAAATACTCGGGATAGCTTTATTCTGGCTCATGTTTGTAGTCCGTGGTTAGTCAACTCCCAAAGCAGAAACAGTATGGCAGAGGAGCATGGTGAACCAAAAGCTGCTCATGTCAAGGCATCCACAAGCAGAGAGAGAAGAAGGGAGCCAGGAAGGAGATACCCCTGCAGTTCATGCCAGCAGCGACCTACCCTTTCCGAAAAGGCCCTATCTCCTAACTGGAAGTCAGCTATAGCACTCCATGATCCAATCCTCTTCCCAAAAAAGCCATGCCTATAGGTGCATAAGGCTCTTAGGGGAATATGTAGATATAAACCACAACACTTATAATTGTGTTTACCTTTTAAAATTTTAAAAGTAATTATAGACTCAAAGGAAGTTATACATGTAGCTCAGAGTACCATGTGCCCTCACACCAAATGTGACATCTTATACAACTGTACAAAGCCAGGAAATTGACATTGGTAAGTCATTGTTAACTAAAGTACAGCTATTCACATTTTCACCATTTAAAAAACTTTTTTTCACTATTATATGTGTTTATAGTTCTATGTAATTTTATTTCATATACAGACTCCTGTAACCACCACTATAGTGAAGAAATGGGGGCCTGGGGTTTTAGCTCAGTGGCTCCGCCACCTGCCTCACAAGTGCAAGGACCCGAGTTCGATCCCCAGTACCAAAAAAAGGAAAGAAACAGAGTGACTCCATTACCTACTTCTTTTTATCTCTCTCTCTCTTTCTCTCTTTCTTTCTTTCTTTCTTTCTTTCTTTCTTTCTTTCTTTCTTTCTTTCTTTCTTTCTTTCTTTCTTTTTTACCAAATCCAGAGAAGGAACCAACTAAAAAAAGAGAACTAAAGGCCAATCTCCCAAATGAACATTACACATATATTTTACACACAAAAATCCTCCAAAAGATACTGAAAAACAGAATACAGTAAATCATTAAGATTATATACCATGACCAAGTAGGATTCATCACAGGGATGCAGGGACGGTTCAATATATGCAAATCAATAAATGCAATACAACACATTAATAAAGCCAAGGACGAAAACTGTATGATCATCTCAACAGATGTAGAAAAAGCATTTGACAAAGCCCAACATGCATTCATGATAAAAATCCTACAGATAATTGGAATAGATGGTTTTTGTCTCAATCTGATAAAAGCTGTCTATGACAAACCAACAGCCAACATCATACTAACTGGACAAGAACTGAACTCTTTCACTCTAAAATCAGGAAGAAGACAAGGATGTCCACTATCACCACTTTTATTCAATATAGTTCTGGAAACACTAGCTAGAGCAATTAGACAAGAGAAAGAAATAAAAGGAATAAGAATAGGAAAGGAAGAATGATAGTTAAACTATCATTATTTGCAAATGACATGATACTCTACATAGAAGACCCCAAAAACTCCACCAAAGACTTCTAGATTTAATAAGCAAATTCAGTAGCATAGCTGGATATGAAGTCAGCAGTCAAAAGTCAATAGCCTCCCTGTACACAAATAACAAACTCACTGAGAAAGTAATTAGGGAAACAACACATTTCACAATAGCATCCCCCCAAAAAGAAATACCTAGGAATCAGTCTAACAAAGAATAAAAGACCTTTGCATTGAAAACTACAATACTAAAAAAAAGGAGATGGAAGAGGATATCAAAAAATGGAAAGTATCCCTTGTTTTGGGGTAGAATTTACCAATACAGTGAAAATGGCCATACTTCCAAAATTGTGATACAGACTTAATGCAATCCCAATCAAAATACCAATAGTGTATTTCACAGAATTAGAGAGAAACAATCCTAAAATTCATTTGGAACCAGACCCAGAATAGCCAAAGCAATTCTGGTCAACAAAGGCAAAGCAGGGGGCATCACAATCCCCGACTTGAAAATATACTATATAACCTTTTGAGCTCCATTTTTCACTGGCATATTGCCCTTGAGGTCCTGGATGGTTTCATGTATCAGTAGTTCATTTTTCACATGAGTGAGTAGTGTTCCATTGCATGGATGCACTAATTTTTCAATCATTCACCCAGGGAAGGATGTGTGGGCTATTTGCAGTATTTTGGTATTATGTATAACATTGTTATGAACATTTGTGTAATGTTGTGTTTCTTTAGAATAATTTCCAAGAGCGCAACTGCTGGGTTATATGATAAGTACCATTTCTTTTATCAGACATTGCCAAATTATTTTCCAGAGTAACTAAGCCATTTTACACCCCCTTGAGCAATAAGTGAGAGATACAGTTTCTCTGTACCTTTGCCCACATTGTGTGTTACCACTATTTTTAAAATTCATCCTTTTAAAAGGTGTAATTCCATGGCTTTTAGTATATACACAAAGTTGTACAGATATCACCACTGATTTCAGAAAAGTAATTTAATTATTCTCAGAAAAAAATTCATATCTATTAGCAAGTTATTCCCCCTTTCCCACTCCACACTCTCAGGCCCTAGCAGCCACCAACCTACATTTTTTCTTTATGGATTTTCCTATTCTGGACACTTTACATTCATGGAATCATATCATATAGTCTTTTGGGTAAATATTATTTTTAATTTTCAGAACATAGTCATATTTCATTGTGGTTTTAATTTGTATTTCCTTAATGGCTAATAATACTGAACATCTTTTCATGTGCTTATATGTCACTGCTATTTCCTTCACATATTTGTTTATATTCTTTGTTTTATAACTGGATTATTTACAATTGAATTTTGAGAATTCTTTATATAACCTGGATCCAAGGCTTTTGTCAGACCTGTGGTCTGCAAATATTTTCTCCCATTCTGTAACTTGTATTTTCATTCCTGTTTACTAGATATTTCCATGCAGGAAAGTTTAAATTTTTGATAAGGTATTAATTTCATCTTTTATAGATTATGCTTTTGGTGACACCTCCATGAGCTGTTTGCCTAGTCCTATCCCAGAGGATAGAAAAATCATAAAGGAGCTAAGAAAAAGCTCCATTAATCCAAGAGGAATAGAGAAAGAATATGCAAGCCAGTGACATACAGAATACAATAGAATTGAATGACATTTTAAAGTCCTGACAGGGGAGGGACAAAAGGATCCATTAATATTTTATCTCACACACACACACACACACTCCATAGGAGACTGAACATGTGTGCTGGGAGAGCTGGTTAACCACACCCTGTGATGCTGTCATCCTTGTGGCTGATACTGACATTTGAGGTTTAGAGGACAGAGAGATAGGGAAGGGAGATAGAAATGAAATGGGGGAGAACAAGAACCAGCTAGAACTCACAGCACAGACCGAAGGCTGTCAGCTCCCAATGCCTCAGATCTTGATGGCACTTAAGTGTCCTGCAGAAACCAAAAGGCGCTCACGCGCGCGCACGCACACACACACACACACACACACACCTGGCCCAGGAGTGAGACAAGGTGAAAGAGGGCCCTGGAGAAGGAGTGGCAGCTGAAGGCCTAATTGCAATGTGCAGGACAGGGAAATCTGGGAAATGCAATCAAGCTCTGCCATGGCATCTGACAGTCTTATTTATTTTAGCAAATTTTTAATAAAGTGGGCATGGTGATAGAGATGTCTAAAATCATCTGGAAAAGGTAGCACACAGGTCAAGTGGATTTCGATGGCGTTTATTGTGAAATCCACATCTCAAGAAGAGTTCCATAGCTTTGCTTAATAGGGAATATATCTGGATGAAAAGAAGTCCTTTGCAGGAGGGATTTTAAGGAGAGTCTACTAAAAGTACACACTGGAGGGCAAAGCGAAGCTAACCTAGAAGGAATACTGGTACACGTAGAAGTAACAGTAGGAAGTTTTCATCCCAGAGCTCCAAGCAGCCCAGAGCTGAGAGTCCCTGGAGTGGTCAGGGGCTTAGCTAGTGCCAGAACCTGGCATCACCTGGGAAAAGTAGTGAATACCCTGCTCGGGCCTCATTCCGCCCTCCGCTGTCCTGCCACTGCTTCCTGGGGCTCAGAGCAGCATGTGGAATGGACAGGGATGGACCTGGAGGACAGAGAACAGGGAGGCAGAGAGTCCTGTCCAATTCAGCTGGCCTTCTTACCACATCACAACAGAACCCTAAATAGTTATGCAGAAAGATAACCTGGTGTAGGGTTTACATTCTCTGAAGAACTTATTCTTTCTCATGAATGTTGGCATACATTCATCATCATATTGACAAATACCATTTTTTTCCTCAAATAGAATGCTACCATATAAATTATTTTCATAGCAAAGACTGACTCAACTTTCAATAAAAGTGAAATGTGGAAATCTGCCATATTCTCACTTCATTAGTCATAAATTTTCTGCATGTTAGTCAACTTCCTTAAAAAAAGCCTTTTTTTGGTACTGGGGATCGAACTCGGGACCTTGAGCTTTTGAGGAAGGTGCTGAAACCACTAAGCTAAATCCCCGGCCCCAGAATAGCCTTTTTAATATTTAAATTATTAAAACTTACCTCTACAGTGACATAAAGCAAACAGTGCAGAACAACAAAAATACAGAAGTGATACATGAGAGTATCACCCCTAAGCCACTCTTTGGGTCAAGAGGTAATAGATTGGCTACAGGGACGGAAGTCATCAAATCACCAGAAACATGCCTATCAAGCTCCTAAATCAGCTCAGGAGTCCTGCTGTCTTAGTTACCTTTCTCGCTGCTGAGACAAAATACCAGAAGTTAAAGGATGAAATACCAAAAGTTAAAGGATGAAAGGTTTATTTAGCTTATAGTTTGTAGAGGTTTCAGACCATAGTTAGCTGGCTCCAAGGCAGGGTGGCATGGCAGAAGGGCAACACAGAGGAGAAACAGTTCATGGCAAAGTAGGGCAGGCAGAAGGCAGCAAGCAGCAAGCAGCAAACAAGCAACAAGTCACAAACAAAGAGCTCTTTCTGCCCTTATATTTTATCCAGGCTACCTGCCCTTAGGGCGGGTAGCACTCACAACCTTAATCCTAGCACTGGTAAATCAATCCCAGCACCACATCCTGAATCTTGGCAGCATGCACCCTAGATCCAGCACCTCTGAAAAGCCCCACCTATGACTGCGAAAGGTTTTGGTGAGGACATCTAGATACAAGCCGTAACACCTGCCAATAGGCTGTCTATTTAATTGTGTTCATGAAGCACTGGAGAACACAGTCCAGAGGAAGTTTCGCTCTGACACCTACTTTTAAGACAGTCTCCTCTCAATATCATTTTCCCTCCATTCACAGTGAAAATTACAGCAGTATTTATTGATCTTTTAATTCTGTTTTCAGGTCTTTACATAGAGGGCTCACTTAGTTTTCATATGATCCTATTAGGGAGGTGTTCTTATTCCCTTGATTTTACAGACAAAGAAACAGGAGGAAGGAAGCCAGGTCACCCGATGAGTATCACCCAGCAGGGGCAGGCTCTGGGCCAGGCAGCCTGACAGCCTTGTCTCACCAAGATGTACCCCCATTAACCCACGACCTTGCCGAGTGGGAGCCGCTTGGCCCAGCAGAGTGTACAGTAGTGTACACACTCAGAGAAGTTTACTGAATGATCAAATAATTGAATGAGTAGGGGGAGGGGGGAAGATGAGAGAATGAATATACAAATAGGTGCTTGAAAAGGTCAAAGATTGTTTCACAGTAAATAGGAGAAAGAAGGAAAGGTTATATCGAGGCACCTTGAATAATGGTAGGATTTCAATGAGTGAGGGTAACAAAAGGATTTTAGGTGGAAAATTTATATACATAAAATCAGAACTCAAAGGCTTAGGGATACATTCAGAGAAGAAGTCACCCAACTTGGCAGTGGCTTAGGGAAATCAAGGAGATGGATAAAGTGAATGGAGATTGCTGAATCCTTGAAATGTAAGCTGAAGGAATTATGGGATAAAAACATGGAGGTCACTGGAGGAGTCTGAAGACCGGGGTGGGAGGATGACCATCTCAGCACAGTGCATCAAGGAACCTAAGTGGTGATATGCAGGAATTCAGAGCAGAGACAGCTGACTGGCAGTGAAAGGATCCTTTGGAGGTTTAAGAAGTGAGGAGTTTTAGGGAGTCTGTGAATTCTGAAAATGTACACAGTATTTTGTCTGTGTCTGTGTATGTGCAAATGTCCACTGAGAACACCCATGGTCTCACTGATTCTCAACAGCTGTGCCCTCACCATAGGACTGCCTCAAGCCAAAGCCCATCGGGAAACCCAAATTCCATACAGCCAAATATCATCACACTATAAATGGAATTAAGAAATTGTAAATACACTATGTTCTCCTTTCTACTTTGCCGAATACAACTTTCAGATCAGAAGACTGAGAAATAGGTTGGCTAAGTGTTGGCAAAATATAAAAAATGGCTAAATTTAATTACTACTGAGCACAATTTGGGTGTTGATGGACTAGTGTTTTGATGAGTAAAAGACTTAACATAATTCGTATATTATGGCACTTTTACTATATTTGTTTATTTATTTACCTATTTTTGTAGTGCTAGGGATTGAACCCAGGGGCCCACAAATATGAAGTACTCACTAAGCTAAACCCCAATCCATAAATTTGTTTTTCTTGACTTCTTTAAGCAAAATGTTATGTTTTTATGAGATTTCACATAATTTTGTTTATCAATAATCATAATCTAAATGATTTAAAAATAAATAGTAATGATTTTCAGAGTTTACTTTTATAAAAAATATAAATAAGGTAAATGTAAAACTCAAAATATCAAATAATATTAAAATTATCATTAAAATATAATAATAATTAAAATAACAATGAGAAACGACCACATTCATCAGAATGGCTAAAATCCAAAACACTGGAACACCAAAATGCTGAGAAAGATGTGGTGTATCAAGAACTTTCATTCATTGCTGAAGAGAATGCAAAATGGTCCAGCTACTTTGGAAGACAGTTTGGCAGTTTCTTACAAAATCAAACACAATCGTACCATTTGTTTTAATTACTTTTCTCATTGCTGAGACAAAATACCCAACACCCAAAGTTAAAGGGGGAAAGGTTGATTTAGCTCAGTTTGTAGAGGTTTCAGTCCACAGTTGGCTAGTTCTAAGGCACAGTGGCATGTGGCAAAGGGGTGCCGCAGAGGAGAAACAGTTCATTGCATGCCGAAGACAGCTAAAGCACAAGGGGCCTTAACAATGTCTTTTTGTTCCTTGTATCTTATCCAGGGTACTTAGGGTGGTAGCACTCACCCTTAGTCCTAGGGCCCTTAAGCCTAGCATTGCACCATGAATCAATTCCAGCATCACACACTTTAGATCCAGCCACCTCTGAGAAAGCCCCACCTATGGCCACATAAAGCTTTGGAGGGACATCTAGACACAAGCCATAACACCATATGATTTAACAATCACTTTCCTTGGTGTCTTATGAAATGAGTACAAAGGTTCTGTTCATACAAAAACCTGCACACAAATGTTTATGCCAGTTTTACTCATAATTTCTAAAACTTGGAAGCACCTCCTCGAATGGATAAACAGAGTGTGGAACATCTGCACAATGGAATATTATTATTTGTTAAAGCATGGTGAAAGGTTTTGGTTGTTGGAAATAAAGTCAGAAAGTGATGATGCTGATAGTGGCTTACTACTTTCTAGGGACCATTCTAAGCAGTTTGCATGTGTTATTATCATACTGAATCTCATAACTTCTCTATATAATAGTCTTTGATGCAGTTTTTCACATATTGTCATTTCTGAAATCAGGATGCATCTTGCTGGCATAGGACAGTAGTTGTCAATCTGAATTGAATTTGTTTAATATTTTCATTTCAGCCAGTCACCTGGAAGCATAATCCACCCAAGTGCACTGTAAATTAAATTATCTCCTAGAGACTCTGTCTTACCTGAGTAATGTGAATGCAGACTTCAAATTTCCACAACTACCACCTTCTGTGAAAAAGCAAGGGAGATATTTTCCTCCCTCTCATTGATGTCAAGATGGAGACCCAAGACTCGGATTCTAGAAAGACTTTCTCTTCAGAATATCTTTTTTTAAAATTTCAACTGATAAGGGTCTTGCTTCATGATGGCAGTAGCAATAGTAAAATGAATGAAATAAAACAGAATTTTCTGGAAACATTCCCATTTAAAATGGAGCTTTAGCGGCCGAGGATTTAGCTCAGTGGTTCAGCTGCTTGCCTGGCAAGTGCAAGGACCCCAGTTCAATTCCTGGTACCAAAAAATAAAATAAAATAAAATAAAATAAAATAAAATAATAAAATATAATGGAGCTTTAAATTGTGTCTTCCATAAAACCATGGACATTTTCTTCCAGATGACTCACTTTGCCATCTGATGGCAGTGCAATAGTATTGTACCACCTTCTGTGGACACTCCATGGGAACATACAAAACCGATCCCTCAGGATGAAGAAACTCATGACCAGAAGCTAAGAACCAGACTATAAGGAAAATGTGAACACCTCAAGCAAGGAACGCTGATAAGCCAACTCCACAACATGTTCTTCACTATGCACCCTTGGTATCCTTGTGGTCAGTATCACGGACCAAGGAAATTAAATCTTGCAAAAACAGATAATTTTGAGATTCTTGGAGATCAAAGAGAAATATTATCCTTTGCCATTTGAGAAAATGCAATCTAATTTTACTACTAATAAGTGAAAAAACAACAATGTCTTTTCATATAAAAAAAGGATTGAAACAGCAAGTTTTCTTGGTAGCTTTTTCTGTATGTAGGACGGATTTATTTCTTTACCCTTCAGCTTTGTATGGAGGTCTTCTGTGAGAGCAAGATTTTTTCTTTCTTAGTGTCACATAAAGTTGATCTTACAATCAAATGTGTATCATATTAAATAAAATACATTAATATTTCTAATTGACAGATTAGGAAAGTAAGGCTCATAGAGATTGGTTAACTTGGTCAAAATCAAGCCGCCAGAAAGTCGGGGTGTCTATGTCACTTTCTCGTGGCTGAGACATAATGCCTGACACAATTTAAAGGAGGAGAGGCTTGTAGAGGTTTCAGTCTGTAGTTCATTGGCTCCAAGGCAGGGTGGCATGGCAGAGAGGAGAGTTGCTCAGGGCATGGTGAACAGAAAGCAGGGAGTCAAGGGAGGAGCCGGGAAAGCAAAGGTGACCTTCTTGGTGACTCCTGCAGTGACCCTTCCAACAAGGCCCCAACTTCTAAGAGGAAGTCAGCCAGAAAACGCCTATAATCCAATCACTTTCCAAAGTTCCCCTCTGATCACCTGAGGCTCTAGATATAAACCATAGCAAGTGGTTTTGCAGAGTGGCTTCTCCAGAAGCATTTGCAGAAACAGTCTATGGAGTGGTACTGTCCAATATTCACACTCCGGGGGGTATCGGAAGCAAGGTTGGGCAGAGGAAGAAGTCAAACTGTGATGCAGGTCCGCCAAAGCCTACTCTGACTTGGCCAGGAATTCTGAAACACATAGTGCTTGTCAAACTGTCCGGCAAAAAGCTCAACTAGCCTGGCCTTTCTTCTGGCAGGGGACACAGGCTGCCTGGGGTTCAGCATAGTCTCAGAGGAAACAGGTCTCTCTGCTGCTGAGACAGACTGGGGGTGCGCTGACAGGCAGATGCTGCCTGCTGGCAGTGTTTCTGGCACCTGAGCATCCAGAGAGATGGCCTCATCCATCTCTCCTGAGAGAAGGGTGTAAGGGCAGCTCAGGGCAGCACTTGGGCAGTCTGGCTCCAGAGCTAACATTCATGACTGCTAGGACGTCCTCTCTCCCTGACAGATTCAGTGGGGTTAGTCCATGGTGGGCCTGGAACGCCAGGCTAAGGACTCAGGGATCTGATGTTGTCTCTTTCTTTTACACCATACTTCCTATGTAGCTCAGCCACAAAATAAGTCTATCTTTCCAGTCATTACTGATGTTTGCAGAGGTCCAGCTGTTCCACAAAATTTAATTTTCATTTCGATGACAGTATAAATAATTATAGTTCAGGCTTACCAGGATACTGGAGTTTGTAGTTATATGGTTTCACCATTAGCATCTGGTTGACAATTGTGTGGCATCCAAACCAAACCTGACACCAGGTAAAGCTCACATGGTAGCAGGGTGATCTGCAGCACTACAGGAAAGTGGAGGAGAGCTGAGCCATCACCTGGCACTCAGCAGTACAGGAGCCCAGCATGAACAATCTGAAGAGTCAGTGCTAGGCCACTGACTATGCCACGTTCACCATGCTGCATCGACATTTGGAAGGAGATGGAAGACACTTATTGTTTCAGGTCATTAGCACTAGATATGATGGTAACTACTCAGTAAAGGCACTTTCATTAGAATAAATTCATACAGTGGAATTTTATTTTAGGGACAGTTTTAGACTGATTGACCTGTTAATGAATCATGGATGGATGAGTCAAGATGAATGTACTGTGTAAAAGGAAAAAGGATTAACAGTGTTAATGAGGGATCCCCGAAATGAGGGCCTAATGTATTCAAAGCAAAGAGGCCCACATAGACAACAGGTGAAAAACAAAATACCAGATGCTCTTTTCTACATTCAGAACAAATCTTTGTGGTTTTGTTTTATCAAAATGACATTCAGTCAACATAGTTCATGTGAATACTATGAATTTCATAGTTTCATGTGTGGGTTGATTTGGATCTTACGGTTTTTTAAAAGAATGTGTAACCAAAAGGAATTTATCATGTTTAAGGGATATGGTATTTATTTTACATTCGAGTAACATAATAGTAGGCATAGTTTATCAACACTGGGTGCCATACTTTTTTCCTTTAAGAAGAGTCCATTTGTTAATTCAGGTGGAGAGATGCTGCGCCAAGGCCCGTGGAAGAAATAAGGGACGAATAAGTTACGTGCAGCGACATCTGCAGTGTAATGTGTTAGGAATTCGGATTTGCATGGGAGCATCTGTTTTGTAAAGGTTTTTTTGTGACCAGGGATGCAGAATTGTGGCAAAGTTCCTGTTTCATAATTCACCTTTGTCCATCATCGACTTGCAGCACCAAGTTCATCACCTTTAAAGCAATCTGCTGGAGCAGCCTGCTTTCGACACACAGTGCTAGTGGTGCAAGACCATGCAGCCCCTACCTCAGAGTCCTCCTTCCATTCGGGGCAAGAACCTCAGAATGAGGGGAACATCTCTCTTCTCCATAAGGACTCTTCAGGAAGGTCATCAGCCAGGGGCAGACACCCCCAAGGGAAGACTCCCCTTTGAATATGTGAGTTCATTGCTCAGACTGCCATCTGCTTTCATTACTGTCACTTTTAATCAGTTCCTCATTTGCAACACTTTTATTTTCTACAGTGTCAATATTGCATTTGTAAGTTTTTTAGGGTTGTGGAAGGATGTGCTTGCAGATAGTGATCAACAGACTCATAGAAATTCTAAAGGATCAGCAGAGAAGAAATCAGTCCATCTAAGCAGAGTGTGTGAAAGAGAAAAGTAAGAGGAATATGGAGCTGCAGCAAGGAAATGAAATGGAGGAAGAGGAGGAAGAAGAGATCAAAACCAGGTCTCCACCTCAAAGTAAGGTTTTTTGGGTGCAGAAGTGCATCCTTTCTAAATAGGTATCACACATTCATCTCAGTGCCCAAGAGATGGATGTGAAAATGTTTAACCTATTTGTGAAAATGACACTCACTGAGAATGAACTTAATTATTCCGATTCCAAGTCAGTCTTTAAAGGCTGAAGACTGAACTCTTTTCTCTGTACAAGTCATTACTTTTTGGTTACATTTGCTTATGCTTTTCTGTTTCACTTTAATAGTTCTGTAGAGAAGGGCATGGCGCAAAAAAGGAGGTTACCAGAAATGAGTATTGAGTAATAGTCTCATCTTAAAATACTTTAGCAATTTGTTATGCAAAATCATAGTTGCAGAAAAATAGGTTTCCATCAAGAGCCGTTAAACAAATCAATTATTCTCTTTCTAGATTAGATTTTTTAACCCATTTTTATCAGACAGAATTCTCATTCTATTTGCAAGCATAGAGCAACCAGAACATATTAAACTTCATCCTCTGATAATAGATATACACATATATCAGAGGGAAGTTTTAACTTCATTGAAATTTGAGTTAAAATAAAAATACAACAGTGTCATTTCAAGAATTATAGGCAGGAGCCGGGGATTTAGCTCAGTGGTTTTGCCACCTGCTGCGCAAGTGCGAGGACCAGAGTTCGATCCCCTTTACCAAAAAAAAAAAAAAAAAAGAATTATAGGTAGGGATAAAGTTTAATACAATTCCTGCCTCTCATTTTCTAACTCTCTTTGTGTATCATGCATGGAAAAATAAATGAGCTTATTGAACAAGAAGAAATTTGCTTTCCTATGAGGGTCATAGTACATGTTGCATTCTTTTCTCTTTTTTAAAGTAAGTTTTCTAAGCTCACCTAGAGTTCCACCTTGCTTTTTGATATAGATAACAAGATGAAAGAAATCATTTGTTTGGGTAGCTCTTACGCTTTGGTTCTTCTGTGGTTTTTGTCGTTCTCAGATTCTTTATTAATGGTTAAAAACAGGGGCTTCAGGGCCAGACCTTAGGATTTAAATCCAGGGTCTTCCATTTGATGGTGCTTGGATGGTGGACAAGACACTTTAAGGCTATTTACTCCTCTGTCAAATGGGGTTGGGTTATGCACACTTCCACAATTTGCAATGAGAATTAAATGAGACATAAAGTGCTTAGCATATCAAAGCTGAATAATAAGTATTTGTCGTCCTTCATATTGGTATTAGTATTATGAGGCTTATATCTTTCAGTGATCTGGTATTTGCTAATATTTGCACATCTTAAGCCTTAAGGCTTAGAATATGTGTCCCCCGGTAAGACTCTCTATATTGAGTAATAATGATTTGTTTGCAGTACTGAAGGTTTTGCACATTTCATCACCTATCAGCAAGCATTTCAAAGCTTATTAGAATTGAAATATTTAAAATCTTAACAATTAACCTACTCAACAATTCTCATTTATATAGTTCCCTAAATTACATTTTGTGTTTCGAGGTGCTATAAAAAAAGATTTGAGGGGCCAGGGATTTAGCTCAGTGGTTTCACTGCCTGCTGCGCAAGCGCAAGGACCCAAGTTTGATCCCCGGTACTGAAAAAAAAAAAGATTTGCCTGAGAATCTAAGAATATTTTTCTAGTTTGAATGTACTGGAGAAAAGTTTATAATACATAATATGGTTGCTTCACAAAGCTAACCCGTGGACTGAACTAAGTATGTAATAATATCATCAGGGGATACCTTTTGCAAAGATTGTAGTTATACAGTTTTCAGGGGTTGGATTTAGGGACTATAATCTTGCTACTAATTAAGGATGTCCTATCAGTTAGGACTCTAAAGGGAAACAGTGGTACATTCAAATTAGGACAATTCCAGCAGGGTTTATAAATATAAATAAAGTGACTATTATAAAGATATGGCCAAATGAAAAGAACTGAAGTGGAATCCCATGCTGAGAATCCTCAGTAGGGAGAAATGTCTGGAACTAGGATGGAAATAGAGTCATACAGGAAGATTGCCTTAGAGGAGCCATGCCCTTCTGTTGAGGGGCATAGACAGCCCTTCCGTTTGGAATAAATTCCCTGAGCTATGGCCTCTTCTTCCTTGCCAGAGCTCCCTCTGGCCAAGCCCAGGGGAAGCCGTGGGGCCCAGGCGCCTGTTACACAAACCATCAGCTCAGCCACCCAAGGCAGGCAGCAGAGTGGCAGGAGGGGGAAGTGGATCTAGACAGGGAAGCAGATGTTACATGCTGGCGTTATAAAAATTTAAGATTTGTTTTTCTCATTATAGTCATAGTTGACAAGTGTTTATAAAACACTGTCATAGCTTTATAAAAATGCACTAGACAAGACCCTTATAGGAATCAAGTGGTTTTGGGGGGTTTTTTTGAACCACAGGGAAAGAACATCACAGGAGAACATGAGAGTTTAAAATCTATGTTCTGTAAAAATAAAAGAGATATATTTACTACAGGAGAGCCAGAGAGAGGTTTCTAAATCTCACTCTGTCTGAGGGCCGATCTCAAGGCTCTGAGCTCAGTGCTTGCTTAGGTCATTCACCCACTCCTCTCCAACAAATATTTGTTAAGTGTCTCCAATGTGCTGGGCATTGCTTTAGACTCTGAGTAAAATTAATGAAGCAGACATAATGCTGCCTATTTGAAACCTACAGCCTAGGAGATGAGTCAAATGAGGCAGAGGAAGACTTAGATAATTTCCTAGGTTTGCATTCATGATGACTGTCATTGAGGCCAACAGAACCACATGATTAGTGTGTGTGGAAATATAACATTTGAACAGGAAAATGGGAGAGCCTTCAGCACAGGCATCAGTATGCAAACGAACCATAGATTTTTTTTTTTAATTCTTTTATTGGTACATTTTAGGTGTACAATACGTTTACATTTATCATTGGGTGTTTGTACCCGTACATGATGTATCTTGGTTCTGATTTTTTCCCCATTACCTGTGCGCCCTTCACCCCCTCCACTCTTCCCTAGTTACATAGATTTCGATTCCATTTTTTTTCTTTTCTCATAATTTTTCCTTTCCCTTTTTCCCTTTCCCCTTCCCCTCCTACCACCCCTACACCTTTGAACCTTTTCCTATTTCAAATTATCCATTATTCATTTTAATCCTTAATTACACTTTCAGTTTCTCACACTTGAGAAACTATTTGGTATTTACACATGTGTGTCCTATTTATTTCACTTAAGAGGATGGCCTCAATATGCATCCATTTAGCTATAAATGTCTCCAGCTTCTCGTTCTTTATGGCTGAGTAGTACTCCATTTTATAAAAAAAACCCACATCTTCTTTATCCAGTTTCCAGTTGATGGGCACTTGGGCTGTTTCCAAGCTTTAGCTATTATAAACTGTGCTGCTATAAACATGGGTGCACATATATCACTGAGGTATGATTCTTTTAATTCTTTGGGGAAGATCCCCAGCAGGGGAATAGCTGGGTCAAATGGGACTTCTAGCCCTAGTTCTTTGAGGTATCTCCATACTGATTTCCGAAGCATAGATTTTTAAGCAGCCTAGTCCCCACACCCCAAAGAAAGATCTTCAACCTAAACTTTAACTTATCCAGCTCTGGAAAAGCTCATCCAAGTATTATTTGTGAGTCAAGATAGAGGTGGCCATCAGAATCTAGAAAACTCTCCAATACAACAACCAAGGAACTGTCTGTAATAAAAGAAATGTTCTATTCTGCACTGTCCAATATAGTAGCCCTTCATGATGGGGACTGGGAAGCACTTGAAATGCTGCTAATGAGACTGGGGGCTGAATTTTAAATTTGTTTAATGTTAATTAAGTTTAATTAGCCACATGTGGCTCTGGTAAGATATCATGCAGATCAATGACAAGGTGTGTGAGCTGGGGGCAGCTGAGCCCCAGCTGCTTCATTTAACCTCATTTCCGTTTTCAACAGGGTTAATAACAGGCACTCATATTTTTCACACACCACCATGTGCCCTGCAGGGTATCAAATGGGGAGAAAGGGAAGACAGGCTATGAAATGAAGAAGTGTTAGAGATGGTTGGAAGAATTGGAAGCTTTGTGCCCGGCTGGTATGAATGCAAAGCAATGCAGTGGAAAAAGCTTTGATGATTCCATAAAACATTAAACGTACAATCACCATATGGTCCAGTAATTTCACCTCTGTATACTTAGAAGAAATGAAAGTCGGGACTGAGAGAGAGATTTTTGCACCCATGTTCTTAGCAGCATTATTCACAATAGCCAAAGGCTGAACGTAAGATAAGTAACCACTGACAGAAGAAAGGATAAACAGTCTGACATACACACACAGTGGACATCATCATTATAACATTAAAAAGGAAGGAAGTTCTGGCATGTGCTGTAATGGGGATGAAGATTACAGACATTATATTAAGTGAGCCAGGCACAAGAGGACAATCTTCTAGTTCTGGTGGGGCAGTGGCGGCGAGGCCAAGCTCCAGGTGAACAGTGTGGTGGTGCTGGACAACCCATGCCCCTTCTACGACCCGTTCCAGTTCGAGATCACCTTCGAGTGCATCGAGGACTTGAGTGAACACTTGGAGTGGAAAAATATCTATGCGGGCTCTGCAGAAAGTGAAGAATACGATCAAGTTCTAGACTGTTTTGGTGGGCCCTGTTCCTGCAGGAAGGCATATGTTTGTATTTCTGGCCGATGCACCGAACCCGGGACTCATCCCAGATGTGGATCCAGTCGGTGGCACTGTTGTGCAAAGTTCTTGCACCTATCGAGGCCAAGAATTTATTAGAGTTGGCTATTATGTAAATAATGAATATACTGAGACAGAATTAAGGGAAAATCCACCAGTAAAACCAGACTTTTCTAAGCTTCAAAGGAACATTTTGGCATCTAATCCCAGGGTCACAAGATTCCACATTAACTGGGAAGATAACACAGAAAAACTGGAAGATGCAGAGAGCAGTAATCCAAATCTACAGTCACTGCTGTCAACAGATGCTCTACTTTCAGCGTCCAAGGGGTGGTCAACATCGGAAAACTCACTGAACGTCATGTTAGAATCCCACATGGACTGCATGTGACTGACCACCTGCCATCCTGTTAGTGCAGATTAAGCTATTAAAACCACAACTATTTCCCTGAAATTCCATAAGTACATAGTCAAGACACAATGTGAAGAATTTCATCCTGTAGAAAGTTTGTAAGAAAACCAGTATTGGGGCAAATTGTGGAATATAAATACAACTATTTTTAAGTTAAAAAAAAAAAAAGAAAAAGAAAAAAGAGGACAATCTTCTAAGATTCCGCTTATCTGAGGTACTGAGAGCAGTAAATTCACAGAGACAAAGTGGATGGTGGTTGCTGAAGGTTCTGGGGAGAGGAGGGGAGCAAGTTAAGTGTTCTGTGGGGGCTTGGGGTTGCCGGGTGCCGCTCAGATGGACGGCTTGGTTTAGTGGCCTTCCACCCTGTCAGTCAGTGGGATTTTACATCCTCAAAATTAGGAAAGCCAGGGGCCAGGGATGTAGCTCAGTGGCGCTGCGCCTGCCTGTCAAGCACAAGCAAGCGCAAGGTCCTGAGTTCGATTCCCGGTACTGAGAAAAAAAATAGAAAAAATTAGGAAAGCCAGTAGTGTCCAGATGGTTCTGCTGCTGAGAAGTCCTCATGCTGCAGTCACAAGCTTCTCCACATGCTGGCTCTGTTTATCTGGGCTTCACCTTAAGGTCCTTGTCAGCCCCATCTCTCTAAGAGTCCAACCAGATTGAAGGTGACAACCAACCTCCAAGAGTAATTGATAAAACCAGAAGACCCACCTGGGGCCTTGGCAGGGGGTGGGCAGAGTAATGGTAGAGAGGAACTGAGACTGGCCACCCTCTAAGCTTTGTCAGGATCACATCTGTATCCTTTCATATTCCCAGCTCAAATAGCCCACTCTGTGACGTCTCACTGTTTCCCAATGGAATCTCTCTACATCCAATCCATTGAGCCTCTAGTACCTTTTCAGTTTGCCTCAGCACTGTCATTTATATCCTCTTTGCAGGCCTAGATGACATCTTTTATTAGGATTATTTTCTTACATACATCCTCAAATGCTATCTCTTCCATATGAGCCTGGCAACTTCCAATGTTAGTCATTCTAGACCAGTGGTGGCGAACCACTGCGGCAGGCTGTTTGTTATCATTGAAAGCTCTAAAAGGTTCGCCATCACTGCTGTAGACCTTGACCTAGTTTTGTTTGCACCCAAGTAAATAAACGAGACTGGTGAAAGCACACAGCTATGCCAGCTGCCTCCTGTTGAATTCATGTCCCTGACCTCCCATGAACTCTTGTTGACCCCCAACCATCTGTTCTATTTTCAAAGTCCGTTTCCTTTCCCACTGTCCTAGACACCTGTTACATGCTTTTCCTCACTTTTCAAACTTCCTCCCGGCTCTTCACTTTTCGTTAGCGGGCTGGTTTCGTATGCTGTTGATGCAGTGCGTCCCTGCTCCACATTGAGCAGCATATGTGCATGAGCAGCCCCTGCTCGACTGCGGAGGAGCTTCTCCTCCAGAGTATCACGCGTGTCCCACGCATTGTCACTCTCTCCTTCCCTTTTTTTTTTAAAAAATTAATTTTATTGGGACATTTTGGGCATGCAACATAGGGACATTCATCTTTGGAAATCTGCACCATCACATAATCTCTCTTGGTTATTTTTTCCCCCTTCCCCTGCCCTCCCTTCAACCCCTCCATCCCTCCCATTTACAAAGACTTTGCTTCCATTTTCTCATATTAATTCCGTCCCCTTCTGTCTCTCCTTCCTTTCTGCTTCACCCCCAGGAGCATATAAACATGCACAGTTTCTTCTAGGAAGCATCTCTCCTTTGCTTCCTTCTAGCTGCTGCTCCATTGTTTGGTCTCTGCTCTTTCTTTGTGTTCTCTCTGGGCCCACCCCAAGTAGGCTTTGGTCCATGCACCAGCCAAACTCTTATCAAGAAACTTGAGAAGCCAATTGGTCCATTTTCAGTTCTCATTTTTCGGCCTGTAAGAGCATTTAATAGAGTAAATCATTGTTTCCTTTTTCCCCTCCCTTTCTGCCTGCCTGTTTTCTTTCTTTTTCTTTTTTCTCAGTGCTGAAGATTGAATTTAGAGTCTTCACACGGAGCTACATCCCCAGTCCTGTTTTATTTTGAGACAAGGTTTTGCTAAGTTTTCCAGGCTGGACTCCAACCTGGGATCCTCTCGCCTCAGCCTCCAAGAATGACAGGATTGAAGACCTGCACCACCACACCCTGCACATTCTTTCCTGAAACTTGTTTTCATTTGGTCTCTGCAACCTCATTCTCTCTTGGCTCACCTCTTACCCCACTAAGCATACCTTCTCATTCTCCTTTCTTGATTCTTTACCTTCCTTACCTCCGGACTGCAGACTGCTCCAGGACCCGGACTTCACACCTATCGATTTTCGTTGCACACCATCTCTATGCTGACCACTTCCAAATTTATAACAGTGTCCCAGACTCATCTAACCAACTGCCTTTTTGACAATGACAACTACAAAGAGAAAATGTCAAAAAAAGGAACTTACTCATGACAGCCCCCCCCACTCTCTCTCTTATTTCTCAGGCAGTCGCCTCCATCTCAGCATAAGGAGCTGCTTTTACTTAGCTGCTTTGGGAAAAATCTTGTTCCTTGTCTCCTGTTTCTCTCTCATGTTCTTCCTCCCATTAATCAGCGATTCCTACCAGTCTTCACTTGTGAACATGTGTAGAACCTGACTGCTCCAGGCCAGCCTCACTGCTATGGCTTCAGATTAGTCGAGAGTCTCCAGAGAAACAGAATGATAGGCTGGGTGGCCACCTGATATATGTACAATGCATCTCCCAAGGAGTTGGCTTGTTAGAGTTAGGGAGGCTTCGAAGTCCCAAGATCAGCAGCCAGCCAGCTGGAGACCCAAAGAGCCAACGGGGTAAGTTCTGGTCAGAGTCCAAGTTCAAAGATAAGACTGAAGACTCATTTCAAAGACAGGCAGGCAGGGAGAGAATGAACACTTCCTTACTCTGGCTTTTTCTTCTACTCAGGCATTCACTGGCTTGGATGAAGCCCATAATCCCTGAGAAGGGCAAAGTGTTTCCCTCACCCTGCCGGTCCCACTGTTAATCTCATCCAGACACCTTGGTAGGCACACTCAGAACTATGTCTAACCAAATATTTGGCAACTTTGGGAGTCAAGGTGACAGAGAAAACTGTCACAGCTGCCTAATTGGCTGAACTGCTTCCATCTTTGGCCGTTAATGTATCCTCAATACAACAGTGGAGGGGAAGCAAGCCACATCATGTTGCTAAGAATTCTTCAATGTCTCCCATCTCAAGGTAAAATTTAAAAACTGTTGCAACTGCTAAGGCCCCACTTGCTCTATGCCCCATCAGTAGCTGTACTCCCTATTCCTCTTCCCCACTCTTTCTACACCACCCACAGATGTTTCTCCAAGAAGCCAAGCATGTCTGGCCTTTATCTGCACCTCTATAGGTTTGAAATAGTCCTAATACAAATACGAGCATGGTTTCCCCCCTCAGTGGTTTTCTCATCTTACAGGCCTTTGCAGGAAACCCTTTTTTTTAAAATATAGCACCCCTTACCTCTCTTACTTACTTCTTTTAAAGATAATTTTATGAACAGTTTTAGATTTACAAAAAATTTTTTTTGCAAAGATGGTACAGAGAATTTCCATAAACTCAGTTCCCAGGGTCCTCATTCATCACCATCTTAAGTGAGCATGGTTCATTCATCAGGAGTAACCAGTCTTGATACTTTGTTACCAACAAGAGTTCATACTCATTCAGCTTTCCGTAGTTTTGACCTAGTGTCCTTTGTCTGTCCCCAAATCCCATCCTGGATATTTCATTACATCTGGTTTTCAGGTCCTCTTGGGATTCCCTAGGCTGTGGCAAATTTTCATTTTCCTTGCTGTGGATGCCCTTGACAGCTTTGAGGAACGTTGGTCAGATACTTTAAAGGATATCTCAGTTTTGGAATTTGATGATTTTCTGATAGCAAGGCCAGGATTATGGCTGTCACGGAGGAGGACTACCACAGAGGGAAAGTGACATTCCCACCACCATAGGAAAGGTTCATAATCACAGCAGTTTGATATATGACTGCTGATGGTGACCATGAGCAGGATGGGGTGGGTTCATCCGCTGTAAAACTACTGCCTTCCACACGGTACTTTCTTGGAGGCAGTCACTACGTATCCACAGCCCACAGGTAGAGCTGGGAGTCTATTCCTTGAGCGGAGTGCTTCTGTAATTACTTTTAATTATTATATATTTTATGAGTAGAGGACAGCAGAACATAGTGATTACGTTCCTCGTGGGGGGTTGGTTCTTTATAATTATTTGGCATTCTGTGTGGAAGGTATACCTCTTCCCCACTTACGAATTCAATCAACCATTTATTCCTGTCATTATAGACTCCGGCTATTTCTTAGCTTGGGTTGTAGTCCAACACTACTTTACTCCTTAGATGATCGGAGCTTTGGGCACTGGGAGCTCGTTCACTTGGCTGATCTCTCTCACATTCCCTCATCACTGCGGGGTTCTTTTCTTTTCCCCCTTTTTTGTACACTTCCTTATTTTTAAGGCTTAGCCTTGTTTTCCAAGACACACCCCCACTTCACACATTACACATTTTCTGTTTATCTCTCCTCACTGAAATGCCAGGGCCCTGCGAACGAGGTCTTGGCAATAAGTTTTGTCCGGTGGCCTTGAAAATGAAGTCTCGACAGTACTTTTGTTTTTGTTGTGTTGTGTTTGGGGGAACCGAGGACTGAAGCCAGGGCCTTGCACTGAGCTACATCCCCAGCCTTATTCATTCAGTTAATTTGGAGACAGGGTCTTGCTAAGCTCCTCTGGCTGGCCTTGAATCTAGAGGGTCTTCTTGGGCAGGTCTCTTGGCAGGGCCAGGTGGGGTCCGGGTGGCCTGGAGGCGAGGGTCTGGCTGACCGCTGAGAAGGCGGCGCACCCGGCATGGCCTCGCGGGTCCCCGCGCCGCAGCCACCCACGCCAGCGCCAGCCGCAGGGGTCCGGGCCGCGGAAGCTCAGCCGCGTCGGGGTTTCCCCGGGAAAGTCCGGCGCCTCGGTGCGCGGGGAAAGAGGCGCGGCGAACTCCCTCCAGGGCAGGCCCGCGTCCCGGTGCGCACGGCCCGGCGCCCCCGCAGGTGCGGGTCCCGGAACGGGGCGGGGCCTGCGCGCCAGCTGCGGCGGCCGCGAGCGAGCAGCGGGGCTGGGCCGGCGGCGCCCAGATGCGGCCGCGGAGGCGTGGAGCTGCGTCGGCCGGGAGCCTCCGGGAGCCGCCGGGAGCCTCGCAGCAGGTCTGTGGGCCGCGCGCTCGGGACGCGGACTGGCACGCGGACGGGGACGGGGACGGGGACGGGGACGGGGACGGGGACTCGCTGCTCCCGAGGCGGGCACGCGGGGACCGGGACCGCCTCCGTGCCCGGGTGGGTTGTGCACCTGCCGAGGTCCTCGCGACCCTCCGAGGACCTCGCGGGGCGCGGCGTTGGGTTTCTGGTGAAGGGCGGAATGGCTTCACTTTTCGTTTTAAATTTGGGAGGGCGTGGGACTGAGGATTGAGGAGTTCGCGGTAATTACTGTAGAGATCCCTGTTGATAAACTGCCTTTCTAAAGTATCCACCTAAGACCATTTTTCTCCTCTTCCTCCTCCTCCTCCGCCTTTTTTCTTTTCTTTTCTTCTTTTTGGTGCTGGCCCTAGACTTTCAAGCCTTTCACACTGTGGGCAGGCGCTCACCCACTGAGCTCCAGCTCCAGCTTATTTCTTTATTTGTTACATTGCATCTGACTTCTGAGACAGGGTCTCCCTAAACTGCCCAGGCTGGCCTAGAACTTGCGGCCCACCTGCCTCAGCCTGCCTGGTAACTGGGATGACCACGCCCAGCTCACTTTTTTTTTTGTTTTGTTTTGTTGTTTTTTTTAAGGTTTTGTTTTTAAATGGGGCTTTATTTCAGCTTGATCATCTCTTCACTTCCTATGAGGGCACACTCTCTCAAAAACACCAGAATGGGGACTTCTTAGCCCGACCTCCACAGTGACTCAGGAGCCAGGAAGTGCAGAGACATCGGTACCGCCTTGAAACAGTTCCTACGATTTCATTTTCTTTTTTCTTACCTTTTTCCATTTCTTTTTAAAGAAGGCTAGAGAGAAGTGTCCAGGAGAACTGTCTACCTCAGGAGGGAATTCTCTCATTTTCTGCCCTCCAATGACTTCCTGTCGTTCTCAACGCACTGCTTAAGCCGTTTCTCAGCAAAGGGAGGAGTTGTTATTTCCACACGGGTATCCAAAAATGAGTCACAGGGCTGCTCTCTTAATTGTGAGACTTTGCTAATCAAATTTTGAGAAGCAAGGTTTGCTGTCTTTGTATTTAAAACAAGACTCTAGATGGGGAAGGAGTCCTGTGGTGCCCAGCTGGAGCAGGGTGTAGGAAGTGACAGTTCAAGTTTTTAGTTTCCTAAAGAGCCTGATGGGACAAAACACCAGCCAGGGTCACTAGGCTGATCTAAGATAACAACCCTGAAAATCATGTGCTTTGCTACAGAAAACCAAGAGAAAAATAACTTCATTGTTTAATAACCATTCTGCTATTATTTTCACTGTGTGGTAGAAATATTCCTTTCACATAGGAAGTTGGTGTCTGAAACGGAAATATTTTGCACAGTTTGTCTTTACAGAATTGGTGTTAAAACCACTCAGAAGGTTTTGGAAGAAGGTGGAAGGCTACTGGGGCTGAGAAACTGGAATGTTTGAGCAGACAGGTTCCACTGTGACTGAGGAGGGACAGCCAGGCAGGGACAGCATCTCTCTGGGAGCTGAGTTCAGTCCAGACAGTCAGTGCCCACCTTCCGGCGCTGGCCTCACAGCTGAGCTCTGTTACACAGCTGGGACCAGGAAAGGATGCTGCCCAGCGGGCTTCGGACACTCGGGGAGGCCAGCAGATGCAAGAAAGCCCCCAAGCAATGGGATGGGGCCATGAGGAGTCCACACCCAGAATGGGATTTCTGTCCAGTTTGACTGGTGTTTCTGCACATCTGGGGTTTGGAATGTGCACGGCCATTGCTGAAAAAGCAAGGACAGTTTGAGTTCCGTCATCAGCTTGTCTTTGTGGGCACCTACTCCTCCTTCGATAGTCATTTAAAAATATATTAAGAGACATGCTTTTAAGACATTTGATTAACCATATTTTGTGTTACTTAATGACTATGTAAAAAGAAGCCCAGGCTGTTATTACCTGTAGGCAATTGCAGGTGCTTTTACTATGTGCTGTTTAAAAACATAGATTGACTAATTAGTGGTTTATAACTTTATAACATCATATTTCAGCAACTTTGAGCTCATTGTTTTTATTCAGTAGTCCTTATCCAAGGTTTGCTTTCCTATGACTTCATTTACCAAGGTCAACTAAGGTTCAAAATATTAAATAGAAATTCCACAAATAAACAATGAGGTATTTTCAGAGAAAAAGACATTCACATAACTTTTTAATATACTATATTGTTAAAATTCTTCAATTTTGTTATTGTTATTACTCTCTTATTATGCCTAATTTGTAAGTTGAACTTTATCACAGGTGTGTGTATAAAAATGCACTATATATAGGGTTCAGTACTATCCAGTTTCAGATATACCCTGAGGGTCCTAGATTGTACCCCCAATAATAAGAGCACTGCTGCATATTAAATTTTTCCAGTTGGGCTGGGGATTTAGCTCAGTGGTTCCACCACCTGCCTCACGAGCACAAGGACCTGAGTTTGATCCCCAGTACCAAAAAAAAAAAAAAAAATCCCAATTATCTAAGAAATCCAACTAGGAAAGGAACTAGTGCTAAGGTTGAAACAAATCTTAGTTTCTATATTTTGTTTCTCCTTCAAGAGCTTCAAGGTTGCTCGCTCTGTGAGAAAGGAAAGATTGGGTGGTTATTCAGTATCAGATTCTCTGAGCTTGGCGTAGGCCTACCTCTGACGAGTAAAAGGAAGTATTGAATGATTAGAGAATGACCCATCCCAGAGGAGGAGGAGTTTTCAGGCAGATGGAGGGCAGGCGACCCAAAGAAGGAACAGCACACGTGGAGGAGTGAAACAGTGTTATGGTCAGGAAAATCCAGCCTGGATGGGCATGAGGAGAGGAATGGGGGGGGGGTGCTGGAGAGATGGGCAGGGCCAGATCACAAAGGCCTGTGTGCCCCCGTGAGCCCCCGCTGTGGCTTGCTTCATCCTCTGGGAGCCTTTGAGCAAACGGATATTCTCCATACATGATGTTTAAAAACCTGGAATAGAGAAATCACAGGCTAGATTAGATGAGAGTCGCATTGGCCGTTGGGAATTATCGTAACGTCTGAGACGAGAAATTAAAGAAGGCTGGAGTCAGGCAGTGGCAATGAGAAATAGGAAAGAGAGAAGTGTCTGACAGGTGTGCAGTAAGCAGAGCCCAGCTGCAGATTTATAAGGGGTCTTCGGGAAGAGGGAGGAGGGAAGGGGACGGTTGTGTGTTTTGTGAATGACTAGGATGGGATTATCTGCCAGGTGGAAGGGTAGATTTGGGCCGAAGGATGATTTGGATCTCACACAGTAGTTGGCTCACAATCAGTGCTCGTTAACGTTTTTTAGCTGAATAATAATGCTAGCTAGAAGTTATTGAGTGCCTCTGATGTGCCCTTGCACAGACTGTCTGTTATCCTCCCTGTAGTCCAGTGACGTGGGTGCTCTAGTGAACTACTTTGACAGGTGAAGAGTTGCAGGGTTAGGGATGGACAGAGCCAGTAATGATCTCGAGCCCCTGGCTCCCGATCTTGTATTCAGTGATGTGCTGTCTGTGTGAACGAATGAATGAACCATATTTGGAACTTTGTGGAAACTCCAGTTGGAGCTGCTCTCCCGATCCCAGCAATTCCTCTCAGCAGTAATGGCCCCAAGACATAAGTGGGGCCACCGGTGGCCCCAAGTTTGCTATCTGACACCCTTCCCCTGCCTTCTCTCCAAGAAATACTTGATTGATCTAGGAATAAACCTGGAATTATCAGAGATTTTCCAGGAATTTAACCTGCTGAGGGAGACTCAGGGTCTGAGGGTTTCCAGAGCTTGGAGCACCGTGCCCACCGAGCTATCTTGGTTATCACCCTTCCAAGTAATGAGTGCTCAGCACTTCATAGTTCTTAGATGTGCTTTGCTGCTAAGATTTCCCACAGGGAAGCAAAAAGGTTGGCAGGGATTATGTACGCATTGGGGGCCCAGGGTGGAGGAATCCTGAGTAAATGCAGAGAGAGAGAGAGAGAGAGAGAGAGAGAGAGAGAGAGAGAGAGAGAGAGAGAGAGAGAGAGAGAGAGAGAGAGAGAGAGAGAGAGAGAGAGAGAGAGAGGGAGATGCACAGGTAGCTGCAGACTGTGTGCTCATGGCTTGTGTCCTGCATACTGAGGCCTGCTTTGTTCTGGTTTCAGTCTGAAGCGGGCACCTTACCTGCCTCTCTTGCATCTAATTTCCAGAATCTTACTCAGTGAGCTTGACCCAGCTGTGTCCTTGTGCTCTGATTTTGGCTGGGTAAAATGGTTCAAGAGTCTTGGGTTTACACCCTGCTCTCTGTCGAGGACATCTGGGTAGATCCTTTGTCCCTACAAAGGTATTTTGACCAACAATCCTGTCCTTTAAAAAAAAAACTCTTGCCCAACACTTCACTACTCTCATTGTTAGATAATTCAGCCTACCCTGTCTGGATTTTTGTTCAGTAAGATGGAGCTGAGTATTTTTTTCTCAAAGATTTCTACTTTGGACCACTTGAGAATGATAAGGACTAAGTTAAAGCTGCACCCAAACTGAATCAGCAAAGTCAGTCATAGGTTGAAGCTTTAAGATCTTCCGATATCTCAAAATTGACATTTTAAAGTGTTTTCTCCACATCTGAAGTGAATGTTTCACTTGGCGTTTCTTCCGGTTTGCCAGGAAATCAAGATGTGGATAGTTTCCCATTGTGTGAGAGCAACGTGAAGCTTTCTGGGGGGATCCAGCCCCACATGCTTATTCTTTGGTTTTCGTTCCCATCTGTGATCCATACTTCAATCCAGTAACAAGAAGGGGGACGCTTTTGGTTAATCGTTCCTGTGGGGTTGTCTAGCTCCCCCTGTTCTTTGAGGTTTCCCTGTGAGCTGGGAATGCTGCAGAGTTAGGGTCCCTAACGGTCTCTGGAGTCCCTTCAGGTTCTCACCAGTCTGGGACTTTTGTTGATAGTGAAGCCACTGTGAATGCCACCATTCGTGGGCCCCTCTTTCTGAGCTTATGAATGGTGGCCATTAGTTTTGTATCTTTTTTCAAGTTCTTTCTTTTTTTGGTACCGGCGATCAAACTCGGGTCCTTCTGCTTGTGTAGCAGGCGGCAAAACCACTGAGCTAAATCCCTGGCACTCTTATTCAAGTTCTTTGCAAGGCTTAATCATTTGGTAATTTCTAGTATGAATCACAGTTTTAGAATTGGTAATTTTGGCCAGGGATGTAGCTCAGTGACAGCAAGACTGCCTCACAAACATCCTAAGTTTGATCCCTGGTATGGGAAAAGAAAGAAAGAAAGGAAGGAAGAAAGAAAGGAAAATAGAATTGGTGATTTCAGTTACCCTTGAGATAATGAAATGTGCTTTTTAGCTTAAGTTGTATTATTTTGTTTTGGGGTGTTTGGTTTTTTTTTTTGGTACCGGGGATCGAACTTGGGTCCTTGTGCTTGTGCAGCAGGCGGCAAAACCACTGAGCTAAATCGCCGGCCCTGGTATTTTTTTTTTTTTTTTGAGACAGGGTCTCGCTATGTAGCCCAGGCTGGCCTTGAGCTCACAGCCATCCTCCTGCCTCAGCCTCCCGAGTGCTGGGGTTATAGACATGCACCACCACACCCAGCTCAAAGTCTTATGTATCTATTTTTTTTTTTTTTTTTTGGTACCGGGGATCAAACTCAGGTCCTTGCGCTTGTGCAGCGGGCGGCGGAACCCCTGAGCTAAATCCCCAGCCCATATCTAAATTTTCTGACAGTGAAATTTTTTTGGAAGCAAAAAACATGTATTGGTAAATTTTAGATATACATAATGATAACACTCATCATAGGGAATTTGTACCTGTACATTCTCATAACAGCCTGGCATAATAGAAACTATAATTATTATTGTAGTTGCTTTTTTTTTTTTTTGGTACTGGGGAATGAAGTCACATTGTAGTTGCTTTTGTTGCTGCTGTGTTCACAATTTATGGACTTGGCAACTTGTCCAAGATGTCTTCCGAATTCAAAATTGCTGCCTAGACAGCAGGAAGATGAAGTAGCCTCAGTCCTGGGAAGGTGAGGAGTGGAAGAAAAGCCAGGGGAGGGGAGCCTGTGGCAAGTCTGGTATCAGCACCTAACAAAGAGGGCTGCTGGGATGGTGGCACATTGCCTGTAATCCCAGCACTCTGGGAGGCTGAGGGAGGAGGATCACAAGTTTTAGTCTAGCCTGGGCAACTTGACAACTTAGTGAGTCTTTGTCTTGAAGGAAAATAATAAATAAATGGCTGGGGTTGTAGCTCAGTGCAAAGAGTCTGGGTTCAATCTTCAGTACTACAAAAGACCCAAACAGGGGGCCGGGGATTTAGCTCAGTGGTTCTGCCACCTGCCTTGAAAGCGCAAGGTCCTGAGTTCGCTCCCTGGTACCAAAAAACAAAACAAAAACAAAAACAAAAAACCCTCAAATGAATGAAAACAAAGAGGACTAAACTAGTCTTTCTGCAGTTCTGGGCTTTCACACTGCTGCACTGGAAACAGTTTTGTGATCAGTCGTGTGTCACTGAACGACAAACCTAAGTTTAGAAATGTGTTAGGTGACATTGCTGTGGGAACATCATAAAAGGTCCATACGTAGACCCAGGTGTTGCTGCATAGACCCAGCCTGCCACATACTTAGGCCATGAAGTCCCAGGCCACAAAGCTGGGGAGCAGGTGACTGTACTATAATGCCGCGCTAGGTATCTGTGTGTCTGCACAGAGAAAAGGTGCAGTAGAAGGGCTGTGTAGAAGACAAATTATGGCACATCCACCTGGTCAGGGCCCCAGGCCTGAGCAGGGAGCCCGCAGGACTGGACCTGGCTCCAGGTGAGTCGAGCAGTGACTGAGGCGAGGACAGAGAGACCTACCACGTTGTTGTACAAACGGTACTTTATAAACACTGCGCAGAGCGGGGCTGTACTACAAAAAGTACTTCGCTTGATAAAAAATTAGCCTTGGCTTCCTGTAACATTTTTACTTTGCAAGTTTTAAACTCTTTGACTCTTGTAATAACACTTAGAACACAAACATATTGTATAGCTGTGCAAAAATATTTTCTTTATAGGCTGACTTCATAAGCTTTCTTCTTCCTTTATTTATTTAAAATATTTTTTTTTACTATTTAAACCTTTTTTGTTAAACACTAAGACAAACACATGCATGCCTAGGCCTACACAAGTTAGGATCCTGAAATCCCTGTCTCTACCTCCGAAACTGGTCCCACGGCAAGGTCTTGAGGGGCAGTAAAATGCCTGGAGCTGTCCCCTCCGCTCATGACAGTGTCTTGCTCTGCATCCTCCTGCCCAGGGCTCTTCTTTAAATGTGTTTTACTCTTTTCAGAAATATACCCATGGTGATTTGCTTAGTCTGTTTCTTCTTTTCATCACAGATCTCCTTGTAAGCTGATAATACACCATGAACATTCCTGTTAATGAAATATCTGGGTGTTAGATCCATGTTTTCAGAGTTTTTAAGGAGCCTGCCAAGTTCTTTAAAATCACTACTAAACCCTTTACTGTGGGTTTTCTTGGGGATTCTTTTTCTTTCTCTTCTCCTACAGTTTCCTTCTCTTTTTTCTGGCTGTGTGTTCACTGAATCATAGGAATTTTCAGCTCCCCTATAGTCTTATGGGGTCACCTCTTGTATGCCTATACAGTGGACCCTTGACTTAGGAACTCAATTCGCTCCCAAGGGCTGGTTGTAACTCAGGTTGGTCAATTGATGGCTCAGGCTCCTACTACATAGCCTTCAAAGTCTCTCTCCTGTATGCTGACAGATTGTAGCGTCCTTAGAGAGACACTGGCCCAGGATTTCTCGATTAACTCCACACAAGAAAGAATGTTGTAGTGCTCCTTCCAGAACTCTTTAAGGGTTAAATCTGTTCCTGAGACCACCTGGAAGCACAAGCAACTGGCATTTGGGTCATAACTCAAGACTTAAAACTAAAATTCCAGTCATTACCCAAGTTGTTTGTGTGTCAGACTGATCGTAACTCGAGGGTCCGCTGTGTATGTCCCGTGCTGTTGACTAAACCATCATTATGTATGCAGTATATGACTTTATTAGGCTACAGTTGCCACCCTCTCCTCCTCCTCTTTTCTAGATCCACTGGAACAGTTTCTTGGGGTTTCAACACGTCTTCCCCAAGCACTCTTGCTACTGCTGCATGCTCCTGTAGCTAGAGGGCTGTTGCCCTAACCCGTGTGTGTGTGTGTGTGTGTGTGTGTGTGTGTGTGATGGTCAGATCTTGTCAGGAAGCATAGGGATCTGCACAGCAACAGAGGAGCACCTGTGCCTGTCTCTGCAGACTGGGTCACCTGTCCCCGTGGGCTGGGTCCTGTCTCTCACCCCTTCCTTTTCATTTAAATTCCCGAGGTGGCTGCAGAGAACCCAGGCCAAATTCCTTGGCTGGCTGTTGGTAGAGATTGCTGGGGGAGGGGTGGCTATGCCTTTGCAGGCTTCTGCCTTAGACAGCAGGGTGTGAGGTGTCAGATGCCATGAATAGAAAATGAAGGAGGGGAACCCTGAGCTTAGGGAATCAGTAAACTTTCCAGGAGAAAAGGAAGATTCCAGGAAATCCTTCTCCGGGGGGAAGCTTTGAGGTGCTATCTTAAAACTGTAATGACCATCTAATAAGATGAGAGAAGCAACTTTGGAGGGAAGTTTAACATTCATACATCCCAGAGAATATATTGTCAAATTCACTGAAATGGGCAATAATTTTTCTTTGCAGGGGAAAGCACTTTTAAGCCTATTGATTTTGAGTCAGATTTTTGTAGGAAGTATTAGTCACCTAAAGAATAATTTGGTAAACTTCTGGGCACTTTGGTCTGTTTTGCTCACTCCCGAGACGACACTTTGGTGTAGCTCCCATGTTCATGCCTCTGTTCAGGTTGAGGCCTGGGTCCCTCCCCTACCTCCCAGCAGCGAACCCCTACAGCACTTAGAACTGCATGGAGACAGCTCTCTAGGAAGGGACCCGCCTCCCTGCGACTGAGTTTGCCCTCCTCCACGAGCTCTCCAAGTAGTCCCTGTTCCTCTCTGTTGTTGCATCTGGGGCTGAGCACCGCTGCTCAGCGGTGCTCAGCTGTGTCCCACCAGGACCCCACCGGGATCGTAACTCGGACCCAATAATGAATTAGAGGGACAAAGTTTAACAAAAGGAAGACACTTTATTTGTAAAGAGGAAAAAGAGGGAGAAAGGAGAAGATAGATGGGTATCCTGATGAGAAAGAATCAGGGTAGGGGCTCCGGAAAGATGGAGGACGCATGGCCTTTTGCTCTCAGCTGTTTTTAGGGGGTGGTGATTCTCTCCCCTCTGCCTGGAACTTGCCATTTCTAGATTGGCTACCAGGCACCTCTGCTTGACGTCATTTCCTCCTTTTTAGTTAGCTTAGAGTTAGTAAGGACGTGTGTGGAGATCTACTGTTCTCTATAATGACCCTAGAGTGAACAATACAGTGAGTCTAGGGTGAATACACGTGCGTGTATATATATGGTAGTGCATAGTTGTGAATACACACTGTCTTAAAGTTAGTCGGCTGCACAGCCGGGGATGTAGCTCAGTGGCAACACATCTGCCTTGCAAGTGCAAGGTCCTGAGTTCGATTTCCGGTACTGGAAAAATAAAATATAAAGTTGGCCTCCACCCTGCTTTCCCTATATTCTTTTGGAGGTGGGGACGGCTTATGGTTTGTGCGCTTGGCTTTCTCTCTGTGTCCCGCCTCTCAGCTCTTTTTCTGGTCTCTTGGTGCAAGTCCCAAGGCCATTTGATGCCTTGCTTTATCTGGGTTTTTTTCTGCCCCTGTCTTTGACTTGCTTCTGAGGGGAATTTCTCTAGTAAAGCTTGCTTTTAACTCCTTCTAGTCAGGATTAGCTGGCAGACCCAAGGAGGCCCCTATTTTATTTTCCCACCTGCAGACCCCTGTCCCTACATCTGCTGTTGCATTTATGGGCACTGATGTCCCTCCCGGCCTGTGCACCCACTGTCTTTTCCACCGAAGTGTGCAAAGAGAGCTAACCTCGTCAGAAATGCCTGAAAATAGCCACTCCACTGAGCATGTTTACTCAAGGAGTGTTTATTGAGGATTTCCTAGAATTCCTGAGGTGTCTGGAATGCACGGCAAGCACAGCAGGTGCAGGCTGTGAGTCCCCTGGAGCTCACAGGCAAGCATGAGAGAGACCGTGGACAAGAAGCCGTGTTATGAAATGATCAGTAATAGAATGTGATGAGTGCCTGATGGAGGAAGCACCAGAAGTGTCATGTAAGAGCTGGATACCCAGCCTGGCTTTAGGTCAGAGAAAACATCACATTCTCAGGAAGCCAAAGTTACATCAAAATAGAGCTAGGAGGCTGGGACCTCCTTTTAACAAAGGCAGATCTTTTGGGCTGCTTAGTTCAGAACTGACGGGTGCTTTGTGCCTGTGTCTGATGTGTGAGCACACAGGCTGGCAGAATAGAACAAGGAAATGAGTTCTTCATTTATGGAGTGAGGTAGAGAGCAAGGGACAAAGAACAAGGCTCTGCCTCATTCACAGGCCTGCGCTGGAAGCTGGTTGAGATTTTCATCTGTAATATGCAGTGGAAGAAAATAAACAGAAACCTCTGAAAATCTTCAGCTTACATCACAGCTTTAAAAAAATAGATCTAAGAATGTGATTATTACATCCTAGGAGGGTGCCTGCCGCATCCTGGGGGGACCACAGGAGGCGCAGGTCCTTAGAGGGCTGTGCGACTTCTCAGCGACCACTTGACTTTCGGTGCTCTGGAGAGGTTGCAGTGTGTAGCCGTTTGTAAGTCCGTTTGGAGAGAGGTAGTGGTTTGCAGGTCGTTAGTTGTAGCCTCCACTTAGCAGGGTCCTTTTCCTCCTTTTCTGGCCACTTCTTGTCCTCATTATCGTCCTCCTCATCACCATTGTCATTACCTGTTTGTTTCCCCCCCACAAATGATAAACTCAGGAATTATCTCGGTTTTTAAATTCAAAATTGTTTTGGTATTGTTTTCAAGTTCTATTTGTGCATTGATAGGGTATAATGTGATATTTTGATATACGGATGGGTGTATATATTAGCACACACAATGAAAAAAATCAAGCTAATTCACGTACCCATCAGTTTGTTTATCGTTGTACAGGGAGGCATCTGAAATGTTCTGTCTTATTTGGAAATACACAGCAAATGCATTCCTATGGATTGTAGTCACCCCGCTTTCTGTCTGCATGAAACTTTGCACCTTTTGTCAGGAATTCCCCACTTCCTCCTATCACCAGCCTCCGGTGACCGTCGCTCTGCTCCACTCCCAGGCGTCCACCCTTACTGGGCTCCACTGTGAGTACTCGTCCTTCCGCACCCAGCTTGCTTCACGCAGCCTATTGTCCTCTGGGTCCATGCTTGCTGTCACAAATGACAGAATCTCCTTCCCTTTAAAGGCTGAATTCTATTCCATGGCGAATATATTAATAGATTTTCCTCATTCTTAGCTTTTTAACATTGAAATACTTGCACAATTTTTTATTTACATTTATCATATTAAATAAATAAATACCTTAGGTTTAGTATCAGAATTCATGGGCAGTTGTTAGGTTGAGAGAGGAACCAGACCGTGTCCTCAGCAAGAAGCTATTTCTTATTTAACCTGACGTCACCAGTATGCCAGTGCTGACATGTGCATATGTAACCTCTGCGCATCTCTGGTAATTACTCAGAATACTGCTCAGCGCACTAATTGCAAGGAGGAAGGGTTATATTGCCATGAAGCAGCACTTCACTCGATGTAGGGAAAGCTGCGTAATGTTCTGCTGTGACCCACTTTAGTCAGCGGAAACATATCCACACTGGCCAACAGAAGCACCAAGAAGAGCCGCGAACTTGAGTCACCTGCAGGAAAATGGATGCATCTGGAATGGATAATGTTATGTAAAATAAATAAGACATACAAACTTAAATATCACCTGGCGCTTCTTGTATACGAGAAACCCAAAATATAAATAAGAGAAAAATAAAACATATATAATAGAAAATAGGGGGATAGATCTTTTGCAAATGGCTAGGGGACCGACCAAGAGATGCAGAGAGAAGGGAGGATGGAGAGGAGAAGGAGATGAAAACAGAGCTAAGATGTGCTACATACATGGACCAACTCCCCACAAGGAAGGTAATCATTATGTACTGCAAACATGTACTAATGGAAAATAAAACTAAATAAATAAAAGCGAAAATACCAATAAAAGAAAGGGTTAAAAACCCTAGTGCAAGTGGGCAGGGCAGTCAGGCTTAAGGATGACTGTAAGTGAATGCACTTGGTAAACCCTGTGATGACCTTCTGCTATGGATTCTTACATCTTTCCTCCCATCCCTGGTTGACTTCAAGTGTAACTTACGCTCTCATTTGTGTTCTCACTTGTTTTTCTATAAATATTATATAACAGGAGCATTTGAATGATGAGGGAATAACTCTGGACATCTTTTCCTCTACTTTCTATTTTGTATAGGTCCATTGCTGGAGTAGAGGTAATGAGTTTAGCCATTGTGACTCCAGTTGAATACTTGACTGATTATAAATTAGTTCCAAAAAATAAATAAATAAATTAGTTCCGCTTTTATATTGTCACTAAGGATTGGAGATTTTCAATAAACACTTAGGGGGGTCAGGTGGAATATCTTCTCTCTTGGAAAATGCAGGACTGTAGAGAATGGAGCTTGTTTCCTAAAGGAATCAGATTATGGCAGTGTCAGCTCAGGATTAACAGCTAGCAGAGCAGAGTGCTGTGCAGTTAGCATATTTCTGTTGTTTGATTGGAAGATTTCTCAAGTCATTAATTGCCCTTTACTAAACTTTGAGTGGTGTGGATATTTCTCATTGCCTTCGACACCTAGATTCCTACCCCACCACTGTTAACAGCAGCATAAACAATAAATATTTTTATTACATCAATTTAGTCCCAGCAACTAAAGCATAAATACATCTTGTATTCTTGTCATTTCTCTAATTTTTGGCTACAATAGTAAGTCTAAACTGGTAACTTATTTTTAATTTTCATTATTTGCTAAACAGCAAATCATATTTTTATTGAGAATATTTTATCTCTTATAAATTGTCTTTCTATATATTTTATCCATATTTTATTATCATGTTATTTTCTTATTAGTTCAAATTATCTTTTTACACAAAAGTGACTATATAATGTGTATTTTGTTGTAATTATTTTCTTTCAATTTCTTTTAAATTTTTTATTTTAATGTATTACCAGTAGATATTAATAAAGAATATAAAAACACTTCTATGAAAAAATAAAATTTCATAACAAAATAATTGCAGAGTAACAATGGTAAATACATTGTATATCATGATCTTTAAAAATGTTTTCTATTGCTAATCTATCTCTCAACTCATATTCTAAGAAAACCATACTTTTTTGCATAAAACATTTTAATTATTAAAGTATCTGACACTCAGCATTATTTTGAACAATCTCTTCCTATTTCACAATATCTGATATACATTTTGGTCCTTATTTACATGTTCAGTTTCTCACACCAGAGAGGCAATGCAATATTTACACGTGTGTTTGGTTTATTTCACTTATGAGTATGGTCTTGAGGTGCATCCATTTACCTAGGAATGTCTCGTTTATCCTTCTTTATGGCTGAGTAGTACTCCATTATATTAAAAACCTCATATTTGTTATCCATTCCTAGGTTGATGGGTATTTGGGCTGTTTCCAAGATTTAGCTATTACAAATATGCCGCTATAAACATGGGTGTGCATAAATCACTGTGGTATGATGCTTTTAGTTCTTTTAGGAAAATACTCCGAAAGGGAATAGCTGCGTCAAATGGGACCTCTAGTCCTAGCTTTTTGAGGAATCTCTACACTGATTTCCACAGTGGTTGCACCAATCTACACTCCCACCAACAGTGGAGAAGGGGTCCTTTTTCCCTTCAGCCCCGCCGGCATTTGTTGTTGGTTGATTTCTTATTAATAACCATTCTTGGGCTAGGGATTTAGCTCAGTGGTGCCACAGTCTGCCTCGAAAGCGCAAGGTCCCAAGTTCAATCCCTGGTACCTAAAATAAATAAATAAATAAATAAATAAATAAATAAATAAATAACCATTCTTTCTGGAGTGAGATGGAATCTCAGCCTTGTTTTAATTTGCCTCTCTTGAATGACTAGTGATGTTGAACATTTTTTCATATGTTTATTTGCTGTTTGTACTTCTGAGAAGTGTGTATTCATCTCAGATGCCCAGTTTTGGATTGAGTCTTTAAATTTAGGGGGTCTGATTTTTTCAATTCTTTATATATTCTAGATGTTAGTCCTTTGTCTGAGGAACAACTGGCTGAAATTTTTTCCCACTCTGTGGGCTGTCTACTCTGTTGGAGGTTTATTTTGCTGTACAAAAGCTTTTTAATAGGACAAGATCCCAGTTGTTGATTCTTTCTATTATTTCCCATATGATCGGGGTTTTGTTCATGAAGTCTTTGCCTACTCCTATATCCTCAAAAGTTCTCCCTATTCTCTTTTCAAGAGGATTTAGTGTTTCTGTTTTAATAGTTAGATCTTTGATCCATTTTGATTTTAGTTTAGTGCACAGTGAGAGACATGGGTCTAGTTTTAGTCTTCAGTTTGTAACT
This sequence comes from Heterocephalus glaber, assembly GCF_000247695.1. The sequence goes on along the minus strand of NW_004624753.1, from coordinate 10,166,090 downwards.
GTTTCAATTTACTGCTTTTATTCTTAATATTAGTTACTCTTTTTATTGTAAAGAGATTTCAAATTTTATAGAATCAAATTTGTTTATCTTTCTCTTTGGAATTTCTTCCACAGGCTCAAATTTTATAGAAAGAATATATAAATATTCTATACAGAATATATATATATATGTATATATTCAGCTTTATTTTCAATTAGTGTTACTGTTACTGATTTTGCAATTTTAAGTCTTTGATTTTTGGAGTTAAAGACAATTAAAATTTTGCAAGTGAATTATATTAGCCTGATCACTTAAAAATGTCTTATTATTGTCTTATGATAGTTATCAATGTCTGCTAGTACTTCCCTCAGTACCATTGCTGTGCTCTTTTCAACTTATAAAAAAAATCATTTATTTGATATTTCTTTTAGGATCATTTTTTTATTTTGGATTTTTTGTTTAATCTTTGGTAGGAATTTTGGATTTAGTTCACCCAAAAAAATAACTGGGGGAGAGTTTCAGATCCCTCTTGTAAATAGGTGCAAGTATTGTCAAAGTGGGATGTGCAGGCAATGTTAACACGAGAAGACAGGACCCCCAAAGAGTTCCCAGCTACCTGCGAGCCGAGAGTCCCACGTTGCCCTTTTGGTTAGAGGTTTGGATTTCCAGAAAACCTTTTTGTTCTTTTTCGTTTGTTTCATTTTTTCCCGCAGTGTTTAATTTTATCAAACTTACATCTGTGTAGTTAGTTGTATAAAACATTTAGTGAAAAATGAAAGTCTCATGAAAAATGTCTGTCTTCTCCTCTTCCATTTCTCCCTCACCAAAGCAGCCACTTTCAACCATTTTTGGTATTTATCTTCGTCTCTCTAAATAGCACGCGTCTATTACTATTTCTTGGTTCTTTTATGTAGGCTTCACCTATTGAGTTCTGCGTATGAAAGATGACTTTGCTCCTGCCCCAGACAGGCACCCTTCCTGTCCCCTTTATCCCCAACACCACCATATCATAATATAGGTTGGGCCCACATCCGCATCCCGTGATTGTATTTTTTTTTTTTTAGTACTGGGGATCGAACTCGGGACCTTGCGTTTGTGTAGCAGGTGGCAGAACTACTAGTCTAAATCCCCAGCCCCCAGTGATTGTATTTTTATGATTATGAAAAGTGTAATCGCAGCTGAGCCATGCATTATATCATGACTACTTTCTTTTAACCACATTTTTTTTTTTTTTTTTGCTTTCCTGGAAGTTAATTACCTTAGAATTTTGTTGCTGTTGTTAGATTTCTTATACCTATAATCTGTTCAACTCTAAGTTGTCTAAATCTCCTCTCGAGAAATGCTGGCCCATCAGGAACTGCACGGGTTTCATCTTTCTGCACAATCCAGGGTCCTCTCCCAGTCTAGACAGACGCTCTTTGGGGTCAAGTGACAGCTGTCACCTTGGAGTCCCCCCGAGATGCCTCAGCCCGTCCTCTCTTGCAGTTCATGTTAGCATTCTGTATCTTGTATCTTGCTGGTTTCACTTCCTTGTTTTGTTGGGCTCTTCCCAAATATCTTTCTGAGAAAAAAGAAAAGTACAGAATTTCGAGACCGTGTATCTGAAATAGTTTTTATTCTGCTTTCACATTTGCTTCACAGCTTGATGGAGCATAAAATTTTGGGTTGGAAATTCGTTTTTCTTGAAAGTTTACAAGCATTATTAATCTGGTTTTTTTTAAGTTTCCAGTTTGTATATGAGTCCAGAGGTATTTTGGCTCCTGTTTGTGAGATATCTCTGTCCTTCACCCTCTTCTTTTCTCTCTTCTTACTTCCCCATCTCTGCAAGCTCACATGGTCTCATTCTCCTGGAATCTGTGTTCTTCAGCATGGGGATGTAAAGGACTAGATCTTTACATTCTCTGTATTCACCCTGTATTTTTTGTCCCATTTTCTTTTTTTCTTGAAAGTAAATCTTTTTCCATCTCCCATTTTCCTAGCTGCAAGTTGCAGGCCAGTGTGCTGGAAAGCAGATGAAGGGAGAAGGCGTGGAGGTCCATGGTCCATGCAGAACACTCACCTCACCTCCTGACTGCACTGCGCCAGGATCCTCCTTTCCCCATTGTCTCTCACCATATTCAGACTGGAGTCTCTTGTCAGGACATGGACAGGGGATGGGGAATATCCCTACTTTTAAAAAAACCTCTAGGCAAGTCCAGTTTGTTGCTACCCTACCATCACACCTTTCCCATAGGGACTCAGCCATTAATCCAGATTCCTGAGCCTTCAATGTTCACATTATGGTGTAACTTTGATTGTTTCTTTTCCTTTTCCTACTGCTGGCTGAGGATCAAGATTTTTTTGTTGTTGTTCTTGTTTTTGTTTTCTGAGACAACATCTCACTATGTAGCCCAGGTTGGCCTCAAACTTGAGGTGATCCTCTTGCCTCAGCCTCCCGAGTGCTGAGGTTACAGACTTGTGCCACCATGATGCCCGGCTGGGAACGACTTTCTTAAATCTGTTAGACAAGTTATCAGTTGTTCATTTACTTTACAACTTCCCAAATTGTATTGCTGCTTTCTTCTCTCTTACTCTTTATTCTGGTTGGCGTTTGCCTTTTAGAAAAGTGCTTTTAGTGGAGATTTGGTCAGGAGCAAAAGTAGTGTTCAAATGGCCATTTCACTCAGAATATAGGAAGGATCTTTTAAAAAAAAACAAATTTGTTTTCTGGGTGGAGCACTATAGCTCCTAAGAGCACGTATCTTCATAAAATAGCTATTTACATTCTTAAAACATAAAGGACATAGGACTGGCTGATTAGGTGGGCAGGATTGAATTTGGGTAGATGAGAGGGACATATGAGGGACAAGTCTGGCTGGAGGACACCTTCAGAAGCAAAGCAGGATAAGATGGCACCGCCAGAGTGGACTCTAATTTAGGGCAGGAAGTGGGAAGTAAGCAACTCAGCTGCCATTCACAAATGTTCTTGCCCAGAGTGCGGAGTTCCGGAAAGGGTTATGGGACTTTGCAGCCTCATTTAAACACTAAACTACTAAATCTTTGTATCACAGCTGGCACCAAAGGTGGAAATTGAGAAATTTACTGTAAATATGCAGAAAACTGAAAGTGTTATCATCTTCAGTGTTCCGTCTTTAGAAGTGTCATAATCCTATACCAGACACTTAGCAATGGGGAAGTTACCTAAGTCAGTTCCAGTTTCAGCTGTGTCTGTATCTTAAATATTTCACCAGTCTTATGTCAAAATTCTAGCATTTTCATTTCCATTTTTATAGATAAAGCATACATTTTTATTTCTAGGCTGTGGTGTATTTTTAGCTAATAGAATCGAGACATTTTGATATTATGTTAAAGTCTGGTTATAAAGGATACTTGGCAGCAGGTAAAATGAATAATAGTGTTTCGAGTTGTGTGCATTTTTAATGGCTAGGAATTATTCTACGTGGTTACCGATCATCTGTATATGAGAGAATGCATAAAGCTGTTCCTTATAGAAATGTCTGTGCTTTTGTGTGGACAGGAAGTTACTCACTCACTATAAACATCACCAATTCTCCTGCAAATGAGCAACGTCCCCTTTAACTGAATAGAAGCTCCTGTGTAAGGGGAAATGAAATTATGTTAGTATCAAAAGATGCATCTTTTCAGCACCTACAGTTGCTGATTATGTGTCTCTAAACAGCGCAGTTGCTACATGGAACCCATTATATTCAGGTAATGTGTAAAAGTTTTCACCTGCTACATGCATTTTAGTTTTTTCGTTTTGTTTTACAAAGAGTAATTTGTTTTTCTCCTTGGATAGGTATAATGTGAGATAATCACTTTGTAGTAAGAATGTTCATTATAAGTGAGTTTGTTTTCTTGGCTCTCATTTTGTTTTGAGACGGGTTTCATGAGGTCACCTCGGCTGGCCCTGAACTCGCCTCTCTCCTATATCAGCCTCTCAAGACGTTGGGATTACAGACACGGACCAGAGCACTCAGTTTTGGCCCTGTTTTATATAGTACATAGAAGGCATCTAACTCATACTTCCTTGAGGTTTTTATTGAATATAGAGTATTAATATCCTATGACTTGAGTTACAGGACTAACAGAGAAACTGATAGTAGAATACTGGTTTGGTTTTATAGGATCATTCAAGATCATGGGAGTGAATTTACTTCCGAAAGAACAGTACTTGTTGGGGCCAGGGATTTAGCTCAGTGGTTTCGCCTCCTGCTGTGCAAGCACAAGGACCTGAGTTCGATCCCCGGTACAAAAAAAAAAAGAACAGTACTTGTCGCATGTATCTTGGATAAACTGCCAGGAGAAAAGAAACTGTTTATGCTTGGCAGTAGTTCACAATATAGATAGATATTCCTTGACTTGCAGTGGGATTTTGTTCCTTTCAATCCATCATAAATTGCAAATGCCAGAAGTCTAACGTACATCAACACAGCTGACCTTCTGAACTTTACAGCGTAGCAACAGCAGACCCTGGAGTATGGGTTGTTTACCTTCGTGCTCACATGGCTGGTGGGGACTGTGGCTCACTGCCGCTGCCCACATTGTAATAGAGGATGGCGCTTGGTAGTGTTGGCCTGGGAGAAGATCAAAATTCAAATCCGGAAATACAGTTTCTACTGACTGTGTTCCTTTCACACCATCTATACTGCCCCCAACAAAACCTTATTAGCTAGATGGAATGGGGAAGCTTACCTTTATGAGACACTTGGAGGAAGATGTTTGATGCTGTAGACTGAACTAAAAGTGTTAATCTGCTCTCAAAAGAAAACCTAGCCCCAGACTTTATAAACACAAAGTCACGAAAATACCAGTCCTCAGGCTGACCCGGGCACTTCAGGATTCTTTCATCATCTCTGAGGGGTGTGGAATGGGGAAACCACCTTGAGATGCTTAAATATAAAAGCTCACGTGAGCCTTCCCTTCCTGTCTAGGATTTCCTTTCTTTTCCTCGCCTGGGTGTGCTTTGTATTTGATGGCTCCTGCATAATAATTTTGTTGGTGGACTGTTCAGTGTGACCTGTGTCCCGTGGCTCTGCGTCCCTGAGGGAGGCCCTGTATTTTACACAAGGACAGGGTCAGTTCTTCTAAATGCTGTCTCTTAAGTATTCACTACCTTGAATCTGTAATAATAGAGGACATTTTTATCATTGGTTGTTTTGTAGATATTGTATGTGGTTATATTAGATGGTGGGAAATGTTTACGGTTTGTGTCAAACAATTCTGTAGCATTTGATTTTTAAATTATTGTTATAAGGAGCAAGGGCTGTTTTCATAATCAGAAAAGGAGATTTTACTATAAAATCATTGAAAAAGAAGTATGTAGAACCTTAAGTAATATATTAACCCATGGGTATTAGTGCTCACTTATCCTGGAAGAGGCAGGTAATAAACTCTAAGCAGTACATTACCAAATGCACTATTTACATGACTAAAATTGCACGAATGAATGAGAATAAATAACACATACAGGCAGCTTACCCTCAGCCGGGTATTAATCAGAGAATTTACGAGGCTTATCTCAGTCCTTACCACAGTCCGGGGAGGTAGGTAACTGCACACAGGGAGGACGAGGTTGATACACCGGCAGAGGGCTGGGAAGCACCAGCGTCCTGTGAATTGCATCATCTGTTGGGATTTGCGCTTTCTGCTGGCAGCCTGGAAACCAGTGAGGAAGCCCAGCGTGGCAGAGATGGGCTCTACCTGTGACTGCGCCTCCCGCAGGACCCTTCACTCTCTCTTGTTCTTCCCTAGTAGATGTGGAATTCTTAGCGACCCCACAGCTCTGAAAAGGAGCACTCTGCTTCCCTTTAGGGTTAATAAGGTATCCTCAACTTCTGACATTCCTTAAACACTTAGTTCTATTCACTCTATGTTTTCCGCTTGTTGGTATGGTGGTGGAGCCTTCGATGACAGCGTGCAGTCCTCTGCAGAGTCACCCCACACCTGCCCCCTGCTTTCTTTCGGTGACCTGAACAGGAGACTTGTGGTACACTTAAAACTATCCACTTCCATTTCAGAACTGGCTCTTCAAGTTCTCAAAACCTCTTGTCAGACTGCACCTCCCCCAGGGTTAAAACTGCCAAGTATCTGTGTGCTGTCCTGACCACACAGCCCAAGGACTGTGGGTCACGTGCTGATCATCGCAGTTAACCACAGTCCACAAAGGGAAGGGCTGTCCTCAGCTATCTTAAGAAATGTGTACTTTAAAACAAGTGTGTGCTTTATATTAACTTTTGCATAGACTGACTAGAATATCACACAAGGTATATAATTTAAGCCATGATCAAGTAGACGATGTACATCATTGGGACAATTCTTTGGTACATGCTGCTTACGTTGGCATTTTAGAATTATACCAGTAAAGTTTTGTTTTAAATGCACGAGAGTTTTCTTTCTAAAAATTATGTTTTTTTCAAGCTTCACGTCCTAAACTTTGTTTAAAGAAGAATACATATTAGGGAGCACAGAGAAACCCAAAGAAGGGTGTGTCAGTTGGCTTCTTCAGTGTAACAGTTGTTATTCATCATGGCTGTGAGGCTTGAAGGACATAATCCCCGTGGGGCTTCTACAGGAGTTGCTGGCAGACAGTGAGCTTTAGGTGGGTCTCCCCCTGGTCTCACCTGGGCTCAGATGAGCTCTGCCTGTGGTCCTCACCCTCCAGGAGGCCAGCCTGAGCTTTCCCAGTGTTACTAGAACAGTAGTCCAAGGGGACAAACCCTAGTGTGCCATGCTGCTTCAGTACCTGTAGCATGTTCTACCTCCTCTTGCATTCCCTTGCTTAAACCCAATCTCATGGCCCAGTCCAAGTTCAGAAGGTAGAGACCCTGACTATTTCTCATGGGAGGTACAATAGTACCCCCACCCCCATCTACTGTGATTTCAGTTACAATCAGTTGTGGTCCAAAAATAATAAATGGAAAATTCCAGAAATAAGCTATTCCACTATTTTAAATGACTACTACAGTATGTTGCTATAAACGTTCTATTTTATTATTAGTTATTGTTGTTATGTTTTTTTCTCTGCCTAATTTTTAAATTAAACTTTATCATAGGTATGTATCCATGGGAATAAGCATAGTGTGTAGAGGGTCTGGTACTATCCATGAGCGTAGGCATTCTCAGAACATCTCGAAATGTATCCCTGTGGGTAAGTGGGGGCTACTGTACTGCTAAGAATTTGTGTCTGTGTATTATTTGTCACATATAGTCTACCTTGGGCAAAAAGGACTCGAATTTCTCCCAGAAGGAAAACATGCTCATTCCCCCTTGGGATTCCCATAATCTGGTGGAAGCACAGCATTAGCCTCTAAGTCTAGAGAGTTACTTCTGATGTGCACCAGATACAGGCGAAACACCTCAGGTACAGCTCTTTGGTTATGGGGCCGCTTTATTCTGAGACAGTGAACTAGAAAGATAGGCTATTTCCCTCGTGATGAGAGGGAAAGCTTAGCTGAAGTAAACACTCCATTTTAAGAACAAGCAAACAATGCACGGCCAGGATGCAGAAGCCAAGGCCAGGATTCGCTTCTCCTAGGCCAAGATTTGCTCCTCGATCGGGGCTCAGCTCTGGTTCTTGGGAGTGGCTCCCTGGTTTGAGTTCTCAGCAGCTCTTGACTGCCTCTACACACTCCTCCTCTCCCAGAAGAGATGCTCTGCTGTCCCTACCATAAAATTCTGAGATCCTGGGGCGAGGGCTCCTGATCATGAACTGGTGGCACATGGGGGCTGGAGGGACACAACTCAGCCCATAACATTGTATGGACATTTTTTTCTCTTGTCTCTCTATAGTAAGTAGGCACAAAGCCTCTCCTTTATGGAGATAAGACTGTACATTGTGATTATAAAAAGTTCACTAGGGGAAAATTAGGAACAATAACTTTGTGGTGGTTCTTTGTAGCGTATAGCGTACTGGTTATTTATGTATGTGGTTGTCATTCCCATTCATTTTCTTCTCTTTTCCGTGTGTGTGTGTGTGGGGGGGGTATGCTATTGGGGATCAAAGCCAGGGTATCTCACATGTTTAGCAAGCATCTTTTCTTCCTGATACGGCAGAAAATCTCAAGATTTTATGTGCTGCATGTGGCGGGTTCTCCCCGTCAGCACTGGGGTCTCAATGACCAGGATCTTTAGCTAACTATTCACTGTGAATGCTTCAGAGAATTTATTCATGAATTTGAAGAATTTGAAGCTTGATCTTCCATTTTTAAAACATTCTCCTCTGATTGGTGCCCTTGGTAATTATAATTGTTTACTATAAAGGAAGAGGTTGGAGTAAATGATCTCTAACATTCTTGGTAACTTTGCCTTTTGGGCTTCCATAGATTGTTTGCATGACTCACTAGACTGGGGGTGAGTTCTCAGTTGGCTTTGACTTCTCTGACTTCCGTCCATCCCAAAGGGCTGGAAGGTGGGGCTTAGGAAAGCTACCAGCTTTGCAGTGGGAGGGGAGCCCAGCAGCTAGCTACTTGTTTCCTTCTCTGTCAGTTCTTTGCTTGTTAAAACTGCCTCCAAACTGAGGACCATCGTGGTTCTCCAGAACTGCAGGATTTTTATGAATAAAAAGCTGGGATAATAGGTACCTATGGAATGAGTCAGAGTTGTGAGTGTGCATTAGAATTAAGTGGGCATCATCTTAAACCTTCTGGATCCAAAGCTGTAGTGGCCCAGATATCTGCAATGTTTGAAGCTTTCCAGGTGAGTCTCTGCCTCCTAAAGACTAAAAGCCACTTAGTTATCATCTCTGTCTCTCTTTTTTTCCTCTTACGTTAAATTTTATTATTCAGTGAAAGAAGGCTTAACCAATTCTCTTTTCTTTGGTTTTCAGGACAGATTATATGCATGCCTAAAATAAAAATTAAAAACCAGATGCAGATTTAGGGCAGTTGGTTAAAGATTTTCTTTTGAATTCTTCATCTCCATGTGAATCACAGCACGACTTATTTTTAGCAACTTTATAAATACAATTTCTTAAAGTTTTTTATATTATCCTTTATCACAGTGAGATATGAAGGTCAATTGAATTGTTTCATCTTTGTCAGTTACCATGGTTCTTTTTGGGGATCTCACAGTACGGAATCAAGCTACTGGATGGGAAAGTTATTTTGATGGTCTTTTTGTGCCATCTTCTATAGCTTATATAACTTTAGCAAGGTATGCGTTTCTAAACTTTTGAGAGACGTTCCTGGGTATGGCTGCCTCTTGGTTGACTTTGTTGTAGTCTTCCTAGTGCCTGCTCCCTGGTAACCAGGAGACCTTCAGTGTGGGTGAGATCAACCTCCTTGGGGCCAGGCTGTGGGAGGAAGAGAGGCTGGAAGGCCATAGTATCTTCACATCCCTTGTGCCTTTCCTTTCTCTGTCCTCACCAGACCATGGACCTGGGCCTTCAAATGAGCTTGGGCCTTTACCTCATTAAGGACCTATAATAGTAGAGTTGTTAGGTCCTAAGGAGGAATGACTCTCCATACAGGTGTTTCTTTTTTTTCAAAAAAAAATTAATTTTATGGATACAATTTTGATATATGTAATGATCACATTCATCATAGGGCATAAAGATTTTTCAAACAATTTTCTGTTGTGTTCAACCTAAGCTTTGCTGTTTGTCTTGTGGATGAGATGATTTCCCCAAACAGGGTTTTCATGGCTTTAGAGAGCAACAGACAGTACAGGACCTGTGTAGGATCACTGGGACCCCTACAAGCAGATCCCAGGTGTCCCAGTGGGTGGCGCTGTCCCTTTATTTCCCACTACCTTCCTAGCAAGGTGGTGTCTCCTAAGGCTTGGCCAAGATGCAAGAAAGGCATCTATCCTCTGTTCTTGTCCTGTCATCAAAATTTACCCATTTCCCCCCATCCACCTGTTGCATGGTCGAATATATTGGCCACTAACCTAAGCACGTTTGGATGCAGGTCAACTCCGTGCGAGCCAGCTGGTGTCTGCTCCCCTGTAAGAATAGCGTTAACTCTCTTCTCTGCCTACTTTTTCTACCTAGGAGAGTATATATAATTTTCATGTCACTAGATAGCCTTCTAAACTCTGATTTATGTCGCAGCCAGTACCTTATTATTGAGCATTTAAATCATGTCTGAAATTCTGTAAAAATAATGTGGTGATGAAGATGTTTATAACTATGAGCTTCACATGTCTGTAGATAACCTTACAATAAATTCTCATGGATCAAAACAAATGCAACTTGTAAAGCTTTTTATATATATGTCTAAACTATTCTCTGGAGAGGTCCTATCAATTTACCCTCCTGCCAGCATTTTTGAAAGAGTTCTCAGAATCCTTACCCATTTATAAAAGATTATTTTTTAAAATTCCTACTAACTTGGTGAGAAAAGAGAAAACCCACAATATAATTTGTATTTCTTTGTTTAATAATGTAACTCTTTACAAATGTACCTTTATACATTTGCTAAAGATAATTTTATGTTTAGTGGTTGTCTTATTTCCTAGTCGCTGGAACAAAATACCCAAAGGAGGAGCGTTTTATTTGGGCTCAGTTTGCAGAGGTTGCAGCGCAGGCTCTGATGGCTCCCAAGAAGGGCGGCATGGCAGAGGAATGGGGGCTCACCTCTCTCGGTGCCCAGGAAGCAGGGTGAAGGGAGGAGCTGCCCAGGAAGATAAACCCGACCCTTCCAGGCCACGCCCCCAGGGACCGCCTCTTCCGGCCAGACCCCACCTCCTAACACCAAGTCAGCTCTAGCCCCCTTATCCAGTCATCTCTCAGCAGTCCCTGCGATGAGTGCATTGCTGCTCTAGGGGACAGTGGTCAGGTGGGTGTAATCTGGAGACTGACTTTCCTCTTATGCAACCTGGGATAAATTATTTCGTCTCCTTATGCTGTACCAACTCTGAAAGTGACACTACCTGCTTCACAGAGCCTGTATGAAACTAAAGACAATATCAAGTGACAGGTGCCTAGACAGCACCAGACACAGTAATCACCTGAAATAGATCTGTACTCCTGTGTTCTATGTCATCTGTTCTTTTTATTGTCTTCGGGTGAATGGTGGTCTCTTTTTTTTTTGTAGTTTTCAAAAACAGGTACTGCCATGTCAAAAAGCTAGAAGAAAGGACCTTGAAAGTTTTCACCATAAAGAAAATGAGAAATGTTTAAAGAGATAAATCCATTCAACTGCATTTATACACTATGAAATGTGTACATGTATTGAATCATTACAGTGCTAATATGTACAATGTTTATGTATCATTTAAAAATAAGTTTAAACTAATTGAAAGTATAAACTAGCTTAACTCATTATCTGTCATATATTGTAACTTCTCCCCCCAAATTCTGCCTTTTAAATTTGTTCACAGTGAGGAAATATTTGAATACCAAGACATTCAGGCAGAGGAAGGTGCAGTTTGGTTCAGGCTGGATTTTTTTTCCTGATGCTCAGTCATACTGTTAGGAAAGTCACCTTCCTCATCATCAAGAAAGTCTGGTATTAGGGCCGGGGATTTAGCTCAGTGGTTCCAGTGCCTGCCTCGCAAGTGCAAGTTCCTGAGTTCAATCGCCGGTACCAAAAAAAAGAAGAAAGTCTGGTACTGATTTTAGTTACAGATGGCAGAAATGGCATTTTAAACAGGAAAACTTTTTATATTAAAAATCACTATGGTGGAGTAAAATATCTGCTTAATTTATGTAAATAATGATGATGGTGGAGGGATGGGAGGTCATGGCTAATATTTCACTGTTTTCCATTTATCGCTAAATCCAGATTGTCAGCATTGCATTAGTGGTGCAGTGTAAAATTAATTACTTCAACTTGAAAGAAGCTTTTAATTGGAGATCAAGATCGCTGGTAAATTGTGTAGCCATTAAGTGCTACTGCTTCCCCCTTCTTAAAAAGAATATCACAAAAAGAGACTTTTTTGGCCATAAAATCTCAAGTATACAAGTAAAATATTCTCTATATTGGCATATATACATGCAACTAAAAATGAGAATTTTCACCTCAAAGGAAAAGTATACATGTAGAGAACATTATTTTGCTTCATTAAGCAGGAAAATTATCAGAACCACTCTTATAAAACAAATTTTGCTTGAGTTGCCAACTTAATTCAAAAAGCTTTAAAAAATGGGCATATATTCCAGCCCTGTGGTAGATAAACGAGAGTGTGTTGTATTACTGCTACAAGGCTGTGATAGAAATTTCCCATATAAAAGTTTGCTTATTAAAAAAAAAGTTGTTAACAATGCTTACCATTAGGGAATGATGTTGGGGAAAGGAGTAAACAATCTCAACTTCTGATTTGTTTTCCTAGTTTCCTTGTCGCCCAGGCTGGGTTTGAAACCACAGGATCAAGTGATTATCCTGCCTCAGCCTCCCGAGTAGCTGGGACTTACAGGGTTCTGCCACTGCCTCTGCCTTCAACTTCCAAATTTTATACTGTGCTTCCTTATTAGATTTGTCTTTATTTCGTTGTTGTTTTACTTCACGTGTTTTTATTTTCACAGTATCTTGAAAGGAAAAAAAAATTAAGCTATGCTTTCCATGGTAATTACCTGAAGAGTTAAATGCATGGGATGCACAGGGGATTTTAGAGTTGGTTCCAAAGCCTTGAAAATTGTCTTTATTCAAGGGTCCCTATATTTGCAAGTCTTTTCTTCTCCTTTTTCCTCCGTGTGTGTGTGTGTGTGTGTGTGTGTGTGTGTGTGTGTGTGTGTTTTGATTTGTGATGACTGGAAAAGTAAATCCAGAAAAAGATACTGTTTCCCAGAGCAATCTAAAATTTTAAATTGCTGGTTGAGTCCCGGGCCACAGCTGTGATACTGAACTGTAGAAGCCCAAAGGTCACAAAACACAACCGTGGTCGTGGCTTTCAATCATATTATTTCTTTACTTGTAAGCAAAATGCCGTAGAACACTCAGCTTCTAGGTATCAGCTACATCCAGGAATAAAGAACCGGGAGCACTGAGCAGAATGCTTCTTGATTTTAAGCTTCAGCTCCCTTGAATGCAAATAAATATTTCACTGGAAGAATCTAACCTTTCTTTTTTTTCAGTTTTTATTTTTTATTAGTGCATGTTTGTAGTGCATAATGACTACATTCGTCACACGGAGTTGGTGCATGTACATACACAACTTTATTCTTTTTTTCATCCCCTTCCCTCCATCTTAGTTCCCTTCCTATCGGCAAAAGATCTATCTTCCTACTTCCTGTTATCTTTTATTTTGCTCTTTATTTATACTTTGGGATTCTTGTAGAAGAGAAACCCTACAATTTTTTTTGGTACCGGGGATTGAACTCGGGTCCTTGTGCTTGCGCAGCAGGCGGTGAAACCAGAGCTAAATCCCTGGCCCTACCCATGCAATCTTTAAGCTTGTATCTGATTCACTTCACTTAACATTATGGTCTCAAAGCGCAACCATTTTCCTACAAATGGTTCAAATTCACACGATTATCCTTGTTTATGCCAGAGCAGTACTCCACCGTGCGTAAATAGCACGTTTTCTTTATCCACTCATCAGTTGGTGGACATGTGGGCCACTTCCAAGATTTAGCTCTTAAGAACTGTGCTGCTGTGAACGTGGGTGTGCATGGATCGCTGTAACTGGACGTCCTTAAGTCTTCAGGAAGACACCTAGAAGGGGCATGGCTGGCTGTAACCTTTCTATCTCCACTTGCAGGCAACATGAAGGACCGGCTTGCAGAACTCCTGGAGGTGTCCAAGAGCTATGATCAGCAGTTCCCAGACGGGGACGATGACTTCGATGCGCCCCACGAGGACATTGTGTTCGAGACGGACCACCTCCTGGAGGCCCTGTACCGAGACATCCGGGACATCCAGGAGGACAACCAGCTGCTGATGGCCGACGTACGGCGGCTGGGCAAGCAGAACGCCCGCTTCCTCACGTCCATGCGGCGCCTCAGCAGCATCAAGCGCGACACTAACTCCATTGCCAAGGCCATCAAGGCGCGGGGCGAGGGCATCCACCGCAAGCTTCGTGCCATGAAGGAGCTGAGCGAGGCGGCCGAAGCCCAGCAAGGCGCGCGCTCGGCGGTGGCGCGCATCGCGCACGCGCAGTACAGCGCGCTCACGCGCACCTTCCAGCAGGCCATGCAGGAGTACAACCAGGCCGAGATGAAGCAGCGCGACAACTGCAAGGTCCGCATCCAGCGCCAGCTGGAGATCATGGGCAAGGACGTCTCGGGCGAGCAGATCGAGGACATGTTCGAGCAGGGCAAGTGGGACGTGTTCTCTGAGAACCTGCTGGCCGACGTGAAGGGCGCGCGCGCGGCGCTCAGCGAGATAGAGAGCCGGCACCGCGAGCTACTTCGCCTGGAGAGCCGCATCCGCGACGTGCACGAGCTCTTCCTGCAGATGGCCGTGTTGGTGGAGCAGCAGGCCGACACGCTAGACGTCATCGAGTTCAACGTGCAGCAGACGCTGGACTACACCGGAGAGGCCAAGGCGCAGGTGCGCAAGGCCGTGCAGTACAAGAAGAAGAACCCGTGCCGGACCCTCTGCTGCTTCTGCTGCCCCTGCCTCAATTAGCAGGGGCCTCGCAGCCCGGGCCCAGCTGTACCGGAAGAGGGTCTCAGCTCCTTGCGGAAGTCCGGCTTTAGAGAAGGAAGAAACGCCAGGCTCGAGCATAGGAGCCCAGCTCTTGCTTGGAGAGAAGCTGAAACGGTCCAGTGGTTCCTGGGAGAAGGCAGATCCTGACTGACATTGTGTGAGCTCATTAGAGACAGCAGCAAAGTCACATAAAGCACCCATGCTGTCTGTGGGGTCATGTCTGAGACTCGCCCCCTAATGGAGACCCCGGGAGAAGGCAGTGCCTCGTCTGTCGGTGCACAGACTCATTATCCACACGGACATCTGTGCGCCCTATCTGAAAACTTCCTTGGTTCCGTCCGATTCTGAGTGAAATTGACCGTGGGGAAATTGGACTTGTTCCTTCCTGATTCGTCATCTGATGTATGCAATGTGATTCCGGCCTAGAGATAAACCTGTTATTTTTTTTTTCTCAACTCTACTTATTAAAATCACGTTGAACACTTAATATTTTATCTCCTTGACTTTTAATATCTTCTACTAGGATATACTCGGGGATTATTTTTCTAAACATTTTTAAGCACTTAATATTGAGGAAGCACTCAAGTAGAGCTACGAGTCACATTTTATGGATTTTTCACATCAATTATATAAAATTTGTCTTTTTACTTGATTGCATGTGCACATATATATGTAATTGTAAATACTAATATTCACCAACGTGGGTACATAATGGCCAGTTGGCTTGGCTTTACTTTTGTAAGTGTGCTATATAAAGACCAAGAAAAACACTTCTGAGTTTTGGTGTTGGTTTGCTTATTTTGCATTTATCTTGCTCCAGTGTGCATGTCCATAGTTAAGTTTAGGTCAAGACTTTATTTTTAACAACCTTGCCTTGGTTATGTTAGTAACGACAGGTGTTGAAGGCTGAAAATATATACAGACCTAGAGATAATAAAATTATGTTCTTGGAAATAGTTTTTTTAAACTGAATACTATTCTTTTCACACATTAAGATGGAGAAATGCTAAATGAAGTAACCTTATTTTTCAAGTAAGCTTAATTATAACATTGTAAATATCCCGTTTATGCATTTGTATCTCGCCCATTTCATTTGTGTTCAGTTTACTTTTTTAACTATTGTTAAAACTTTTTCTACGTAGGTACTTTGAGGCTACAACATCTGGGTGGAATTCTGACCAAAGCGGAAAAAATGATAAACTCAAGGAATTCATATAAGGGTGTCTTACTTTCTCCTCCTAGCTCCAATAGCTAAGCAAAATCATCACATTTTAGAGCTCTGATTTGATTTGCAAACCTTGTGATGGCCTAAGCCGAATTTGTCATGCTTCCCATCTTTCTCCTGAGCCAACTCTTAGCTCTTTCTACCCCACACTTAATGCGTGAGTAATTTTTAGTCATATCTCTCAGGACCTCCAGAAGGTGGAATTTTCAGAAGAGGAGAAAGAGGAGTCCGTAACCTCGTGGAGGTTCACTGCCGGACCTACTTGTAACCAGGAGAATCTGGCTCTGTACTTAGTTTTAATTTCATGGTTCAACATGAGAATTGTGGAAAATGTGTCCTACTGTGCTCTCCTCAGTTTTTTTCCTATTTTCTCTCTCAGCTGACCCAAGGAACATATTTCCCTTTTGACTTAATTCCTTTTCCCTAAGTGAGGGGATAAAATCTCCTTGCACCTCCACTGCCAGTTTTCATTGTAGATAAGAGATACTGCAAATGAACACTGTCAGCTGCTTTCTGCAAGAAGTAATAGTTCATAAACTTGACTAAACCCTAAAACATTTTCTTTGCTGCACACCATCATAAAAGTAAATGAGTTTCAGGTTCTGTGTATTTTAATTCCTCATTTTACCTTAGAGAATCAGAGACTGCACTTTGCTAAGAGAAGGAGTGGACTGTTGTCTTTGGAAAAGCATAACTTTTCTTCCTGTTGTCGTAACCACCTGAACTGGCATAGTGGCTAAGGGTACAGATTCTCAACTCCAGCCCTGAGGCATGAGTCCTGCTCTGCTGCCTACTAGCTGTATGAAGTGGGTGCATTACTTAAGCCTCAGTTTCCTCATCTGTATAATGGGGACAATAGGACCTACCTTATGGCCTTGTTGTCAGGAGTGAATGACTCTAAATGTAAAAGCATAGAAAAGGTACCTGTTACTACTAAGCGCTATGTTCACTGTTGCTGCTACAGAACTTTTTTTTCACCAGAAACTCATGTAAGTTAATAGGTGTTAAGTTTGGAGGGAAATAATTTATTCTTCAGTAAATATCCTTTAATAAAATGGAAAAAGAAAACAAGATTCTATCTTCTCTGAGATTAGGGCCTTTTTCCCCTATAGTGATAAAATCGTTTTCACAGTGGTGTTTCAATTCCTTTGCATAACCAAACATGATTTGAAGAAGTATCTTCCACCACAGACATGTAGCAGAAGGGAGCTGTTGTGTTCTGCTTAATTTTAGCAAGTGCTCTCTCCTGATTCCCCCCAGGATGTGAGTCAGAAAGTGCTAGATGGAGCCCTGGGAAGTTATGGAGCCTGGATCCTAGACCCAGGGGAAGACATCACCTGGCCCACATCCTGCCTTGTGCCCAAGCCCACCTGGCTCTGACTGCCATGCCAGGCAGCCAATGAAATGCCAGCTTTTTCCAGGCTCACGGAGAAATGCTGAGGGTTGGCTTTCCCTGACCCTGTGACACTCACTTGCAAACTCTGAAAGGTGACTGGGCAAGAGGAAGACCATGTGGCAATTCTGTAAATATCATACACTAAGATCTTTTTTTGGGGGGGGGGGTACCGGGGATTGAACTCAGGTCCTTGCGCTTTCGAGGCAGGCAATGGAACCACTGAGCTAAATCCCTGGCCCAGCTAAGATCATTTATTGTGTGAAATGAGAGAACCAATTACAAAGAACAATGGATCCTTAACAGCAGAAGGTGAAGACCTTTAAAACTACTTTAACACTTACAGTGACTGCTTACAACCAGCCAGATGCCCAACCTGACAGTGATGGCAAAGCCAGGTTATAGGTGGTGACAACTCCAGAAATGTCATAAATAGGAAAGGTGCTCATCTAACATGTTGGTGACCAAGATACTAGAATATTTGAAAAACTGATCATTAAAAAATTTGAATTGTGACATCATAGAAGTAATTTTATGGCCTTTGAAGACAATAACTTGGAAAAATAGTAGTATTCTTTTCCCAGCAATTCATTTATATTTATTTTAAAAATAACACCTGTACTTTACGGTTAAATGTCATGTGAAAATATTTTTTAAACTGTACCATATATAGTTAATAGTTTGAAAGGAATCTACTGAAGATTGTGTGTATCTAATAAAATAAGGAAACAATAGTCTTGGGTTTTAGGTATAAGTCTTCCCATTCTATTTTCTCCCATCAGACATATTTTCCATTGTTTTCTTTGAAATATGCAAAGTATCTACAACTGCAGCATGCACTTCATTCATTTGTAATCAAGATTTGAAATATCCAATTGTCACCAGAGTGACAGTTGACTTGCTTCTGATAGCAGAACTGAAAAGTCATTGTGATTGATATAATGTGAATGAATAGGATCTAGAATGTAACTTCATCATCACATAAATGCTGAGTGTCTTTATTACCATGTTGAAAGAATGGACAAGTGTTCTGATGCACTAGAAGCTTTTGTTGCAAAGGTTTTATGTTTAGCGGTATGATAAAGGTTTTCCGACCTGGCTTTCTGAATGAGATTACAGAGGATGCTTTAAAACTAGCAATATCCTACACTATGGAAAGTGAGAAACAAGTTTCCGGTATTGCCATTTTTTAATGCTTAATGCTTATATTAAAGTGTATTTTCCATCCTGTTTTAATTTTAAGCATCTGTCCAAGCCACTCCCTGAACATCTTCTATTTTTCTGATACCTCAACGTTTTCATGGTCTACAGCCAACTGCTGAGACGTCCATTACTCTGCATCCTCCTAGCATCTAACAATATCTGATACAGGTAAAAACAATAGGGCAGGTCCAGCTGGGTGTGGCTCAGGGGCTGAGTGCCTGCCTAGCACCTCAAAAAATAAAAAATATCAGAACACGCAAAATTACATAAAGGGACCCGGAAGGAAGCTCCCCTGCCACCATCCCAAGCTCCTAGGGCAGAGAAGCTGAGCTGGTCCCAGCACCCGGAAGGAAGCTCCCCTGCCACCATCCCAAGCCGCTCAGGTGCCAGAAGCACCCCCCGCCCCCGGAAATGAGAAGACACGTGAACAAGTCTCAAAAACAGACTTCTGGATCACCTACAGCAACCCCAAAGGGAAACGAGATGGAACAATCTGATACTCAACCACCTGGACTCTCTGAACTGGCAACAAAAGAGGATCTGGGGAAAATGAAATCAGAAATAATTACTCAGATAACAGCAAAGATTTTGCTCATGGTGCAAGACATGATTAATAAATCTAGAGAGGACACAGATAAAAAAAATAGAGGATCTGAGGAACATGATGGAATCCCAACATACGAAACAAATGGAATCCATAAAACAGATGCAAACAGATTTCCAGGAGATTAAAAACTCCATCGAAAGTCTGCGCAGCAGAATGAACCAATGTGAGGATAGAATTTCAGATATACAAGAAAAGATTGCAATTAGTGACCAGCAAAATTACATAAAGGGGTGATTGAACAATACAATGAATGTTTAATTGCAGTAAAATACACAGAATCATTAATCCTCCTCAAAATACCCTCCCTCACTTGGAGCACACTTATCCCATTATTCTTGCCACTTTCTGAAGCAAGCCTGAAAGTCTTTTTTTGTGAGTGTCTTTAGGAGGTGTGACAAAAAAAAAAAAATACAGTGAATGCTACCGCTGAGTGCCATTCAATGGAAAGGGAAGCTTGTAAAAGCATTACAGTGTGTTCACATCCACCTTGTCCCCTGGACCTGGCACCAGGCAACTTCTAGCTCTTCTCCAAAGTCAAAATAACATGTGTGTTTCCTTTCAGGATGGCAGGGCTGCCTGAGAGCTGCAGCCCAGGTGTGGCAAGAGGATGGCAGTCTGTATCCCTACCTGAGGAAAAGATCCAAATTCAAAATTTAAAGTATAATTTCTACAGGATGCGGATCACTTTTACAGCATTGTAAAGCTGAAAAATAAAAAATTGAACCACAGTAAGTCAGAATCATCTGTACTCATTCAACAAGACCTCCTCATCCCCATAATTTCCAGCAACCACCATTCTCCTTTCTCTCAGTGGGAATTTGACTATTCTTTGTAGAAGTGGAAATTGTACACTACTTGTTTTTTTGTGTCTGACTTGTTTCATTCAGTAAAATGTCCTCAGGGCTGATCCATGCTGTAGCATGCAGCTGAATTCCCTCCCTTTCTAAGGCTGAAGAATATTGCATTGTGTATATATTCACCACATTTTGTTTGCCCTTTTACCCATTAATGGACATTTGCGTTACTTGGACCCTGTGGCTATTGGGAATAACTTAGAGCTCTGGGTCAGCTGCCTCTTGTTGGGATAAAACCCTGGCTCCTTCGAGAGGTTGTCAAAGGCCCTGCAGGATTCAGGTCCTGTATACTTTCAGCCTCATCCTGCCCTTTTCATGGCAGGCTCCTCTTGTTCAGCTCCAGACTTTCCGGAGGGTTGTTTCCCTCCCAGACCACTTCTCTTCACTGGACCCCTGTGCTTGTGGTGGTCTCTTGAAAAGCAGACTCCAGGAAGGGATTCAGTGGGCAGCAATTTTATTAAGGGAAATGGTGGTGAGAGAAAATGGAGACGAGAATGGGTTGAAAGCACTGTTCCACTCCAAGGCAGGCCTGCCCCAATAAGAGGAGAGAGGAGGAAGGCACAGCAGAAGTGACCCAGACTTCCTGGAAAGTCTTTGAGTGACCATCACAGGCAGCCACCTCCTGGAAGACAAGAGGATTTCAGAGCATGCCACCACCCCACACACACACACTCAGTTCTGCTGTGGTAGAAGGAGCTCCATGAGGTGGCTTCCTATGGCTGGTGTTGTCTCTCCTCATCTTCATAATGTTTTGGCTCAATTTCAGAGATTTCTGTCCAGTCAGTGGGCTCCATTGCTTTTGGGCCCATGGTATGGTAGAAACATCATGGCGGAAGGGCATTGAGGAGGAAAGTCACTGACCTTATGACAACCAAGAAGCAGGGAGGGTTTAAAGAACCAGAGAAAGACAGGGGGGCCAAGGACAAGAATACACCCTTCAAGGTCACATCCCCAGGGTCCTACTTCCTCCAACCTGGCCCTGCCTCCTAACAGCACATTCAGCTATGAACTCCTAGGTGGGTTGAGTGAGGTTGAGCCCTCAATTCATGAGTCTTGGGGAATACTGTATATTGAAATTGTAACAACAACCAGCAGCTTCTTGTTTGTTTTGGGGTCTTAGCAGTTTATGTAGCATCTTTTATATAATACGCTTTTTGACATTTGTATTCTCAATATAGAGATAAACACTTGGACTTTGTCTTCTTCTGAGTGGTATTTGTATACCTTTGCGAAGGTGTGTTTTTACAACACCAAGCACAATATGGACACTGCCCCCCTTCCAGTGGAAGATCTGTGTTGTGATGCAGGGCCCAGCAGGGGAGGTAGTTAGTGTCCTGGGTGGCACCCAGGGTGGGACTTGGTGAGGATAAGGACAGGGGATTAGAGACAGCTCCTGGGGGGAGGCAGACTTAGACCGTTTTCTGTTGCCATAACAGAATACCTGAGACTGGGTCACTGATAAAGGAAACAGATTTATTTAGCTCAGGGCTTTGAAAGCTGGAAGTCCACCATCATCGCTGTCATCTGAGTGGGTTCAGATGAGGGTCTGGCACTCTTCCCTGGCAGGAAAATGGAAGGGAAGTGCGCGTGAGCAGAGAGTGAGGGGACAGAGGGGGCCGTGTGCTTTCTAACAACCCGTTCTCAATATCTAATCCAGCCCTGAGAGAGAACCAACTCCTGCAAGAAAGGAATGAATCTAAGATGGTGCCATCCCATGACCCACGCTCCTCCTAACACTGCCTGGGCTCCACGCCTCGAGTGGGTCCTGTTGGGAACAGACAAATTCAAACCAGAACAGAGGGGCCAGGAGGACGGGGTAGGGGTGGGGCTGAGAGGGCTGAGCAGAGAGAGTGAAAGCCTGAGGCCGCAGCACTGAAGCCGCAGCCCTGGGAGCAAACAGAAGCTGGGAGTAGATGCTGGGAGGTAGAAGCCGGCAGAAACATCTCAGGAAAGGGACAGATGCAGATTGGATGAAAGAAAGTTGGAAAACTTAGTTTGCTCTGGAAGCAATTTTTCCCATTCGATTCCTCCAATGATATAAAAATAAGATTAACTTTTTAAAAAAGATTTGGGGTGCTAGGAACATAGCTCAGGGATAGAGTGCATACTTAGCAGGTGCAAGGTCCCGGGGACAAAAGAATAAATTTGAGGAAAATGTGTGTGCTCCGGTGTGAGCAGGACACAGTCCTCTCTGGCTGGCAAAGTACGTAGCTACCCGCGCCTCTTCCTAAGCGGCTGAGTCAGAAGGACAGCTTTGGGCTTAGTACTACAATGCCCTGGATCATAAACTGGTGTGTGTGACAGTGGCCTGAGATGCCACAGCCCATGCCTAAGTATGTCAGGGCACCCCAGCCACCTCCCCCCAGGCAGACCCCTTAGAAATCCATAATGCTAGCAGGATGTGGAGGTGCACACCTGTAATCCAGGCACTCTGGGAGGCGGAGGCAGGAGGAGCCTCAGTTTGGGCCAGCTTGGGTAATTTAGTGATTTAGCAAGACCTTGCCTCAAAATTTTAAAAATAACAAAGCCTGGAGATATAGCTTAGTGTGAAGGCCTTGAGTTCCATCTTGAATACTGCAAGAAGAAAAAAGGAGAGGGAGGAGGAGGAGGAGGAGGAGGAGGAGGAAGAGGAGGAGGAGGAGGAGGAGGAAATCCACGTGCTTATTGAGCATGAAGTGTTGCCTGTGTGTTGTGTGGGAAGGAGCTGACAGCCATTCCCTCCCTGCGGGACCTGGGAGAGAAAGGAGGATGTGACCTGCCCTGAAGTCCTCCTGTGACCCCACAGGTAGGGCCAAGGCACCTCTCCACAGGCGGGGTGCAGCTCCTTCAACACCTGGGTTCGCCCAAATCCAACAGAGGCTCTCCAGGGAGAGAGAGCAAGTCCAAGCAATGGCAGCCCTAGATAAGAAGAAATTCTCTACCCTGCACCCAACAAGGACAGGACTTCCGCTTGCCCCAGGAATGTTTGGGGAATTCATTCTTTTGCCTTGCCCTTTAGTTTACCCTGAGCTGATGCACCGGGAAAGGCGGGACAGATGAGGTAATGTGGTCTCTTCCTAGCCTCCTCCACACCTTGTAATCTGGTTTATGGGAGAAACCTGTCAAACAAGAAAGGCTGGCTGGTGGTAAGATGTTAGAACATGCATTTAAGTGGAGAAAGTAAACAGTCTTCTCATGCTGCTACCCATCCTGAGGTGGCAGCAGGACTCTCTGCACTGGCCTTTGTCAACAGACACTGCTCATTTAACGACCAACTTCCGGTCCTATGACCAGGTCTTTAAGTGAATTGGTCACCGAGATGGGAATTGCATATAGTATGTACATTACCATATTCAGAACAAAGTAACGGACAAAGGAAACTCCAACTTGATGAGGTTACTTTTATTTGCATAACTCTTACATGTTATCATGTAATGTATAACAGAACATAAAACTACAGTCCTGTACTTTACAGTGCAATCAGCACAAATTACAGTACTGTATAAAAAGGTGTGCTGTACAAAAAAAGACACTGAGGCTCCATAAAGAAGATGTACACACCTGTAAAAACAAAAGACAGCTCATAAGACCACAGGTCGTAAGTCTGAATAGCACGCCCTGGTCATAAGGTGGAAAACTCATTATACAGGTAGGTCGTTAAAGGAGAAACATCTACATTTGAAGTAATTGCAACAAGTTATTGTTTTCAAAAGAAACCAGAGCCTCAGTCGAAAAGGAGACCTACCTTCTCACCTCGATGGGTTTCAGTTACTAAGGTTACAAATTGACTAACACCAGGCATGCCTGGGATTATATCCTCTGGAGGCTGAAGCAGGAGGATTGCAAATTCAACTTTAGCCCGGGCAATTTAGCAATTAAGTGAGACCTTGTCTCAAATTTTAATAAATATGGCTGGAGATGTAGCTCATTGGCAAGGCCCTGGCTTTAATCCCAGTACTGTAAAGAAACAAATAAAAATAAAATAAAATAAATTTTTAAAAAGAAACAAATAAAAATAAAAAAATACTAGCAAGTGATGCATATCTGTAATGTCAGCAGGATTGTGAGTTTGAGGCCAGCCTGGGCAATTCATCACAATCCTGTCTCAAAACATGCTAATGCACAGCTGTAATCCCACTATTCTAGAGGCTGAGGCAGGTAAGTTTGAGGCCAGCCTGGGCAATTCAGCAAAACTCTGTCTCAAAATAAAAATAAAGATAAACAAAGAAAATACATAAAAAGTGGGAACATGGGGCTGGGGATGTAGCTCAGTGATCCCCAGGTTCAATTCTCAGTATTGGGGGGTGGGGTGGGGGGCTGGTAGAAGGCTCTGAAGGAGGGAAACCTTTCCTTTCTAGATGGACAAAAAAGACTTAAAATACACTCTTGGGGAGCAGAATAAATAGTCCAGTGGTATGATTGAGTTTTAATTATAAAATAAATGTAGGGAAGGAAGCCTTTATATTCATTTGCATATTAATCTATTTTCATTTTACTCGGTTTATAAAAGATAAAGGGGTACTCATTTTCAGTCTGATAAAATACACATACCATTCTTCTTTGTATTCTTATTGTATTACCCTATAATAGACAGACTGAGAGAATGGCAATATTAATTTCACTGAGTCCATTGTTTCTTTCCTTCGTCTGTTTTTGAATCAGGATCTTGCTATGTAGTCCAGGCTGGCCCTGTACTTGTGGAGCTCCTCCTTCCTCAGCCTCCCAAGTGGTGGGATTACAGGCGTGTGGCGCCACGCCTGGCAGAAGAAAAATTTAAAAACATATATATATTTCTTTTTTCATTTTCAAAACTGTCACAGAGGGGCTGGGCCGCGCCGGGCGCGAGGGTAACAGAAGAGCTCCGATAGCAGGGCCTGGCGCCCGTGCCCGCCCTGGGGCCCTGCCAGTGGCGTCTTGTCCCCTGTCCCTGTCCCCTGTCGCCCTGAGGCGACACTGACTGAAATGCAGAGCATGACCAGTTACGTCCTGGGTAGCTGGGAGATGGGAGCCATAGAGCAATACAAAGCCTCTCTCTCCCCTGCCCCAGGTCCCTCACATCTCCGTAAGGCGTCTCTCAGAGGGGATCCAGAACTGCGTGAAAGCATCTTGCTACAAACAGCATTGGCTGACTTCACAGGGGCTCACCCACTAACTCTGTTCTTCGGAATCCAGAAAAACAGCACCTTTACGTATCTAAATGTACAAGAAAAGCATTTGGCAGTTCCCTGTGTAAGCCGACAGAGGGGGCTGGAAAAATAGAATCAAGTCTGAAATGTTTTTAATTGACTCCTCTAGTGTTATGGATGTAGGCCGGTACTGTATCAAACCTATGTGAATGGAAAATATCTTTACCTGCTTTTTGATACCTGGTACAACCAGGCTTTATTAGGCACTTTTCTTTTCTTTTCTTTTTTTTTGTTACCAGGGATCAAACTCCAGACCTTATACTTGCACAGCAGGTGATGAAACCACTGAACTAAATCCCTGGCCCCCTTATTAGGTACTTTTAATGATGCAACTCTATAATATTTTTGGTTCAGATGATGGTTAAGAAGCTAATTTTTAAAATGGTGCTGGATACCATAACAGTAACACATTTTTGTGTTGTTTTTAATTTTCTTTTCCTTTTTAAATAATTTTGTTCAGATGACTTCAGAACCTGGAAATTTTATATTTTTACAATATTTAAAATTTCAATATAATATATATATTGGGGGGGGCTTTAGCTGTGCTGTCAACTTTGGAAAAAACATGCCAGCTTAACATGTTGAGATGGTATAGTACATAAATTACTATTGATCTAGAAACAAACTGAATTTTTTTCCATTTGTACAGGGGCAATCCACTGTATTAAATATGTAAGGTCTTACCTATATGGGTTTGACTACAGACACTAATAAAGTATTCTCTAAATAATAATCCTGAGTTTCTAATCCAGGAAACAAGCCCTGACATGTACCAAATATAGTGACTAAGGATGCACTATGCTGTAGGAAATGTTATCATCCAAAGATTTGATTTCTGCCTTTCAAGAATTCTAAGGCTAGGCCAGGCATGGTGGTGCACACCTGTGATCCTAGCACTGGGGAGGGTGAGCCAGGAGCTGTGCCAGGAGTTCAAGGCCAGCCCAGACTACATAATAAACTCAAGACCACCCTGAACTACATAGCGAGATCCTGTCTCAAAAATCTGAACAACAGCAACAACAAAAGAATTATAAGGCTTATTCAGTCCAAGTCACTTGCTATGGAGGATAACAGTTCTTAGTGTGGTCAAAGTTAGGACTGAAAGTCTGTCAAGGAGGAATCCGAGAGAAGTCTCCTCGATGATCCAAAGGGTTGAATACAGGAGTTTTGCCATTCTTCTAGACAGAAATGGGCAATTTGAGTATTTACATTTGTATTTTTCAAATTTTTGTTAGCACATCTGTAGACATTATCACCTACTCAAGAAGACTAGAGGGCATGCAATCATTTACTGGGCTTATAGAGTCCTGAGAGATTGTTACTGGTTATCCTGAAATTCCCACAGAACACAGGGCTTCCAGACTCAGCTGTAAACGCAAACTCTCTTTGTCACTCACTAACCTGACACGTCCGGGTGTTAGCACATTGTCAGCTGCAGTCTTGATCTCATCTAGCCCCAGCCACCATCACAGTATGAGAAGCTCAGCTCCAAGAATTACGTTGTCAGTTGATCCCATCCAAGGGTAGAAGAAACAGGAAAGGGAGGGATAGCAACAAAGTCTTTTCTCTCCCCAAGGCTCTGATTTTAACACAGGGAGAATTTTCCTCAGGAACCCCAGCCGAACTTCCTGAATGTTTCATTGGCCATAACCGGACCAAGTGCTACTCTGTGTCCCTCCCCTCACCACCTCCATGTTGACCAAAGAGGGGAGATGATGACAATTACTGGTATAGACTAATGATAATTACTGGAGATGGGGACGTGTGTCTACCTTCCCTGACATCAAGAGTTCTCTGGCCACTGCTGGCTGAAGTGAGAATTCCTTTGGCAAGGAGAAAGGGGAAGAACTGTTGGATAAGCAACTAACACCGACTGCCACAGGGGCTGACCCCACACCAGGCACCGGGGTAGATGCCTTCCCTGCAACATTTCACTCAATTCTTACGTTTCTCTGACATGGCTATTACTATTCCCCTGAAACACAGAACATGAAACAAACCAGAGCGAAAGCGGTTAAGTAAATGTCCTACCCAGCTGGAAAAAAATTAGAATTTGAATAAGTCAATTGATTGGACAGTTTAAACAATCCCTTTTTGTTATTATTATAGGCAGCTAAGTTAGATAAAAATTAATAATACAGTCAGAGAGGGACTGGGCTCTCAGGGAAGTCAGTGAAAGGTGGCGACATCAGAATTGTGGCTGGAGGCCATCTGGAGAAGGCCAGGCCTCCAGATTAAAGTCACAAGGGCAATGCTGCCCTAGGGCATGAGTGGCAATTTGAGTTATCCTGGAGGTGGTACCACCCTTTTGGGATTTCCCATAGAAATAGGCCATTACTGAATCTCTCATGAGGGGAGAACCATTCTCTTCCCCCCAAGACTAGGACTACTAAAAGTAAGACGAGTGACAAGACTGAGGCTATAGATTACTGAATTCCACAGATTTCCACCTCCCAAAATACATAAAAGATCCCCAGTTCCCAAATGTGTGTGCCTCATTCCTTGGAACAGTGCAACCTACATCTCAATAAATCTTCCCCACTCAACCTCCACTGTTCCTCGGAATTCATTCTTCAATTTCAGGGAACACAAACTCAACACATTGGACATCTAGCAGGTTAAGTGCTGTATTTCTCCTATATCATTACATACTGCTTCTTGTTTTAACTATGGTTCAGAAAAATTATTACTACCATAATGGCACAGTTATGGACAAAAGACTAATTTACATTCTCCTTATGATATTGGGTATGTATATACCAGGTTTTGTAAAAGTTGGAATAAAATGTAAATTCTATACATAGTTAAATAGAATATTCTGTCATCAAGGACCTATTTCTTGGTGGCACGTAACTGTAGTCCAAGCACTTGGGAGGCTGAGACAGGAGGAACACAAGTTGGGGCTCAGCCTGTGCAGCTTAGTGCCTTAGTGAGTAATCTCAAAAATAAAATATAAAAGGGCTAGAGATGTATTTCAGTGCAAATGCATGCTCTGAGTTCAATCTCCAGAACTGAAAAAACCCCTATATTTCTAAAGATATTATATACTTTAATTTTTCTTATAATAAACAAGGACACACAAAGCGAGAACATTTCTAATGTCTACTTTGAAACCTTCCTAGTTTTGTACCCTCATATTTCTAAGAGTAACTTATAGTTTATCATTACCTTTACAACTTTATGTGTTGTGGGCAGACAGAATTTAGGGGGGAATTTGAGGGTGTTAGGCAGAGAAAAGTAAGTATTGGAAAAACTAAAAGACTGGCAGAAAACGGTTCCCTATCATCAAGGGACAGAGGAGCACAATTTAGTGTGACAGATTAATGGAGAAGATTAGAGAGGTTATAGAAGAACATTCGTATTCATCTACATTGCTTAAACTTCATACACTTTTACATGCTGAATCTGTTTTAGAAAAGATGGTTCATTCTGCAAAGATACAACAATCACAAAGCCAAGGACTTTTCCTGAAAGTTGCTTGCAACAGCAGCTGTCCTCTTCCAAAGGGAATGATCCAAGGGACAGCAGCCAAGATGGCCTCGGCAGGGCCAGTCCATGTACAAACTTGCACACATCATCTCCCTTTTACTACGTTCTTTAGAACCAACCGCTACTCATGGGGTGAGGAATTAGCCTCCCCCTGTTGAAGAGAGCAGTAAGCTTTTATGGACATATTTTCTTAAACCGCCACACAATGTGTAAAGGGTGTAACGGCTCAAATAAGCACACATACAGTGCAGTGCAATTTAAATAGCGTGACCACTTCTCTGTAAGAAGCAAGTCAGAAGCAGTTTCTGAAACGAAGTCATTTGGATGTCACAAAATCTGTCTTAACACTGACATTTACTCTGTGTCAACAGTAACACACACCAGTGCACAGTGCTTTTCATACTTTGTTTCCTCAAGAGAGTGTTGGTCATGCCTTGTGGTTTGCAGCCTCTTTTGAACATTTGTTTGCTTGTGTTGGGGGAACTGCCGCCATCTTGTTGACAGCATCCTGAGGCAGAAGCCAGAGCTTAGATCCTAACTCCCTTTGCAGCTAGGACCAGGGATGGTGACTCCTGTTCTTCCATTCGTCCACACCCACGGAAGTGTAGATCTGGAGAACAGCAGCCCCGCCCAGAATCCAGTTTCCAGTCAGGCTGACATGATGGGCTGTGACGCTGGTCTCCACCTCCGGGCTCTGCTTTCTGCTTAGGGGGCCTCTCTCTGCCTTGCCTTCCCTAATCCTTCATCACAGCACTCCCAGCTTCTCAGTCTCAGAACTTCCCTCACCTATTATTGCACTTAAGCAAGCACGCACACGAAGTCAGTGGTGCAAAACCATAATGATTTTATGATGCGCACAGACTCTGTGAATCAGAAATTGGAAACGGGAGCAGTAGGGACAACCTGACTGCCGTGTGTAGCTGGATGTTTAGCTAAAGGGTGCACTGGTGGGCTGGGGGCGGGACTCCCCTGCAGGATCCCTGGCTGGTCAACCCTAGTTACTGGTTGAGGGACAACCCTTGGACAACCATATGTGGCTACTGGGGCTCCTCCCAGGCGGAGGTTAGAATCCAAGGGCGGGCATCTCAAGGCCGTGAAGTACAGCACCTTTATGATCCAGCCCTAGAAGGCACATGACACCACTGCCATGGACCCGCGCCTCTCCGGGCTCTATGGGGAGAACCCAGCGTGTCCACCCATTAATGGGAACAGAGTCAGGCTCCGCCAGAAGGAGGGACCATGGGAAGGGAAATACTCTTGCGGTACTCTTTGGAAAACTCCAAGCTGGCGCACCCTAGATTGACATCGCCTCTCTCAGTTACCTGTAACTCAGGCCAGCTTTCGTTCCGGGCCCATCCCTGAACAGTAGTCAGGGTTGTTGAGAAAACATTTACTACATTCTGGAGGCAGCGGAAGAATTGCCCTGAGGCAATTCTAAGGGGTGCCCTAGGAGGCTGTGTGGCTCAGAACTGTCTCACACTAGAAGTTTGTTGAAAGCTACATCTGGGATTAAACAAAATCTCCCCCCAAACAGGGTCCCCCCGAGTTGCAGAAGACCATGGAGGGCGTGGTGGAGGGACTGGTGGCAGAGCTCTGCGATGCCCCTGGAAAAACAGGCAGCCTGAGCGGGAAGCCTCTTCCCACGTGTGAGTCTGGAATTGGGTTGCCGTGGCCTAAGCTTCAAAACGAGGGTTCGCACACCTACTGTGCAGACTCGCTGAGAAAATGGAATCAGGGATGTGCGTCAAGAGCTGTTGTCGCGCCAGTGGAGGCGTGGACCGTGTGTTATCCTACAGGACGCCTCCAAGCCCAAGCCGGGCGGAGTTCAAACGCCCCATTTTCTCCCAGCTACCTGGGCAAGACCTGAGAGTTTGCGCTGGTCCTGGTTCTTGTGGGCTTCCTGGGGCCTACGGGGACCCCGCGCGCAGAAACCACGCCGAGGGCGGGCACAGGCCACCAACAGCCCCGGGACACCTCAGGATTGGGCTAGAACTCGCCGAGGCGGGCCCCCCACTCCTGTATCCGGCTGGGTCTGCAGACGCCAGAGGGGCGCAGGGGGCCAGGGCACGGCCCAGGTCTCCTCTCTCGGGCCCTGGCTCCCCGCCGCGGCACGACACCTGGGCCCTGGCTCCTGGGAGGCGTGAGCGGGACGAGCCCCGGGAGCGGATCCCGTGCAGAGGGGAGGAGAGCATCGCGGGGCAAACGGGGCAAAGTGCACGCAGGGCCTGCGGGGCCGTGCGCGGGCGGGGAAGCCAGCGGGCAGGGCGCTGGGGGTCGCGGCGTGCCCCGAGGCCTTGACACAGATTTCCCCAGATCTTCCTTCGCGTGTGCTTTGTGCCACAGGCTGAGGAAAAAAGCGGCCCCGCAGGTGCCAAGACTCAAGGCCTTTGTTGCCGCCCCGGCAGCCCTTGAAGCGCAAAGCTCGCGACGCTCCGGGCTCCGCTCCTGCCCTACCGGCCCGGCACCGGCAGACTTCTGGCCAGGAACACGAAAGTCCGCTCGAGTGTTTGTTGGCGGCGCCCGCGCGCCTCGAAATTGAAAGCTGAACTGGCGGAGCCCGAGACCTGCCTCGCGAACCGCCCGGGCCAAAAGCGCGCGGTTCGGCTGCAGTTGCCTTCGCCACCGCCAAGGGGCCCGGGACAGGCGCGGGCGGCGGGAAGCCGAAGGAGAGCAAGGAGCCGTCCAGCCCGGGCAGGGGAGGCTGGGCGAGGCCCGGGGTTCCTCCGGGAGGGAGCGGAGGAGGCGTCTGCCTTGTAGGAAACGTTGTAAGGGAGGTGTGCGGCTGTACCAGGATGGCCGAGTGGTTAAGGCGTTGGACTTAAGATCCAATGGACATATGTCCGCGTGGGTTCGAACCCCACTCCTGGTAGTTGCGTTTTCTTACCCGTAAAAGCCAGTACTTCGCTGTTTTTAAACAAGTTCAAACCTCACCGAGCACAACGTGCTCGGAAGAACGAGAATCCTTTTCTTTTTCTGGCGGAGACGAGCGCTGCCCATGCAGTGCCAGGCCTTTCACCGGGAAGGGCCGGGCGGGCGGCGGGTCCAGCTTTTCGGGCTGCCCCTTGCGGAACGGGAGGCGGCCGGGGTAGGGAGGGGAGGCTCGAGCTCACCCGGTTCGCGGGGCCAGGCATGCACGGGACGGGCGAGGCTGGCTCTCTCTGGGGCTGCACGCTGGCCTCCGGGAGCCGCTTTGCTTGCAGGCTCGGAGTTGTCAAATACTGACAGCCTGGCCCCCCCTCCCTCCCTCTCTGTCTCTCTCTGTCTCTGTCTCTGTCTCTCTCTCTCTCTCTCTCTCTCTCTCTCTCTCTGCAAAGAACCCCTCGCCCCTTGAATCGTTTGGAAGACAAGAATTACATGCCCCACAGGGCCCTTAAAATTAGGAAATTCACCTGGATGATTTACGACCTACAGTCCAGGACCCCTTCAGTCCCTCATTGCGGGGGTCATATTCTTCACAGCCAGAATCTCCCGTTGGAATGCATTGTATTTACTGCTCGTCCCCTTAGACTTCTCCGGTAAGGATCCCAGCCTCGGTCTCTTTCAGGACCTTGAACTTCTGAAGTTTCTAAGGGTGGACAGAGGCTTGGTCTGTCTGTCCGTGCCCGAGGGGTGGGCGCGCTGCAGGAAATATTTTTTTTGGGGGGTGGGAGGTGTTGCTTTATTCAGTTAGAATAATTTAATCGATTAGCCCGAGCTTGGTCTCGCCTTAAAAACCCAGCGGTTATTATTATTATTATTTTTATTGAAAAGCAGACCTATTATATTAGACTCCATGAAAATTCTTAAAATAAAAATTTTGAAGCTAAATTTGATCCTTTGTAGGTATGCCATCACTAAGCTTATAATGACTAATAATTATTTTACAACAAAAAGTTATTATTTTGAATTATAAATTAAAAGAGGTAATGGGTTTATGAACATTCTGTGGGCTTGAGCAAGTTGTAAGTTAACTTAAAATTGTTTATTTTTCACTGGACTTTTTACACACAACTCCAGGGAAAAACTGTTGCCGGTACATTTGAACAGTGACACCTACTGGTGAATTTGAGGCAAATTAATTTGTCAAATATTGCTTTTTTCTGAGAAAATTCTGATGTTCCACAGTTATTGTATGTAGAAGCAGGTCGAGGGTATAACTACCCAGCCCAATCAGATGACTTTTTTGCTCGCAATTGTTGATGATAAATCTGCCATCAAAAAGAATCCCAGGTTGCTGATATAATTTGTAAGAGCCATTGTTTTAATTGTATGAATCGAACATTTATCTCTCTGCATCATCTTTGCTTCAACTTAAGATTTTTTTCGAACTCTGAACCTGGCCATGAAGTTGAAAGGAAATGGGTATCCAGATGACCCCTCAGTTAAAACATAGAAATCGTGCTCAGTTTGAGAAATCCGGAACAAGAAGCTCAGTAGTGTGCTGGAACTTGGAGGCTTTAATTAATTTCCTTTGATTTTCATTTCAACTTTAAATACAGTTCTACTTAGTCCATGACCAGTGACCAAATGGAATACATGCCATGTACCTCACCCAGTTGCTAACTCGATCAAATGGAATAAAGTCAATCTGTTCCATTTCAAAGATGCCATATAAGAAATTAAGAGTATAGAGCTAGGTGTGATGGTATGAGCCTGTAATCGCAGCACTCTGGGAGACTGAGGCAGGAGGACCAAAAGTTCAAGCGCTGCTACAGTGGACTTAAGAGAATCAAGATTCAGAAGTCCAACGAGGCAAACCCTCAAATAGTTTTGGAGTCATCTCTCTCTGGGTAGGGTACACCGTATCCTTGTGCAATTCAAACCTCAAATTCATCTTTGGGTGTAGGTTGCATTTTTAGCTGTTTCATTCATTGCTATTGTGTGGTCAGGGTAGCAGTTGCTGGAAGAGGTAACTTTTAAAATTGCAGTGAAAAGATAAATTATTAAGAAGAGTGGTGAATATTCACCTCCATTCCACAATCTCCTTTGTATATGAGCACAAGAGGATGTGTTTGTGACAGGTCTAGCGTAGGTCCCATGAGGCAACACAAACTGTGATCAGGAATCTGCCACCCGTGACCGTCACACTAAGCTACATCCTCAGCCTTTTTAAAATTTTGAGACAGAGTCTAAATGGGTAAATTGCCCAGGCTGGGTTTGAACTTGGGACCCTGCTGCCTTCACCTCCCAAAGCACTGAGGTTACAGATGTGCACCACAATGTGGGCGTTAATTCTAGTTGTATCTCTTATAGACTGTGTGACTTTGGATGTGCTATTTAGCATCTTTGGATCTCCATCTTCTCTCTACCAAATGGGATTGGATAGCCATGCCATGGTGATGCATTCCTGTAATCTCAGCAATTAGCCACGCTGAGGCAGGAAGATCCCAAGTTCAAGTCCTGCCTGGGCAATTTAGAGAGACCCTGTCTTTAAATAAAAAAGAAAAAATTGAAAGGGCTAGGGATGTGGCTGAGTGGTAGAGCATCTCTGGTTCAGCCCCACGGGAGTGATAGTGGTACCCATCCAACAGTTTGTTGGGAACAATTTGTTCCCATTATTGTGGGAAATAAACATGATGTTGATAAAATGCTTAGACAATGACTGACAAATATTGTGATCAATGGATTAAACAATTGTACTTTAGGGATTCTTCTAAAGCAGTGATGGCGAACCTTTTAGAGACCAAGTGCCCACACTGCAACCCAAAACCCACTTATTTATCACAAAGTGCCAACACTGCAATTAAACCTGAAGAGCCAGGTTTTAGTTTAGAAAAACCAATTGTTATCCACTATTCAGCTGCTGGGAGACCTGGCTTGCATGCCTACGTCGAGGGCTCTGAGTCCCTGTTGCAGCTCACATGCCTCAGGTTGGCCACCACTGTCCTGGAGTATGTATATGAGTGATCGAGCTCAGCTCCCAACACCACCCAGTGGCAAATGGCATTCAGAGAATTAATTCTGTGGGATGTGTATTGCATTTGCTGTAAGAATGACAGAAAAGCAAAATGAGCAAATTAACAAAAGATTGAATTTCATCTGGTTTGTTCAGTAAACCTTTTTTTTAAACTAAAAGTCTCCAACGCCAAGTTTCCAGCCTCTTTTTAAACAGAACCTTGAGTAATCGAGAGTTCTAACCTCTGACTTTTCAAATACATAGAAAATGAACTTGCTGTTTCCCGGGGGAGTCACACCTACTGAGTCACAAATACTATACTGAGGATGTTGTTCCCATTTTTTAAACACTAGCAATCCTGACCCACCCAGGTCAGCTTTTCAAAGGCAACCTGCCTTCAATTTTTAAAATTCTACACAAGAAATTGCTGTCATTGGGAAGATGTGCAACATAACTTAATATCCTGCTTCTAAGTGCAGCAAGGGGTATCATAAAGTATAGACTGGCACTGAAGTCTTATTATTATGTCTACAATCTGTTTCTCGAGGACTTGAAGTGATGGTTCCTAATACTGTTAGTGCTTTGCAAAGAAGAATGTGGGAAAGTGTACTCTTTCAACTACAAGTAGCATGAAATTTAGAAGTGGCCTAATGAGTTAAAATGACCTTGCTATTACACTAATTGGATCCACTAGTCAGTTTCTTCAATGCTGATTTTAGTCTTCTGGGAGTAATCCTCAGACCAAAGTAAGGTGGGGATGGACTTGTGATACTCTGTGTGGAGAAGCCACCGGGTGAATCCAGGTGAAAAGCGTCCCTCCCACTGGATTGCTCTGTAATAAAAAATTATTATAGTGAAAGCCACACTGCCATTAATCCCCCTCCCTTCAAACATGCTTATCCACTGTTCTTACCACTTTCGGAAGCAGTTCTGGAAGTCCTCTTTCGTGAGTGTCTTTACAAGATGTGATTGAAGTTTGGTGAATGCTGCTGCCAAGTACTAGCTAACAAAGAGGTGTAATTTCATCCACCTTATTCACCAGACCTGGCACCTTGGAACTTCTGGCTCTTCTCCAAAGTCAAAATAACCATGAAAGGTAAACATTTTGAATTGATTCAGGACCTCAAGGTAACCACAACAGCACAACCAAAGAGGTTCAGGCAAGAGGACTTCCAGAACTGCTTCAGAAAATGGCCAGAACAAAGGAGAAGTATGTTTGAAGTGAGGGGAGTACTTCAGGGGGATGAATGGCAGCATGGCTTTTGTTGTACAGCAATAATTTTTTATTTAAATACACTATATTTTGATCACAGCTAGTGTGTGTGTGTACATGTTATCTACGTATTATCTATCTTCGTATGTGTATCTATATATGCCCCCACTTCTAACACAGCTCCGTAAAGTTCACCCCAACCTCTCCCTCCTATATTTATAACTAATCTTCTCAATGAGAAGCCTCCCTCCCACTATCCTCCATAGAGTCACTTGTTTGCACTGTACCCACTGTGCCCGCAGTGTCGGGTCACACGAGCCTCCTCATCTCCCACCTCTCTGCACCTGCCAGCCTCAGGACTGGACTGCTGGTTCTGCTCCTGCACCTGATACCAACCTGGGACCATGCCCACATCCAGGTAGCTCTGAATCCCAGTGCTCAACTTTACAGAGCTCTTTGAACAACCTTTATTTAAGCTACTGTCAGGTGACTGAGATTGTTTTGAATTTTTATCATGTCATCTGAGGCATTCGCTGGCACTCCTGGTTTTGGGCTACCCAAGCCTTATCTTGAATACAATAGAGGCAAGAAGAGGGAAGGTGGTGAGGCAAGACGTCAGCACCCGAGAGGAAGCGGCGTGGGGACTTGGCGGTTTCAGCAAAGAAGCCAAAAAGAAACAAAAAAGATGCCGAGCGTCCAGCCAAGTCATCGGCTGTGCCAGAGGAGATGGAGGAAGCAGAGAAGGACCGTATCCCAGGTCCTGTTTGCAAGGGCAAGTGGAAAAATAGAGAACGGATTCTCATCTTTTCTTCCAGAGGAATACATCTCAGAACAAGACATTTAATGCAAGACTTGAGAACATTGATGCCTCATTCTAAAGCAGATACCAAAATGGATCGTAAAGATAAATTCTTTGTGATTAATGAGGTCTGTGAAATGAAAAACTGCAATAAATGCATCTTTTTTTTTGGTCCCGGGGATTGAACTCAGGTCCTTGTGCTTGCACAGCAGGTGGCGAAACCACTGAGCTAAATCCCCGGCCAAATGCATCTATTTTGAAGTGAAGAAAAAAACAAGATCTTTATATGTGGCTTTCGAATTCACCTCATGGGCCCTCTGCCAAATTCCTTGTTCAAAATATTCATTCCCTAGCAGAACTGAAGATGACTGGAAACTGAAAGGTTCTTGGCCGATTTTGTCTTTTGACCCTGCTTTTGATGAATTGCCACATGATGCTTTGTTAAAAGAACTCTTAATTCACCTTTTTAGTACAGCACAATATCATCCCAAAAGCCAGCCATTTGTGGACCATGTATTTACTCTCACCATTCTGGATAATGGGATATGGCTTCGGAACTTTCAGGTCATAGATGAAGATGTTCAACTTGTAGAAATAGGACCTCGTTTTGTCTTAAATCTGATAAAGATTTTTCAGGGAAGTTTTGGAGGACCAACTTTATATGAAAGTCCTCACTACCAGTCACCAAACATGCATCGGCGTATCATAAGATCCATCACAGCTGCGAAATACAAAGAGAAACAGCAAGTAAAAGATGTGCACAAAGTGCGAAAGAAAGAGCCAAAGACTGTTCTTCCACACGATCCTACTGATGACGTTTTTGTTACACCAGCTGAGGAAAAACCAATAGAAATACAGTGGGTAAAACCAGAGCCAAAAGTCGACTTGAAAGCAAGGAAAAAAAGGATTTACAAAAGGCAAAGAAAATTGAAACACAAGATGAACAGCGGAAATGCAAAATGAATCAATGGATAACTAAGTTTTCCAAATATTGTATATTTATTTTGTATTCATTGTATAAACACATCTATTATCCTGGACTACTTTGTCTAATTACTGTGCCATTTGAAAGAAAAAAA
>NW_004624753.1:10067134-10128578 GCF_000247695.1 Heterocephalus glaber | reverse complement strand
AAAAAAAAAAAAAATAGAGGCAAGACTTTCCTGCTATTAAAGGTATGCTTTCTAGATGGAATCGATACATTAATATGCACTCTTTTATGTCATTTTTCCACCGACTCCAAATTTACTTCTAATGATCATCCATTTTGTATTTGTCCATTGTGACCGCAAAAACATCTAGAGATGAGTTTCCTCATACTGTACCCAAATTCAGATGCATTATGTCTTAGTAGAATGATCCTTTATTTTAAAATATTGTCAGTTTGTCCCAAGATGTTATTAATGAACCCATGTTGGTTTCTGCTACTCATTGTTTTCTTATCAGAGAGGTCAGGTAAGAGTGTAGATCACAGGGTCGGGGATTTAGCTCAGTGGTTTCGCCACCTGCTGTACAAGCGCAAGGACCAGAGTTCGATCCCCAGTACCAAAAACAAAACAAAACAGTGCGGCTCACAGTGTAGCTAATAAGCAAAGACCTGGAATTGAACCCGGGGCGGTGTAACCCTAAAGGTTGCTCTCTCCACAGCGCCTCTGTCAGCTCACAGCCAGACCCTCCTCTGCTGGTTTTTACGTTATACCAATTTAATGAGAAAGCATCGGGCGCAAGTCTTGGCCCATGGGCATGTTCAAGGCAAGACAAGGGTTAATCTAGTAGAGCCCGAGTTAACACTGCTGCATGCCCTAAGCTGTACAGATGCTGTTCTTAACAGTTTCCTAAATCTCTAGCACCATGTTCTGTTGACTTGAAACCTAATTTGGAAAGGCAGGTGTGTGTCTCCTGTGAAGAGAGAAGCATTTGAAAGATACAACTATGAAATTAAATTATTTATACATGGTGTTATGGTCTAAATATAAAGTGTCCTCCCAGAGACTCAGGTACTGTGGGTTTGATTCCCACGGCAGTAGTGTTCGGTGGTGACAGGACCTTTCATCACGAGCCTTCTCAGCAGATTAATCCATCGGGAAGTCCAGAAACTACTGAAGAAACTGTGAGGGGGGATTTAGCTCCCCACCTCTCCTTCTCTCTGGCTGTTTTTCAAGCCTCTCTGCTTCCTGACTGCTGGGGTGAGCAACTTTCTTCTTCCGTGCCTTTACTACCATGGCACCTCTGAGCACGGACTAAAAACTCTGAAACCTTGAGCCAAAATAAACCTTTTCTCCTTGAAGTTATATGTATGAGGTGTTTTGTCCTCTCCACAGAAAAGCTGGTAATAAGATGAGAAATACTTACTCAACTTTTTTTTTCTCTCAAAATATCAGTATTTCAAGTATTCTGGATTTCAGTACAGCTTTTTAGTTCAAGAAAGAAAGGTCTAGAAGTTTTTGTTGGCTCACTGAGGCTTGGAAGGGCCACAAAAGTCACTTAAAAAGTACCTGAGTACATACCTGATAAAGCGTCTTTACTAGTTCACTAGGAAGGAGTGAGGGAGGGAGGGGGAGAGAGAGAGAGAGAGAGAGAGAGAGAGAGAGAGAGAGAGAGAGAGAGAGAAAGGAGAGAGAAATATCTCAAGTATTATAGCTGTCCATGGGGCTGTTGTGCTGGATTTTGTAGGACGTTGGGGACAAAGATCACATTCTTGAGGTTGTGGTCGTGTCCAAGGGGTCAGTACAGTGAAACAGAGACAATTCTGAAAAAAGATCTAAGTTGACAGGCAAGGAGAAAAATCCCCAGAGAGGAGCTGGTGAATTTAGGAGGAAGGGTGGGAGTGAGTCCTAGTTGGAATCCTTAGAGATGGGCTGCACAAACACACAGAGGGGCTTCTGTGGGGAGCAAGCGGGAGCTGGCAGCCACTCAGAAAAGTCCGCCCACGCCGGCCACTCTGAGCACCCGGGGTGAGGGCTGGGGCTGCATCCATGATGGCCCAGAGCTGAGCATGCGCAGAGGCCCTTGGCAAGACCACCGCGAGCTCATTCATGTTATCCAGAAAAATACTTTGTTTTTGCACAAAATCTTCATCCCTAACAGTTTTGCTCCCAGCTTTATCAAATAAATCTAGATATTCTGTGAGGTGGTTTTTAATTGTTCAGGAAACAGCGCTACCCAGACTGCTGGTTACTCCCCCTCCCACCATCTATTCCCTGTTTCTTCTATAGAAATTGAAGCACAATACTATATAACTGGACACAGAGCTGCCAGGGATAAAGCACACGTTGTCCAGCTTCTCTCGGTTGCAAACATTCATGTGAATAAGTTCTGCCTAGTGACTTATAAATAGAAGCATCACTGGAAAGCTTCCAGGAAAACATTCTTAAAAGACTGTGTGTGTGCACTTGCAGGAATGTGGATATGATGGTTGGTATGGCACTACCACATTGCATCATGAGTCTGGAAGCCACAGGCTGAGGTAGGAGAAAAAGTGAGCCTGGACTACCAAGCTTCATGTGTCCATGAAAACAGGGACTATCCGTTACTTGGGGGTTTCTTTCACCTGTGGCCACGGCTAACCCTACCTGATATTAATACAAATTAATATAAATATTAATATTAGCTATTGACTTTTTTGGTGTTGCTTGGAATCAAATACAGGCCCTGAACATGCTCGACAAGTGCTCTACATTTAAGTAACCGGAGGAGGAAGAGACCCTTAACAGAGACTGTGAAGAAGTGGTCAGGGTTGCTGAAGAGTAAAATTTCCCAAACATCATGGATGTCTTTTGTCGACCACGTGGTGGACAGTAGTTCTTGCCACCGGGGAGACAGGAGGCGAACTGCTGGGGCTGGCAGGTCTCCCAGGTGTGAGGACCAAAGCAAGAGAGTCGCGTGATCGGGGGTAGCCGGGGCGTGCGGGGCGCAGGCGCAGTGGAGATCGGGACTGTGGCCCGCACTGCTTTGGCTCGGTCTTTTGTTCATATTCGAAGGCAGCATCCGTGCGGGTCAGCGGTGGGATGGACAGGCCTTTTCTCATTTTTGGAAGCAGGTTAATAGTGGCGTCCAAGACCAGCCTGGGTTGGAGGAAAGAAACCCATAAGCTGCCTTTCTTGGATGGTAAAAATCTAAAGACTCTTCGGTCCGGCCGGGCCCTTCTCATGGGCATCCGGGAAAGGCAGGGAGCACAGATGGATGCTGGTAGCTGAACGTTCACCCCCGGCTTGGCCAGGAGGCCTTTGACAATCTATGCTGTTTGGGTTTTGTTTTGTTTTTCTTCAGAGTGACTTTTGAGACAGGGTCTCAGTATATCATTCAGGCAGACTTTGAACTCACTAAGTAGCCCAGGCTGGCCTCAAACTTTCCTAGATCCTCCTGCCTCAGCCTTCTGAATACTAGTATTACAGGCTTGTGCCACCATGCTGGGCTTTACAACTGCTCTTTAGCACCAAGATGTGGTGCTTACCACATAGAGGGAGGCTGGGAAATGGGACAGAAGAAACTGACTTAGAAACTGCTGTGCCTTTTGGGACTAGAATCAGGACAGAAATTTAAAACTTGGAAGATTTAATGTTTTACCCTCCTGTTTATATTATCTATAATTATTTCTTTTCTTTCTTTTGCTAAAACTTGGTATATTGTGCAGTTCTTGAATCATGCCAAGATACTTTCTTCTTTTTATCTCTGTTCACAGTGCCTGTGTGATTGCTTGCTAAATATATTTGACCATTTTATTTACTTTAGAGGGAAGCACTGACACCATTACCCCGCTTCTCCACATCCAGCGCACAGATAAATCACTGTAATTATGTGTTCTCCTGGAAAGGAACCGGAGGTGTACAAGCCAGACTAATATGCAGCTCTAGCCCACCCCAGTGACACTTTGTAAGCAGTTGATGGGAACCCTGAAATAAGCTCTCTATTTCCAGTTCTCCCAATTGTACAAGATAATGGAGGTTCGTGAGATAAGTTGGGAATTTTTACTTATTTTACCAACCATGGCTAAACATTGCTGAGGATTTGTATTGAGGCCTACAGCTCAGGCCTCAGGGCTGGGGAATTCATCAGAAAGTTCAGAAACAGAATCTGGAGACAGGGCACTCAGAGACCCCTTGAAGCTAGCGTTAGGAAAGTTTTTTATTAGGTTACTTTGATTTCTTTTTAGCAGATTTGCTCCTGTCTAGCAATCTTCTTAAGGAACTTAAAGTGTAATCACAAATACTTATCCTCTTCTGTCCTTTTCATTGAAAAAAGGAAAGAAGGAATACAGGCTTGCTAGAAAGTATTTCCGATTCCAATAGGAGGTAGAAAGAAAAGTTTCTTCTGATAAATTTTTTTCCTTAAGGTGGATGGACAAAAAAATAGCCCACATAAGTACCTTGAGTTGATATTGTGGACCTGATATGCATAAAGGCAATCACTGTTTTCATTCAGGAAATGTACCAGCTTCGGATCCTAATGTTGAATAAACCTCATCCTACCACAACTCCTCAGTTGCGCTATAAAAGTACTTATTTTTCTGCAGTAGAAATGTTTTTGATTGATTGTTGGGAAAGGGCCTGGCTGGTCACAGTGGCTCATGTTTAATCCTCTCCACTCTTGCCCTTTTTATTTTGAATGCTTTCAAAATGCAATCTCCAAATTGCAATCTGTATAAGGAAATCTCACTGGAAGATATAGAAGTGTAACCCATTTTCCCATAAGCAATTTTTTTACGTGATAGAAACTAGCCATTAACAGAGGCCAAAAAAATAATTGGCAGAATTATTTTTTGTTGAAAATCAGTTTTCCAAAGCTAATTTATAGAAAAATCTGATAAATCAATTTCTCATGAATTTATAACATTTACTAGTAGGAAATTTAATAAGATTTTAAAATTTCTAATAAGAGTATGAGATTCAGTATTTGCTTTTTACCAAATATTCAACCTTTCCAAAATTTTAACATTCCCTATGGGAATCCTTCAAGTTGTACCTTCATAAAAAACATGAGGCTGTCTTAACTAAATTCTGATTGATATTAGATGGTTTTTGAATTGAAAATTAAAATATAAAGCTGATAGAGCTGTGAAAATATTTATATCAGAGCTAGTAAATGCCTGAGTAGAATTGACAAGTCTGCTAAGTTGGCTGTTTGGCAGATTTGCTTGATGCAGACTTGAAGGGTGGTTGACTGGAAAGACTGAGCCGCCTGTATAGTGTAGGGTGCACACTGCTTAAATCTATGGGTTCCATTCACAGAGACCAGGAAGTGAATGAGACACCTGGGAACTGTACATCACAGTCCAGATCATCTGAATGACCAGGAGCCTGACCCCAGCCAGCTGGCCTGTTGGGAACTAAGTAACTAGACCAGCTGTCCCAGCCTGATTGGGAGGAGCACCTGTATCCTAGGGGTCCAGGTGAACAGGCTGAAGCAGGGCCTACAAGACAATTTGTAGGGTATGTGCTATCGGCTGAATGCTGTGTTCCCCCAAATCCTAAGGCCCAATGTGATGATCCGTGGAGATGAAGCCTTCGGGAGGTGATTAGATCATGACAGTTGAGCCCTTATGATTGGGATTAGAGAGTAGGACCCTTATAAAAGAGGTCTCAGAGAGTCCCCTCACCCCTTCCACTGCCTAAGAAAACAGCTGCTTAGGAGCAAGGAGGTAAATCCTCACCAGTCACCAAATTGGCCAGCACATTGATTTTGTGCTTTCCAGCCTCCAGAACTAGGAAATATAAATATCTGTTTTTAGAAAACCAACACAGCTCTTTTTTTTTTTTTTTTTTTTTTTTTTTTTTTTTGCAG
This sequence comes from Heterocephalus glaber, assembly GCF_000247695.1. The sequence continues at coordinate 10,122,931 of NW_004624753.1, read as the reverse complement.
CCCAATGGAAGAAAACAGTGTTAAAATTATCTGGGAAAAAATTTTTAATGCTTTTATCCAGGTTGCCCCTAAACCAATTATATGAGAATTTTTTAGTGGGATCCAAGCATGGATATTTACAAAAAGCTTTCTAGGTGACTGAGACATGCAACTGTTGTATAATAAAAATTTGACTGGCATTTGTCCCAGGTTCCTGAGAGGGTGAATTTAAATTTCTGAAATTCCTTCAGTGATAGGAAAGTCTTCATTGTGCTCAGCAGCCCCTGGGACCACATCTGAGTTCATGGTAAAGAGGTGAGTCAGAATGGGGACTGAGTGAGCTGGGAAGACCAACCAGGTGGTTAGCAGGCTGGGCCTTTGAGCCACAGTGATGTTAGCTCAGTAGCCCGACTTCCAGGGAGAGGAAGGGGCTGCAGATTGATTTCCATCCTGTGGGAAATGAGCCAATTATTCATGCCTACGTAATACAAACCCAAAACTCTGGACACTGGGCTTGGGGAAGCTTGTGTTGGGAGGGTGGTGTGTCCTGGCTCTATGAAGAGAAGACATAGAGCCTCTGGATTTGGGAGTGTGTCAGTCAACTTTCCATCACTGTGACAAAATGCCTAAGAAACCAATTTGTAAAGAGGAATGATTTATTTTAGCTTACAGTTTCAGGGGTTTCAGTTCATGGTTGGTTGGCTTTATTGCCTTTGGGTCTGTAACAAAGCAGTGCATCATGGTGGGGAGCATGTGACAGAGAAGATGACTCACTTTGTGGCACCCAGGAAGCAAAAAGAGAGACAGGAGTAGGGGCCAGGATCGCAGTGTTGCCTTCAAGGATTGTCCCCAATTACCTGACTTCCTCCTTTTAGTTCCCACCTCTTAAAGGTTCCACTGCCTCCCAATATACCACAGGCTGGTGACCAAGCTTTTACCATGTGGGCCTTTGGGAGACATTTAGGATCCAAACCATCACAGGGGGCCCCCAATATCTTACTTTCTATGTCTGTCTATCTACCTGGGCTTGATGAATATCCTTTGTAATAATACTATAATGCTAATTATAGCATTTCCTTGAATTCTGTGACTAATTCTGAAAAATTACTGGATCTGAAAAGGGTAGTAGGAGCTCCCAAATCTGTACTTGGCTAGAAGTGCAGCTGGCCTGGGGACTCCTGAACTTGTGGCTGGCATCTGAAGCAAGGGAGGCCTTATTAGAAATGTCCCTTAGGTGTTCAGTGTGGGTAGTTGGGGTCAGAGTCGAATTATACTTTTTTTTTTGATTGCCAGGGATCGAACTTGGGTCCTTGCGCTTGTGCAGCAGACGGTGAAACCACTGAGCTAAATCCCCGGGGGGAATTATACTATTGTAGTAAACAGTTTAGAGCAGCAAGTGGGTGCCAAAATCAAAAGGCTAGGGCAGGATACTACCAGACTCCAGCCAGGGTGAGGAGGTCGTGGAAGGAGGTAGATGGACAGAAACGTAGCACAGGGCTAAGTGTCAAAGTCCTCTAGGAAGAAGAGTAGGAATTATGAAGCAGGACAGAAGGGCAGTGACTACATGAGTGGCCAGAGCTCAGATTGGAATGTTCCATGGTTCCCAGCTACGGAGGGTTTGGGTACAGGGTTACTGGCTCTTTGCAGTATCACCATCACCAAAACCACTACAGGAATGAATTGGTCACATGACTAGGGTGGCACTGAGTGATCATCGCTACACCAGGATGGATCTGAGGCCAGGAAGTATCAAATATACAGAATTTAAGTTCTTCCCATCAGCGCCTTCTTAAATAAAATAAGCTGAACTTATAATAGTTGCAATGCAGTTTTGTGTCTTGGATTTCTTGATGTTGAAGCATAATAGGAATCTCTTTGTGAGATTGGTTGTCATCAGGAAAAGGGAGCTGGCTGGCTTCCCAGAGGTCTCCCAAGGTGACGCTGTTCCTGACAAATTCACCACAGTGCAGGGCTACGCCCAGCTCTCCTGGTGTATAATTCCAATCTCACTGTCTTTTAGAGCTGGTTAACATGGACAGGCCAGCTCACACTGCACAAACCCCTGGAGTCTGAAGTCCATAACCTCGAAAATGTTTATATACTAAAATAATGGCATATTCTCTGTACACAAAACTAGTTGGGAAAAAAAACTTCTAAAAATGTTGTATGGTGAACATGCAGCTAAGACAAGACAAATCTGTTACACTGCACTGCCACAGTCTACATGGTCATGTTCATTACAATAGCTTTATATGTTGACACCCTCACCTCTAAGGTAACAGTACCAGGACATGAAAGCTTCAGGACTGGGTCATGGAGGAGAGCCCTCTGAATGAGGTTAGTGCCCTGATAAAAGAGGCTGAGAGCTGAGCATGGTGACATATTCCTACAATCCAGCTACTCAAGTGGCTGAGGCAGGGGGACTGCAAGTTTGAGGCCATCCTGGGCAAATTAGCAAGACTCTGTCTCAAAATAAAAAATTTTTTTAATAGGCCTGGGCATACAGCTCATGGCCTGAAGTCCCACCAGAAGGGTGGCATCCACTGTGAGTGGCCTTCAGCCTCGCTGCTTGCCACAAGGTAAGCCCGGCTGCTCATCTCTCCTCTGCCCCTTGCTTTGCCTTCTTTACTGACCAGTGCTCCCTAAGAGTGGATTCTCCTCTCTTTAAAGGCATTGTTAACGTTAACCAGGCAACTGCAGGCCTTACTGGCCCAAGATCATTTGCTGTTCTTATCAAAGTGACTCCACATAGCTCTCCTCTGTCCACTGTGCCATAATTTCATGCTTCACATTCAGAGAGTAATTTTAAAACTATCTTTATTGTTTTCTTTTGATTTAAAAATATTTTAATTTGTAAAGTATGGAAAATATAAAGGATGAAAAGCATTCGTAATCTACCACATAGTATAAAAATCATTCAAAATTCACCACATATTTGGAGCATAATTATATTGTCTTTACTGACAAAATTTATTTCTGGGTGACTGTGAGTATTCCTTTTAAACATGGCTTTAATGAGATATGATTTACATGCCATAAAATTCACCTCTTTGAAGTATACAGTGACTGTTAATAAATATACGGAGTTGTGTTTCCATCATTACAATCTAATTCTAGGACAGTCCTGTCAATTTAAATTGATCCTTCATGCTTATTCCCACCAGCTCCATGCAAGCCCTGATCTACTTTCTGTTCCTATAGATTTTCCTCTTCCGGACATTCCATCTAAATGAGATCACATGAATTTAGCCTCATGTGAATAGCTTCTTTCACTCAGCATAATATTTTTGAGACTCATCTATTTTATAGCATGCATTGGGAATTTTTTCCTTTTCATTGCAGAATAGTTTTTTATTACATGATTATGGCACATTTTATTTATCCATTCAACATTTGATGTAAGATTGGGTAGTTTCCATTTCTTGACTATCACAAATGATAATGCTGTGATCATTTATGTGCAGCTCTGGACATAAGTTTTACTTTCCCTCTCATATATAACTAGAAGTACAATTGCTATATTGTAAGGTAGATTTATGTTTAACTTTTACAGAACAATGGTGCAGCTGTACCACTCTAAATTCTCACCAGTAAGATATGAGGGTTCTGTGTTCTTCACAGTGTTGTCAACACTTAGTATTGTCTGATTTTTTTTATGACAGTCATCCTTGTGGTTGTGAAGCAGTATCGTGCTATGGTTTTAATGTACATTTTCCTAATAGGTATTGATGTAGGCCATCCTTTTCTCTTTTCTTCTCTGAATTACCCATCAATTCTTTTGTGCATTCCTAAAATTCAGTTGTCCTCTTATTCTTGATTTGGAGTTCTTTAAATATTCTGCATAGTAATCATTTATCAGATATACACGGTTTGTAAATATTTTGTCCCATTCTGTGGGTTCTCTTTTCACTCCCTGAGCGGTGTCTTTTGAAGTGCAAAAACTTTCAATTTTGATGGAGTGCAATTTTTCAGTTTTTTCTCTTATGCATCATGCTTTTATATATTTCCCTATGATCCACTTTCAATTAAGTTTTTGGTGTGTTATAAGGTAAAGATTTAAAGTCATTTTTTGCAGTTTGATATCTAGTTATTCTTGTACCTTTTGTTAAAAGACAACTCACATTGAATTACCTTGACCCCCTTTTCAGAAATCAATTGACCATAAATGTACTGTTTATTTCTGGGCTCACAATACAGTTCTATTGATTTATATGTCTTCTCGTATCAATTCCACACTGCCTTGATTACTGGTTCTACATTAAATTTTGATATTGGGAACTTGGTTCATCTTTTTGACAATTCTGGGTCTTGAATTACAGCCCCCATTTGGCATGGGCTTTCTGTCTCTCTCCTGTCTTGCTGTCAGCCCCCATACCTGGTTGCCATCAGTGCACCCAATAGTGGAATAACAATGATGATGACTCCTCCCTTTTTGTCCTCTTCTTCCTCTTCTTTCTTCTTGTCCTTCTCCCTTTTCCTCACTCATTTATCACATGCTTTGATCTGCAAACAAAAGGATAATGTCTTATGTTGGTGCAAGTCTTTCTACCCTCCGCTGTGCATAGGCTCCCAGCAGAGGAGACTGGGGAGTGACAGCCCTGGGACAGTTTCATGGAGAACACTCTCACTCTCTCCCAGGTTGACATATCAAGTTCATAATAAAAGGGGTCATTGCGCAGCTGTATTCCCTGGTCAGATCTTAGTCGGGGTACTGAGTTCATATTTGGATACCACAGTATGACTTTTTCCAGCCTTCTTTCCCTCAGGGACACCAGATCTTCCCCTCAAAGGCTCGGTGCTGCTCCTAAGTTGTCTTTGCTCCTTGCTTCTGACCAATCCTTCGCCCTGCCTTAGAGACAATGACGGGTTCAGGGGACAGTGTAAGATATATTCAGAGCTACTGTGATGCACTGAGACTTTTCCTAGAATTTCTGAAAGATGCCCCCTCTTTTCTACTAGACTTAAAGGTGTAAGAAGGTAAGGCTTGAATTCTTTCACCATTTGCTACCCTGAGGGGAAAGCCTGCTTAGATATAAACCCTTAATAGGAGAAAACAGCTGTAAGGAGAAGCAGTGAATATGGATACCTGGGGTCCTCTCAGAGCCCTTGTATCAAACCTTCCCTTCAGTGGGCTTATACTGGAGGCCTTCTTTTTCTTCTGACACTGAGGATTAAACCCAGTCTCACTCTATCACTGAACTACAACTCTAGCCCTTTTTAATTTTATTTTGAGACAGAGTCTCACTAAGTTGTCCAGGCTGGTTTTGAACTCATAATTGTCTTGCATCGGCTTCCCAAGTCGTTGGAATTACAGTTATTTACACACCCAGCTTGCATTTTTAATCTTGCAAGGTACCTTGATCTAGGTTTTCTGCCCCATGTAACTAAAAGTGTTAACTAAATCATATGGCTTACTGAGACACACTGATAAATGAGAACAAACCCAGAAAAGAATGGCCAGGGGGTGAGTGTGATCAGAGCTATGTCAAAGAAGAAGAAACTGGAAGTGTTCTTCTTGGGGAAAGAAAGCCTGCAGTTTACAAGTCCCAAAAGAAGTAGAACATTAAAGGTGCAGGGTAGACACTAAAGGAGAGGTATCTTTACATATATCAGCAATTTTTCTCTTTAGAGAGTGATTAGATTTGTCCTATTAGGCTTCAGGGACATAAACTAGAATTCACAATAGGAAGATGCTGAAAAATGATTTCATCTCTTAAAATCTCAACAATTTAGCTTATCCAACTATGAAATGAATAGCATCAATGATATATTTGCTGCATTTATCAGGGTTTTAAGTGACTTATCAGATATAAAGTGGATTCGAGCAGCCCAGTGGATGGTGTTTTCTGAATTTCAATCACTTTAACACCATCAGCACAATTTTTGCCATATGGCAAAGGTATGTTTTCCCATTCTTTGCTGAATATTTTCTTTGCACCAATTCCCTTTGCTGTGCAAAGTATTTTTAAATGAAACCTTAAATCACTCCTATAAGTGAAAAACAAGAATCAATGACCAAATATAAATTTACAATAATAAAACATTATTACTAAGTTCTGACCAGATGTTGTACAGCACAATTTCCATGTCTATGATCTTGCTTCTCTTTGTCCTAGTGGAGATCAGTAGTTGGAAATAAGATAACAGCCAATGGATCATTTCTCTTTCTCTATTCAGAAGGACTGAAGGACAATTGAAGCAGAAATGGACTTCTCACTAAACAATTCAATGTTTTTAACGTCATGCCTGTGTGTCACCTAAAATAGTCAATCTATTCACACATGCAGAAGTCCGTGGTATGGGTGTGATTAACACGAATGCTTCCTGATCTTTGCCCAACTCATCACACATGGAGAGCAGTATGTGTTGGCACACTGGGCCAAACCAAGACAGCTGCTTATCACGGGAGACAATTGGCCTAGAGGGATGGCCTCCAACCCAGATAGCAGCCTCAGTGCAACCCATGGCAAAGGAGGTGTCTACACTGCACACCAGTACCAGTACTCTCCAAGCGCAGTCCAGGGACAGTTCTTTCTAGGACTCCGTCATCCTACAGTACAGAGAGTCCTCATTTAATGACCTACCTGTTTAACAACTGTTCCAACTTATGACCTGCCGGTTAGACTTACAACTTCCTTTTTTTAATGGAGCCTCAATGTCTTTTTTGTACAGTATACCTAGTTATACAGTACTGTAATTTTTGCTGATTGTACTGTACAGTACTGTAGTTTTATATTCTGTTATACACTATAGTACCGCATGTAAGTGTTATGCAAATAAAAGTAAGTTATCAAGTTGGAGTTTTCTTTGAGCATTTCTTTGTTCTGAATATTATAATGTACATATTATATGCAATTCCTCACTTAGCAACCAATGCAGTTAACTACAGAGTCTCGGGAAGAGAACATGGTTGTTAAACAAGGAATGTCTATATTCACACCTTTAAGCTTCTGGAATCCAAGCATTCAACTTGAAGTGGTTACTTTTTGAATATATGTCTGCCAGCTCACAGACTGGCTGAGGACCATTTCTGCACCTTCTGGAAAGTTCTATTGTGGGACATTTGTCATCTGTCTCCCTTCAGACATATGACAGAAGAGCAGCTCTGAAATCAAGTTGCTGTGTTAAACAGGAAAACAAATTCCCCTGCTCCCTCACCACCAACTGAAACCTAAGACAGCTTCTCTTCTTGGTTTTGTGCTACACTGTTCTCAACAGATACACTGGAAAATCTGACTCAGTAAAAAAGCAGTGTGCATGTGCGCATGTGTGCATGTCTGTGTGTGTGTGTATTTACAGAAGCCTTAGTCACAATCCTAATCTTACATGTATGAATGCACTTCAGTTCTAAAAGCAGTTGGTTCATTCACAAGCAAACAGACAATCAAGTAAGACAAAATTATTGTCTTTAAGAGCAGTGGCTGAGGCTACCTTATTTGGAAGAATTTGGAATGTTGCTCGGGCTCTCTGTGCCTCAAAAACATCTGATACCAGTTTAGAGTTTGCATGATTCATTAAAGAATTTTGGTTTACTCCTCCTGCTTTCATCCCCTGCCTTTATCCTAAAGATTTCCCACAAACAGACTTCAGTATTTCCTTGAATAGGTAGATTATTTCTCTGACTTGATTTGTGTGTGTTTATGTCCCTGGTGTGAGATTCTGAGTTCCTTTCTTGGGTGGGAGAGGAGCTTTGCCTTCACACTGGAATGTCCCAGAATAACTGCTGTGGAAAAAACTCTTTGTGTGTTGCAGTTTTAAGAACCTCTTGTGATTGAGGCTGCATTCTCTCCATCGGCACCAACTAGAGTACGAGTATTTATATCCCTGATTTCTGCTCAAGGATTCTCTTTACAGTGGTGTCTCGGTTCACAAACTTAATTCGTGCTATGATTCTGGTCTTGAACTGAATTGGTTGCAAACTGAATCAAATTCTCCCATAAGGTTCAATGTAAGTAAAGTTAATCTGTTCTGAACCATATGTATTTTTTTAACCACAAAAATATGAAACAAAGTACAGGACAGGGTGGTATGAAGAAAGAGAACACTAACCTTGCTCTGGGAGACTCTGGTGTGGAGGACAGGAAGGGGAGGGGTCATTGTCTGGAGGGAGGGTCCCCTCCATAAGGACATCAGCCAGATCTCTTGCAGGGGCTTCCTTCTTCTTTGTCTCTTAGCTGCAGCGTCAATTTTTACAAAAAAAATCTGTCTAAAGTCACTTGTTTTTTCCTGTGCTGTATAACACTCTGGAAATGAGAGACCATGTTATCGTTCATCAGACTCAACACTGTTGGTTACAGTTATGTTGGGGTGGAACTTCTCAAAGAAATCCTGGCACTCATTCCATTTCTCCATAATGGGTTTATCACATCACTGCTAACCTCTGCCCTGCCTTCCTCTTGCTCAGTGGAATCCTCCTCAACAAGCGCCTTCCGATGCTCACTCTGGAGTTCAGCAAGTTCTTCTGTTGCCAGCTCCTCCTCATGGTCCTCAGCAGCTCCTCTGTGTCTGCACCATCGACATCCAGATCCATATTCTCACCCATGGACACAATCTCTTCTGCTACCTGTCCATTAGACCCTTCAAAGTCACGTTCAGTGACACATTCTGGCCACACCTCCCTCCAGGCTGAGTTTAAGGTCTGGTGCATGAGATCTTCCCAGGCTTTGTCAATGAGGTCGATGCAGTGGATGACACTGAAATGTTTCTTCAAGAACTCTTTCAGAGTCAAGGACGTCTCTTCAGTGACATGAAAACACCTGGTGAAAAGCCTCCATGTACAGCTTTGTGAAGTTGCACATCACTTGCTGCTTCATGGGCTGCAGAAGAGGTGCACTGTTGGGTGGGGGAACTTGACCTTTATGAAGTCATATCCAGTGTCCATATCATCTACCGAGGCTGGAGAGTGTGCCGGGGCATTGTCCATCAGAAGGCACCTTTCAGGAACCTGGCTGTCAGAAATACTTCTTAACTGTGGGTGGGAACACCATGTGCACCCATTCCATGACAATTGCCTTCTGACCCCAGCTTTCCCGTTGGTCCTCCAAACAACAGGCAGTCTGGCCTTGCTCACATTCTGTCCCTTGAATGCACCAGGGCTCTGAGAATGGTACTCCAGTAGTGACTTAATCTTCACATTCATGCTTGGGTTTGCACACAGCAAGAGGGTCAATCTGTCCTTCACAGGCTTGTGCCCCAGCACTGTCTTTCCTCCTGCGTGATAAAGGGTCTGCTCGGCATCTCCTTCCAGAGGAGGCCTGTTTCAGCACAGTTGAACACTTGAGCAGTGTGTCCTTTTGCCTTCATGAATTCCATGAATTCTTTCTTCGAGGCATCTGCATTGGCCTTGTCAGAATTGGAAGCCTCACCACGTCTTATCACTCGGTGGATGCCGCGTCTCTTGCAGAATTTATCAAACTACCCACTACTGACTTTAACTTCATCATGTGTTGCCCTTGCAGAGAGGTTTTCTTGCAGGAAATCACTGTGCAATTTCCTGGCTGCTTCACTCATGCTATCATCTGCCAGCTTGTTCTCATTCAACCACACTAACAAAAGTTTTCCCGCCTCTTCCAGCACTGTGCCATCTGCTTGGTTACACATTGTTACTCCTTTTGCCACAACAGATCCTTTGATGGCAACTTTATTCTTCAAAATAGTTGAGATTGTCAACCTCACCATCTTGTACTCTGAGGCCAGATCAGTCACATGAATACCACGTGCATGCTTTTCTACAATTTCCTTCTTCAATTCAGTGGTTGTTTTCTTCAAAACCTTCTTCTTATCATTCTTGCTCTACACTTTGCTGTTACTTTCATTCTCACTCTGCACATTCTTGTCACCTTCATTACCATTCTGCACATTCTGGTTACCTTCATTCCCCCTCTGCACTTTCTTTGTACTGCCATGCTTGCTCTGCAATTTTTCTGGTGCCATGCTGGATTGAATAATACTGTATGTGTTAAAAAGCACACACAAAAAGCTTCCCAGCAAGTATGCACATCTGTCTGTGACCATGATCTCGACTAGAGCAGGCCATGACCACATGTTCATGCAGGGAAGATGGCCAGGGTTGCATTCCTCACCCAATGTGGAGTTCAAGAATGGAAGCAAAATTTTGCCAAACACTTTTGTTTGTGAACTGAATTGTTCGTGAACAGAAGTGTTCATGAACCAAGGTGTTACTGTATTTCATGTTTAGCCCAGTTCTCCATTGAAGCCTGCAAGAATCATACCTGTGGGCAGTATCTAAAGACAGTGTGGTAAAAGGCAGGATCCCCAGGGCTTTTCAAACACCAGGGCCCTTATTCAAATGAAGATTCTGAGGTCTGGATGGGGCCTGAGAAATTGCCTTTCAACAAATCCCTACGTGATACCCAAGAAAGGTACAGGCACCATATGTGGAGAACTATGAGTCTAGAGAGTTTCCCAAATGTACCTGAAGGTAAGACTCCCTGAGGTGGCTGCTATATATGGACCCAACCAAACCTTTATGTTAGGAACTCATTCAGAGAAATCTGCCCTGGAACCTAGAGCCCCTCTGTATTCTGATCCCAAGCCACCCCTTTGACTGATCCGCTAGAACTCCTCAGTCTTCTATTCACACATTCCCCCTTCTTCTGTCCAATAAACACTTGTTGAACATCTCCTGTGATCAATGATGAGAGACAGCTCTGAATAAGAAAGATAAATCCTGCCCTTGTCTAGTAGAGGAAACGTAATAAATAAGAAAATAGGAAAATAAACAGGAGAATTATGATGTGGGGTACATGCAGAGAAAAAAATAAACAGGATGCTCTGCTGGAGAAGAATGGGCAGAGTAGGAAACCATTACACCACGGTGAGCATAGGAGTTCTGCAAAGATGAGCGTTAAGCCTCTATCCTAGGGCCTGCTACCTGTAAATGCCCCTGTGTTGGGGGGGGGAATTGCCTTTGGTCACACTGCTTCTTTCACCCTGGGTGCCTTCTTACCAATCGCACCTGCTAATTATTTAAAAACCAACCTAAACATCCCCACCTTCACCAGGGTCTCTCAGCCAAATGGGAAATCTCTCCCCAGACCCTGTTCTTCTTTTGAATATTCTGCCCTAAATTGTAGTCACTCTGTGATAAAAATGGTTGCATTTTGTAAGCAGGCATTACTCTTTTATTATTTCCAATTAGTCAATAGCACTGGTAGATGATGCTATTATCTCCATATTATTAAAAAAAACTTGTGGGAGCTTAATATTTGCTCAAAAATACCCAACAATCAAGGGATAGAGTTGAGATTCAAACTGGCTTCCCAGTGCATCTGTTTTATCTCCTATAGCAGATCCTAAGCAACATGAGACAAGAAACTATTTTATCTTTGTGGTTAGATGTCCCCCCAAAGCCTCACGTAGTCATAGGTGGGGCGTTTTCAGAGGTGACTGGATCTAGAGTGTGTGCTGGAATTGATTCATGGTGCAATGCTAGGCTCAGGGGCAGGGTGATTAAGGGTGTGAGTGCTACCTGTCCTAAGTATTCTGGATAAGATAAAAGGGGAAGAAAGACACTGTTAGGGTCCCTTGTTGCTTTGCTACCTTCTGCTCACCATGAACTGTTTCTCCTGTGCAATGCCCCTCTGCCAAGCTACTCTACCTTGGAGCCAGCCAATTATGGACTGAAACCTCTGCAAACTGTGAGCTAAGTAAACCTTTCCTCCTTGGGTGTTTTGTCTCAGCAACAAGAAAAGTAACCAACACATTTTGCATCCTTAGGTTAAAAAAAAATTGAGCTGAAGAAGAGTGCTGGCATTTGTGTATTACAAAGGAAGAAAAAAACAAAGAAAGAAAACAGAACTGCCCTCCCATCTGCATGAGTGTGCTAGAGGTGCTGTAACAAAGTACAAGCTGAGTAGCTTTAACAATAGAAATGTGTTGTCTCATGGTTACGGAGACTGGAAATCTGAAGTCAAGCAGTCAGCATAGCGTCTTTGCTGTGACAGCACCAGGGAAGTGGCTGCTGGGGTCTCTCTAGCTTCTAGCAGCTCACTGGTTTACAGCAGCATAAATCCAGTCTTCACGCAGAGTTGTCCCTGGCTGTGAATCTCTGTGCCCAAATTTCCGCATTTATGAAGCTACCAGTCCTACTTGATAATACTGCAGGATTTTTATCTCAAAATGTGTTAAGCTTAGAAAGTCTCATTAAGTTTTAGCACGAAAAAGAAATTAAATATTGTTACTAAGAAGGGAGACAGGCTGGTGAGAAGTGTCCTATACCCAGTACTTCATAATGCAAAATATGTTAAAATGTTGCCATGTGAAAATTAAAAATATAAAGTCCAATCAACTGCAAAGCATAGGCATGAAAATGTCAAGAATATTGAATCAGCCAAGTATGAGTTTTGCTTAATAGGTTACAAAATTCCTGAGGAGAAAGTGTCTCCCATCAGATTCATCTTTGTGTCCCCAGAAATGTCCAGGGCACTGCACATAACAGATCTTACACTAAACTGAATGAAGTTTTTAGAAAGTGGCTTATCTGTCTTGACAGAGACAGGAAGCATTCAAAGATAAATGTAAGAAGGTAAAGAAAAATGGGTAATGTTTTACTTGACACCATCCACTGTCCTAGTACAATCAGAAAATGAGGTAGATTTTATTATCTCTATTTTAAAGATAAAGGAATAGAGAGATTAAACAGCTCACACAGCTAGAAAGGGGTGGCAGTGGGAAATCACCTCTAGGCTGTTGATATTTATGGTCCACATTCTCAGCCACTGTGTAGCAGCACCAGTTAACCCTATTGGTGAATAGCCAGAGCTTTGTCGTCTAAGGAATCCTTCAATTAAGATGTCTTCTATCACCAGTTGATGTATCACCAGTGTTAGAATTCAAGAATACAATGTTGGCATAAACACTCCAACTTTGGAGTGTTATTTGGAGTCTAGTGACTGTAGACCTAAGTTCAACTCCTGACTTTGGCGTAGCTTGGCTATGTAACCTTATGTATATTACAGAATGTCTCCAAGACTCAGTTGAAATTAAGGCTGTTTGCTACCTCATGGAATTGTTGTGAATACTTGTTTAAAATATTCAGCACAATGCTTGGTACATAACAAAGTCTGAAAAAGTGATGGCTAAAAATTGTACTTATTTGGTAATATTTCATTGTATATACACTATTTGAATATACGCTATTTGTTCACTTTTGTTAAACAAAAATGATTGGGTCTTTTATTTTAGAAAAGGTCTGATTTTGTTGAGTTCTTTATATGTTTTAGATGTTCGTCCTCCATCTGAGGAATAGCTGGCAAAATTTTTTTTTTCCCATTTTGTAGGTTGTCTCTTCACTCAACTGGTTGGGCTTTTTTCCTCTGTGCAAAAGCTTTTTAATTTGATATGATCCTATTTGTTGGTTCTTGGTACTATTTCCTGTGCAACCAGGCTTCTGTTCAGAAAGTCCCTGCCTATGCCTGTGACTTCCAGAATTTCACCCATTTTATCTCCCAGCAGATTAAGTATTTCTGTTTTAGCATTTAGCTCTCTGATCCATTTTGATTTTAGTTTAGTACAGGGTGAGAGAGATATGCACATAGATTCAGTCTTGTTCATGTGGACAGCCAATTTTCCCAGCAGTTTGTTAAAGAGGCTGCCTTTCCTCCAATGCATGTTTTTGGCCTCTTTGTCAAAGATCAAATAGCCTGGTTTGTGCCTGGTTCTGAATCTGCTTCCCCAGTAGGAAGCTTTTAAAGGTGAGGAATTACTGTGATTATGGTGACAGTTTCACAGATACGAACATAAATCAAAATTCATTCACTGTGGCACAGGCCTGCAATCCCAGCACTCTGGGAAGCTGAGGCAGGAGGATCATGAAGTTCAAACCCAGCCTGGGAAACTTGGTGAAACCTGTCTCAAAATAAAAAATAAGAAAAAAGCCTGGAGATATAGCTTAGTGCAGTACCACACACACAACTCATTAAATTACATCCTTTATATGTGTGCAGTTTATGGTATATCTCAGTAAAGTAATCAATTTGTGAATTTTCTGAAAACAAGCCAAACATTTAAACTTGCAGGCATGCATTCCTCCTGATTACCTTTATCCTTGAGTATAGTCTATTAAAAATTCTTAAGCTGAAAAGTTACTATGGGTAAATTTGTCTCCTTTACATGTTCATAGGTCTCCCAGTCTTGATGCCGATCTGTTATTACAATTCTGTGTCAATCACTTGGTTTTCTTCCAGCCTTATGGAGGGACTAAAGTTTGACAAAGACAAATGCTCTCAAACACTTCTCACCTTGACTCTTTCATTGCTCTGTGTTCACATATGCATCCCATCTAAAGCGGTTGTTCTATAAAATGTCATTGTTGTCTTGTTTTTTGAGAAGATAGTATTTATATTATTCCAAATACTCATGTTTAACTTTACAGTTTTATTTTCTAAGAGCTTTACCTACCAGTGATACAACTGGAAATGATGCTATGAATGGATTTAAAATGCTAATCATGTTGTTGTTGTTATACCATTTAAGCCACAGATGTGACAGCTTTTATGCCAGTGCTTTAAAAAAAAATTTTTAAGCTGCTGGGCGTGGTGGCACATGCCTGAAACTCCAGCATTCTGGCAGGCTGAGGCAGGAGGACTGAAGGTTGAACACAGTCCAAGTAATTTAGAGATTTAGTGAGACCATGTCTCAAAATAGAAAATAAAAAGAGCTAGGGAATGTAGCTCAGTTTAGAGGCCCTGGGTTTAATCCTAAGCACCATCAAAAAAGTCAAAATCCCTCTTTGTTAAAACAATACTATGTATTATGAAACAGATAAAAACATTTCAAGACAACAACATCTCTGGACAATTTAACATTTGACACTTTTCTCTGAGGTTTTGTTTGTTTGTTTGTTTGTATTTTGTTTTGGTACCAGCGATTGAACTCAGGACCTTGCACTTATGAGGGAGGCGCAGTGACCCTGAGCTAAATTCCCGGCCCTCTTAGGTTCTTAATGATTTCCAATGCCAGGATCTTTTCTGTTTTTGACTTCAAAAACTAGAAATTCCAGGGCTGAGGATTTAACTCAGTGGTTCTGGCACCTGCCTCACAAGCGCAAGGTCCCAAGTTCGAGCCTCGGTACCAATAAAACAAAACAACAACAGAAAACCCCTAGAAATTCCCCTTCTTTAATCTGGTAATTAACTAGATTCTATCATAAACTCTCATCTTGTGCAAATACAGCTGCACCTACTCCAGACAGTGACTTTGTCAGCAATTGAAACCTCTATGGCTCCCATCATCCCTTGTTTGAAGGCTATGACACCAACTTAATTTATCCAACAAAATATTTATTGGAAATCAAACTATGTGCCAGGCTTCTATGCCAGAGACAAATAGTAAATAAGAAAAGCAGAGCCCCTTTCATGGAATTTGTAGTCTGATTGGGGAGACAGTTAATGAACAAGCAATTATAAAACTGATCAGTGTTACAATAAAGGAAGAACAAGATGTTTGCTTCTTCTTCGGAAGGAAAAATCAGTGGTTTAAAAAAATGATTATATATTCCCTCCAGTGTCAGCAACCCAAAGGAACATACCACTTCAGAAGTATCTGTAGTAAGAAGTAGAGGCAAATCCCTTTGGCTAATTTTTTGCTTCCTTTTAAGGAAAGTAGAAACATCTTCCTGAGCAATAGACATATTTCCAGTTTAGCTGTTGACTGGGTAGGACTAGGTATTTATATCAATTCACTTGGTGGCCACAGCTGTTCTCCACATTTTGTAAGCTATCCCTGCCTAGGAGACACTTAGAAATTATCCTCAAGAAATGATGTTTTAGCTGGGTGTGGTGGTGCACGCCTGTGATCCCAGCGCTCTGGAAGCTGAGCCAGGGGTGTGCCTTGAGTTTGAGGCCAGCCTGAACTACATAGCAAGACCCTGTCTCAAAAACAAACATTTTAAAATAACCATTAAGGTAGCTTTTAGACCGTATGTACCGGTTTAATGATGGCCTTGAAGAGATTTTTGGGGGGTGGATCTTAGATTTCTTCAAAAACTGAGAAACTCTCATGGAGAAAAGACCATGTTTAAGGCCATAGTTGAAGTCAACAGTATCCAAACATTTTTTTTTTTTTTTTGCTATGTAAACCATTTGGGAGATCAAAAAGCATAGCTAAACTTGGTGAGAACTAAATGAATGAACAGCTTGGGGATCTCCTGGAGGGTTAACGTGCCAGCCTCAACCACAGTGTCAACAGCAGGCTGGACAACAGAAAAAGAGGGGCATACTGCTTAAAAACACAAGAGAGAGATAAGGTGCTTATCCAAGGGGCGAGCGAGGGTTATCTTCAGGCAGGACCGAACCAAGAAGAAGATAAACTGCACGTTTCCATGGAGAACCTCAGTTGCGTTTATGGTGAGCCCAGAGCCCAAGCCACTTGATGACTTCCTTTTCCTCTGTTTGTCACTCTAGTCCACACAAGAGAGGAGAGGGCTTTGACACTTACATCTTCCTTCTCCCCAAGCTACCTAACAGCCCTGGGTTGTGTGGGGGTGGGTGGGTGGGGACTTGTGAATAAATTCAACATTTCTGTTGAGTCTGTAATTCTTGGCTGAGAAGCACAAAATTTTTCTTGGGGCTGGGAGTAAGCTCATAGGTAAGTACATGCCTGGCACATTGTAGGCTGGGTTCCCTCCCCAGTACCCAGGCGGGAAACTGTCCTGCAATAGATGTGGAGTAGTCAGGCAGTACAGTTGAGTGATTTGTTAGTTCCTTAGTCTAGAAAAAGCCCTGAACGGTGGGAAAATCAGGTAACCTTTCTGGATTTCATTTGTGTTGCTTTTAAATGGACTACATGAGAGGTCCACATGGCAGGGTCACTGGGAATACTTGCTAAAGGCAATGATTTGTGGGCCCATGAAGACTCCGGTTTGTGGTGAGGAGAGGGAGTGGGGGGGCAGGGACTGGAGTGAGGGCTGAGCTGTATGCCCCTCTATGTCCCTCTGGAGATTCAAGTTCTGCTGTACATGCTCAGCATTGGTTTCAGGAAATAAGATTACTATTCCATGAGTAACATACTAGCGTTATCCTGTATAAACTCCTACAAACTGTACTGAAATACAGGATTAGCTGCTCTTTCCTCTCATCTGCTAGGGAATAATTTGGGTTGATCCTAGACTTATAACTAGAAATAATAAGAAGAAGAATGTTGAGAATGTAAAATACATATTGCACCTATTTATAAGGTTGAAGAATTAAATCAAATGTTTATAAGCATTAGTGCAGTCCCATAATAAAACCAAAGGAAAAGATGTAAAAACTGGCCATGTGTCAGGCACTTTTGAGTAAAATCTAAAGAATAATGACAACTTATTGAGTAGTGTATTTTCAGAGCGGTGCTGAATGTGTTTATGCAAGGTATCCACTGACTGTTGCATCATCCCCACGAAGTATGGTTCACTATCAGGGTTTTCCAGAGGAGGAAAGAGAAAAGTTAAATATTGTCCTGAAGTCACACCTGGCAAGACTGGAACCAGGGAGAGGTTTTTCAGGTGATAGATTGGCTCTGGGTGCGTGGACAAAAACATGCGAGATTAATTATTTAAACTTTCATGAAGTAAATCTAAATGAGTATCTTTATCTGAAAGCTCTGAGGTGATAAGACATGTGTGTTATGAGCCTCACAAGGGGGGAAATCAGTTCTTTCATCTTTGTGGCCACCTTAATTAGAAAGTAAAGATCTGGAATTCTGATAGCTCAGTGGGGCAGATGGTGAGAGGAACCTAGAGGTCCTGCTCTCTTCACGCCCCTCTCCTCCCATCCTCCACTCGTTATGGCCATTGGTCCAGGTCCACTCAAGGCCAACGTTGAGTGAAGAAAGATAGCTTTCACAGCATTGGCCGGAGGGCAGCATTCTTTTCCAGCTCTGGAATTCTATCGCTCATGAGCTGTCACACAGACCTAGGTTTTCTGCCTCTGATTTGTCAGAGGGGTGTGGAGACGTTTCTTCTTTCTTTTGGAGGATTCTTCTGTGACCTTTTCCACCCCCGCCCAATTCATAGGCTGAACATCTCACTGAAAGAAAGAAAAGCTTAGTTTTTAGGGAAACTGACAGAGAAGTTGGGAGTGAGTTTCCTTTTGAAGAGAATATTATGGAATTTAAAAAAAATCAGTTCTACTTTTAATCTTTTAAATATATATTGGTCATGAAATTCTTGGGAAAGATATAAAGTGGTATTCGAGTTTTCTGAAGAAACTGTACTATAATAACTAATCTATACCGCTGGTATTAAAGACAAAAGTCCTGACCAAAAGCTTCTTTTTTTGTAATATAACCAGAAAAATGAATGTAATTGCTGCATCTTTATTTGGCAGGATCCAAACACTTGGCTTTCTCAAGGCAAGCACTGCAGAGGCTGTGCAGGTCGAGTCCAGAGAAGTTCCACAAAGAATCTACACTACTCAACCAGGCACATGCAGACAGCTCATCGGTCCAAGGATGGAAAAATGAAGACGACATGACTCTGGAATTTGGAGAGGTCAGTCCTTCCCAGGCTGTTGGCTTTATTGCAATGACCCCTCAAGTCAATATTGGACAAACCACACTCAGCCTCCATTACCTTTCTGTTATCTTGGGAGAGGATCCCAGTCGATGGCAGATAATCAGAAAGTGTAGGGTTCTGACTTGGCTGCATTGAACCATTTAATGGAAGAGCTCTTGGAAAATCTACTAGCAGTGGCCTAGCACACAAATACATTTGGTGATAACTAAATGATGATTTATTCACACCAAGAAATAGGTAAAATTAGACTCATTTTCTGTCCCTCGACTTCATATCTTGTCTTTTCTTTCTGATGTATCATTTTTCTTTGATACAACTTTCCTCCTCTCCTGACTGCTTAGTCAATTTTATTTAATCTTTGTAAATTGGCTTAAATCCCATAGAGAAATCAGTAGGTCATTAAATAATTACATGCCAAGAGAATGATAGTAAGAAATTTTTCTTTCTCTCTCCCCTTCTTTTTTTTAGTGCTTTAAACAAAGATTAGTTGACACACTGATGATCTCAGTCTCAAAGTATTTGACTTCAGTCTTTGTTCCCAGCCTGGTAGGCCCTGGTAGGCAAGGGATCTACAATTAAGATGACAACTCCCTCCCTTCCCGCTCAACTTTGCATTTAGAAGTTGAGCCTTTGGGATTTTACAATGTGCTCCCATTCTTTTAAAGACTATTAATATTATTGCCTTTTTAATTGTCGGTTTTGTGGTTATTTTAACGACCCTGAGCTAAAACACGAACTAGAGACGTTTAAAAACTCACAGAAAAGCTGTTACTTTGAAGAAAAAAATCTCAGGTCTAGAGACAACCACCAGAATGCTATTTTTCCCCCAAAGTGGGAAAATTTGAAATATACATATATTTTAATGGATTTTGCAACTGTAATACAGACAAAAGTCTCATAGCTTCAAATTTGAGGTTAATAAAGTATTTTAAAAACCTCACAAAGCCAACGAAAAAGACCCATTTCCCTAGCTCTCCCTGTTGCTAGGATATTAAGAAAAAGCTCCGTTTCCCCCTCACCCAAGTAAAGCAGGAGCCAGAGGCTCGCAGTGGACAGAGGTGGACACCGCAGGAGGCTTTGGCCCTTCCATAAGCCTGGGGACCCCAAGCAACCCTGGGAATTCCCTAAAGAGGGACACAGCCGGGAGGGGGGGCAGAAAACAGTCTCTAAACCCACAGCTGCCACCAGCTTCCCAAACTGTTTTTAGTATCTGCAGGGCTGGGAGGGGAACAGGTTATGCTCATTTTAGTGGCCGGATTTGCTAATGTGGGAGCCGAGCCAGAGGTTTTGTCCCATGGCTCTGGGTATGACGTGGGCCCTCCAGAGCCTGAAGCTGGGGCTCCGGGGACCCGGCCTCTGGCAGTCTCCCAGGGAGGCCATCCACTCGCTGTCCAGGCTGATGTCTGAGGCCGCAGGGTGAAGCAACTTGTCCAGGGTCACAGAATTGACCTCGGGAAGAGCTACGACTCGATCCCAGGGTTTTCTTTCAACTTATTCATATTTCATAAACCCAGTAGATAGTCCATTAAAAATGATCTAATATAATTTGAAGGTGTATAACATATAGACTTGTATATATAATATATATTCGAATTTTAATTGTAAAAAAATACATATGACAAATGTATCTTAATTTTTAAGTGTAAAGTTTAGCAGCATGAAGTGCCATGTAATTTAGTGACATTCATATTATATACGTATAATATATGTGTGTGTATATATATATATATATATATATATATATTTAGATGTCAAGCATTTATGTGGGAATTGAAAAGGCCAGTCAAAAATATTTTCTTGCCGGGTGTGCTGGTGCACACCTGCAATCCTAGTACTCTGGAGGCCGAGGCAGGAGGATTGCTGTGAACCCAGCCTGGGCTACATAGTGAGTTCAAGGCCAGCCTAAACTACATAGTGAGACCCTGTCTCAAACAAACAAACAAACAAACAAATAAATAAGCAAAGAACATTTTCCTCTTATTAATCATTACTTAATGGACACACATTATGTAGCCAACGCTAGTTGAGATCAGATAGCCTCTGGGCCCCCCATAAACATATGATTTGTTCAAGAGACAAGATGCATATAAGTAGAATATAGCTAACCATAAAGACAGTATGTGATCTTGAAAACTGATAATAAGTGTTAAGGGTTAAAATGGGATTGATTAAGTTCATCAAAACATATGTTCTTTGTGTACAAATAGGAAGATGGTAACTCAAAGACAAATGTCAGGTTTGCTTTATCATAATGGAAAGTATTCAAATGAAAGTAATCCTATGGAAAATTGAAAGTACAGCTAAAAAATGTAAGATTGTTTTATAGTAAGCTGTTGGTCTGGAACATAATCTTATTGCTATGTAATAAATTTTTAAAAATAGTAAAGTGGTTTTGTAATAACAACTTTGGGATCACTTCGAATAAAACTTTAATGTTTATAAAGTCATTTAATTTGCTATTATTCTGACCTAGATATCCAAAGCAAAAAGAGATTTGCTAACTTCAGGATAAATAGAAATCCTTGCCCTCCTTGTTTCTACCTTTTGCCAGGGAGGACTTCCATTAGGCACAGCCAGCAATGTCTAGGGCCCGGGAGACTTTGAGGGGTCCAGGAAATTTGATTAAAATTTCCTGAGGAAAAAAGTGATTTAATGATATATCAAGAATAAATGTTAATACTGATAGTACGGAAGGATGGGGCCATAAAGTCAAAGGGCCTAAGACCCATGACTGTCTTCATACAGCCCTGCCTTAAGTATTAAACCCAGTTCTCCGACTCTACCCATAAAGCGATTGCTTCTTGCGCTGTCCTGCATGAACCTATGCATTCTGTGAGTCTGTTATTTTTTTGTTGTTTTTAGAATTATCATTACAGTTATAGTTGCCCATAATTTAAGAAGTCACCTAGTTCCACAAGTCTGCAAAGACAAGTAGCGGTCTCTCCTGTCCCTTTCTATCAGCTTTCTCTCAGAGGCGAGGGTCCACTTTCGACTTTCAAGCTCTTCTTGTCTTATTTAACTCCATAGCTCTAACCTGCTCATAATCTCCGTTCGTTTTTTTTTTTTTGGTTCACACATTATCTATTGACTTCTCATCATAAAGATGAAGACTTGGATATTGTTTCTCTTCCACCCCTGACAAGCACAGCCATTAATACTCCTTAGCTGTTCGTCCTCCTTATTTAGAGTTATTGCATTTTTTGACTCAGTGTTCAAGGTTAACACTATTATGACTCTCTACGTAAATGTTGAGTCATGTAGGGAACTATGATTACTTTTCCTGTACTATATGAGTTGTAATTTTCCCTCAGCTAAGAGTTCTCGTGTTTTCTCCTTTGCCTAGTTTTCTATTTACTTATCATTAATGCATACTCTGTACCAGATCTTTAAACACCTTCTAGCTACATTCACTCATGTAGAGTATTAGATTAATTTTATTCTCTCAGGTCTCCTGAGGAGTATTTGAGCCTACATGAATCCAAATCTCTATGTTTGTTGCATCATCCTGAGTGTGGGAATTCTTTCTGTATTTCTCGTGTTGGATTTCTTGCTATTCTGCAACTCACGTTTTCATTTTTTTCAACTTATCCCATCATTTTGCTGGTATGCATCCTCCAGTAACTCCCTGAAGGTATATATGTTGGGGACAGGTGTTGTGAGGTTTTTGTCTGAAAGACCTTTATTCTTGCTCTTTCTTGACAAGTTGGCTAGACATTTAATACTAGTTGTAAATCATTTCCATTGAGAATTTTGAGTACATTGCTTCATTTTCTTCTAACTTTCTGTTTTCTATTGAGAAGTTCAGAGTTATTTTGACTTCTGATACTTTGTGATCCCCACTCCAACACTCTGGAAACCTATAGAATCATTGACTCCTGTTGTCTTAGTCTGTTCTGACTGCTGTAACAAATTATATTAGGCTGGGTGGATTATAAGCAACAGACTTTGTATTCCTTGGCGTTCTGGAGGCTAAAAGTCTGAGATCAGAGTTCCACCATGGGTTGGCTCTTGAGAGGACCCTCTCATGGGTCCTCCCACTGCATCCTCATTTGTCTGGAAGAGGCAGAGAGGGTTTTCTAGGGTTCCTTTCATAAGGCACTACTCCCATTCATGAGGGCCCCACCCTCATGACCTAGTTATCTGCCAAAGGTCCCACATCCCAGTGCCCAGCGCCTTCCAGGATTTCAACAGATGGATTTGGAGGGCCACAAACACTTGCTCAAAACACCTATATGCCAAAGAATGCCCATGACGTGTCCTGCTGTGGGTATATTTTTACTGCTAAATACTCAATGACCCCTTTCACACCAGACACAGATAGCCTTCAATTTTAACAAATTTTAAATTATTTCATTAGGGAAATCACTGCTTTCTCTTAATCTTTCTTTGAGGAACTTCTCCTGGACTGGAGTTTTAATTTGCTATTGCCTTCTCCTTTATTTTTCATTCACTTATCTTTCTTTCTAGAAGACTTCTTCAACCTTCTCTTCTAACCCACCTCCTCAGTATTCATTTCTACAACTACATTTACATTTTTTTTCTGCAAGTTTATAGTTTTGGTCTCCTATTGTTATTTCTTTAACTTGAGATCTTCTACTACCTATCCATAGGTATCAAAATTAGATTTAAAAGGTTTTTTCCTGCCAGCCTATTTTTATTTTCTTGAAACTGTTTTGTGTTTCTATATTTTATTGCAACATCTGTGCAAGAGATTATCCTCAAATGTCTGATAATTCTTGTCTGTTCATGACTACAGGTGTCAGAGTAAAAAGCTGAGCAGAAGCTCACTATGCATGGACAGTGTCCAGAGGACCCCATCAGAAGTTGAAGGCCTGGAGCTTACTGCAGAGTCTTCTGTGAGTCTGTCAGGAAACCAAGTGCCTGCACTGGGAGGCTGGAGACTCTGAGCTAGGAGCCTGGAGACAGACGTCCAGAGGCATTGGTAAAGATGGGAGCTCTTCCAAAGAAGCAAAAAGTAAGACTTCCCTCTTGATTTCTTTTTTATTCCAAGCCTATTGGTTGGTGCCACTCACACCTGGGGTGGGTCTTCCCTCTTCAGTAAGTCAGCCATTCAGACACATCCAGAGCTGTGCTTAACCACTCTGCCAAGCATTTCTTATTCAAGTTGACAGCATGATTAACTGTCCCAGTGGATGCCTAACCTTTTTCAAGATCGTCTGTCTTTTGGCATTTAGGGTTAGGCTTTTACAGGCCTGCAAAGGCTGTTTGCCTTTGACCATCTACTTTCCTGCCCCTAACCTTTGTCGTCATTGTCCGTCTCTCTCCTTGTGATTTTATGCCTTTAAAAATCCCTTTGGAAAAAAAATCCCTTTCATATAATTTCAGTGGATGGTGGGAAGAAGCAAGATTATAGGGTGTGTTTAATCTCCATTTTTATCCTAAAGTTCCCACAATTGAGGTTTTTACTACAGTGAGTTTGAATTATTTACCTCTTTACAGAAATATAATGACTTTTGGGGCTTTTGAAGTTGTGGGTAGTATTTTGTAAAAATCTGTGATCATACTTGCCAGTCTTAACATGGCTATTGGATCAACCCAATGTTTTGCAAACTTGAGTAACTTATTTATTTAAAGAAAAATAAAACCAATAGACTGCTGGTGCAGAGTTATGTTATTTTAATTATAACATTACTTAATGTACACAATGTAAGCATAGACTATGCCTATAACTCTTGTCTCTTTATAAGCAAAAGGAAAAACCACTTAATTCAACAAAATTGTGTATTTAATTCAAACTAACAACATACATTTAACCTGACAAGTTTTATTGTAACAGGGCTAAATTGTTGATCTAAATATGAATGTGGTACTTACTACTGCATCATGGGTTCTTTTGGTTTACTCTCCATGTGCTTCTAGTATGATGTGAAAAATAAATTCGTCCATCTCTCTGAATTTGAAATACAGGGAAACCTCTTTTCAGATAGCAAGATTTATTATTTTATGAGTATTATTTAGCAAGAATGGATCTTTTGCCTACAGAGCCTGCTCTGTTCTTTTTATTTTAGCTCCTAACAAGTAGAATAGTACTTGGTGAGGCTAAGGGGATCCAAAATGCATGAATTGCCTTTAATTTGGGAATATTTTCTGAGCAAGGTCTCTGCTGGCCATGTGAGATGACTGACAACAGCCTTGAAGTCACAGCTCCCTAGGAAGTCCCCTCGGAGGTAAGGTGACAGTTTCATCTAGGCAGGGAAATGGATGTACTTGTACACAATTACAGAAATGAAGAACAACTCTTCCGGGATTAAGAGCGAATACATGAATAAAGATGCTTATTGGAGGAAGGGTACACTTTGCATAGCTATGTGATTTTATTCCAGTATAGCCACTGGTTTGAAGTCTGTGTGGTTGTAATTATACCTGCTTGGGTGTAAATGCCCCCACCGAACTGCTGTTGAAATTTAATCCCTACTGTGAGGTATTATGAGGTGAGACCATGTAGGACCTTTAGAAGTGGTTAAGATCTGCCTTTGTGAGTGGATTAATCCACTGATGGATTAATGAGTTAATGCACTAACGAGTTAATGGGTTACTAGGAGAGTGGGCTGTTATAAAGGCCATTTAGACCCTGTCTTTGTATGGGCCCCTCTCACCATGTGACACCCTGTGATGTCTCAGGACCATGTAGAGGCCCCACCAGCCAGAAGACCCTTCCTTATCAGATGTGTTCCCCACCTTGGAACTCCTGACCTCCAGAACCACGAGCAGGACAAGGCTTTGTCCTTTATAAATTACCTAGCCAGTGGCATTCAAATTTTACTCAAAAGCATTTTATTCCAATTTTGTAAAAGAAAACAAAACAATTTGTTACAATAATCAATGCTTAAAACAACACCTAAATATTTTACCACTTTACTATGATTGAATTCTTGGGTTCTTCCTCAGGCTAACATGACTGGAAATGCCCCATGATCATGAGGAGGAGCCTCCGGGTGGTTCTCCTGGGGAGGAAATCCATGTGGCTTCCCTGCAGCCACTCAACCTAGTATGGGAAATCCCATGTACAGTACGCCTGTGCCAGTTCACCGTGACAGTTAGTTTGACTGAGGTAGGGACTTCAGGTGAGGTGACTGGATGAT
This sequence comes from Heterocephalus glaber, assembly GCF_000247695.1. The sequence continues at coordinate 10,097,335 of NW_004624753.1, read as the reverse complement.
GAGGACACTCACCTCTTCAATGGCTTAACCTCATCAGTGAGTTAGAGGAAGTGGTCACAGGGAGATGTCACCTTGGGGGCCATATTTGGTCAAGGCCCCTTCTTTTCAGGCTCTTTCCCTGCTCACTGCTTCCCAGGTGCTATGAGTGGAGCAGCGCTTCGCCACCATGCTCTTCCATTGTACTGTTTCTGCCTTGGAGCCAGCTGACCATGGACTGAAACCTCTGAAACCATGAGCCAAAACAAACCTCTCCTTTTTAAAGTTGCAGGTGTCAGGTATTTTGTCCTGGAAACAGGAAATATGACTAATACAACATCCTCTAAAAGCAGAGTAAAAATGAGTAAGAATTTGGCATTTATCTAAAATTTATGAGAGGATTTTCTAGAAGGAAATAACAGTTGATAAAGGACAGCTAGTTGGTGAAGATCCTCATTTGGTCAGGGTCAGGTTTAAATCATCTTGGCCACCTGTCCTCAGTACAGAAAGGCAGTCCTAAAGTGGGGGACTCAGGAAAGCAGAGCCATGGGGACAGTATGGACTCTCAAGCAGTCCTTTGTGAATCGGTCAGCTTGGCAATTTAGTGCATGCCTTCCGGATGGGCATCAGGGACAGCCAGCTGACCAAGGCAGCCCTTCCTGCCTGAGAAGTCCCACTGGAGTGGGAATGACTCTCGGCCAGGTTCTTGATGCCACACTGGTCTATCTGGTTGTAAGCTGACTCTGAGACTGTGACCAGGAGCTGGACCCCTGCCTCTGGGTGAGGAAACTGCAGAGTGAGGCTGAGGGTTATCGCTCTCATGAGCCTGTGATTTAGGGTGCGTTCCAGCTCCAGTATCCAACCAGAGTCTGAGTCAAGGGAACTAGTGCACAATCTAGGCATATGAAACACCTGCTCACGGCCTGGAACTCTAGATCTCCAGGGTGAGTTTGAGTCCATGTCTGTGTTTGGATGAGTGTGCGTCAGGGAATTGGAGCGACAAAGCAGAACTTCACTGTGACGGGTTGGGTCCCTAGGATTGGCTATTCCTGAATCATGAGCCAGGCTAGGAAGAGAAGTGATGGATAGACTCACAAAAATCTGATTGGAGCAGAACAGGAGCAATTCCCCTGAAGGAAAGGGTAAAGTTCTTTCATAAAAAGCTGGATGTGGTGGCACACCCCTGTAATCTCAGCACTCAAGAGACTGAGGAAGGTGGATCTCCATGAGTTCAAGGCTAGCCTGGGCTACATAGTGAGACCCTGGCTCAAAGACAAAAACAATAGCAACAACAAAAACCATAAAAACAGAAAAATGTTGCCCGGCTTAATGGCACATGCCTGTAATCCTAGCACTTAGGAGACTGAGACAGGAGGATCTCTGCAAGTTTGAGGCCAGCTTGGGCTACATAATGAGTTCAAGACCAGCCTGAACTACTTAGTGAGACCCTGACTCAAAAAACAAAAACAAACAAACAAAATCTAAGAGGGGGGGTAGGTGCTGGGCAGAGGCAAGACAGCAGACGTCTTTTACAATTCCTAATCTCTTCAGGCTCAGCTCAGTTGTCCGTTCCTGATGCCCCCGTCCCTCTGGTGGGTTAGGTGTCCCTCTCCTGGCTCACATTACCTCCCAGTTGCACTGCTGTGCCTGGGCTCATTTCCAATTGTTTCTTTATGCACGAGCTCTTCCAAGACAGGTGCCATGGCTTATTCCAATTTGCACAACCAGGCTCTCAGGTTCCATGAATGTTCATAAAGCAGGACCGAAAGGGATTCCCAAGTGACTGAAAATCCTCTTCAGAGAAAGACGAAAGAGCGTCCTAAACGTACAAGGACCAGGTATGGATAAATACTTTGATTAGGCAACTTCTTTGATTCTCACAATCACGACACTCAAGGGAACATTGTTCTTGTATTTTGTGGACTGGAAGCGAAAGGTTACATTTTAAAAGCTCATAGAAGGGAGAACTGTCACCATCAAAGTTAGCACTTAGGTAACTGAACTGAGCCCCGTCAGTCCTCACTCATCAGACACTTTAAACTTGTGTCCTCTCTCCTTGCCTTAAAAATAAATTCTTTCATTTATCTGTTTATATTTTGAAACAGCATCTCAGAATGTAGCCCAGGCTGGTCTCTAACTTGTAGTGGTCCTCCTGCCTCAGCCTCCTGAGTGCCTGTTTGACAGGTGTGAGTCACCATGCCTGGCTACTGATGAGTTCTTACAAGGGTTCTCTTTCTACTTTTTCGTAGTTTGCAGTGTCCTCCCGTCACTATTACTGTTTAACTAAATGTAATCCCGAGCCTTTTGTTTTCCTAACAGTAATGGAGATTGAACCCAGGGCCTTCTGCATGGAAATGCTAGCCAAGCCCTCTGCTCCTAAGCCGCCTCACTGGCTCGTTCCTCTCGCCATTTTTGTGCCTTGCATTGGCTGTTTTTTTTTTTTTTGTACTAGGAATCGAACTCAGGACCTTGTGCTTGCCAGGCAGGTTTAGCACCACTGAACTACATCCCCAGTGACATTTGCTTCTTTATCTGTAAAATTAAAAGGCTGGAGGATGGGGCTGGGGATGTATGTAGCTCAGTGGTTCTGCCAACTGTCTCACAAGCACAAGTTCCCAAGTTCGATCCCTGGTACCAAACAAACAAACAAAGGCTGAAGGATGGACCACAGTCTTTTCCAACAGCAACATTTTAAGAGTCTAGGAAACAAATTAAAGCAGTCAATGAAGGTGCACAGCTGCCCCAACACAGAGCGCTGTAGCAGGAGGGTCGCTTCCCCTCTCCTCTGTCTCTGCCATCTGCTCCGTCCTTTCCCTTGGCCCTGGCCGCCTTGCACTCCGCGTGGGGCACTGCACACCTCTCTCCCCTTGCTCTCATCGCTCCAGTGGAACCCCAAAAGAGCTCAGAGCTGCAGGCGGCCTCCATGGTCTCTAACTCTGCACGAAACACTGCAATTCAAAGAGATAAGCTAGGCCTGGATATTTTGAAATTATGGTTGATCAGGTATGGATTTTTTTCCTTTCCCTTGTAGGGCAATTTCTAGGGCCTCCAATCACAGAAAGTGGCCTGTTTGAGGCCAGCCCCTAGGGCACACTGGCTGCCCGATCTGACACTCCTGAGCTGTGTGTTAAAGAGGAAGGCCTGGGCCCCACCACACCCATTAAATCAGAATCTTGGGGATGCCAGGCAATCCGAATTTAATGTATGCTTCCCTGGTGATCTGTCAGCTCCCGGAAGCGTGAGGAACTCTGTATTTGTGTTATTTATTCTTAAAAAGCTTCAGGCATGATTACTATTGTCATTGTCTCTTTACCTCAATTAGAAAGAATTTTATTTATAGTTATTTTCAACATGTACAGGTGCTAGATATTTGGCTGAAGAATTTAGTAATATATTTATTAAACAATATTCTAGTATCTCTTATATACAAGCTGTAAATTTGTATTTTCTTGACCTGAAAAAAGAGGTAAATTCCCTAACCTTTCTCCATTTTGCTACACAGGGCTTTACCCATAGTCACACCAAAGGAATGCTGAAAGAAGCTCTGGAGGTTTACATACTTTGCAATTCCCCATGTTTCTACAGTATAAAGAGAAACTGTGTTTGTACACTCTTGCACCAAGTTTAGCAGAAAACTTTTCTTTGGGGCTCTTCTATGGGGTTGAAGTTCTCCATGTATGAACAATACCTATGCATATCAGGTCTGCTCATTCTACACGCTGCATGGACTTAGGGGAGTATCTTTATATGTGGATCTGTAAATACACCGCTCATATCATAATTTGCTCCTGTGTCAAAGGCTTCTTGTCCTGCAGTGAACCAATACAAGTCGCTTTCATGTCCACTGTTCTATGGTGATCATAGGGTGATTCTGACTTGGGTTTAATAGTTGCCCCAGAGCAACGCTGCTGTCACTTTCTCCCCAGTCATCTTCATCTTCAGAAGGGCAGACCAACCCCCCAGGCTGTTGTGGGTCAGCATCCCTGGTGTGTGTGCCACAAGTGGGATGTTGCTTGCAGATGTACGGAAGCCCAGCTGCACACACTTCCTGGAGGCCACTTTCACTGGATCCTGGGCACTCCAGGGAAGAGCATACTGTTTGCTTGATGGAAATACAAGATACCCTGCCAGGACCAACTGGGGACCTCTTGGTCATTCCATCAATGAGACTTGTCTGGCCTCTTTGGCCGTTTCCAAGATTAGCAGTCTCTGAGAAGGGCTAGGAGGAGGTAGGGCACAGGTTCCATAAGGCTCTCAGCCACTGATATTGGGGGTCCTTCCCCTGCAAGAGGCGGCTCTCCCCTTCTTCCTCTTTCCTTTCAGCCTTCAGCAAGCTTAAGAAAGTATCTCCTCAGAGTTTAGAGACTCAGAAACGGCTGGGTGTGGCAGTGCATGCCAGTAATCCCAGTATTTGGGAGGCTGAGGCAGGAGGATCTCTAGGAGTTCCAGGGCAGCCTGGGCTACATAGCAAGACCCTGTCTCAAGCAAACAAAGATCTCAGAAATGATAGGCCACAATACATCCGATTTTCAAAAGTTTTGAGTTGAATAAATATTTGTGTTGCGTTTCACAATTTCTAAAGTGCTTTACACTGCAACATCCAGTGACAAAGTCACCAACCCCCACCTCAGGTGGCCTTATCTCTTTTAAAGGAGGGACTCTAATTCCATCCACCAGGGTCCAGGGAGAAACAGCTGCTGAAAGTGTCTATAGAATTATTAGGTAGCACTTGGTCTGTTCTTTAATTAATCTTGTGTATATTTGTTTACATACCTCATCTCACCTACTGGATTCTACATTCTATTTATAAGGGCAAGGTTTCTTTCTTTCTTTCTTTCTTTTTTTTTAAAACATGGTCTGGCTATGTATTCCAGGCTGGCCTTGTGCTCACAGCAATCCCCCTGCCTCAGCCTCCTGAGTGCTGGCATGACAGGCACACTCCATCATACCCCGAATCTATCTGATTTCTTCACATTGTCCTGAAGAATCAGCAGGCTCACATTAGTGTTTCAGATGATGGAGTGAGGGTGAATGACAAAGTCATACCCCTTTCAAGTGAATGCTTTGGATTTTATTTGGCTTATGGGAAGAACATCCCCAAAGGGAAGGAACCTAAGCTAGAACCCTCTCTATAAGGAAGAGCTCAGGACCGACCCCCCCCCCAAGCTTTCAGGCTAGTGAGTTCTATCTGGAAAGCTCTTTGAAGGCTCCCCTACCCCATGCTCTTTGGTTACCACCTCAAAGTTACTCAAATATTAAGCCGGCAACAAGCCAGAGCTCTCTGTCAGCCATCCTTTCCTCTACGTGAACTAGTGTGAGGACCAGAGCAATACACATGGAAGGAAAGCTGTGAATAAGACAAAAGTGCCGGGCGTGGTGACGCACGCCTTTGCTCCTAGCACTTGGGGGGCTGAGGCAGGAGAACCAACCGCTGCAAGTTCGAGGTCAGAGTGAGATCTTGTCTCAAAAAACAAAAACAAAACAAAACGAAACAAAAATGCACACACAACACAAGCTCATCTCTTTCCAGATATTTTTGGCCAACCCTTTAAACTTGGAACAGGTTCCACAGACAGATGCGTGTTTGTGTGCAAACTGGGGAAATAGAAAAATGAGGTCGGTTCAGATATCACTTGTACACATGAATGAATATACCACGAAATTTCAAGTATTTTCTTCCTATTAAAAAACGATGCTTAGAAAATTACGTAAATATACCATTGGATTCTAAGACCAAAAATGATCCACGTCAGCAGACTCAGATGGGGTGCACTGGGGAACAGGTCGCTCTAACTAGGGGGAGTGTGACCCCTCACGGTCACGGGGAGCCAAGGCCCGCCCCAGCCGGTCCGGCCCGCACTGTTCGCCCGAGGCCGTGCAGGGCTGCGGGCGGGGAGGGCGCTGAGGGCGGGCGCTGATTGACCGGGCGCACGGTCAGGTGACCTGGGGCGCCACGTTCCGGAGCGGGGCTGCGGTGGCTGCCGAGCCGGGCCGGGGCACAGCCCGAACCGAGAGGGGCCGATCTCCGGAAACAAAGTTCCTGGGGCGGCCGCGGCTGCTGCGGGGCGGGGCAGCCGGGAGCCTCTCGACCTGCCTGGCCGCCTCCTGCTCGCAGGGGCGCACCGGGCACGGGGACGCCAGCCCTTCTCGGGGGTGGCGGTTCCCGCGCCCCGCCCGCCCCGCTCCCCCTGGGGCGCTGGGCTGCAACAAAGGGGCAGGTCCGGGCGGGGAGGAGCGGGCGCGGGCGAGAGGAGGAGGAGCCCTGGAGCTAGCCTTTCTCCGCGCAAAGTTGAGGCTCGCTGGGCCCGGAGGCGGGGAGCGCGGCGCACGCAGCCGGCCGCGGGCTTTCTCCCGCCCAGGGCGACTAGGGGCCTCGGCCTCCCGAAGCCGATCGGGGAGTCTCGGGGGGCGCTGCCCCCCTTCTTTCGGGTCATTGCTTCAGCCATAAAACTTAGTGTTTGGCAAACGTGCTGCCTGAGCGCCTGCCCTCGGTTTGTGCTGGCACTGTTTTGTTTTTGTTTTTGTTTTTGGCGGAACTACCGGGCAGGAAGATTGAACAAGTCGGGGGCGTTTCCAGTCGGGCATCAGTTTTTTTCCCTTCTCTCTCTAGTTTCTGATTCTCCACATTGCATTAAAAAAAAAAAAAAAAGCAAAAATCCCCAACCAAAACCCTCGCTCCATCCAACTCACCCTCGCGCGCACCCCCACGATCGCGGCGACCCCGAGCCGCGCCGAGGACCCGGGGCGCAGGCGGAGGCGGCGGGCGCGCTGTGCCGCGGGAGAGCAGGTCAGGAAGCCCGTGCATTATTGAAGCCTCGGACCGGGTAAGGTGACGCGGGCCCCTGGGGCCTGGGGCGGGGATGGGGCGGGAGGCTGACTTCGCCGCCGCTCTTCCGCCGCGATCGGCGTCCCCGAGTCCCAGCGTGGAAGCTGTAACTTCGGCGTGCCCTTTCCGGGGACCTCAGTTCGGCTCCCTGGGGGGAGAGGGCAGGCCGGCTGCGAGCGGGGCGCCCAGGTCCTCGGGGTCGGTACGAGTTGCGAAGGACTCAGACTCCTCCGAGTGGGTCTGTGCCGCCCCCTCTGTTCCCCCGCTGCTCCCCGCTGGGAACGAGGGTCGCGCGTCCGTGCCTTGCGCGGAGCGGGGCGCAGGGCCAGTGGTTTCCGAGAGGGGACGTGGCCTCCTCAGAGAGCCTGTCACACACGCCCCGGCCCCGGGGAGGCGGGGCCCGGCGCTGTCCGCGAGGAGAGGGTGGGGAGCGGCCGTGCGGTCGGCGGCCAGGGCAGCTCGGCCTCTGCTGCTGCCGAGGGTGGGGCCCCGGGGAGCGGGGCGCGCTCGCCAGCTCCCCGCCTGCAGCTCTCGGAGGCGGAGGGGCCGGGGTGCCTCGCGGGCGCGGTCCCGCGCGGTCGCCTGCTCGCCGGGACTCGTGGCATCTTGGGCGGCAGCTGACAAGGTAATCAATCCGTGCCCCGCTTTGATCCGGGGTGCGAGGCTCTGGTTGCCCGAGGCCACTTAGAAAACCAACGAAGCGCTAATTGTAGGCTGTGCAACTTTCAGAAGGCACACTGTTAGAAGAAATTTTTCTTTTCAAACCTCGGATTCTAAAAGGGATTCGTTTAGGTTTGTTTCTAGGGGAGGAGAAAAACTGCCCGACCTGCGAGAGCCTGGGGATCGGCACTTAAAAAAGAAATTGGAGAAGCTGGGTGTAATAGCTCCACGGCCGTGCCCTGGGGTGTCCCGCAGGCACCCAGCCCGTCCCAGCCGCCGGGTCACCTGGGTCATCAGGTCCTCCGGGTCAGTTCCCCACGCGGCGCACGGGAGGCTCAGGGCGGTGAACGCCGCGGCCAGAGCGCGCTGCGCGGCGGGGGAGGCCGTATCGCCTGGGTCTGGCGGGGCGGGAGCCGCATCCCCTCCCTGGAGGTGCACAGGGCTCGGGAAGAGAGCCGGCTCGTCCCGGGCGACTGCCGTTGGGCGCGGCGGGCGCAGCCTGCGGAGAGCTCGGTGTCGGGAGAGCGCTGGAGGAATGCGAAGCTCGTGGGGACTGAGTCTCCCGGTACCAGGCGGCCAGGGCCAGGGTTTCCCGGGGCCACCCCTGCCCCCTCTTCACCAGCGTTTACGGGGCCGAGGAGACAGCTCTTGAACCTTCCTTTGGGTGTTTACCTAAAATTTATTGCTCCCGTAAACAGTATGAATCTCAGTAGCATTAACCTTCCCCGGAGCGCCTGTCAGTGTGAATGGCAGGGCTTGACGCGCTGCATTTCTCTCGCTGTGCTGCGAGCTGAGCCGCAAACTTGTTCCTGGTTTCTGTCAGTCCTAGGTTTGGGTTCCTGGTGAAGATGGTTTTGCTCTAGGTCCTACCCAAGCTGCCTTCGTAATTGTACGTTGCCGAGTATTCGTTCACGATGGCACTCTGTTGAATGGTGCAAATTCTTACATTGTGCAATTCCTACATAAAAAAAAGAATTAACTTTTTCTTTAAGGCCATTCTCTGTCTTTTCCCTTTGTTTGTTTTCCAGACTGGGTCTCGCTGTGTAGTTCAAGTTGGCCTCGAATTCACTCTGTAGTGAAAGTTGGCCCCCAACTGGCGAGGATCCTCCTGCCTCAGCCTCCCCAGTGCTGGTTTTAGAGGCATGAACCACCACACCCGGCTTGGTCTTTTCACTTTAGGGTTATTGCTGAACACTCTTGCATTCCAGTCCATAGGCTGCCAAGACACGAATAGAGTGAATAGCTTCCAGTAGGACCTCTGGCCAAACTTTACAGAATGTCATTTTGAGGGAGGACCGGCCTAGGGCGGTGATAACAATAAATTGCTATTGTGTAGGTCTGGCTCAGGGCTTCTCAAACAACATCCCATGCAGTCATATAGCTTCTCACCCGGCTCTGTGTGGAGGGTGGCATTCCATCCATTCCAGGGGTGTAGAAGTCAAGGGTCACATTGGGACACGTTGATAGTGGTGAAACTTGATTGTATCGGCATTTTCAGATTGAAACAAAGTTGAGGCAGGAAGATCGCTGTGAGCTGCAAGCTCAGCCTGAGCTAGGTAGTCGGACCCTGTCTCAAAAAACAAAACAGAACAAACAAAAAGATTTAGATGTGGTATCCATGGCCTGTTGCTCAAACTGGGCTCCTCTGGCCCTTAATGGCAACAAGTGACAGTCACCAGGGATTACTTGTTTATGTGGCCAGTTGTTCTTTTCCCTTCTTATTTTTTCCTGGTCCTTTGATCATCTCTCCTGCTAGATTTTTGCAGCCTTTAAAGAATTTGCATTATATTATTAAGAAGAAGTGGTTTCTTTTTTGAGACAAGGTCTTGCTGTGTAGTCCTCAGACTCACTACGTAGTCCAGGCTGGCCGCCAACTCACAGTGATCCTCCTGCCTCAGCCTCTCAAGTTCTGGGATAACAGGTGTGTGCCGCCAGGCACTACTTTTCTCGTTTGTGGTGTGGGAGAAGTCCTGGAGAAGCATTAAGTTGGAGACCCTGGACTAAGTCCAGTTGCAAAGGAGAGCATCAAACTTACCTCTTAAAGGAACTAGTTCTTTCTAGGAAAGAAATTGTTTTTTGGGGGGCCGGGGATTTAGCTCAGTGGTTCCGGTGCCTGCCTCGAAAGCTCAAGGTCCCAAGTTCAATCCCTGGTACCAAAAAAAAAAAAGAAATTGTTCTTTGGCAAACCTGATTTTCCATAATAAAAATTGTATACATTCTTCTGAACAAGACTTTTGGTTCTTGAAAGTACTAAAACTCACATAGGAATTTAGCAAATTCTTTATAGTTTTGTACTTGAAGAAAGGAACTTATTAACACAAATTTTTAATTGTAGGAAGGGCATATAAAAATAAAGCTTTTTTGAAAATAGTCTTACAAGATCTGGCAGATTTTGATAATTCAATCCACATATTCCAGAGAGGAAATGGTTCTTAAAGCTTTAACAGTTTTCATCTACCTCAAACTCTTTAACACTTAAAATTATTTTCTGGAATAATTTGCTCTTATTAGTCCTTTTCTCAACATGGTCAGAAGAGAGGATTAGGGTTATATGTTGCTCATGATTATATTTATATAGTAAAATACTACTCTATGCTATAATCCTTGAATATTGTATTATAAAAATGTATAAAATATTAAGTATTATAAAATAGTATATGTTTTAGAATAGTAATATCATACGATGTGTCCTTGAATTAAAGAATTTAGTTCCCCAATCCTGGTTGGCATTAAACCTTGGTCCTGATGTTTGTTTTAATGGTGAATTAATATACATTATCTGCAGAAGTGATTAATTTACTTAATTAGGCTTTAGGGACTCCTCCCTTTTTTTTAGTTGTGCTGGAGATTAAATCCAGGGCCTTCACAATGAGCTACATCCCCGGTCCTTTTTGTCAATTTTAAGACATGTTTTGTTCAATTGCTTCATTGCCCAGGCTGGACTCAAACCGGCAATCCTCCTGCCTCAGCCTCCGGAGGTCCTGGGAGCACAGGCATGCACCACCATGCCTGGCTTGGGTTAGTCTTGAGTGGGGCTGTTCTCGGTCAAGAGGCACATTGCTGAAAGTAAAATCGAGTTCTGTTTCTCTCTGTTGTTATGTGTCCAAGGAAGTATTGGCGATTTCATTCTGTAATTATTGACATTCTTTTAAAAATGTAGCACTGCCGGACAAAATCTTCAGTTCTTTGGAGTCTAGAGATACTTCTCACTATCTACTAAAGATTAGGGTTATTTTCCTTGAGTGGTGTTCATACTTGGCACAGTTCCTGTGATGAGCCTTCCCCAGTAGGGTTTGTGTTTGTGGACCTTACATTCACCCCTCTGGATTTAGATCTCTCGTCGGGACCATTCCCGAGATCCGCATCTGTGTTCCACTTGCCTTTTTATCTCCTCTGTGTATCTCGGAGGGACCTCAAACTCAGCAAGTCCAAACCACATTCATCATTTCTCCCTCCAGCCAGTGACTGGAGAATGATTCATCCTCCACCTACTCACCCAGACCAAATTGGGAATCGTTCTGCATGTTCTGGACCTCTAATGTCCAGTCATTCCCAGATCCTACTGACCTTCCTCATCCAGTATCTAAATCCCACTTATTTTTCTTTCCATGTACCCTTGTTGAAGTTATAATCATGTCCTGTGTGTAACATTAGCCCAAGAAATATATATATGTCAACATACACATATAGATAGATATAGATAGACTTGTGGCCCTGTTGAAATAAAATTGAAGATCTTGTCAAACATTTCATTGCTAAATATTCATCATGTGTCTCTTTCAATCGAAGGCATTCTCCTGCATATTTCCAACTTTAATTAATGTTAGAGAAATTTACCGTTACTACAACAATATGGCCCAATCTACAGTCCAAATTCACATTTTTGAAAAGATCTCCAAAATGTTTTAAAACTCTGCATGTAATTAAGGATTGCATTTGGTCGTTTTGTCTAGTTAGATCCTTCAATCAACAAGGTTCACCCTCCCCATGTAATTTTGCCCTTTCTTGATGTTGACAATTCTGAAGAGACCAGGCCATTTGTTTTGTATCTTTTTTGTACCAGGGATTGAACTCAGGACCTTGAGCTTGCCAGACAGACATAGCACTACTGAGCTACATCCCTGGCCCCCTGCCATCTGTTTTGAAGGGTACCTGCAGCCCAGATTTGTCTGCTCATGATAAGCTTCACGTTTAAATATCTTGGCAAGGATATCATATAGATGATGGGTTTATTTCCCATTGCAGCACACGACCCACCTTGTGTGTTATGTAAAGTTTGATCACTGGCCAAGTTTAGGAACTTTACCCCCCCCCCCCACATTATCATGAAAACATTTTAAAAGTATAGAAGAGTTGAGAAATTTTCATTCAACACCCATACACCCATGGCTGGGGTTCTTTAATTAGCATTTTTCTGCATCCTGTTACACTCTTCACTGGTTCTCTACATGTTACTCTGACCCGCGCACAAGCCAAAAACATCTTTTAAAAAGAGCAGCCTGAAGCTTTCGCTTCCTGCGGGCCATCTAACTGGACCTCTGTTCGCTTCAGATAAAAACCAGAGGCCCTGACCTGGTCCCCAGGGCCCAGGCTCTGTTCCTGCCTCATTTCCTCACCTAGCTCCACAAATCCACCTGCGTTTTGGTTTTCTTCTCTCTGAAAACTCTGACCTGTGCTTCAGTTCTTTGGATGCTTCTGCTGCTTCATATGGGAAACTTTACTTTTTCTACTTCCCTTTTGGCTAATTAATTTCTTCTTATCCTTGAAGGCTGGGCTCAAATGGCTCTTCTCTAAGGAAGCCTTCTGGACCATCAAGGGCAGGTTGGATCCCTCTGTCGTATGTACTCATTACTCTACACTTCTCCTTTGTAGACTTAGCAGGATTGTATTGAAATAATTCATTACATAATGAATTGTTTAGTGTGTTAATGGCCCAGGCTGTATTTCTGCAGTGCACCACACATGGTAGACACTCAAAACTCCACAACTATCGATGGAAGAAACACGAATACAGTAGTTACTATCTATAACTGGTATGCAGTTATGTGCATATGTACATATCTAAAGTCAGTACTTTCCTTTTCCTTTTTAGATATTGATGTCCAGGTGGACCATTGTACAAAGTTGAAAGTCTCACAAAGAGGATTTGGGAAAGTCTTTGGATTACATTGGAACTCAGCCAAGATGGCCAAATATGGAGAACATGAAACCGGGCCTGATGATGGGCAGAATGAATTCAGTGATATCATAAAGTCCCGATCTGGTAGGTAATAGATGCTCACGGTAATTATGAATGTTCATGTATAAGAAATCTAGAAGAAATCGATTTCTAGATTTGTTTGCATTGTTTGTGTGAGGCCAACTTCTTTTGAGAAACTGAATTCTGATTAATGACCATCATTTTGTAAAAGGCAATATAATGTCTTGGAGTGTGATGTCTTAATATCTTTTAACCCAGTTTTGTCTCATTGTATGTTGACTGGAATTGATTGGGGAAATTGCTCGTAGTAGCTGGGTGCCATTCAGTTTTTAAGACTACTCCATTAAAATACAAAAATACAGGGGCCAGGGATTTAGCTCAGTGACACTGCACCTGCCTCCCAAGCACAAGGTCCTGAGTTCAATCCCCAGTACTGAATTTAAAAAAAATATAGCTAAGCGATTTCCCCCCATTTTCTGAAAATTGCAGGAGGTTAGGTACGGAAAACAGGAAATACTACCGTCTCTGGCAGGAAGAATCCTCATGGTTTGATACCTTTTCCATTTACCTCCCATCCCTCTGGGTGGGCAGTGCTGGAGCAGCAGGCATCTTATCGTTGCTTACAGTTTTGAAACTTCTGAGGAACTTTCCCAACGTCCATTCATGCCCTGCTGCCATCGGACACTAGACTAAGACCCATGAATGGTTTCCGCATGAACATTTGGACTGGGGACCTCAGGATACCTCCCTTCCCTGAGTGCTCATGTATAACCCAGTGCCTTTTGATTCTGGCTGCGCAAATGGGGAGTTTTTACAAATGCAGATGCATTGGCTCCACTCCAGACCTATTGAACACAAATTTCTGTGTTTTCAAAAAGCTTCCAGTATGATTCTGAGACAGGCTCGAGGGGGAGATATTTTTGAGCAGGAAGGTCCTTTCTGAGCCTGGCAAATTACACAGAACTCTACTCTGGGTGTGAACACTATACTTAAGTAACTTCGAGAGTTACTTTGAGGTATAAAATTATATCTAGTGTCACTTTCAAAACAGAAAAGGAACTCACATCCTGTTTTTGCTATGTGAGCACTTCATATATTATGGTAGGAGCTTATTCTATTTGAAACTGCAGAAATATACGCTAAAATGAAGACCTAAATGAACTATTTTAGGATACACATTCCCCACTGTGTTTCTTGTGTTTGTTGCCTGGTAAAGATCTTGGTTATTGTGGACTTGTCTATAAATATGCAGTGGCTGTTTGGTAGTTTGTAGCAACTATTGACGTACAGCTCCATACTCTGTGGTTTGTGCACTTTGACATATGCTTTGAGGATGTTCTGTTTCCCCAAACTTCTTTTTCTTGTAAATGTTTTAGTGGTATAAACTACAGTACTACATACACATAAAACATTGTTAATATCTTCTGAAGCGTACAGGATGAATATGTAGAAAAACATAAAGGTGACCAAGAGGAAGATGGAAAAGAGACAGTTTCACATCTCTTCCCTTGTGATGTTCTGTGACTTGTGAGGAAGAATATTCCTAAATGGCTTTCAGGTCTGGTCTGTTATAGTCAGACCTCTGATACTTCTAACTCACTCTGGCCATGCCATGAAAGAGTAACTATGTAAGTTTTAAATGTTGGGTGTGTGAGATGAGCACATAAACTCCCAAAATATTCTTTTTCTTTATTTGCTTGTTTTGTTTTATGACAGGGTCTCACCATGCCCACTATATAGCCCAGGCTGGCCTCGAACTCATAACAATCCTCCTGCCTCACTATAGTATGTTTTTAACAGGGGCATGTCAGTTGGCCAGCTGATTCTATTCCTAGAGATTCTCCCTAGGCAGTACATAAAAATGTACATTGAAGAAGTTGACCCCAGCGATATTTATAATAGAAAAAATTGGAAACACCATAAAAATCCAATATTGAGGATTGGTTAGGTCATTGCTTCCGAAAGTACTTTGACAGAGTCACAAATTCTAAGATTGTTAATGTGTAATTTAAAAAGGGTGCCATTGTCAAATAATTCTAGGAAATAGCGGTGAACTTTTTACTTTACTGAGCGGAGCTATTTAATTAGAGTATATCCACAAAGTAGAAGACTGTGCATCTATAAAAGGTGATACGAATGTGGTTATATATGTGTGTGTATGTGCACGAGCATATATAGATCAGTTTAAGAATATGTTCTTGACATTAGTGTTAAGTTAGAAAAAGTGATATACAAAGCGATTAAAGTGAAAGCGATCTGTAAAAAAATTTAGTGGATATACAGTAAAATGTTACAGCGATAATCTCTGCATTGTGTGACTATTTTCTGTTTTTGTCCATATGTATCATCTAAACTTCTTATATTTTTAAGAACTCAAATTGCCTGTAATGTTTTAATGGCAGGGTTACAACTATTACTCTGTTCTTTAGTGGCACTGACTTCAAAACACATTGCAGTTTTGCTGTAGCTGAGATATGAATCACATTCTTTTGGCTGGATTTGTTATAGAAGCTTGTAGATAAATTTGGATTTGAATGGGGCTGTTATCCTCAATCTTGCTTTCTGGAAGGTGCTTTTTAAATTTTTTAAAAAAGAGAAATGCTTAATATATGGTGGTAATATCTCAAGGTACTCCAAAGCTTACATATTATTAAAGGATTTTGAGTTTAAATTAAGCCAGAGACATTATGTGCATTCCTTCTGTCATTTATCTATCTATCTACCTATCCATCCATTCACTTATAAATCTATTTAATCATCCTTGAACATGTTCTATGGAGAATTTGTTGCTTTTTTATTTCTTTTTTTTTTCTTGTTACTGGGGATCGACTCGGGTCCTTGTGCTTGTGCAGCAGGCAGTGAAACCACTGAGCTAAATCCCCAGCCCATGCTTTTTTATTTCTTAAGAAGGAATACTTTCCTATTAGAGAATTTTGATTGTTATCTGCTGCCCTAGATTTCTTCCCTTGGAAGGATTGGATGCAGATGATGGGGCAGAGATTGGGAGGAAACCCTGATGCTGAGAATATATTGATCAATGAAATCTTTTGATATGTGAAGGTTCTTCTCCCTTTCCCCCAAATCCTTGAGTTTGAGCAGTCCAAAAACCTAGCATAATAAAATATATATGTATTCTATGTTAACTATTGGGATTATTTATTGCCCGCCTTCAGTCTGAATTTGCTTTATGTTGTGTGTGAAGTTTTAATGTTTAAAAGCTATTTCCACCATCTAAACAGAAATACAGTTATCAAGTGTTCTTAGTAGAATAGTTTCATAAGTATAAAAACCATATCCTTTTATTATGGTTGTAGTGTATTTGCCTTGGATTTGAGTAAAGTTTAGAAAGGAATTTGATCTTTACTATTAAGGATTTGAGGCTGGGTAAAAGTAGACTTTTCTCTGTTTAACAGTAAACTTGTCAAGTTTGTCACCAATGGCTGGATTATTGATAGCCTTAATTAGTAGCCTGAATTACTCAGTGAAGAGGCTCCAGGGCTTGAAATTGCTAGGGCTGAGTGAGATTAGATCCCAGGTGCCCTGACCTCAGCAGTCCTACCTGTGGCATCTGCATGTACCAAAGGCAGTTCATTCTGTTGTCGTTGAATGGTTTTTCTTCATTTTGTGCCTAGTTACGTCCCTTGGAAATTTTGCACCGCCTCAGTTGCATCAGTCCACCTCTTCTTGCACAGTTACCAAGGCTGGGACCTGGGCCCAGTGGCAGGGGTTGTCACCAAGGCCCTGCCAGGGGGTGCGATGGTAAGAGACAGTGCCTGCAGCTCCCAGGCTGTCCCAGCCTCTGGCTTGTGGGCTCTGGTCTCTGTCACTCCGTGTTGAGAGTTGCCAAGGGGGAGAATACCAGAGGACAGACAGTCCTTTGGGCAGAAGATAGAGAAGCAGATAATGGGTTGTTTCTGACGTGAATTCTCTTTTCTCTTTCCCTCTGACTGCTGCTCAGGGCTTTTAACTGGTCTGTGACAAAGGTAGTGGATTTCAGTGGCAATGACATCCAGCCCAGGTTCTGCCTGGTCTGATGCCTGATCGCCAGCTGTGATATTGAGAGAAGTGTATGGGGGAGGGGAGAGTCCAGTGAAATGAAAATAACACAAATTCTTGGACTACTATACCTGGTTATGTGTGCTGCATGGCTTCTGATAATAGGCTCAGTTTGCATCCTATTGCCTGCCAAGATGCAGTGTTACGAAAATTAAGGTAGCAGACAGATGACCTTCCTTGTTGACTTTTTAGAAACCTTTGTTTAGCAAAGACAGTGGCAGTGTTGTATTAAGGGAGCACTAGTCTACTTTTATCTCTTGCATTTAAAGGAGGATCTGTGAGGGGATTTTTCTAAACAGCTTAAGAGACTGTGGAAAATAGTTCATTTCTTCTCCTGAAGAAGCTTTACTTGGTTGCAATACCTGTGCTTTGAAGGGCAGTCTTTGAGCAACGTTTTTTTTCCCCACGAGCCCTGGGGATTCGCTGCAAAGGAAAACCCTGATGGAAACTCAGTCCGGGGTGGAGGAGAGCAGCCTTCTGGTAGTGGGCGTGAAATCTTGCCCACATGTTACCTCCTTATGCTCCCGTATCGCGCCATCAAGACAAAGTTTTCTATGTTCCTGGGACTTTCAGGACCTGTTCGTAAGGTTGCGAAGCGGTGGAGGAGATCCGTTCATCAGCCGGAAACTGCGAATCACTGAGAATAATTCTAAGCAGAGGAAGTGCATTAACTATGTGGACAGAATGAAAAACTCAATTTTATTGAACCTTATTTGAACCCAGAGGTTTGGACTACGGTAGATGCTGATATGATGATTTTCTGGGACCAAAGGAACATGCAGGATTATTTCAGGAGTTGTAAATGTGAATTAAAGTTTAATCTACAGCACCAAAGAAAAAGTGCACAGCTGGTTTCAGGTATATTGGGTGGAGCTTCCCCACCTTTAACTGTGGATGGAGGCATAGGCATTTACAGTGGACCCTCAAGTCACAACTGGTCTAACATGAACAACTTGTGTTATGACTGAAATTTTTGTTTTAACTGATGACCAAAGTCTTGACGGTCTCAGATACAGATTTAACCCTCAAAGAGTTCCAGAAGGAATATTACAACATCCGTTCCTGTGAGGGGTTAATCCTGGGCCAGTCTCTCTCTAAGGACAAGGAGATCTGCCTGTGTACAGGAGAGAGACTTTGAAGGCCGTGTAGAGGAGCCTGAGCCTTCAACTGACCAATTTGAGTTATAGCCAGGCCTTGTGAATGAACTGAGTTTGTAAGTCAGGGGTCCACTGTCCTGTGTTATTATTATTTTTATATTATCTTTTTGTGTGTCCTAGGTGCTTAGGAAGAAATGCACTCAATTCACTATTTGAAAAGTGAACCAGTGTGAGTTCTTAAAATATATTTCCCTCCAGAGAATGGCTTGGGGCCCCTGAAATGGGAAGCAGGTCTCAGTCCTTTCGCTTTTGTTTTGTCTGTTGTGCCTGGATTTGCACGTGCTAATTCCAGGAGGGGAACGCTCTGATTTCTTGTGGGTCTCTTGTCTCCACACTTGTGCCTTTGGACGATCACCTATCTTGCATTTACTTACGTCCTGTGGGGCGTCTCTGTCAGAAACTTGTTCTCTTGGCCCAGTTAGAAAGAGGAATTGTTTGTTTTTGCTTATCTGGCAACTGAGATTAAGGTTTGTAGAGAAAACCTCTCATCAGCTTTGGGAGTTCTGCTGCATCTGAAGCACAAAAATATTTAATCAATGACTGTTTTTTTTGTGTGTGTGTGTGAGTGTGTTTGGAAGCACAGTCTGCCTGTGAATTTGCAGGGATCATCCTGCCTCAGCCTCGTAAGTGCTAGGATTACAGGTGTGCACTACCACGCTCATCCCCTCAACAAATATTTTCAAAGGAACTTTATTTTTGGTGTTTGGCTGGTTGACTGGGAATTATTATTTATGTCTGGTTCAATAATTTAAACAATGGTGCAACAATATCTTTTTTTTTTTTTTTCAGTGAGTAGGGGGAAAATACCACACCTACTAACTTGTTTTTGTTTTTTTTTTTTTTTGAGGCAAGGTCTCACTGTATGGTTCAGGCTGGCCTTGGACTCACTATGTAGCCAGCCCAGGGTGGCCTCGAACTTGTGGTGATCCTCCTGCCTCAGCCTCCCTAGTGCTGAGATTACAGCCATACACCACCATGGCTGGCTAACATTTCTGATGTAGCAGAGAAATCCAGTGACAAAAAAATGACTGTGACCCTGAAGTGATGCAACTTTGAAATACACTACAGTTTCAAAAGCATTATCTCTAGATCTTCTCTAATTCCATAGTCTTAATATTTACAGATTTCTTCAGTTCTATTTTGTAATTAAGCTTTGGAATCAGTGCTGCATGCCTGTAATCCCAACTGCTCAGGAGGCTGAGGCATGAGGATCGCTTGGACAACTTAGGGTGACTGTGTCTCGAAAGAAAAATTAAGAAGGGCTGGGATGTAGCTCAGTGGTCCAGCACTTCCCTAGCACCGGTGAGGCCCTGCATAGGATTCCCCAGTCCTTCCCCTCTCTCCCAACAAGATTTCAGACCACAGTACTTAGCTGAGGATTGTAGGGCACATGCATTTGGAGGCTGATTGATTCTCTTGTCCCTCATAGGCTTTGTGTGAATCAAGCTATTTAACATTAATTCTGTAATTATGTACATTTGTGTGTATGTGTTTATTCTGAGAGTCATGGTTTGTGCTTGTCACATATGGAATCCTACCTCTGGGTGTGTGTCAGCTCCGGCCCTGGGTTCTGCGTCAGGAGGGGCTGGCATCAGGAGCTTCCCCAGGCACAGTCTTCTCCCTGGTGCTTGGCTTCAGGCAGCAAAGGGAGGTTTGAAAGCCCCAGGATCAAGGTGAAAGTGCCTGCGTTTCAGAGGCAGGAGGAGAGCTGCAGTCAAATGTTTATGATTATTTCTTAACTTTCTTTCGCTTTTTAGAAATTTTATTAGCACATGTTCGCAGTCCACAATGAGCAATTCATCGTGGGGGTTTGGCACATGTTGATAACACATCTGAATTCTTTTTACTTCCCCTGCTTTTCCTCTTTCAGATGTTTGGATGATTTTTACTTGCGAGCACTTTCCTTTAAACAATTATAATGGGTGTCATGATTGTGTGTGTGCCTTGCTTGCTCAGGTTCTGTATTTTGAAGGGTTGGTTTGTGCCCAGCAAAGGTAAATCCCCGTTCTTCCCCTTCGGTCCCCTTCTCAATTTCTCTTCTTTTCCTTCCTGTGCTGGGGATTGAACCTAGGACCTTTGCACTTGACTACATTGCCAGTCCTTTTTTATTTTTTATTTTGAGCCAGGGTCTCACTGAGTCACTGAACAACTATCCAGGCTGAGCCTATACTTTGATTCTCCTGCCTCGGCCTCCCAGTGTGCTAGGATTACATTACAGGTGTGCACCATCATGCCCAGGCTTTAAAACATTCCTAAGACAGACGTGTTTTTGACTCATGGTGGGAAAAATAATCCATTCACTTTCCGTGCTTAGTTGTCTTATCTTCTGTAAGGCTGGAGAAAAGCGTTACATTTGTATTTGCATCCCTGCTGTTTGATTTCTCAATAGGCAACATCTGGTTCTTCTATTTAATGTAGCCATCCTTTCTTTTGGAATGAAACAGTTTGCCTACCATTGTTTTAAAACAGATGAATTTAAAAAGAGGAGTAAAGATTTTTATGTCAAAGGTGAGTTAAGGAGTTAAAGGACGTACGGACCACATTACAAGCTCCCTGGGATCTACAGAACAGTCCTGAGGTCTTATGCTCAGCCTCTCTGAGTCCTTGGGTTGTGTGCAGGGAGGGTTTGTGCTGGAATCTTTCACTTTGGTGAATGTCTCGGGAGGGCTCTTCAGTTCCTCACTGATTAGACAGCCTCCAGGGTTTGAGGGTTCCACTGCTGCTCTGTGTGCGGAATTTGACGTCAGACATTATTGGGAAACGTTCCTGAGGCAGTTTGAAGACTCCATCCAAAGGGGAGCTCTTGGTGGGACTTAGTCTGTATCAGGACGAGGACTTTGTGTGGGCCTCGGCCTTGTGCACTTGTGGGGTAATTCTTAATGAACCAGTGTGGGGAAAGCTTTTTTCCAATTGATTTGAAATAAAGTGACCACAAAATAAAACCAGCAGAATCCACCACCAGAAAAATAGACTTGGTTTCTATACTGTGCATGATGCATTTTTCGAAGTTAATTGTTATATTGCCAATTTTGAAATTATATTACTTTTGAAAATTTAAAATGCAAAGATCGAGATGGGAGTGTAAAATTTAAGTCTTATTTGGGATTGAAGTCCCCTGGTATTACCCAAAAGCCCAGCCTTTGGGGGCTTCATAGGTATGTGTTCTAGTTACTCTGTGCGTGACTCCTTTACCTGTTACCCCGCGTCGTTCCTTTTAATGTTGGATGCCTATAATCTCAGCATTGTGGGAAGCTGAGGCAGGAGGATCACAAGTTTGAGTCAAGCCTGGGCACATTAGCAATGTAATGAAATCCCATCTCGAAATAAAAATTGAAAAAAAATCAGGGTTGTAGCTCAACTCAAAGAGCCTGGATTCAATCCCCAGTACTGAAGAAAAAAAAAAAAAAAGGATTCATACTGCAGCACATAAACATGCTAACTTCTGTGGTTTTAAATGTGGTATCAGTGGTCAGTTCCACAGTTTGTAACCTCTGTAATGCATCCGACCCCTGATAGCGTGTAACTACCACTGAATACCATTTGTATGGAAAAGTCGGAGTGGACTTGAATTACTGAAATTCGCATGTATACAGCCAAGAGACTTAAACTTCTTTGCGTGAGCAGGATGTCGTTCTTTGGAGAACATAATTTTGCGTTGCTCTCTGTCTTGCGTGGCCTTGCTGTGCACTGGGGCGAGACAGATCTCGCTCAGAGCTGCTCGGCAGCGGGGCAGATAGATTGCTCCCACAGGGAAGCTCCACTGGCCCATGTGTTTAGATGACTGTGTCCGAAGTCTAGCACCATCTTGCCTGTGAGTCCGCCCTGCCCTCGTACCCCGGGCCACTGAAGACGCCGCGCCCATCCCCTGCTACTTGGCATATGCTTTGCATGTGTATCTGCTTCCCTTATTGGCTTTTTTGATGCCAGCCTTTAGCTCAGTCTGCGCACATGGAAAGGGCTTCCGAGCAGCTGCCTGTGCCCTTTCAGGCCTGCTTGTTTTCCTGCCCTATTCACTCAGCAGATGGTTATTGCCTGCTCAGGGTTGCTGGGTGCCCTCTGACCAGCTGGGACGAGTACATCCTTTTTCTACTTTAAGTTGTTTAATTGTTTTAATGTGTACATGATGATACATGTTCACAAAAATTTACACGGCTTGTGTCACACTAAAATTGGCACAGTGCATGCATACAGCATTTTAGCAGTTTGCCTGAAATGTTAAGAAAATCCTTATAGAAGGGTGAGGTTCTGTCACACACAGTCTGTGCTGGTGCCATAAGCATCATCTTCTTTAGTCTTTTTATCCAAGATAATAAAATAGATGGTTCACCTGCTATTGATGCCTCCAGCTGTGCCTTGCTGGTCTCTTCTGCAGGGGAAATGTCTGAGATCTTTTCATCAACTTCTTCACCATCAACACTTCCCTGGTCACTGACCATAGCTTCGTCGTCCTCTCTGTCCTCCTGTTTCTTCTCTCCTCTGTTTCGGCAATTCAGGTATGTCCTTCTCCCCTGTTATTCCATCTGTCAGCGCCGAGGACCAGAGAAGAATGCTATTGGCTGTACAAGGGGCCCTGATGGCTCGAGTGCTATGTGTATTGTTCTGCAGCTCTTCCAGGTTGAAGGTGCTCTTCAGGTCTGCAGTCTCATTAGCACGTGGAGAAAGAGTCCAGGATGTGGGCGTGGGCAACAGTAACTTAATGAAGCACCTGTCCGCTCAGACCACAGCAGTTTGGCACCACTCAACATTTGGCCTTCCACCTTTTCGGTGCAGACTTCTAATTTGAGCAGGATTAGTGAAAAATTCCAGTGAGTTCTTATAGTCTGGGACGGTATATTTTAGAACTACCTGTCATAGACATCCTTGCAGGAAACCTAGTGCAGTGTATCAAAGGCAGAAGGAACATAGAAGGAGGAAGGCCAAGCCCTGGCCAGGGTGAGCACCAGGGCGGGGTGCACTCAGAGAGGGCCCTAACCGGGGGAGTTTGGGGTGTGTCTCAAAGACTGCACTGGAGGCAGCCATGAGGAGGGGAAGGACATTCCAGCTGGTGGAAAAAGACTGGCTGAGTTGGAATGTGTAGCTAGTAGAAGAGTGTGGCTGCAGGGGTGGGGGTGATGGGAGGGGTTGGAGCCAGATTTTTTTTTTTTTTTTGGTACCAGGGATCGAACTCAGGTCCTTGCGCTTGTGAGGCAGGTGGTGGAACCACTGAGCTAAATCCTTGGCCCTGAAGCCAGGTTTTGAAAGCTCTTTAGAGCAGCCTGAGGGAGCCCCACGGGGACTTTAAGGGGGCCATTGACTGGCTCAGGACTGTTTGTCACAGTGTGCACGATACATTTAGAAAGGGACAGTGTTTGAGTGTCGCCCTGGGTGATGGGGTCTCAGATGGGGTTCTAGGTTCTTGTGTGCTGCAAACAATCAGATGTGGCACAAGACAGCAAGGAAAAAGCTGGAAAGAGGGATGAAGTGTAATCCAGTGACGGCACACACAGAGTAAGCAGGCTCACGCCAGGGGAAAGGAAAATAGTACAGGTGCTGAGACTGTTGGGTGTAAGAATTTAAAGTGTTGTGCCTAGTGGAGGCGCCTCCCATTGGTCTCCCAGAGCATGACCGACAGCGTGATTGACTGGTGCTGGACCACGTCAGCTGTGTGAAGTGCACGATCCTTTCCCACAGTGCGCTCTGTTACAGCTGGATGTGTGAGATGCAGCCCGTGTGCGTGAACCTTGAATGAGCTCCAAGTGGAGAAAGGCTACTGTAAGTCTTGCCTGTAGGCCTGGCAAGCATCCATCCTGGTTTGGTACTTAGGAATTGTGTGAGGTGGGCCCAGGGGTCTTTGTCTTTCTTGCTTCTGCCTCTGGGTAGTAGACCTTAGGACAAAGGTTCAGGTTCAGGTGAGTGGAGGGAAGTGGTCTCATAGCTGCAGTTGTACTGTGTTTATTAGAATGGGGCAGAGAGCAGGTAAGAGTTGTGAACAAAGTTGAGATTGGAGATTATGGGCATCATCAGGTGTAGGTGGTGTAGGGGAAGGACTTAAAGGATGGCTAGAGGTTAGTAACAACATGCAGAAAGCCCTAATGTAAATTTAACCTTCATGATGTCCACTTTATGTTTTTAGCAGGGTACATAGTTTTTCAAATTGTATTATAGCTCAACTTTCAAAACTTTAGTTAATAGCTCTTTCTCCAGAATTAATTGTCTTAACTTCATTAACTTCTTAATATTTTAGTTATTACTACTTCTTAGTTGACTGCTACTGTTTTTCTCCCATTGCATTTTTGCTTTTTAGTTCAGGCTGGCCTTGAACTCACTGTGTAGCCCAGGCTGGCCTTGAATTTACAGCGATCCTCCTACCTCAGCCTCCTGAGTGCTTGGATTACAGGCGTGTGCTACCACACCTGGCTTCCCATTGCATCTTGGTCAGTTAGTGTAAGTAACTTTACATCGAATAAAATTTCAACAGTATCTGTATTTTTTTCCTTATATATTCTGGAAGAGAGGCTATGTTTTAGGAAAAATTAGACAAATTAAAATGAGTAATACGAAAGTTTATTCATGTTTATGCAACACTCTGTAATCATTCCTTGAAAAGGTAGCAAAGAAAGGTAATATTAATCTCATTTTAAAGTGAGGATAATAGTCTTGGACAGCTAAAAGAAAATCTATGTGCAAAAAAGAGCCTGGAAAACTATTTCAGTGCAACTTTAATTGAAGAGTAGAATGTTTAATGTGACTCTGTGAAGATAATGTCATCCTATATTACTGATTTCAGCTTCAACAGAGAGGACAGGGTAAAATGCAAATTAAAAATAAATTAAGAGCAGATGTTGAAAAATACCTTTCATTTAGGGAATAATTAAATTGTGGAAAGGTCATTGGAGTTTAGTCAATAAAGCTGGGATGCTCAGAAAGCATAATTTTTCAGCAAACAGATGTTCTGCAGTGGCGGTTTTAGGACTGGGAGAAGGAAGAGGCTGGTTTTGCCCTGCTGTTTTTAAATCTTTCAAATCCTTTTATTCAGCAGACTGACTTTAAATTCCACTGTGTAAGCTAGTATTCCAGAAGTGGCAGTTCCCTTAGTTTTTCCTTTCTCTTTCTGAGACAGGGTCTCACTGTGTAGTTCAGGCTGGCCTTGAACTCACTCCAGCCTACGCTCAGCCTCCCAAGTGCTGAGATTATAGGCAAGCACCACCAAGCCTGGTCATTCCTTAACATTGAAGAAAATACACAGGATCTCATTTGAAAGCTCTTGCAAGCATTGTTAGGTGGCGTATTATTGATGCCTAAGTCTTTGGTTTGGGACCCTGCTCTTTGGCATGGCAGGCATCTGGATCCATGCGGTGTGGATGAGACACAAGCCCAGTTATCACATGTGTTGCCTAGACTGGGCAGTTACACTGGATTTAAAGAAAACAAATGAAGCATGTGGGCCTCGGGATAGGAGATGACAAATTATCGCCAGGAGCCTCAGGAAAGGCATCTTGGAAGTGGACTATATGAACTGGATCTGAAGAATGAGCGCAAGGTCGAGAAAGGGTGTGAGTACTGTTAAGACAGAGGAGATCAGTGGCGACTCAGAGCTTTGGAGGCAGAAATTATGACTTACTCACTTTGGCAGTGCTGGAGAATTAAGCTGAGACCAGCGAGTGAAGAGTGGGGTGTGGGGAACTAGTGCTGGGAGGGTCATGAGGAAGCTCCACAAGGATTGAGACACTGAAAATTTTTTCTTAAAATGTTGGATTATTCTATCTAATGAAACACAGGAAGTATTATATCAGATACACATATGCCCTCATTGGACATTTATCAGCTATTCATATTTGGACATGTTTGCTCTAGGCCATACTTTTAAGAGCTAATTGCAACAGCATAGATGAATCTCAAAAACAATTTTGAGAGCCAGACATAGTGGTGCACACTTGAAATCTCAGCACTCAGGAGACTGAGGCAGGAGGATTGGCATGAGTTCTAGGCCAGCCTGGGTAATGTAGTGAGCTCAAGGCTAGGCTGACCTTATAGTGTATAGTGAGACCCTGCCTCAAAAAACCAAAACCAAAACAAAACAGCTTTGAGTAGAAACACAAATCAAGTTGCATACTGTATTGAATGGTATCCTATACATATAAAGACCAAATACTCTGCTGAAATAAATCTTTACTCTTTATATATTTAAAAATAAATAGGAAAATATAAAAATGTTCATGGAAATTATAGACACTGAATTAAAGAGGTTGAGGATTTCTCTGGAGCTAGTGAGAGAGGAAGGAGGGCCTTTCACTACATCCATAATATTGAATTCCTCAATAAAAGTAAAAATAGTATCTGAAGCAAAGAAGAAAATCTGCCGAAGCTGGATAATGATTATCAGACCCTTGGAAGAAGAATCGGAGAGCTGTGTGTGCTTGAGAGCTGTCCCTACAGGAACAAGAAGGAAGGACTAGAGGCTGCTCGGTGGGGTTTGGTCTGGCTCTAGCGTGGAGAGTGGAGGGCTGGCTTTCGGTGCCTGATGATACAAGGCCAGGGTCTTGGGGCCCTGCTGGTGGCTGTTGCAGTTGAAGTGGGGAGTACTGGAGGCCCAAACCCAGGCGGGGGCTGCGGGAAGGAGGGAGAGGGGAGAGTTGGCAAATGCTGTCTCAGAAGCATTCAGAGAAAAGTCCTGATTTTGCTAGGCTTAGGGTGAGTAGATGCAGAGTTTTGAAGGGCAAAATTTGCGATAATGTTTGACCCAGTTTTGCATATAATGAATTTTTATTTGTTGATGAATCTTTCCCTTTTGTTGCTAAAAGTGGATAATAATCAGACATAAATTACTAATTAACAGTCTGGTTCAGATTTTTTTTTTTTTAATTAATGCAACTTATGCTTCATCAAGCTCTGGTGGAGTGGGTATCACAGCACTCTTTTTTTTCTGACATCAAAGGAAATTTCACCAAAAAATGTTGCCGTAGTTGGGATGACCCCCTTTCACGTGGCTTCTTTTCCCCACCCCTCACAGTCCTGGGACAGCGTGGCAGTGTCTCCTCGGCTCTGGTATCCAGCCCAAGCTCACCTCACAGGCCCTGGGGCTGCCTTTCTAGCCAACCTCGCTGTGAGACGTCCCTTCCCTCCCCACTGCTCTCCGTCATTTCTTAGTGACTTCGGCTCTTGAGTCACTGTCACGCTCCAAATTTGCTGTCGTTTCAGTGGTTTCAGTAGAGATGTAGACAAGCCCTCCAACTCTGTGTCATCTGCATTTCAGGAGCTTTCCTTTCTTATCATGTTGGCTGCCACCCTGGTGGTTCGATCCTGTTGCAGACCACGCCGTCATTTAGGATGACAGCCTCTTCCTAATCTGAATTCCAGGTGTCCCACTTTCCACCCACCACGCCTTCGGTTTTTCAGCCACTTCCTTTTGTAACTCCAGGCGTCTCTGCCTCCACTGAGGTCTCTAACCATTGAGTCTATGGCCTTCATGCCGTTTGTTCTTCCCCCTCACATCCTGCCTTGGGTCTTCACTTAGATCCTAGTGTCAGTCACAATCAGTCCATCGAACTTGTCTGCAAATCCCTTGCCCTTCTTGTTCCATCGAAGCTGTGCCAAACTCCACCCCTTGCTAAACTGAATCCTCCTCCTCTGTCTGAGTTTCCTGCAGAGGATTGGGACTGGAGTAAAACACACAGCCCTGCCTCCATACAGCTCAGGATTACGGTGGGGGTGTGGGTGTTAATGCTGTGATTCTTTCATACTGTCTCTTCTCTCCTGAAACATTCAGCCGAGGATGCTGCCCACTGTTGTCTGCAGCAAACTGAAGCAAAATCATGTGGAATCTGTATGCTGGAATCTGTATGCTCCATCTCTACAGCTGCGTCTGTCTCAGCTGGACTGGATGCGAAGCCCCAGGATCCCCCAACAGTGTACATGCTGTGCCATCCTCTTAGTTACTCAGTGATGTTTCCCTTCTCTCCTCTCCACCCCTGCTGTCTCCATCAGCAGATCTCTTTCCATCAGCTCCCAAATATGCTTTTGTTTTTCTTCTTCTAACAAAACTTTAACCTTGATCTCTTGTCTGTCCAGCTACCACCTATTCATTTGCTACCCTTGATGAAAGAGTTCCTCAAGTGTTTTGTATGCCAGCAGTTGGAATTCCTCTCCTCTATTCTCTCTTAAAACCACTCAAGTCAGGTGTAGCTCCTATAGGTCCACCAAACCTCTGTTGTCCATGTTCCTGGAGATCTCCACATTGGGAATCC
The DNA here is from genome assembly GCF_000247695.1 of Heterocephalus glaber. The sequence goes on along the minus strand of NW_004624753.1, from coordinate 10,069,237 downwards.
CAGTGCCCAGTCTAAGTCCTCAGCTTACTTGGGGTCCTCAGCCCCAGGGGTCCCTCCCTGGGGGCACACTTGCTTCATGTGTCCGTCAGGATGTACCACATGCTCCTGCTTTCCCTCTTGCTTTCTTTCTTTTTTGCAGTACGGGGTTGAACATAGGGGCTCAAGCATGGTAGGCAAGCACTCTACTACTAAGCTCCATCTGCAACCCTTTTTACTTTTTATGTTGAGAGAGGCTGTCACTAAATGGCCCAGGCTGGCCTTAAACTTGCAGCCCTGTCTCAGCCTCCCAAGTAGCTAGGATGACAGGCGTGAGCCACCCTGGCAGATTCACTTTTCTTTTTCCCTAATTCTTCCTCTCAATGTTGGAGGAACAGGGCACAGTCCTTGGTCCTTGTTTCTTTTTTTCTTTTTTTTTTTTTGTACTGGGGATCACACTCAGGTCCTTGCGCTTGCCGGGCAGGTGACAGAACCACTGAGCTAAATCCCGGCCTCTGGTCCTTGTTTCTTATCACCGCTCACTTGCTTTGTCACCTCGTCAGTCTACCCGTCTTCAGTCCTATGCGAACGCTGGACTCAGTTTCCCACAGGTCTGGACTTCGCCCCTTGAACTTCATACTTATATTCCAGCTGTCTCCTCAGCCTTCCTACTTGTAAGTCCAAATCTGAAAACATGAAGTCTCGATCTCCCCTTTACCCAAAGCAGATCCCAGTCTTGCCTGTGTCTAATAAAGGCAACCTGACTCTTCCACCTTCTAAGGCGTCCTTCTAGTCTTTTCTTCTTCCTCTTATACCCTCACCTGACCCATGAGCAAATTCTCCTGGCTCTATTTTCTAAACACTGTTTATGTAGCACCTGGGGTTATTTTACCATCTCTACTGCTTCTGCCAGGCCCAGGCCATCATCTCTGTTGCCGGATGTCTGCATTGGTCTCTTCACTGGTTTCGTCGCTTCTGCCCTCGGCCAATGCTAGCCTTTGGCTATGCCCCCCAAATTTTGTATGTTAGAAACCGAAACCTCCAATTCATGTGATAGTGGTATTTTGAGGTGGGATCTTTGGGAGGTGATTTGGTCTGGAGGATTCTGCCCTTGTGAATGGATTCATGTACTCACCAGTTAGTGGATTATGGTAGGAGTGGCTTGGTTACAGTGAGCTCACTTTGCACACTTTATCTCTTCGAGCTCTCTTTGGCACACTTGCTCTGTCTCCAAAAATGGTGCCCTATGCCATGTTAGAATGTAGTAAGAAAGTCTGAAACGAATAGTTTTTCTTTATTAATTACTGAGACTTGGGTATTGTATTATAGCAATGGAAAAGAGACTAAGACAGCCCACCAATGCTGGTCTTAACCTAGCTGTACAGTGATCTTCATTAAAGCAGATGTAGACCGTACTACCCTAGGTTTGTCACTCCACAGCGACTCCCCACTGTACTTATACTAAAAGCTAAACACATTTCGGAGTTCTGCAGTGTCAAGGTGACCCTGCCGGGCTTCCCCTCCTCTTACTCCTGTCTGCCCATTGTGTCCTATGGGAATCCTCGAGGTCTGGGCTTCTGGCTGAGAGCTCTTCCAGCAGCCTCCCATCAATGTGACTGATTCCTGCTTCTCAGAGGCCTGCCTGACTACCAGCTACGACAGCACCGCCTACCCACTCTGCATGCCTTTCTCTTCTCGAAAACCCCTTCTTTTCTGACAGCCCTAATATTAATTTATTGGATGTGATGCCATCTCTTCCTGCTGGAATGGAAAGTGCATGAAGGGGCAGGTATTTTGTCTGGATTGAATTGAGATTATCTAGAACAGTGCCTGGTACATAGTGTGTGCTTGATAAATATATGGGTTTTTTTGTTGTTGTTAAATTCTTTTATTGGTACATTGTAGGTATACAACACAATTACGTTTCTCATTGGGAATTGTACCTTTACATAATGAATCTTGGTTCTTATTTTTTCCCCATTCCTAGCCCTTCCTTCATGCCCTCCACCCTTCCCTATGTACAAAGACTTTATATCCATTTTTTCCATTTCTCATCATTTTTCCTTTCCCTTCTTTCCTTTCCCCTGCCCCTCCCACTACCCCTACCCCTTTGGACGTTTTCTTCCT
>NW_004624753.1:10031437-10062089 GCF_000247695.1 Heterocephalus glaber | reverse complement strand
TATCAGAGTGTTCCATCTCATTTCCCTTTGGGGTTGCTGTAGGTGATCTGGAAGTCTGGTTTTGGTACTTATTTACGTGTTTTCTCATTTCAACTGGGGGGGCAGGGGCATGCTGTTGGCACCCGAGTGGCTCACCTCCTCTGAGCTGGGAGAGGTGGGACGGCGCTGGGGGGGTGATGGTAGGGATGGTGGCCCAGAAGCCCCTTCCTTTGGGCCAGGAGCGGCAGGACAGAAGGCAGCCCAAAAGCCCTTTCCTCTGGGTTGGGAGCAGTGGGAGGGATGGTGGCCGGGAAGCCCCTTCCTCTGTTCCAGGAGAAGTGGGATGGCGGCTCAGAAGGCCCTACCTCTGGGCCGGGAGTGGCGGGATGGATGGCAGCCCAGAAGCCCCTTCCTCTGGGCCAAGAATGGCAGGATGGATGGCAGCCCTAAAGCCCTTTCCTCTAGGCTGGGAGTGGCGGGAGGGATGGTCACTGGGATGCCCCTTCCTGTGGACCAGGAGCAGTGGCACGGCAGCTAGAAGCCCCTACCTTTGGGCTGAGAGTGCGGGACCTTGATAAATATATGTTAAGTGAATGAACAAATTGTATTCTGTTTTTAAATTTGTTTCATACCAGGGATCGAACTCAGGACCTTGTGCTTTTGAGGCAGGTGCGGTGCCACTGACCTAAATCCCCAGCCCAGATTGCATTCTTTATTGCTTTCAACAAGTATGCATTCCCCAAGACAAATTCAGTTGAATCTTGAGTGTGTCTTTATTGTATTGATTGGTTTGCTCCATGCCAATCTTTGACCACGTTTCCCAAGTGCTGATGACACAGGCCTTGGTGCTGCTTCTGCAGCCAGGCATGAGACAAGAAGCCTTAAGTCTCTGTGAAGCAGCTACGTCTCAGTGTATGGTTGCCAACTGTCTTTACTTTTTCAAGGTTGTCCTTTATTCTGCGATTGTATTAGGTTATTTTGGCATAAAATGCTCATTTAATGAGATGGTGATGATAGCTGTGAGATAGATACAAGAATTCTACTTGAGAAGCTTTCTTCAAAGAACTAAGTACTCAGAAAGGGAGTCTTGATAGGGTCTTTGTTTTAGGAGTAGGAAAATTTCCTGGGGAAGAGGAATGGGGAATAAGAAGAGCTCCTGAGAGAAAGGAGGGGTCCAGAATGGGTTGCCCTAGATAGGGTCTTGAAAGATATGATGACTTCCCTTTCTTATGTGATTTTTAGTTTTAATTTTGTTGCCTTGGAAGTCTTTCCGGAAATGAGGCCCATTTTAGGAATGTGAGAATCTGGCAGGCAGAGTGTGGCTTTCTGTACAGCAAGATTTGGGGGTGTTGACAATGCCTGGCAGGTAGGCCACCCCAGCTTGAGGGTCATTCACGTTTTTTGGGACATAGCTTACAATCACTGCTTTAGTTGCTAAGTTCTCAGAAACCTGTTGTATTAAAGCGAGTTTACTTCAGTGTTGGAGAGGAGCTGGGTTCTCGGTTTGGCTGTGCAGAGAGTAATCAGCTGTGTGACCTTCGATAAGTCACTCAGTCCCTCTGCAGGTTGATGGAGTTGTTTGTGAGGTCAGGAGCGGGGACCAGACGGCCCCCCAGTGATTATCCTGTAAGCTCTGGAAGACCAGATTGTTAATGTGTAATAGTGAAAGCGGTGTTTGGGAAGGGCTCGGTTCTGTGGCCTTCTTCTTCATCTCTGGGATTTCTGTTTGGTCGGCACAATCTGGTAACCTTCCCAGATATTCTACACACTTGGGATCATGCCAGTGTTACTGCTGTTGGGGCTATCGAAGGGATTACATGACAGCATTCGGGATAAGAGTGTTATCTCTAAATTGGGTTTGGTGCTGGGTACAGCATATTATTTTACACATTATTGAAAAAGAAGAGTAAGAAATAACCTTTTTCTCCCTTAGCAGTGTCTTGTGAAGGAACCGTAGAGAATGGTTCAGAGCAGGGTCAAGAGGTGTGGACTGGAATTCAGTCATGGCCACCTCTCAGCTGTGTGAGCTTGGTGAAATTGCTTAGCTGCTCCATGCCTAAGCTTCCTGTCAGTAAAGGGGGGATAGTAATAGCACCTACATCGAAAATTTTAAAAATTTAATGAATTGATATATGTGAAGCAATTTGGTACCTAGAAGCACTTAATAAATGTTAGTTTTTCCTGTCACATAAATACTTCCTATAGGGTGGGTGTTCTTTCCAATTTTTTAAAATAAGTATGTAAAAAAATTTAATCATATTGGACAAGTAAAACTTGTGGTTCTGTTTAAAATATACCTAGAAATTTTTGTTTTTTCTTTCTTTCTTTTTTTTTTTTTGGTACCCAGGCCTGAACTCGGGTCCTTGCACTTGTGCAGCAGGCGGTGAAACCACTGATCTAAATCCCCGGCCCCTTTTTGCTTTTTTAATGAGAAGTCTTTCTATGAAGCATTTTTAGGTCATTTCGTAGACTTTCGGGTGCTATGATTAATTCACATGTGCAAATCTTTTAATTTTCTTCTGTGTTATTTACTGATATTTTTCTGGCAGGATTTTTGAAAATATAACTGTGCATGATACAATGTCTCTCATCTCCTCCTCTCTCCTTTTTCTCCTCCTCTTCTTCCTCTCCCTCTCTCCACCTCTCTCCCCTTGCCAAATCTTGTTCACAAGCATTTTATTTGGATCATTTGCATGTGTTAGAAAGAGGCTAAGCAGGTGTGCTAAAGAAGCTTCAAAGTATAGTGGCTCAGATAGAGGCTGAAGTTGATTTCTTTCTCACCTCACAGTTGGGAGTTAGGGGTGCTACACAGTGGGTGAGTGACTCTGGTCCCTGTGGTCTGTCAGGGAACTTGAGCTCAACCATGAATCCTTCATCTCCCTTCCTCTGTGTTGTCTCTGTGGTTCAGGCTGCTCCTTCAGCTCTGCATCCAAGTTGCCAGCCAAGGAAAGGGCGAGGAAAGGAAGTAAAAACTATGCCATTTACTTTTGTAAAGGCTGTGCTCCAGCGGTTGCAGTTGTGATTCCTTCTCGCATCTCGCTGACTGCAGCTTAGTTGTGTGGCCTCATCCAGTTGCAGAAATGTGGTTTGTGGTGAGCTGGCCATGGGCTCAGCTGAAACTATGCTGGGTGAGGGAGAGGGTTGGATTCCTGATACTAAAAGAGAAGTGGAGAATGGATAATTACAAATAAATTCTGTAACAATGTGGAGGGCCAGGCTTGCATTTGCAATTCTGCAATTCTGCAGAGCTCTGTGCCAGAACACGGTGGTAGGGAGAGGTGCCCTGTTGCCCAGTTGGAAGACTCCTGTTTGTCTCCCCATACTGGCTCCACTCTGCACCCAGAGGGCTTTGCACCCCAGCTTGTGGTCACCTGCTCAAACATCCAGGGTCTCCTTCCCTCACCGCTTGGAGCAGCAGTGGTCCATCCTCAGGCTGTGAGCTCAGCACTGGTCTGATGAGAGCTCATAGAGGGGCCGGGGATTTAGCTCAGTGGTTTCATTGCCTGCTGCACAAGCACAAGGACCCGAATTCGATCACTGGTACCAAAAAAAAAAAGAGAGAGCTCATGGAGACGCCAGGTCCCAGGAGCCGAATGGGTCTGGGCACACCTGTCCCCGGGCCCTCTGATCTCTGCATCCCATGGGGAGCCATGTGATTGAAGGTGGTGAGAGGAGGTCCTCTCAGATGCCAGGGTTAAGATTGGGTTCTTCCTGTCTAGGTCTAAGAGTGATCCTAGAAAGATAATCATTATTTCATCAATTCAGATCTCAAGTCTTTTCACTTTCTTATGTTTCCACTTCATTAATAATCTCTACCATTCATAATCCACAAATCATACATGTAGTCCACTCAGAGTAGAATATCTTTGAAATGAAATGGAGTGTCATTTTTTTTTTGGTACTGGGGATCGAATTCAGGACCTTGCACTTGCGAGGGTGGTGGCAGCACCACTGAGCTAAATCCCTGGCTGGAGTGTCATTCTAACGGATGCCAAGGGTGGGAAGGAACAGTCAAGAAGGCCGGAGAGTATTCACTTATTTAGCTTAAGATTTTTCAACAGCTTAAAAAAGAAAACAAAATGTCTGAGTGGCCCTTGTGATTCCATGGCAGTTTGCCCAGACAAGAGGGAGCCAGTGTCTGGGAATGAACACTAGATTCGCTCTGAAATTGAGAAATGAAAAGTGACCGAACAAGTCCTAAGAATGTGGCCAGTGAAGTCCCTGGGTGGGTCGATTGCCGAATATCTTCTCTGCTCTGCTAGCCTGGACCCAGGACCCAGATTCTAACCTGTCCCAAGGGCAGAGCCGCTGGTGCACTAAGATTAGGACAGTTTGCTGCTAGCAGGTTTCTGATGTCTAGCACATGCCTCTCTTCTTGGTTGACCTAGTGCTGTCTCTTTCAACTTGGGATCGTGATCCAGACTCTAAAACCCTGGGAACCAGGGTGGAAGGGGTAGGCTCAGTGGTAAAGTGCTTGCCCCACATGTGCAAGGACCTGGATTTGATCCCAGCACCACAGAAACAAGAACAAGGGCGGGGCGTAGTAGTGCACGCACTGTGAGTTCTCGGCCAGCCTGGGCTACATAGTGAAGCCCTGTCTCAAACAAAACAAAGACCTTGGAACCAGGCATGGTTTTCTTCTTTCCATTTATAAAAGCTTGTGATACATACACCGTGTAGTATGTGATAGTGTGTCCCTGGAGAGTGTGGAGCAGCACCCCAAAACTAAATACGCTAGAATTTCTGCATCACAATATATGAGTAATTACACTAAGTGGGACACAAACGAGGTTATTATAAAAAGCTCCAGATCAGCTCAGGGCATGTTTTGCTGCCAAATGGGTTATGAAAAAAACCCTTTGATTTCAAGAGCTTTCCAGATCCTGGCTTAGGGAAGAGGGATTGTACCTCTGTAGCGGTGGCTGTTTTTTCAGTGTTTCCACGATGGTGCTAAACATGTATTGTGTTGAGAGTGCTCAAAACAGACCCAGGAAGAAAACATTTTATTGTCCTTACTATCCTTAATTTTTTTTTTTTTGGGGGTGTTTTGGGTTTTTGAGACAGGATCTCACTATGTAGTTTAAGCTGATCTTGAACTCACTGTGTAGCTCAGACTGGCCTCGAACTCGTGGCAGTCTTCCTGCTTCAGTCCAGGGCATGGATTATGGGTGTGCGCTACTGTAGGTAATTTTTGTTTATTTTTTTTTTAACAGATAAACTGAGGTTTAGTGAGGTCGGATGATTTCCAGCCATTGCTTCTGTACTAATGATGCTGAGACGTCAGGTCTGGGCACTTCCTGTGTTATAAAAAGTTGCTAATTTGCTTGTTTGAAACTTTGGAACAGAAGCCTGCTTTGCAGAAAGCCACTTCACACTTACTGGTAGAAGAAAGACCGTATAGCTGTAAAGTGCATTGTTTCTTAGGAAATGCAGATCGGGAAGGGGGTCCTCTGGCTGCCTGTAGACTGCCCTCTTCCTACAGCTTCATGGTGCTGCCAAGCCACAGGGGCAGTGGTCCGGGTGCTGCTTCAGGACTGCTGGCAGTGTGGGCAGCTCGGTGGGGAGACTCGGAAGAGGGGAAGGGTTGTGTGCAGGGAAGGGGAGCTGGCTGTGGGCTGAGATCTGCACAGCAGCTGGGGCAGAGCCTGACTCCTGATGCTTGATGCTCTTCTCCTGGGGCAGCTGCTCTTAAGTGGTGCTGTAATTTGCAGTGTTTTGCTTTTGTGAGCGTGAGGTACGGCAGCCCTTTGGGTGGTCGTGTGCACCAGGCGCCCCCACTGGAGAGGTTCAGTCGATGGGCACACTGCTCAATGTTCTTTCTCCTGTGCGACTGTGGTGGCTGCATTCAGCCCTGTTGGCCACTGTGGCTGGGAGTGGAGGATCCACCTGTAAAGCACTGTATGCAACACAGAGGCCTTGGGATTGTTGGGGGTCTGGTGGAATCTCGTTTGACAGATGAGCGTGCTGTGGCTGTGTGAGCCACTGAAGGTCGTCTCATATGGTGGCTGTGGCTGTATTGGTGTCCCGGGAGGGACTGTTCCTTGCCTTCCCTCCACTGAGGTGGAAGAGAGAGCAAAGGGGTTTCTGGATGTATTTCCCCCAGTATCTCAGTCTGTATTACATCTTCATCTTCACTTAGATTAAAAGTATAGACCAAGGTGGGTACCACAAGCAGGGGTCAAAAAAAAAAAAGGAAGGGAGGGAGGGAAAAAGGGAAGGAAAGAAGGAAGGAAAAAGGAAGGAAGGGAGGAAGGAAAAGCCATTTCCATCAGGGGCTGGGATCTCGCTCAGTGATCAAGTGAAGGGCTTGGCTAGGTGGTGAGAGGCCTGGATTTGATCCCCAGCACCACACACAGGCGGACGCGCGCACACGCAATAGACTGGTAGTGGTTCCTACTTGGACACATGTGGCATTTGGTGGCTCTTATTGGCCCCAGAGCTCTCTGAACTAAATGTATGTGGTCCTGTCACAGAGGCCCAGTTTGTTGCCTCGTGAGTTGGGAAACTCTCATGTTGAAAGAGAGCATCAGAAAGTAGACAGTCTGGGTCAAGGTATTGGGCTACCAATCGCTCTGTTTGCAGCATCCTCATTTACATTACCTCCGCTTAAAATTAAACATGAGCTGTTAAACTTTTACTTCAAGTAAGGTACCGGTCCAGGAGGCTTAGCCAAAGTCAGTGTGTGTGTTTTTAAACAGGAAGTATCTGGATATACATTAACTTTTAAAATTGTAACCAGTTAGTTACACCATAAAACCTAGCAATGTGTGAATGTGATTGCTAGCTAAATCCAGAGCACATGAGAAAAAATAATTTTAGATGGAGAGAATGCTTCCTAAAAAAAACAGAGGGAGGCAGAGAGCTAAGTGTATGTGTTGAGCCTTTTCAAGTATTGTATTTCATTTGCTCCCTACAGCACTTCTATAGGGAAGACAGACTTGTTTCTGTCTTATAGGTAGGATATGACTCAGTTTAAGTCACAGAAAAAGTAAGATTTGGGGAAAAAAATGCAGAGAAGAAAAGAAATGTGATGATTGACGATGAAATTCTGCCTGCCTGATGAAAGGGGCCCTGTCCTCTTGTTACATGTGGGAGGCAAAGATGTCTCAGCATGTCACATTAGGCACAGCAGCGAGCACAGTGGTTAGTCACAAGGCTGACATTCTCTACAAATTTCCAAAAACGCATCTGTTAAAGTGAGGGTAGGCTTTTCAAATTCCTGGTCTGGAAGTTCCCCAAAACCTTTTCCCTTGGAACCTCATAAATGGGATGGAGAACGACAGAGACAGCTACTTACTTCATCAACTGCCTGACATCAGGATTAGTAGAACTCTGACTTGGGGCAGAGTAAGCCAGGTGTAAGTAAATGAAATCATTAAAAAAAAAGTAGGGACTCCAGGAAGTTCTCCGGTGATTTGCTTTCATCTAGGAGCAAATTTAAACTTTTTTCCTGGTGTGTTGATAAATTGCCAGGTTGTTGCAGTAGGAAGATAAGATCTACTTTTACTTCTTATAAATTCACTTTCCAAAGTAGTTCTCAGACTTTCCTAGCAAGGAACCCTTTGATATCTGATCAGGTCTCATTACTTTTTCCACAGTGCTGTGTAAACTTCTCCTGTAGTCGGTAAATCTTAGTGTAGCATTCTTTTTGGGCTTTCTCTCTTCTGTCCTCTCTCTTCCTGGAAATAGTTTCCAGATGGGATTGTTTTCTTTTAACAAAGCTCAAATCTGTCTGTGTTATCATTTTTTTGACCCATTATCTCTTTTCTGAGCTTCATTTTGGCTCAGGTACTCTGCTTTTAGGACTTAAAAAAATACTCTGTAATATATACTGAAAATCCTTGGTAGCCCTGAGGAGCCTCTGGATATCACTGTTAAGGATGAATTGCTGTGGATTTCTCTAATGCCAAATCCTTTAAGGAAACATTTCCCTTTGTTGTATTCTTTCTTACCCTTGTAGTTTTATTTAGGAGACACCAAGTAATTAAGTACTGCTCAGTTTAGTTCCCTTATGATGCCTATTGAAAAAAACACACAAGCTTATTTTAAAAACTTGTGAATTAAGATAAAATTTTATAATATGTAGTTAGGCCTTTTTTTCCCCTTACCACTCTCATATTTTTCCTAGTTGGGCTATGTGAGTTTCACCCTTTCAGTGTCATGGCCCCATGTCATATGTCTGTCTGTCAGGCTGTGGGTTGGTTTGTCCTTGGAATTGCCACCGTGGAACATGCCAGGATTTCAGTATTTCTTGCTTTTGCCAGAGACGTTGACACTTAGGGATTTGTTGATTTAGGTTATTGTTCCTCAGAATAGCCTGGTTGACTTACTTTCCTATCTTCAAGATCACTTCTGAAAACAAGGGAGGCCAGGAGCTTTTCACATAGAATTTTTATACCATAGGATCTATTTCAATCCTGGGGTATCTCTACTTTCAACTTTTGGTTCCAAGTTATTTAAAGTAAAATTTGAAGGTGTAAAATCTAGGGAGCAAGTAGAATAAAAATAACGATTCTTCTATGTTTTGGGACCTGTGGCATTGTGAAGATTAAATGAGTTAAGCGTTTGACCTATATTGTTAGAGGCTACTGCCTTTGTCTTTTGTCATTACTGTCATTATTTCATTTTACTACTCCTGCTCTGTCTTCCCCTCTTTGTGTCATTTGCTCTTGACTTTCTGCAGATTGTTGATGAGGACAGAGGGGACATCTGACCCAAGTGACCAGGTCTGGCTGAATGGAGTTCGACTTATGTCTCAGGCCGTGAATTTTGCAAATAATAGAATGTTACAAGTAATAATAAAAATGATAAAATAACAATGGATTATTAAAGTTATTTATAATGTCTTAGTTGTGATCAATCGTTATAATTATTATGAAATAAATGGTAAGTTGGCTGGAATGTGTCTGTGCTTCGACATACACAACTGGACATTCTAGTTAGAGTTCACTGCATAAAAGTAAGGGAACAACGAGGGATTTGGTGGCAGAGGACCACTTCTCCTAGGTAGGGTTACAGATGTAGAATCATTAATCAAGGAAATTACTGCTGTGCAAACTGCTCCTCACCTCTTCTTTTCAGACCCGGTGTCAGTTGTCTGTGTTGGGATTGATGATGAACTAACATACGCCTCATTTAACTCTGGAACATTGACCCGAGTTGGCTTTTACAAATCTGTTAAGTACTTTCCCAACTCCCGCAAATCTTTTGGTGCCTTTTTATCAAATTCTCTTATTGCCTCTCGCTGCTCCTGAGGATGCAGTGGGGGACAGTGCTGACTGGATGCGCTCAAATGAGCTGACTGTGCAGCTGAGGCTGGAGGGGGCCAGCTGTTTGTAATCTGCTGATAATTTTAATAATCTCTATCTCATCGTACTAAATGCATTTGCACAGGTTTTAGGGCTTGCTCAATTTTAACCTGAAACAGTTACGGTTTGCATCTTAGATATGGATCTCCAAAGGGCCGTCTGGCAAAGGTTTGGTTGCCAACCTGAGATGCTGTTGGGAGATGGTGAAGCCCTTTAGAAGGTGGGGCCTGGTGGGAGGAAGTGAGGTCATAGAGGGCGTGGTCTTGAAAGGGTGTTGGGACTTTCATCCCTTCCTCCCAATCTCTTTGCTTCCTGGTCACTATGAGGTGAGCAGCTTTGCTCCACCACGCTGTCCTCACCCACCATGACATTGTGCCCCACCACTGGTCTAACTGCAACAGTGGGTGAGACCTCTAAAACTATGAGCCAGAATAAACCTTTCCTTCTTTAAGTTGATTATCTCAGGTAGTTTGTCACAGTTCTAGAAAACTCACCAACATAGACACCAAATGAGATAATCAGATGTGTAAGAAGAATTGCTGCAATAAGAAGCATAGCTTACTGGTTTTTGCATGCTCTCTATGTCCATCATGTTTTACTGGCTTACTGTTACCCCTTACACATCCACAGTGTATATCTGTTTGTCTACATGTGTATACACACACATAAACATATATATGTATATAATGTCTATACATACATAGTACACACACACATGAATTCATTTAATTATCACAGTAGTCCTTGGAAAGAGGCACTTTTATTACCCACATTTTCCAGTCAGGGATCCAAGGCACAGGGTGGTTAAGTAGCTCGCCCAGAGTAGTTCCTCCGTAGTAGTGGATGACAGATCTGGAATTTAAGTCCAGGGACCCATGCCACCCTCTTCATCACTCCCCTGCAGTACTTCTCAGTGCTAAGTCTCTTAACTCCAAGGAAATAATAGTGATAGTGAATGTTAGGAAAAAGGAAAAGAGGAAACAGAAGTACGAGCTCAACAGGACAGGTTCATTGCAGAACAGACCTGAGAGGGACGGACCGCTCTGGCGCCGTGGCGTATTCTGTAGGGTCACCGGCAGGGTGCGCTCAGGGAGAGGGGCTGTGGCTCCCGGCCAGGAGCAAGGCTCCAGAGGAGAGGGCACAAGTGGTGATGGCTGCCCAAGGAGGCTCGGGAAGCGCAAGGAGTGGCGGCTGCTCTCAGTAGCGGGCTGACCCTGTGGAGTCCCCAGGCGGGGCTGTGCTGAGAGGGCGTTTAGTGGGCTCTCTGATCAGGATGGCGCCGGTCGGAGTCCTTCAGTGAATAAGCTCAAAGTTATTTTATTATGAGACAGCAAAAAAAAAAAAAAAAAAAAAGGGAACCTGATCTCTGTTTCTAACCATTTATGGATTATTTCTCTCTTCTTTGCATTTGGCTGCTTCTTCTTTTAGTTAAAGATTTTACTTTTCTGGGTGCGTGGTCTCACTGGCTCCTGCAGAGTGCCCAGCGGCGCATGCGTGGTTCCCCCAGATCGCGGTGGCTTTCCACAAATGCTCTGCGGATCACTTCAGGACCAGGCATTTAGTCCCACCACCAAACTCACCGAAGGTTTCCATGTCTCCTTGAGAGCGTGTGGAAAGTAAAGAAATGGCTCAGAAGGTCTGCATGGGGTCTCAGTGAGGCTGACATTTTGGTGTGGGTCACGTGGCGGAGAAGTAAAAGTAGATTTCTTGGGCTGTTTTCAATCCCTGCCTTGAGCAGTGTGGGGACACTGGGACCCTGTGCCTGTATGAGGGATTAACACACAGAACACTGAGACAAGGAAGTGTGGAGAGAGCGCTGATTTTGATCCTTTTCGAAAGCTAACCCTGGGTCCATTAAACACTGTGGAAAGGGGCACAGTTTTGACTTGCCTAGCAATTCAAGATCTGGTGCCCACATTTCACTAACGAAGATCAGTGCAGCTATATGCAGGGTTACCTTGGTAATTCTGTTTATTTCTTTGTTTTACATTGGTAGCTCTTAAATGTGGTGATTTGATTGATAATGCATCCTCTAGGAGGCTATCAAATTGTCACAAACACTATGTAAATTGTGAATTAAATAATGTTATTTGTAAATATCATAACATTATTCATCCTCATTCCTCTTATCAAGACTAACTGAATATTATAATTAACAAAATTATGTCATTTGAACATCAGAACAAATTCATGATGGGATGGAAAAGGCCAAGGAGACGGTTGCGTGATTATCTGTTTTGAATTTTATCCATTCTGCATTAGAATCCATGCAGCACAATAAACATTTTTATTTTGCTTTAAATTTTACATGACTTTGTAATCATTACCTTTATTTTTTCTTAAGCTTTCTCAGAAACTTTAAGGTTTAAAGAAAATAAAGGAAAAAACATCTTGTTAATTTTTTTCTATTACTCAGTGTCATTTTTGTGATATATTACACATATTTCACACGTGCAATTTTTTTTAAGTTTCCAGGACTTCTAGTGGCTTAATGAAATGGGCTGTATGTAAACTCTAAACCAAGAAATTTGGGCCACAGCTTGCAATTCTATGAATATGCTGGGAAACCTTATTTTATTTGCTTGAGCAGTTTCCTCCCTCCTTAGGTAGCCATTAACAATTTCCCTGGATTTTATGGGTGTTGTTAGTATCTGACATGAAGTTCTTTCTAGTCTTAAAAGTCAGTGTTGAGAAATTTCTCCTTTTGAGTGCATTACTATCAGCAATGTTCGTGTTCCCTTTCAGCTAAGCTGGAAAGTGCCTTTTGTTTTCAGTAATTGTAGGCAGACCTTTCTTTGGGTCAGCAGGCTTTGTAGAGATCTGAACATTTGGGTTATAGAAACTTCTCCTTTGGGTGTTTTTTCCTTTTATTGTTAATATTCTCAACATATTTATAAACATTTCTTATCTAGTAAATATGGATGAAGTTTGAGTCTCTGGGTTTATTTTAGTATACATTTTCAGAAATCAAATGTATTTAAAATTTTAATAAAGTTTTAGGGCAGCTATGGATTTTCAGTACATAAAGTGAATCTGCATTGAGGTCCCAAAATAGCAGCTGTAATTTGGCTGTGTAGAATTACTAAGTGTAAAGTAAAACTTCACATTTCAAAACAGAGGAGAATAACTTTAGATTATAACTATAGAATTTCCCTATATGTAAAATCACTGAAATCATATTGTAAATTGAAGTCAGATTTTACACTGGGCCTAATCATGAAGTGAATAATTATCCGACAGCTACCAGCTAATGTTATTAACATGACTGTACGAAGTCTGGTTCTGGCCCTAAAATATTCGTCTAGGGCATCTTTTGGTTTTTGCAGCCATGAAAACCATGTCCGGCCTGCGCACTGTGCTCGTGTGAAATCCACTGTCAGGTCTGTAACCATGAGACCATTCTAGAAGTCTTCCCAAGTGTAAGTAGAAGAGAGCAGAAGTTGCAGCAAAGTAGTAGAGCGAGTTGTGTTTGTCACTGCTTGCTGTCATACCCCTGCTACAATTGCAGTAAAAGAGCAAGAGAATACACTCGTGGCCCAAGGGAAGTGGAGACCAGGTAACAGCGTGTGGAAGAGACTGTGGCTGGCATGTCCCCCTGGCCCACGGTGATCGAAGGCTTGGTCTGTAGGGTAGCACCGATGGGGAAGGTGGAGCCTTTGAGCGTGGGGCCTGGTGGGAGACCCTCAGGCCACTGGCCACAGGGCAGTTGCTCTTCGGAGGTTGCTCTTGTTCGGTCCCTTGAGTTCTCCAGAGAAGGATGTTGTAAAAGCACTGAGCCTGGCTCCTGTCCTCTTTGAGCCTGGTTCAAGTCGTAATGGCTTGCGTGTTCCCACATCCCTGGCCCGTTGGCCTGCTGTCTATACCCTGAGGTGCGGCAGCCTGTATTGTGCTGTATGGACTCTGCACCTCCAAAGATGTGAGCTAAGGGAGGCTTCTTCTTCATAAGCAGCTTGTCTCTGGTCGTTGTCACAGCGGTGAAAAGATAACGCTGGTGTGTCACCTGTTGGGAGGACCGGGAATGGTCACGGCTGCTCCCCACGCACCTCACAGACTGCGTGTGATTAGACTGAGCATTGGGACCATCTGAGGTCGGGCCATGAAAATGTGAGAGAAGTCTGGGGCGAAAAGTTGGAGGTTTGGTTGAGAATCTCTAAGCAGTGCATTTCTACTGCCAGGTCTTTCCCTTTCTACCCTGCCTGCCCCGAGTAGATGCGCTCATTTGAATGACACCAGGGTGTCCCCAAATTCCTGAGGCTGTGTGACGCCCCTTGTCCACCACCCCTGCCGACTAAAGGATGCTTTTGCTGGCCGATTAAAGGATTCTTTTGCTGGGAATGTAGTACATTACAGCATGTAAATTGATTATTCTCCTTGGAGCCCACCGGAGAGCAGGTGACGCCGCGCCTGCTGACCATTATGTCTGCTTGTGAATTGCAGTGGCTGGCAGTTGTCAGCAGATGTTTGAGGAAAGCTTCTACCATTAATCTGGGGGTGAGGGGGGACAGGAGGGAGGGGAGAGGGCAAGTAAAATGATCCAGATGGGAAATGTGTCTGTACCAATGCCCCATGGTGGATATATTCATTATGCATGGCAAATATAGTAATTAAAAATTTTCTTTAAAACTACACTAACATAAACAGCCACAAGGAACTTATATTAGGCCCAACAGGCTTCATGGCTTTAAAATCATCTCAGTCATCACATTGTTCATGTGGATTATAAATTTCCAAATTATTTTGAGGCAGGTTTCTCCCTTTACATGACAGCCACATATTCTTCACATTGCTAGTGAGGTGGCAGTGTGGTATATTCTGCTCCTTAGCAAAGAAATGCCACTTCGAGGACCTGAGAACCCTGAATGAGCAGGGTTTCTGCTGAAATCGTCACAGTGCTCTCTTTTCAGCATTTTCTGACTCAGAAATCACTTGGAGTAGTGAGTGGTCTCCTGCTCCAGCCCTTCACACATAACTGGATGGAGGCTGTGAATCACAGAACTGCAAGGAATTCAGAGCTGGAAGAGGCTGGAAGGAACTGGTTGGCCGAGTTCCTTTGTCTCACTGAGGAATTTCAGTCAGGGAGGGAGAAAATTACTTTCCTGAGATTAAACAGCTCTTCCGAGAGGCCAAAGTCCCAAACTCAACATCCTTTCTGTGTCTTTGGGTTACTTGGACCTCAAGAACAGTTTCTGCACACTTTCTATGGTTGTCTGGTGGATTTGTGCCTGAAAATGATGCTGTCAGGATTTGTAGCAAGCAGTCTGTTGGGAGTGGAGAGACAAGTGAAGTTCTTCAAGGCCTTGAGGCTTCTGTGTACTTTGTGGAGTTGGGGTTTGTCAATAGCCTGGAAGAGGCAGGACAACTTCATGTGGATTAGAGCAGGCTGATCAGAGCGACCTGGAACTCAAGAGTCTAAGTTTTAGAGACAGTGAGACCAGGAGAGGGTGCGGGAGAGGGGAAATGGGGGAGGAGGGAGAGGAAGAGGAAGGACGCAGGCTCATTTCCTTCCTGTTACTTTTCTCTTTGGCTGGAGAGAGTAAGTTGCTGAATGGAACTGGAGCTGCTCAGCGGAACTGGCCAGTGCCTGCCCTAACTTTGTGTTAGAGAAATAACCCTAAAACTGCAACCTGAGCCCATGGGCTACCATGGAGATTTGGCAGAGCTTGATTTTGGGATCCTCCTCAAACCTCTCTTCTGCTCACCCAGCCCCTGGGTGGTGCCCGACCTTCTTGCTGCACCCAGGCCTGGCCTCTTCCTTCTCAAGCCCTCTGTGGTATTGACTGTTGGCCGATCAGAGCACCTGGCAGTCAGGTGTGAATGACCCCTGGGTCCTCCTCCGCGTGGGTGGGTGGGTGTGTGCGGACACTCACAGCGCTGGTTGGGAAACAGACTGGGCGAGTCTCCATTTGCCAGGCTGGAGCTGAGAGGACACATGGCAGAGATATAGGTGTTACCTGTTTAGCAGTCTTGGGTGCCTGGAATCCTCACTTTGCAAACCTGGCGTGGGGGGCTCCTTTTGTGGCTCAGCAAGGAGTCTTTTCAGAACTAAGGGGACAGAGTTTATTGGACGAAGACTCCTCTTTGGAGTGTCAGGCACGTCCAGCAGTGGAGCTGTTCAGGCACAGTAAACCTTGTTCATGTCCCTTGAGAATTATTTATTTTAGAATTTTGTACTAAAATGAGCGATAGATTTGTATTTATTATAAGATGGGCTTTTAACTTACTTATTTTGAATTCTCTTTTTAAAATTCCTCTTCACGGTGAATGAAAATATGTGTAGTCCACTGAAAACAAAATATAAGTGTTTCTTGATGCATCAGCTGCTTAGATCTCATGATAGACATGTATTTAGGGTTTTTATTCTTTACCTATCCCCCTCCCTTTTCCTACACACCCCTGTGGCAGTTTAATGAAGCCATACCAAAAACAAATTTCTTTTTCCAGTAATAGGTATTCTCGCTGAGTTATAGCCCCAGCCAGTTTTATTTTTTAAAAAATTTTGATACAGGCTCTTGCTAAGTTGCCTGGGCTGGGCCTGAACTATGGTCCTCCTGCCTCAGCCTCTCACAGTGCTGCAGTCAAATATTTTTAAATGCATAAAATAAAATACATGTACTACTCAGAAAACCAGTTATACTGACACGCACTTCTCAGAATACTTAAGCCAGTGATAGGTAGTGTTTGCACTTTGTTAATGCCTTCAGTAACAAGCTGTAGCAACTCTGACTGCTGCACTGTTCTAATGTGGCTCGAGCCAAAGGATTTCTTCCCAGGTATATGACTGTAAGGCAATGTGAAGACAGCTGAGTTTTGATGGCGATACAGGCAAAGGTACCATTACTTGTGTGTTTGGTGACTTTCCTTCACAGTGGAAGGAGATAAAAACTTCCGTTAGAAGTTGTTGAAAATGTCTGATGGCTTTTTCTGTCCAACTTTGTGGACTTCCTGCTTTGTGAAAACCCCAGATAAAGATAACAGTTTCAAGCTAGCATGTGTTCCTCCAAGCCTGGAAGTTGGTTACAAAGTGTTTTAACAGAGATGATCATTTTAAGTGAAAACGATTCTTTGGTGAGTGGCCCCTGCACCAGGCCTGGTTTTGGGCATGATCAGCAGAATTGATGAACACAACTATTAGGATGTCTGGGTGTCCTAGTCACTTTCTCATTGCTGGGACACAATATCTGACGTCCACAACTTAGGGGAGGAGAGGTTTATTTGGGCTCAGTTTGTAGAGGTTTCAGTCCATAATTGGTTGGTGTCAAGGCCGGGCAGCATGGCAGGGGGGCCTGGAGGAAGAAGCAGAGGACAGGAAGCCGAGAGCAGTGGGAGGAGCTGAGAGGGACATGATCCCTTCCAGGCCATGCCCTAGACACCCGCCTCTTCTGGCCAGACCCCGCCTCCTAACAGGAAGTCAGCTGTAAGCCCTCATGATTTAATCACTTTCCCAAATCCTCCACTTATGAGTGCCTGAGACTGCGGAGGCGGGGGGCGCATCTAGATACAACGCTGGCATCTTGAATATGTATAGACCAGTAGAAGAGAGTGACATCAAACTGCAGGATACACAGGGAGTGTCCTACGGGATTAGCAGGCTGGCATGCTGCGATGGTGAATCACCAGGGGACTTTGCTGGGAGGAGAAAAGTGGTGGTGGCCAGGGAAGGCCGTCTGAAGGGGCATTTAGGTCCACACTTGTGTGCAGGCCCTCAGCTGCCAGAGGTTGGTCCACAGGAAGCCTGGAAGAGGCCAGTAATTGTGAGGGGACCTGAGCAGAGGGCTGTGCCTGAGACTGGCACAAGGCTCATAGTATTTCTAATCTGGATCGAAGAGGCATCATTGACCTTTTAGTTTGAAAGCATGTATTATTGATTACATTAATGGGTGGATCCCTAAAAGCTTTAGGGATTCATTTGGAGTATATGGGGCTGAAAAAGTGATTGTAAAATTTGTGAGAAGAGCCGAGCAACACCACCCTGTTTCGGGCCTCCCAGCAGGAGCAGACAGGTGGAGCCTCGCGGGCCCCTGCAGCACCCCCCCTCCCCCGCCTCCTGGTTGCGCCTGTTCCTGGATCCACACCTCAGAGGCACAGGGGGTCATAAAGGCCATTGTCCTGAGCTCCAGAAGATAGAGCAGAAGTGAACAACAGAAAGAGGGCCTCTCTCAGGCTCCCTAATGAAAACTGAAGCCCACTGGAAAAGTGAAGAGAATCTCTGCAATAAAGGCACACCAATAAGGTGGTAAGTTGGAGGGATCATCACCTCCCATCGGAACCTGGACTATCTTCAGGGGAAAGGCAACTGGAACCTGCAGTAGAGCCTTGCAGAGTTCAACCCTGTGGGAGGACAGGGAGCTCAACTTGGGACTTGCAGCCAGAAATCTGCCTCATTCTCATGGGTCTGCTATTGGCTTACTGAGACCAATTGACTTAGACCTGCACACTGCTGCCCACATTGTCTATTGTGACAGCAGAGACATACCTTGAAGGAGGCTCTTCATTTTTATTTTTATTTTTGTTTTTGATTTTTGGTACCGGGGATCGAACTCAGGACCTTGCACTTGTGAGGCAGGCGCCAGAACCACTGAGCTAAATCCCTGGCCTTAATTTTTAATTTTTATTTGTTTTTTTTCTACTCTTCAAAATTTTTTTTCTTCTTTTCTTTTTTTCTTTTCTTTCTCTCTTTCACTCACTCTCTCCCTCTTCCATATTGTTCTTTATCTCCCTTTTTGTTACTGTTCCTGCCCTAATTCAGGTTTCTTCTTTTTCTTTTCTTCTCTCTTTTTCCTTCTCTCAATTGTTATTAGTTTCAAAGGAAAGTGAATACAGTTTCTAGCTTCCCTATCGTTGATAGGTTATTCTGTTCTCATCTTTGTTCTTTCATTCTGTCTTTTCCTCTTGCCTTCAACAGTTCCCTAGAGTTTGTGTGATCTTCCTGTGTCCTCTGGCTGTACTGCTAACCTTCCCTACCCTTCCACCTATCTATCCCTCCCTCCCCAACTCCTTCTAACTCCCCGTTCTGAAGGGTAAAGTTGCTGTATTGAAGAGTTTATTCACTATAAACATATTTTGGGCTGGTCCTTGATTTTGATTTAATTCACATGATTAAAGGTGATAGATTAATAACTACTACAAATTGTTATTTTCTAAGCTCTATTTTATACTATTGTTATTGCTGATTGGATCACTTGGGCTAAGGTGTTGTGATTGATCTAATCAGTAATCCTTCTGGTATAATGAAAATGAGATTGCCCTGGAGTCATTAGAGACTCAAAACCTTAAGACCAGCTATATCTGGAAGACAACTCTGAGAAGCAATCATTCCATAAGGGTTCTAAATAGAAGCAACAAAGATACCTACAATAACCAATATTGAAGTATCAATCCAGGAACTAAACGGAGGACTGTACCAACAGCAAAAATAGAAATGAGAAGGCATTTAAGCAAGGCTCAATCCAAGACTTCCAGCTCACCAAAGGCAAACTCTGAGGGAAACAAGGTGGAAAAGTCTGATAATCAATGACCTGGACACCCTGAATTGATAGCACAGGCAGTAACAAAACAGATGAATGAGGCTCTAGAAAAATTCAAAACAGAAATAATTTCCCAGATAACTACAGAGATGGTGAGCAGAATGAAAGACATGATTAGAGACTCTAGAACAGAAACTGATTTAGAAAAATACATGAGTTCAGGACCATGATGGAAGCCATGAATGCCAGCATAGGAAATAAATGGAAATCATGAACACCTAACATAGGAAAGAAATGGAATCCATGAAACAAATTCAAACAGATATCCAGGAGATTAAAAACTGTTGAAAGTATACACAGCAGGCTGAGCCAATCTGAAGACAGAATATCAGATATAGAAGACAGGATGGCGGTCAGTGACCATAAAAAGAAAGATCTCTTAAAACTAGTAAGGGAGGGCTGGGGATTTAGCTCAGTGGTTTCACTGCCTGCTGCGCAAGTGCAAGGACCTGATTTCAATCCCAGGTACAAAAAAAAAAAAACTAGTAAGGGACGATGAGAAATCAATCCAACAGCTCCTAGATAATAATATGAGTGATAGGAGTCCACGAAAAAGCAGAAGAAAGTACAAATGACATAAAAAAACCGTTTACAGAATTAATGATAGAAAACTTCCCAAACAGAGCAAAAGAATTTGACATACAGATAAGTGAGGCATATAGGACTCCATCTAGCTATGATCAAAAAACATCTACACCTAGACATATAATAATAAAGATCCCGGAAACCAAACAGAAGAACAAAATACTATAAGCAGTTAGAGAAAAGAAACAAATCACTTGCAAAGGAAAGCCTATCAGAATCACAGCAGACTTTTCAACACAAACCCTCAAATCAAGGAGAGCCTGTGGTGAGGTATTTAAAGCCCTAACAGAAAACAACCTCCAACCTAGACTGATTTATCCTGCAAAACTATCTTTCAAAATTGATGGGGAAATAAGATACTTTCATGACAAAGAACACCTCAGAAACTTCATGAATACCAAACCAGCACTCCAAACAATTCTAAAAAATATCCTAGAAAAAGACAATGAAGGTCAAAACTCCATGAAGCTCAACAGAGCAAATCCATCAGGCAAGGCAAGAAATGAAAAGGAGAGGGGAAAAAAATAAGAAAGAGCCAACAGCAGGAAAATTTGCAAGAACATACTCCCTTGCAAGAGGTAGAAACATAGAGCAAAATCTTATTTCTTACTTTTCAATTCCTTATTGATCCTCACCCAGACTTTTGTTTGGCTTGAATGTGAGGCAAACCTAAGGAGACCCAAGCAAGTTCTCAGATTGGTGGTTGGAACCCGTGGTGTTTGTAGAAATGCATACCTTGCTGTTCCAGGCAGATAAGAGCTGTCACCAGGCTGGGTTTTTAGGGGACAGGCTCCGTGCCTGGCAAGCCTGGAGGTGCAGACTGGGATTGGGCCATGCTGGGAGCCAGGAATGTGACCATTCTGGTCGGGGCAGTCGGAGAGGACTCATCTCTCTAGCTCCCATACTGTTGGGCCCTGGTTTTCAGTTTGGCTCCATCCACGCACATTTTCCAGCCGAGGGAGACGCATTATCTCTGAGTTTAGAAAGCATGCACTGGTGGTTTGGGGATTCTCGCCATATTTGGAGGACAAGCTGAGCCAAGGAGAAATGGAGGTGGCACAGGAACCCACACAGGTCACTGGCAGAGACTCACAGGCAGGTAAGGAAGACCAGCTCCCAGTGTTGTGCTTCCGTAGACTTTGGCTCATCTGTGCATTGGTAGGAAACCGAGGTAGGACTTTTTCAGCCAGGAATTAGCCCGAAAATTCCTGAACAGCAGATTCTTAATGATTCATCCTCTCAGTGATGTAGGAACTTTTTTTTTTTTTTTAATAAAACATTATCTCAATAGTATTTTGGGATATGTTAGTGACATAAAAAAATTTAACATGGCAGTTTTAACATTTTGGAGTGGATGTCCTCCACTTACTGGACTTGTGGCTCTTCTAGGGTCACAGAGCCTTCCCACTTAGTGTGTGTTTGTGAAAAGTGATATGGGCTGGGTCCAGGGTCTAAGGATACCCTGTGAAAGTCATTTGCTTCTCTGTGATGGAAGATTTGCCCAAAGCCTCTGTTGTGTTGAAACTCACATGGGAATGGAAATCATCCTGGCCCTTGAACTGTTAATAAGTAAAGGAGTTGTGACCCAGGCGCTAGTCCAAATCTGCAACAACTGAGTAATGAATTAATGGCTCCTGCATTCATTGAATTTGTCCATTTCTCTCTTGGCTTGATTGTTCACTCATTCGTCCTTTATTTCATCTCGCTGGTGCCAAGTTCTGTGATAGGCCACTTGGAAACAGGCAAAGAAATGAAGGTCCCTGCTCCAGGCTTCTGATCTCGGAGTTTCAGCACAGTGTGGTCGGAGGTAGGGTCGTGACACGTACTGGGTGCTGGGGACCACTGGAAGGCGCTCGCTCCCGGAGGCTTGCTCTTCCTGGGAGAGTCAGTGAGCGTTTCTTGGAGGAGGGATTTGCAAGATGGCAGAGAAAGTGAGGGGAACGTGTGTGCAAAGGCGGATGTTCAGAGAATCACAGGGGAGGTGCTGGTTTTGTGTTTATAATGCACATCCTCTTTCACGACCCACTGCTGTGCACAGCTGCATGGCCAGCTTTCTGCTCCAGGCTTTCTGTCTTTCTCAGCCTGGATGCTGGCCCACAGCACTGTGCCAGCTCCTTCTCCTTATTCTGGAATCAGGCATTGGATTAAACTGCACCTCTCTGGAGAAGGCTGGCCTGACATCCATGTAAAGTGGAGTTCATCCTCTTACCCCTGCCCTGGGGTTTGCTTAGGGACTCTTGTCACTGTTGCTAATTGCTTTCTTTGTTCACTTGTTGGTTACTTTAGTGTTGACAGGTCCCTGAGACCATGTCCTGCCTGGGCAGGGACAAGATGGTCTTGCTTACGGTTGTGTCCCCATGGCCTGTGAAGTGAGGGCCCTGTGGGGTGACAGATCCCCGGGGAGGGGTGGGTGAAAAGTCCACACTCACAAGCAGAAGCACTCGTAAGGGGCTGGTCATTCCTCTGTGTCTGTGAACACTTAGGCTCTTTGGTTCTCAGCTAAGAACTTTATTCAGGACCTTTGGGTGTTACCTTATGAATTTTGGAAGGAATAACTTGAAAAAAAAATAAATTAAAAAAAAGCAAGTGTATAGGGAAGAGAGAGGTTCTGTCGAGAATACTTAAGTTATAAACAAAAGCAAAATGGACAAATTTAAAGAAGTTAAACAGAGTCTCATTAAATGGAGTCATTCTGTAAACTAATTTTAGAAGGTCATTTACTGCACTGTGTTTTCATTTGTCCTGCCCAGTTCTCTGAAACATTATGAGAATTTTGGTGATTTATCCTTGTCTGTGTTCCAAACATTTTATTCTGTAACTAATATCATTACTATTTTAAATGGATTTAAACCTTTTATTTATGTAATTGTGTTCTTACAATAATATGATTTTTTTTTGGTACCGGGGATCGAACTTGGAACCTTGCGCTTGCGAGGCAGGCGGTGGAACCACTGAGCTAAATCCCCGGCCCCCTAATATGATTTTTTTTATTCAATAAAAGATTCATAGCCAGGCATGGTGGTGTGTACATCTGTAATTCCAGGACTTGGGAGGCTGAAGTAAGAGGACCACCATAATTTCCAGGCCAGCCTGGGCTACATAGTGAGTTCAAGGCCAGCCTGAACTACATAGTGAGACTCTGTCTTAAAAAAAGATCAATAAACAATTCATGTAACAGATATTCTGCACCATGAACTCAATTTTGTTGGCATTTTCTTTCATACTTCTGTCAGTTTTTATAGCTCACAAAACACCTTCATTCCTACATCATCTTTTTTACACTCTCATAGATGTTACACATGGCTTAAGACTTTTTCTGAGCTTATTATCATGTAGAATAAGAACATACAACAAAATTTATTTTGCAAATTCTCAAGTAATAATAAAATGTTGTGCTGAATGGCATATTGAAAGATAAGAAAATGTAGGGCTGGTTGTGGCAGTGCACACCTGTAATCCCAGCACTTGAGCTGTGAGTTCGAGGCCAGCCTGAACTATGGTGAGACTCTGTCTCAAACAAACAAACAAACAAACAAACAAATGATGAAATCTAAAGGTGCATAAAGATGAGGGGTTTACCTGTATCTGCCTGTACAGCAGAGAGAGGCAGGAGAGCTCTCTTTATATTTATATTTTCCCTCCCTACATTATAGCCAGAGCCCTGCCTCCTGTCAGATCCCGGGCAGCATTAGATTTGAATAGGAGTGTGAACCCTGCTGTGCTTTCGAGGCATCCAGGTTGTATGCTCTGTATGATCTGATGCCTGATCTGAGTGGGAGCTGAGGCAGTGATGCTAGCCCTGGAGAATGTAATTATTATGTATCACAAGCATATACTAACAACAAAAAAGAAACAAATCACATCTCTCCCCTCACCAGGTAGTGAAACTGGTCCTTGGTAGTAGAAAAGTTGGGGACTGCTAGTTTAGATGATTATGTGTCCTGTTTGGTCTTTTCATACAGAGAATTCCCAATGTATAGATCTGTTAATCCCCAGGGATGCTAGACTGGGCTGCTGAGCTTCAGGTGGGATGAATATTTGAAACCTCCTGATGTGCAACTCAGTGATGTCTTTTTTGCCCTTCGCTTCTGATTCCAACCTTTTGTTCTTAGAGAAGTGAGGAAAAATATATTTATATATTATCCTGAAGGTGGAGCTTTTTGTTACCTTTATTTATGAAGAGAATTTTCTGTTTACTGCTTTTCATTTATTCATTCATTCATTCATTCATTCACTATTTATTCCCCATCTGCTATGTGCCAAGCACTGTGCTGGTGACTAAGCATTAAAAAATGTTGTGTGATGACCACTGCTTAATTTCCTTTAGGGTCAACTATTTTAGAAGAGGGTTCTGTGAAAGAAGTTATATTTCAGTGAAGAAACACTTGTGGTCTGTTCGGTAATTTTTTTTTTTTTTTAACAAAATTGCTGCTGGCTGGAGAATGATGATGTCTGCCCTTCTGACATCACTGTTTAATGTTAGGTTTCTGTGCTTGGCTCCCTGTGCTGCAGAGGCGTTTTCAGAGTCTTAATTTCACTGGAATGCAGCACCTGTTGCTGGTTATTCTTGCATATGAAATCCAGAACCTAGAGTCACTTTCACTTCCTTTTCCTCCCCCGCCCTCTTTCCGGTGTGTGTGTAGGGGTCAGATTAGTAAGGCATGAAGGGTAACCTCTCTCCTCCATGGTGTGATGTTGACACCTTCAAGAGTAGTAGCTGTGGCTCCCTATGTCCTTCTGTCACTGGACCGCTCTCATCTGAATGCTCTTAAGTCCGTGGCATGTGTTTGTGCCACAGTTTGCTGGCATGGCGTGGCATGGGCTTGCAGCAGCTGCTGCTGCTACCTGACACCTGGAACCTTATTGCTATTGAGGAACATGTATTTCCACTTGGCATCATCTGGTTTTTGGCTATGACTCTGGGGAAGTGGAAGTATTGTATAGCACCATTTACTTTCCGAAAAATAACTTTGGAATCTCTGGGCTTCCTGAGGATCCAGGCATTGTGAGAAGGGGCATGGTCCAGCAGAAGGAAGGGCTGTGGGGTGCAGCCCCAAGCTGAGCTGAAGCCCACTCACTGCCTGAACTGGGTGGTTTGCTTAGTGTTGTGAAACCTATTACCTCATGTTTGAAATCCTGACACAGCTTAGCTTGTAAGAATGTTGCGAGCATAAATAAAAATAAGTGTGAAAGAACTTTGAAGGTCTGAGATCCTGAAAAGTTAATACGGAATGAATTATACACAGAGGGCCAAAGAAAGGCATTGGTAATTCTTGCCCTCTACGGAACTGGCAGCCTGTGGAAAGTTATTTGAGCTCAACATTCCTAATTTAAAACTAACTTGGTTATATTTGCCTTCTTTATGCTCTTATAGATAGATTTATTCATGGACATTCTGTGGAAGAGAAACCTTTATGGGAAGTGGGGCTTTGTGTGAAATTTCACATACACAGTCCTAGCTTGCAAGCTGTTCGCCATGGGGACCTGCCCTGGAATAAGAGGGCTGGCTTTGTTTTTAATTAAAAAAATTTTTTTTTTGTTATTTTGAGACAGAGTCTCACATGTAGCCCTGGCTACCCTCAAACTCATGGTGATGCTCCTGCCTCAGCCTCCTGAGTGCTGGGATTACAGGTGTGCACTACCACACCTGGCTTCTGTCCTTGTTTTTGCCTTGTTTCTGGATCACTCTTTATTCTTGTACCCTCTGACATTGTTTCTGAGCTCCCTCCTCCCCTCCACCTCCCTCTTTTTGTGACCCCTAGGCTGGCTGTGTTTTTGTTGCCTTCTGCAGTACAAATTACACCCCGTTTCCTCAGCCTGTGCCTCTCTGTCCCCTTTGCAGGCTCTGGCCTGCCTCAGTACTCGAGCTCGAGCCTTGATCCTCAGGGGGTCGATGCAGGGTCACCTTGATATAGCCCTCTGGTGCTGAGTCACTTGCCTGGCTGGGAACCCGTTCTCTTCAAGGCTGCACTGCTCAGAATAGTTGGTGCCCAGGAAACCTATCAGTTCGTCCCCTGCCTGGGACTTGAGCCCAGAGAACCTGCTGCTGAGTCTCCTGGTTCAGCCTCCTGAGTGACAGTCAACATTTGCTTTCTCTCCTCCTTACACACTTACTTCTTGGGACCTCTCTGTCTCACGTTGGCAATCTTGGAGCTGCTGTCAGCCCCGCCAGTTCTTTAGGATTGGTTCTGCATATGTAGTTATTACTGGATCCTTCATTTCCTCCACACTCTTTGGTCTTAACATGTCACAAGAGGATGCTACACCTCATTCTCTAGTCGAGAGAGAGGACACCAGAGTAGGGCGGGCGTGCCTGTGACGAGACAGGACCATCTTTGTGTGCCACCAGCTGCAGGCTGGATCTACAGATGACCCACACAGGTTAATGCCCACCTCTTCAGAGGGCCCAGGGCCCTCAGATTTGCATGGGGGCACTTGGGTGAGGAAAGAAACAGTCCTGTGGTCAGCAGTGAGATGTATACACATGTGTCCGATGGACTGCAGTGGCGCTTGGTGAAGCCATTTGGTACCCAGGGACAGTACTGGTTCAGAGGAAGCTGATGTGGGGAATGTGAGCCAGAAGCCAGCCTGTCACCCCACAGGCAGTCAGTGACAAGACACTGGCCAGGATCTGGCAGAAGTCACCACATTTAGCTGTGGAGAGTCAGCAGGAAGATAGGCAGTGTGGAGCTTGTGTTTTTGAGACTGAGATTGTTACTTTGGGCTTCTAAGGGGCAAAGTTGAAGTGACCCCATCTGAATCCATAGGCTGGTGAGTTCCTCAGGACTCCTGGCCACTTCTCCCACTGGATTTTATTACTGCTGACAACAGGAGCGATCTCTTCTTCACACCTTTTCACCAAGCCTGAGAGTTGTAGAATTCTCCAGGAACCGGAGAAACTTCCCTCCCAGTGCTGATGAATGCACTGCCGGGGAAACTCACTTCCGTCCTTTCTCAGCCCAGCAGATTTCTAAAAATGGCAACATGTAGATAATTCAGAAAAATCACCTCCTCTTTCTTTTTTCAAAATAACAATGAAAAATTCCTCTTTCGGTATATGCATTTTATTTAGGTCTTTTACTATCTTACCTTTGATTTTTTGAGATAGGGTCTCCATATGTAGTCCAGGCTGGCCCGAAATTCACTACTTAGCTCAGGCTGGATGCAGACTTGCAGTGAGCCTCTTTCTTCAGCCTTCCAAGTGCTGGGATTACAGGTGTGCGCCACCATTCCCAGCTTTTACTGTCTTCTTTCATAACTGTCCTTGTCTCCCTGAAGAACCCTCACAGTGAGCTCCTTCTGCCACAGGAGTGAGGTATGTGCAGCTGGAGTATCACAGGGGCCCTACCTTGATCAGATAGCTATTTGGGGCTCCTCCTTTGGCCCTGGCAGATGGGATCCTCCTTCTGCGAAGCAGTGACCTCACTTGCTGTCATGGTGATGGCCTATTCTGCTGCAGGTTGCTGTCGCCTGCCTGATGGCTTGGCAGGGGCGTTCCAGGCAGTTGCCACTTCTGTTGGAGGCAACACGTATGTGCACACACACGCATTCACGCTCTGTCTGCTGTGAGAACTGTCCTTACTGTTCTGAGTGCGGGGAGAAGCTGTGTGCTCGAACCGCCTCTCTCCCCTGTCATTAAAGGATTTGGGGGATTGTTATCTGCCTCTTAATCTCACTGCTTTGGTGCAGCTTTCCTGAGCTAAGTGTGACAAAGATTATAATCTAGGAATTTTCCTTTTAATTCATTATTCTAAGTAAGTATCTCTGACACCAGAAAATAAAAGTAATACTTAAATATGATTTTCCCCTTTTCTTGGTGGGCTCCTTAAAGTCTGTGTGTGAGATCTGCCTTTATACGAATAATTTCTCAGCTTTGATGGGAACTTAGATTTGACTTTTACATAACTTTGTTGATTATAATGCCATTCAATTCCATGGGTATGCTAATATTTATTTATATCTTGGTGCTTTGGAAAAATAATCTCATGAGAAATCACTCAGTCCATTAAATACCAACTTTGGCATTACTTTTTTGGTTTGCTTGTTTTTAAAAAAGTTTTTCCTGGCATTAGTTTTTCTTTTTTTAATAATTGTTTTAACCATATCAACAGTAGTATAATGAATATTTTTAGACACGTGTTGTTAAAGCCATGTGAAATGTTCTTTGATTTTTTACTGTTATCAAGAACCAAGGTAGACTTTCCTAGTCAGATGGGAATGAATTGAAAATTCTGACATGACCTTTGAGTATTGGAAAAGTACAATTGGTCTCTTGTATCTGTGGGTTCCATATTTGTGGATCGAACTATCTAGGAATCAAAAATATTTGAAAAAAATTATATCTACAGTGAAGAGGTATAGGCTTTTTTCTTGTCATTATTTCTTAAACAAGACAGTAGAAGAACTGTTTACACAGCACTGACATTTAATAGGTATTACAAGTAATCTAGAGATGATTTAAAGTATAAAAGAGGGTGTGTATAGGTTATATACAAAGAATGTACTATTTAGGAACTTGAGGAGCTATAGATTTTGGTATCTGTGGGGGTCTTGGAACCAAGTCCCTATAGATACTGAAGGAAGATGATATTCTAAACAGTATTATTCTGATGAAAATATAAAAGCGTTAATTCAATCAGTTAGATCATGAGAATCTTGACCACAGACTACGCTCTTTCCAGGCCCGTGTCCTTGTGTGTCATTGTGCACAGACGGTCCATCCAGCCAGGCGGTGCGGTACAGATTGCAGGGAGCCATAGGAACCTGGAAAAGCAGCTTAGGCTCAACTTTGGCATGGGAAATCTTTAAGAGTTTTGGAACTAGGAAGTTGCAGATGTGGAGAAAGATCTTCTGCGGTCTCCGTAGGGGTGTGGAGACCTGGAAACAGTAGGGGTGTTGCAGGTGGCTTTTCCCAGGCTAGAGATGTAGTGAGGGCTGGGCAGGAGATGGAAGAAGCTGTAGACTTCATGGGTACAAATCCATGATCATTTATCTTCAGTTTCAGTATCCAAAAAGAGCTCTGAGACCCAAAGGGTCATTTCTTTGTGATTCATTTGACAGGCAAACCCGAGCTTGACCTGAACTTGTCTGTTGGCGAAGCTTGACCTAACTGTTGGAATTCTTTCAAAATCCTTTCTGATCCCTTTCATCACTCAAGAAACAATTTGCTTCAGAACTATGAGCGTGTTTGATTAGGGAAAAGTGCCCTGGATTTTGCTGTGTTTTGTTTCTAATGTAATCTATGGCTTGTGCCATTTAACTTTCCTCAAATGGGAAGAGTTCTGGTTTGGCAAGATTTGGGCTGGGGTTTGGGACAAGGGGTTGTGAAAGAGGTGGACCTGTGTTTACAGGATGAGGTTGCTAAGGCTGACAGATAAAACATGAAGAAGAAGGAACTGTTCGAGCCTGAGAAACTGGGAGGTCAATGATGACGCTGCCTCATTAACATGAAGGGAAGCAGAACGTTGGGTGCGTGTGGGTGTCAGATACATTCATTTGATAGTGCAAAATTCATTGAAAAGAATGTATCTTGGATATTCAGGTGGTGTTCGTGTGTAGAATCTTGAATTCCATGGCAACTGAAAAAATTTGAATTGGATCTGTAGATCTAGTGTTCTTGGAAAATCTGCATTCTAAAAATGCCAAGTTAGGTAAATTTCAAAGTCAGGTCTACATCTTCTCTTTGACTTTTTGTTTTTAAGCTAATCTTGTTTGCACTGTAAGATTAATGTTTTCTGATTTGAGAAAAAGTTTAACTACAGTTTAAGTGCATACAAAAAGCGAGAAAGCTGGTGCCTACTTGTAATTCCAGCTACTCAGGAGGCCGAGGCAGGAGGATCGTCACTTTTCAGGCCAGCCTGAACAATTTAGTGAGACTCTCTCTCCAAATTTAAATAAAAAGCTGAGGCAGTAGCTCAGTGGTAGAGTGCTTGCCCGAGTGCGAAAGAGTGGGTTTATCCTGAGTACCAGAAAAAGAAAAAGAAATTAGGTGTGTCTAGAGAGTTCACAGGAGGCCCACCACTCTTTCTCTCTCTCCTTCAGCCTCCCTGGTGCTGGAGGGTGAGGTTTAGCTGTAGCTCTTCCCTGCTGGACTCAGGGTCAGGTTCATTCATTTGGACTGACAGTTCCAACCCAATGTTCAAAGCCAAGAGTGTCTGCGGATAACAGCAACAGCGAGGAGGATGTCCTTCCGTGGCCACATCAGCTGGACGTGTTTGTCCAGGGGAGAGAGGATTAGATTCTGGAAGCCTGGCTTTGCAGTGCCTCCTGGAGTTTCAGCTAATTTGTTGTGTGATTCTCTCTCCACTCGACTCTTCTTTCCTTTTTGATGAGAAGGGACTGAGGCTGGCAGCCCAGTTGCTGTGGAGCTATAATAGAGCCAGTGGTATATACACAATTTGATTGCTGCTGTCAACACCAGATTGAATAAGAAAGTGCATACTCTAGACAGATGGTTGTACTGTAAATGGTCTATTGATTTCACCAGGACTAGAAATAAGGCCCCCATGTAATTGAGCAGAAGGACAGATCTGTGGAGAGTGAGTTCTGACAGTAGAGATGAGTTTGAAAAAGTGCCTCCTGTTAGATATTTTTAGAAGAACCTTTTGGTGAATTGATGATAGCGTCTGATGTTCTTCACTGTCAAGGACTTAGAGAAACCCCAGTGCACTCTTTTCACTTGTGCTTGGGCAGGGGTTTCCTTTTCCTGCCTAGAAGCTAGTTTAGAAATTGTGTTAGTTGATCCAGACCTTCTTGGTTCCTGAGCTATGATGACATTTCCACTTAGTTCTGTTATGAAGGTCTTAGAAATTTCCCACAATGGAAAGTTCTGTTTGACACATGAAAGTTCAACGGTCAGTTTCGTAGTCAGCCGTATGCCAAGAAATAACTAAAACAATGGATTGCACAGAGCAGCCTTGGGACATGGAAATTTTTTAGAAGATGAATGAATCAAATTATATTATTAATACATGTTGCAAGGCCTGAGGCCCAACTTTGGAAAATAAAAAGGTCATTTTTTTAAAGCTAATACTCATTTGATAATTTTTGTTATCCTTTATGTAGATTTTTTTTCTGTGTAGTTTTTTTCTTTTTTTTAAGGAATTAAAGAGTTAAATTGTAAAGTTCTAGGAAAGTAGTAATTGGCATAGTTGTCCATGAATTTTCCTCAAACTTGGTAAGGTCTGAAAATTTGATAATCCTTTTATCAAACTTTTGAAAAAAATAATTACTATTCTTTTTCCTATGTTATACTTT
>NW_004624753.1:9929547-10028370 GCF_000247695.1 Heterocephalus glaber | reverse complement strand
ATAGCCTGGGATGTAGCTCAGTGTGAAGGCCCTTAGTTGAATCCTCAGTACTGCACCAAACAAAGAAACAAACAGCCCAGGTAAACGAATGGATTTGTAAATGACTGACATGTCATATTTACTGTTAGAACTTCATTTTCTTAAAAGATTTCAGAAGCAACCCTGTAGTGGCCTGCTGCACCTGCAGCCTCTTACTAGAGATACAAACTCAGAGGCCACCAATCCTGGGTGGGTGGGAACTCATAGAGTGGTGCCACGTAAATGCTAATGTTCTTTGATGATTGTTGGAAAACAACCCCTGCCACACCTGGACATCTCAGGATCCTACTTTGGCATTGTAGTTGATATCCATTCTGATTAGATGGGGACCATGCCCAGGAACTTGTTTTATAGTTTGAGTCCTTAGCTGTGCCTGTGGGAATGGAGGCAGTTTGGGATACTGATAAAAACTGGGCTTTGCTAGCTTGTCATCCAGGAAATGCCAGTGAAACAGCAGTGAGATGTCACTTCATCCCATCTAGGATGGCTGTAATAAAAAGACAGATAATAACAAGTGTTGTTGAGGATGTAGAAAAATTGGAATGCTCAGACTTCACTGGTGGGAATGTAAATGCTGCAGCTGCATTGGAAAATAGGTAGTTTCTCAAAAGATAAGCATATAGTTACTACTTTACCCAGCAGCCCACTCCTGGAAATGAAAATGTGTGTCCACATAAAAAACATGGATACAAATGTTCAGAGCTGCAGTCATAATAGCCAAAAGGTTGAAACAGTCCCGATGTCCCTTAACCAATGAATGTGTAGGTAAGGTATGCTTTATCTATGCAGTAGAATATTATTCAACCGTAAGAAATGAAAATACTGACACATGCTACAACATGGAATCTTGAAAACATGCTAAGTGAAAGAAGCCAACATACAGTACATATGAGGAGTTCATTTACATGAAATGTCCAGGACAGGCAAATCTCTGGAGATCAGAAATAGATTTAAGTGGCTGTCTTGGGCTGGGGCAGGGAGAGGTCATGGAGAATGAATGTTTTTGGGGGGTGATGAGAAAAGTTCTGCTGTCGATTTTGGTGATGCTTGCCCAATTCTGTGAAAGTACTGATAATCATTGAATCAGACATTATAAATGGGTTAATTGCACATGATTTGAATTACGTATCAATAAGCCTGCTACTCATTTTGGGCTTTGTGGGACATAACTTGTGTCACTGCTTTTCTCTGTCTCCTTGCAGCCTAGAAGACAGATGAGATGAGTATCCTAGTGCACAGGTGGAGCGCAAGGCTTAGGATATTCTGTCATATCATATTCATAGGTCGTATCATATCCAGTCACATGGTTTCTAGGCAGCCTTCTCTCTCCTGTGCCTCAGCCAGTAGCAGAAAGAGTGATCCCTTTTAATTCAAACTTGTGTGCATCCTGATAGAGATACACACTCTATGAAAATCTTAGCAATGAGGAGAAAATTTCCATTTCAAAGCAGGAAAGAAAAATAATTCAATTAGACCAACAAAGCAGGTGACAGACAAGGAATACTAACTTTCTTTGCTTGTTTGTGTGTGTGTGTGTGTGTGTGTGTGTGTGTGTGTGTGTGTGGCTAATGGCGACATAAATGACAGTACGAGAGTAAGACAAACACCCTAAATAATCTGGAAAATATGAATCAAAATGGTTACCTCTTATCTTATAAATCTGTGTGCTTAAGTTTTTTTTTTTATCCATGATAGTAATTTCTAAGGGA
This sequence comes from Heterocephalus glaber, assembly GCF_000247695.1. The sequence goes on along the minus strand of NW_004624753.1, from coordinate 10,026,622 downwards.
TTAAAAAGAAAGCCTTTTGAGTTTTATTTCCCCAAGGCATACTAAAATGAAATAATAAATGCAATTTATCCTTTGAAGTATGGTTAATATGTAACCGAACTCTTTGCCCAGTTGTATACCCAGGGCCAGCACCTTTCCTGATACATACAGGGGAGCGAGGTGCTGTGGCCCTTGGCACCTGACACTGTCACAAGAGGGAGAGAGTGATGATCTCTCCTTAGTACATCAGAGCATTCAAAGGCCCTCAGTGTGACTATTAAAAACAACAACAACGACTACCTAAAGAGATTTCACTGACTGCAGAGTAGGACTTCCTGTCTGGTGCTTAGAGGAGTTTGGGTTAGGTTTAGTCAGATCCTCTCATGGGAAAAATAAAAGGCACCAAAAAAAAAAAGAAAGAAAAAGAAAAACACAGGACATCCCAGTGTGCAGTTCGCAGGCTGCTTTTGTCGCTCACTTCCTCCACGTCTTCGCCCTGGTCTTAGCAGCTGTAGGTGATGAGCGGCCCTGCAGCTACCGCCTTGCGTTGGAAAAAGTGCAAATTGGATTTCCCCGGGCAGGCGGCTCTCCAGGCTTGCAGGCGATTACCAGGTAAGTTTGTCAGCTTGCGGGACACACGGCTGGCTGTCAGGGAGGACTGAACTCTGTCCTTTGCGGGCTCTGAGCCGATGGTGGGGAAGGCAGGGCCTGGCGGGCATGACAGGCACTCACAGCTCTTCCGACGCACGTCTGCCCCGCGGAGTCCAGAGCAGCACTGCCTGCTTCAGTTTGCTCTTGGGAAGGTGATAACTTGCTGGCATTGTTGGCATCTTTGGAAAAAGTGCACCGAAAGCACAAATGTGTTGTGACAAACGTGGTTCACTGTTGTCAAAGTAGCTTAGGTTGTGTGGACTGCTTTCTGTCAGGTGGAGGAAGGCTCTTACATGGTGCTGAACACAGACAGACCGCATCCCATACTGTGTTCGGGCTGCTCTGTTGGCTGAAAAGCTGCTTAATTTTTTTTAAAATATAAATTTAGAGGTGAGAAAGGGAAGAATCAGATTTGTATTTGGGGGGGGGGCCGATATAAATCAGGGGCTTTGAGACACGCAGGCTTGTCCCGGAGGACTGGGCAGAGTGGTGCTGTAACCGGTGACTTAGTTTTTCTGATCAGCTTGGACATCTGCATCTTGTTGAATGGATGAAAGTATGTGCCTGTCGTTTGAGCTTTTTGAGAGTAAACACAATAATGTACTTTGTCTGACCACACATCCATGAATGAATATTGTCACTACCGAAAAACCTTTGGGCTACGTAGAGTTTTAAAAAAATGTTTTTTTTTCCTTTAGAATCACTCTTTCCCTCTCAGTGTTTCCTTTCCTAGCTTCATATGAATGAGGTGCTAAGTGCTTACTCGGAATATCTTCTATATGAGAGCAAATTTAAATGACAATGAATGGAGAAGGCTCTGTTCTCTTAGTGAATTTGGTTTCTTGGCTGAGTGTCCTAGATATCAATGTGCTGCAGTTCTTTTCACTGGCTCTTACTTTGCTCTCTTGTTGAATAACCATGGCCCCAACACCAAAACAAAATACTTTTCAGGAACTTGAATTAAACTTTAGGGGTAGAAGCAGCCTTCGCAGACACTGTTGCCTTCCCAGTTGTTTCTGTACTCTGACTTTAATCGCCTTTTTTTGCCTGGCCCAAATCGTCTCTGTAGTTAGCCCGTCTTTGTCTTACTGTCTCATTACAGGGGGCCTGGGGTAGCTGTAGTGGTTGAATTCAGAAGACAATTAGAAGAGAAATACAGACAAACCTTTAAATAGTAAGCGAATTAAATGAGTAGAACACAGCTTTAAATGTATTTAAGTGCTCTACTGGTTGAGTTCCGGTCTATTTAAACAGCATTCTTTCCTCCCTTCTGGCCAGTCAGAAGGCTTTAGGAAAATAGAAAGTGTTTTTTAATAAAAAATATTTCAGGGCATGTTATTTTAATAAAAATAGAAAACCAATGTGTCCATGATTTCAAATCCCACAGGGACCTAGCATCTCTCTCATCAGTTGTTATTGAACTAAATTTTTTTTGTTTCTGTAGTGTAGATTTTCTTCAGTGAGCTTGTGAGAAGTAAAAACCTTAAATTGTTGTTAAAATTAACATTTTCACTGATTGTTACCCGTATTGTAACTGGGGGAGACCAAAATTAATAAAGTCCCAAATAAAAAATTGTTCAGAGGCATCCTGGGGTATCTGGGTACCTGTTAGCATCCAGATGATTTATGTCTGGAAGTTGCCCTGCTCAGGAAACCACTTCTGGGAGGCCCTGCTTATCTTGCCTGCCTTCCTGCTTTGGGTGGCTGACAGGACTCCATGTTTGTGTTGGCCATTTCCTTTTTAGATAGATGGATTAAAGGATTCAGGACCTCGGCTGCCCATTAGAATCACCAGGGTTCTGAAAACCTCCAGCTAGCGCTTCTGCTGGAGTTGAACTTAGGCTTTGACTTGGTAGCTTTGTAAAAGCTATCCAAGGGTGTCTGGAGGGGAGCCATGTTGGAGGGGCACAGGGGGTACTCCTCATCCCCCAGTGGACTGATGGCTTCACCAAGGGAGGACCCTACTTTGTGCCTGTCAGGCAGGAAAGGCTCAACACCTACTGTGAATGAATGAATGAGTTCCTTGGGGGCAACAGGAAGGTGGGGCAGAGGCTTAGCTTGGGGTCTGTGGTGATGGGGAAAATGGGGTATGGTAGCCCGAACCTCAGCCTGGGCAGAAGCTCTAGGGCAAGGTCCTTCTGAGTGTCTTTGTGAGACAAGGGAGGTTGAGAACTTTGGGTATAAGAATTTCATCAGGAGGGGTGTGTGTGTGTGTTTGTGTACATGTTTGTGAGTGCACAAGTGTGGAGGTGGAGGCGGTTGTCATTTGGGGACATTATCAGGAGGTTCTCCTGAGCCCTGGCTGAGTCACAAGGTTCTCAGTTCTCTTGGATTCACACCCCAGTGTTGCTGAGGTCTTCTACAATATCCCATCCTTCTGTCCATTTAGTCAACGTCTCTACAGGCCCTGGTTCACGCCTTACTCAGGGGAGGGGCTAAGGATATAAAAAGGAAGGAGTTAGTTCTTCCCTGCCTGGAAGGGATGTCATCCAAGGTCAGGTGGTGGTTGAAAGAAGGGAGCATGAGCATATTTGCCAGTCCTTTGGGGCTGCCCAACCCACAGGTGACAATGTGTGATTAAAGAAGCACAGAATTCCCAGAGATCAGAGTGCGGTCGGGCTTTTGCTCAAAAATTCTTTAGGGCCTGTGAGGTTTTTGCAGATCTTCATGTCTAAAGAGAACATGAGTTTGTGGTTTGGAGGACCAGATAGAATATAATTCACAGAGATGTGAAGATGCAGATCATTAAATTGGGAGAAGGGTAAAGAGAATGACTTGTGTGAAACAGAGAGATTTTTGGGGAGGTGGGGCAATGTGATACTGAACAGCTCTTTAAGAGATGGGGCTTGGAATTCAAGCCCTGGGTACCAGCCACCCTTGCTTCCAACTATGTGAGTCACTGAGCTTCTGAGACCCTCAACCAATAGGATTTTTTGGGAGGCTGTGGTTAAGATTAACAAAGTAATGCATTTTCAAATGTTTTGCAAGCTATGGTAATAGCTCCGGGTAAAAAAAAGGAAAAAGTTTTAGTTGGGTGTGGCAGCACATGCCTGTAATCCCAGCACTCTGGGATGCTGAGCCAAGAAGATCTCAAATTCCAGGTCAGCCTGGGAAGTTCAGCAATTTAGTAAGACCTGACCTAAAATAAAAAATTTAAAGAAGGGCTGGCTAGGCATTTAACTCAGTTGGAGACCTAGGTTCAATCCTTAGTGCTGAGGTGGGGATAAATTCTACAAAAAGTATAAAAAAATTATTCAGTTGATAATGAGCTTTGCATGGTAGGGAGAATCTAGGAGTAGGAAATTATCCTAGTTACTTTTCTTGTTGCTGAGACAACATACCTGACACTCACAAGTTAAAGGAGGAAAGGTTTATTTTAGCTCACAGTTTGTAGAGGTTTCAGTCCATAGTTGGCTCTACAGCAGGGAAGCATGGCAAAGAGGTGTCACAGAAGAGAAACAGTCCATGGCATAGCAGGCAGGAGGCAGGAAAGCAGCAAATAGCAAGGCTCCCTTTCTCTGATATCCCATCCAGGCTACTAGCCTTTTGGATGGTGCCACCCATACCCAGGGTGGGCCTTTCCATTATCCACAGCCAGAACTGTACTAAACTGAACAGTGGACTGATTTAGCACCACCCACCCTTAATCAAAGTATCATAGATCCAGCCAGCTCTGAAAAGCCCCACCTATAAGTGCATGAGGCTTTGGGGGCATTTTTTTTTTTTTGTATTGGGGATCGAACTTGGGACCTTGCACTTTCTAGACAGGCAGCGGAACCACTGAGCTAAATCCTCAGCCCAGGGTGGGGTGATAACTTCATTCAGTGCATAACAGAAATCAAACATTATGTTCATGCTGCTACTTAAAGATGTTTAAGCTGTACAGCCCACTATCTTGCTAGTGTGTTATTCCTTGGCATGACTTAAAAGGCATGTCCATGTGGCTGGTCTTGGATTCTTTCATGTTTTTCTCAGAGGGGACCAGGTACTTCCGTTTCTGATCTGAGAATCAGATGCAGTTTTGGCACAGGAGGTCCCTCACTCCTGCCCCAATATTTTGACCTTAATTTGAACAGTCCAGTGAACCAGCAACTCAAGTAGTTTTTTCCCACTGCATACGGTAGGACTTGCATTGTTTGGAAGAGGAAAATGAGTCATAGCCCAGTTTTAGAATTGTATCGTGGTGAAATGTTAGCATAGGACTGCAGGAAGAAGGTCAGACTTGTAGTCTACACCAGAGTATTGAAATGCAGATTGTAAGTTGGGCAGGGTCATCATGAGTCTAGAGTTGCTCTCAAGTTGAAGGAATGTTTCATTGTAATATATTTTGGATCCCAAATCTAATTTTTAGCAGTGCACTTAAAATACTTTAAAAAACACCTTAAGTAAATCAGAATCACAAAAATTCAATGCAGAATAAAAATTATACAAAACAGAAAATTGCATTCTGTTGCTAGGTTCTATAAACTCTTTCTAGGTCCTTGGTGTCCTGAACAAAGAATTGAACAAGATATGTGAAAAAGGTAGTGAAGTTTTACATTTATTAAAGGTTGGAAAAGAAGTGCATGCTATAAAATGAGAGTCAGCCACCTAGAGAGCTCACAGTGGCCATGAGGTTAATGGCTGAGGTCTTTAGGCTGATGTTACATCTAGGCCATCCTATCAAAACCCATTTGGTTTTGAACCAGAAAAATTGAAGATAGTACTTTCCTAGGTGCAGGGCTTGGGAACTGTTTTTCTGCACCTATCCTGGATCTCTGATTGACAGGTCACGCCCACTTGCCCAGCCTGCTGGCCACATCCTAATCTCCTGCCTCAGACCTCTCTGGATTTTTCCCTCACAACATTGTTCATGGCTTTGTCCTACATTTTTTTTTTTCCTGTGGATACAAAAAGTTTTTATATCTAAGTTCTCACAAGTACAGGTTTTTTTTTGGAACCAAAATTGCAGCCATTTTGTTTTGGTGATTAATATCCCATCTTAAAAAGAAACCTAAAAATGCCCATTTACATATATGGTAGCTCACTGGGGAAGTTAGAACAAATAATGCATTTACTGTTAAATTGCCATCCACAAAGGGTAGAGAGATGAAAAGAAATGTAATGTTTGATTAATGTTTGAACTTTTTTTTTTTTTTGGTGAACTTGAACTCTGCCTATGTTTATTGGCTCTTTGGACAAATTCTTCAATGAATTGACTTTTTATAGTTTGCCCACTTTCTTCTGTTGTTTCTCTAACTTTTAAACTTTTATGGATTCCAAAGGAAGTTACTACAAAAATGGCTGATTTTGAATTAATTATTTGCATTTCTTTTGAGTTTTAGGATGGTTAACTTGTAAATCAAAAAACAGATATTCTTTTCTGATTTCTGGGATAGAGGTTTATGTCTTTGGATTTAGATTTCATATTTTCTTTTTCTCTTTTGGCTAATGTGGAAGCTACCATTATCCCAAACTGTGTTGAGACTAGTAATTATGTAGGTGCCCTGACTATTTTATTACATTATTCATACACTGATAAATTATTTTTGTATGCATGGTAGACCTAGAATTATTTAGAGAAAAATCCATTTTCTATGTATTTTTTGGAACATGTTAGAGTTAGCAGAAAGGGGCTTTGGAGTTGGATTTAAAACTAAACCCAACTATGCTGCAACTGAGCCTCAGTTTCCTTAATTGCAAAATGGAGCTAATGGGGCTGATGTTAGTCTTTAAAAGTTTATGTATATAAAATGTCTTGCACATAACATGCCCAAGTTGGGGGAAAGATTATAATAAATGGTGATTGTTTATGATGGTAGAGCTTTTTAAGCTAATACAGAAATAAGTAAATTTAGGTACTAAATGAAGATAAAACATTAGTTTAGGTGGGGCTCCCTATATACCATTATACAGAAAACGTACCAGTTTCCCTCATCCTTCAGTGCAGATCTGTTAGTGGTTTTTCACATCGAAGCTTCAAGGCTGTAATTCTAGGCTGTGTTCCTTCAGCCACCGACTCACTCCATGGCAGGAAGTAGAGAGCCATGTGGGACAGCCAATGGCCTGCAGTTGCTTGGAGCAACTGTTCATGGTACAATGCCCCAAATGTTTTGCCGGTTTCAGCATTCACTTTCATTTGTTCAGAAAGGTTTTTATTGTTTATAAGCAAGTGAGTCCAGCGAAGAGAAACGGCACACGGCCTCCCCAATAGCTGTGTGCTCCACGGCCTGTTTGCCTTTCGGTGCCTTACATAAAAAGCTTTATTTAGTCTACAGAGAGAGTTATTGCTCCAAGTTGAGGAGAACTGTCATAGTAGTCTGGAAACATGGTAAATGTCAGTTGAATGCTGCTGAGCCAGGTACTTTGGGAGGCTGGTAACAAGGCTTGGGGGGTGGGCACCTCGCACAGATTCTTGCAGGGCTCTTGCATATCCTCCTGGAAATGTCCCAGCATACAGTAATCTACTCGGCTCTGCGAAGCAGCTGCCCCTGTCACCCCCAGCATTATCTCTTGGTTTCTGACCCGGCCTATTTTCTAGTTGACTTCTGGAGTTAATGGCTTCAGTTTCTACTTGGATTCCTCAGCGCTAACCCCCTTTCTGGTGTTAGTAGCTCCTGGGTTGTGTTTTGCAGAAGAAACCCTTTCCCCCAAAAGATTCATTTTCTTCTGTGGTCACGCAAGCCCCCTCCTGCCAGCTAGCATCTGTCAGTACTCTGAGAACTGTTTTGTTGTTAGTATTTATTATCTAACCGAATTACTGGGAATAAAGCAGGAAGAGTATTTTTTAAATTTGTTTATTTTGTTTTGGTGACAGTGGTTTAAGGGATATTTGGGAATCGATGAGAAAAAAAATCTTGAGCTAAAAATTGTATTTTATCTCTGTTCATGTGAATTTTTTAAAATAATCATATTCTATGTTTGTTTACATGCATTACAAATCATGGGGTATTTCATAGTGACGGACTTTTAAACTGGAAGGTTGTTGGTATTCTGCACGTGAGCTGAGGAAACAGTTCTCATTTACCTTTTTGTTTCCCACTGGCCTTTCTTTACCTACCTCCTGCTTATCCATTTCTCCTGCTGTTACAGAAGAATTTTATATTTTATGATGAGAATTTATTTTGTGGCTTAATGAAGTGGCACTATTTACAAAAGTCTTTGTGACTGCATTCTGTTTAGTCACTGAATTGGTTGCTAGGCTGTAAACCGGAAAATTTCTGTGAGCAATGAAATCTACATAAAAATAGAAAGTGTTGTAGTAAATTTGCATCCTCATTAGTGAAATAAATTGACACCCCCTTCCCAAGATCTGGAAGACAATCAGTAAATAATATTTGCCTGGTGTATTATGATGACTAATTCTAGCATGTTGGGTTGATATTGGGAAAGATGTAAGCGTTGATTTCCCTGTACAATTTTAAACTTTCTTATCTATGTGTTTTGCAAAGTGCTCTGTTTTCTGTCAGCCTCAACGATGACACATGTCTAAGTATTAGAAGTAAGAACAAAAATTTAAAAAGTGCAAGAGCCCCAAATTAATGATTCACTGGACATTATCAAGCACTCGCTGTTTCCTGGGTCCTCTGCTAATGTGTGGAAGTGCTGGAGTGTTTTAAATGTAATGATTTTACTTTCGGTGGCCCAAACCACTGCGTGTGCCTCCTGACAGAGCTTAGGCAAGACCTTTGGTCCCTGGAGTGTGCAGTACAAGCTCATCGTGGAAGTGCCTGCTGCCCTAATTTCGTGACTGTTGGTTCACAGTTGGATATCAGTTTCTAGATGTAGAGTGGTAAATTAGAAAGGTAATGGGTGTGAGTGCTGCTAAAAATTGACATCCTGATTCTAATGGGATGTTCCCATTCACATGCTGTAGAGAAGACGAACAAAATGAAGAGCAGCCCAAAAAGTCACCAAGCCCAGCAACCTGGGTCCACAGGGCACTCTCTTTTGCTACTCAAGTAGGCTCAAAGCGGAAAGATAATTGGCATGTGAAAGAGCTGTTCTGCTGAAATGATTATGCCACTTATAGGGGCAGATTGGCTTTTCTAGGCTGTAGCATCCAGTCAGGCTCTAGACCGCTGTGTTTCTATTTCGTATTTTGTCAGACCCGGTTAAAGCAGAGCCCCTTTCTGTGGCTCGGAGTGAACTGAGTTAGGCCCATCTGGCCTGCTGTGTTCCCACTGCTTGGGTGGCTCTTTGAGCCAGGGCTCGGGGACTTTGAGAAGCACTGTAAATGTGGGTGGTGGGAAGCAGTTGGAAACGGTGTGTCCCGACTGCCTCTGTTGTCAGATCATCAATAGTTTGATCCTATAGTCAGTCAAGTACACCTTGTCCTGGAATTCTTTCCTGACCTCCACGTATGGCTTCCCTGCCAGGATCAAATCCAAAGATCTGTGTTATTAAAAGTCTGTTCTATCTGCAGGGTGAGGCCTGGAAACTGACATTTTAATCATGTCTCCAGGCAGTTGTTGTCCACGTTTGAGAACCTCTGCTTTAGACCATGAGGTTGAAGACAGAGCCTTTTCTTACTTGGTTTTGAATTCTCAGACCTGCCTGAGCTCCTGGCACATTTTGGTTGCTAAGATATTTTTGTGAGATAAAATTCCAATCAGATATATGTGTCAAAGCAGGTGAGCCATGGAATTCAGTTGCCTGATCAAAGCTGCCTGAATGATTCTTGACCATTTACCTTTGTTGTTTTGTAAGTCATTAGTATGCAACACTGAAAATTTAGTATGGATGTACCAGAATTAGTTTTGATCTTTTGGCCAAGAATATATACTGTAACTTTATTCTTTGTATTTTGATCTTGTCTGAAATAAAGTTTGAGAGTAGTTTTACATTTATAGAAAAGTCGCAAAGATGGCACTGGGAGTGCTGCTTGGCCCTACACCCAGGTCTCCCCTGCCCAGGCCCCTCAACATCTTAGCTTACTTATTGTTACATTTGCCATGGTAAATGAGCCGGTATTGATATCGTATGATTCATACGCTTGATGTTGTTCATGACATTAATTCAAAGGCCTCCTTAAGCCTTACTGTTGAAAGTTTGTAGATCTAGCTAGGCCTTAAGAGCACGCGCCTGTAATTGCAGCATTGTGGGAGGCTGGGGCAGGAGGACTGACAGTTTGAGCCCTGCCTGGGCAGCTCAGCAACGTAGCAAGGCCTTGTCTCCCTAAAATAAAAACTAAAAAAGGCCTGAAGATGTAACTCAGTGCAAAGGTCCTGGGTTCAATTCCCAGTACTATAAAAAAAAGTTTATAGATTTATAAATGAAAGAATATTTTTAACTTATACCAAGTTCTGAGTTTGAGGGCTGAGGATTTAGCTCAGTGGTGCTCTGCCTGCTTTGCAAGTGCAAGGTTGTGCGTTCGATCCCCGGTACCAAAACCAAACCAAAGTTTTGAGTTTGAATTCTTTTAAAGTGTGAGTTCAGACTCAGAACTTTCGAATTCTTACATACAGTCATAGTTGTAAATATATTCACAAAGCAGATAGACTAATGCTTGTGATAAAAAGATTCTGAAACAGATATTTCCAATGTTATTAGCCTTCCAGAACCTGGAGAAAGGCAAGGTTACTTCACAGGCTGTTTGGCTAATATACTTGAAGTCTTCCATATTAATGAAAATAAGTACTTAATGACATGACAGATTTCATTAAACATGATATTTGTTGTAATTATTTATAGTATCCTCACAGAGACAGTAGTACTCATGATATTTAAGAGGTACTGTACATCATGGGTACCAGCCAGTTGGTCTACAGTCGTAGACCAAATAAAAATAAGGATGCCAGCTGGAAAATATAGGTTCTGTCAATGTCTAAAATGCCCTAAAAATGTCTCCAGAAACTGCCAAATGTTTCCCAGTTGAGAACCCCTGATAGAAAGTAGTTATGAGAGCCTGTCATGGCACTAGGAAGTGCTATATAAATATTTCTGTTAGTACTGTTATTGGTATCTTCGTTATTTATTTCTGATAAGTTGAAAACATATAGCTTAAGAAGACACACCAGCAATTTAATATACAGTTAAATCACATGTATTAAAAATAAGGCTAGTGAAATAGGAAGGAAAGGTCTAAAGGAGCAGGGGAAGTGGGAGGGGCAGGGGAAAGGAAAGAAGGGAAAAGAATAAATATGAGAAAAGGAGAAAAATGGAAACAAAGTCTTTGTAAACTGGGAAGGGAGGGCAGGGTAATGGGGAAAAAATAAGAACCAAGATACATCATGTAAAGGTACAAGACCCCAGTGATGAATGTAACTGTATTGGATACCTAAAATGTACCAGTAAACTTAATGGAGAAAAAATAAGGCTACATCTTTTTGGATAAGGTTTCATTCTGAAGATTTATACAGGACTTGGAGGCATAGATCCTATAGTAGGAGGAAGTGTTAGCTCTATCCCAGGTTCGCTTTCACCTTTCTTTGCTGTTCTTCACCTGCCATTTCCCCTTCTGACACTGCAGCCTGTTGAAACTGGGTGCTGTGGGGAGGACATGTAGGTGTGGAATTCAGAATTTAGAGATTGGTTCTTGCAGGGCTCCTGCACATCCACCCATCACCCCTGCTTTGAGTTGAATGGGGCTCAGCAAGGGTAGGAGGCTGTATTTTGGCTTACGCCAAATCCCGTCATTTCCCCATGATGATATGTTATTAGCATCTTGATCCCTGTGATTTGTTAAGTTAATCTGCACCTCAGAGATCGGGGAAGATCACAGCCTTTTGTTTTCTGTGACTTCATTTTGTAATATATGCTCTGGGTAGGTGAGGCTATACCAGAAACATTCAAGCCCAACAATTTAATATCTACAAACAGTGCATTATATTTAGCCTTCCTGTCCTGTTTAGTGTTCTAGAAACAGATGCTTAAATTGGCTAAATGGTCCTTCTGCTATGCATTGTGAGGTGTCCATTTTCTTATTAACAGAGTGAATTTTTTTAAACCTCAAATCCATGAGAACAGAATAATCAATGAGATATGAGGATCAGATGAAAATTCCCCATGTTAGAATCATTGACCTCAGAACATCCTATGGAAACTTTGGCAACCTTATATTTTTCTCCTTTAAATCTACTTGGCTATTCCTAGCAAATATTCACTTGCCAATATTGATCGACTATAAAAATAATGATTTAAAATGAGATCTTATTGGTTAAGCTATGGTTAAGTCTACTCAGATAAATTAGTGAACTTATTTCAAAAGGCAGATTTTACTTCCCTGTATTGGTCAGCTTTTTTATTCCCGGGACAAAATGTCTGAATTACACAACTTAAAGGAGGAAAGGCTTATTTTGGCTTATGGTTTTGGAAGTTTCAGTCCATGGTTGGCTGGCTCAAAGTCAGAAACATCATGGTAGAAGGGCATGGCAGAGGAAGGCTGTGCAACTCATGACACTTGGAAGTACATAAAGACTAAGGGACATGCCAGAGAGGAAAGGGCTAGGGACCATATAGAGTCCCCAAGGTCATGCCCTGATGACCCACCCAGACACACCCAGAAGTGTGCTCTGCTAATCTCCTAGCACTCTTGCAAGCCAATCAAATTGACAATCAAGAGGAACTGCCACAATCCCACGTAGCAGTTATGATCAGTTCCTTGATGCGTGATGACAAGGGTGTGAGCCTGTCCTCTTGCTCCCATCTTGTCTGAAGTATTTATAATATTTTGATTCAAACACTTGGGCTTTGGAGCCAGTCTGCTTGAATTTCATTTCAGCTATTTCCACTTACTAACTCTGTAGTAACTGGGCAAGTTGTGTGATTTTCAGTACCTGTGTCCTTTGAGGCAAAGTAGGGACACTAAAGCATCCACGCTATTTGGGTAGTGTGAGGATTAGATTATATAGTAATCCATGTGGGAAGCACTAATAAATGTTGCTAGTGATAGTGTCAACAATACCGTCATCACTACCATTACTGCCACTGTTAATTACTGTTCATATTAATAGAGTCACTAAGATGAACCAGGCATGGCTGAATTGAGATTTAATTTGCTTGTTCTCTGTAGGTGATAGTGAGGCATGAAATAGCTAAAAGATAGAACAAGGTAGATAGAAAATCCAGATTATTCAGTGTTACTCTGAACAGTAGTATCATTTCGGAATTGAAAGCACTGATGTTCTCTGCTGTCCCATGGAAATTCTTATTCTTAATTTCCTTATGTTAACTGTCTTCCTAATATATTAATATGTGTTGTTAAGTATATTTCAATCTTTAAAAAATTCCAGTATTCTTATCTAATTGTATTTTTACTTTTAGTAATCACAGTAATATCAAATAATATTAGAAAAGAAAAAGATAATTAATTTCCAATTCTACCGTCTTCATAGAATACTTTTATTTATTGTCCCAGTTAGTCTCTACAGTCATATAATAATTATAATTATATATTTCTAATTTTTGTTCTGCTGCTTTAGATATATATAATTTCATGAGCATTTTCCATATTTTCCATATCACTAATGGAAATCTGATAGTCGTTATATAACTTATTTAACTGTTTTCTTGGTTTTTGGTTATAATTTACTTAAATGTTTTATTTGTTTTTGGTATTCAGTTTATTTCTTTTTTTTTTGGTACTGGGGATCGAACTCGGGTCCTTGCGCTTGCGTAGCAGGAGGCGAAACCACTGAGCTAAATCCCCGGCCCAGTATTCAGTTTATTTCTTGGTTTTCAACATTATGGATGAAAAGTTATCCCTACCGATCTGTCAGATGGGTATAACACAAATGCCATAGGTTGTTGTGTGGAGATTATAGAAGTGAATAGATAGAAATTACATTCTACCGAGTAACAAAGTTGCTACTACTATTACTGCTGCTCTTCTCAGTCATCACTTTCGCCACTTGGCCAGTTATTGTTTGGTGTGGGAGCTTCCTGTGCATGGTGAAAGCTTGACTGCCAGCATCCCATGGATCCGCCCACCAGCACTGAAATACGGTATGTCTCCCTCTTCCAGCTGTCTTCCCAGGGACAGAATGGCTCTGGGCTGAGTCCCTGACATAGGCCATTAGAACAGTCTGGCACTGCTTTATGTGTGGTAGATAAATATTTGCTGCTGTTAATATTGCCACTAGAATTATCTTAATTTCTGTTATTTATTTCTGATAAATTCCTAGTAACGTGATGGCTAGGATAAGCACTTTGATTGTAGGACTGCTGACATGTATTATTAAATGCTCTCCAGTGGACTGAGTTAAGTTTAATAAGTTTAATTCCATTTGTTGATACAAATATCAGTATTTCTGAGATCCAGCCAGTATCCAGTTGATAACACCACATAATGTTTTAGCTTTAATTTCTGTAACTACTGTTCAAGATGAGTTCATTTCTTGAATTTCTTTTGTTGTATTGCCACATTTGACATTTGAACAGTCTGGTAATGCCCTTTGTCCACTTTTTTTTCTTTTTTCTTTTTAGTTGCTGTGCCATCCAAAATTTACCCTCAGTAACCAAGTCCATATTAAATGTCTTGGCTTGACCTTTTTGTAGCATCCAAGTAGAACACTGAATGAGGGCTTTCAGACTATTCTGTCTTCCCCGCTCAGTACTTTGGTTTTTCAGATTAAGACAATAACTGACACTTTACCATAATATGAGACCTCTTGGAATTTCAATGTAAGGTCATATCCTCTGTTTTGAAGGATAATTCTGTGGGAAAGAAACTGAACTGTATATTCTGTGATACATGTCATGGAACAAACATGATTGCCTCTGGTTTAAAGTACTTTTGACCCAGGTATTCCCCTTCTAGGTGTCATCCTGAAAAAGTTAAAGACCTCATATTACAGTGATGCATGCATACCCATGTTTATAGCAGTACAACTCATAAATTGCTAAATCTTGGAAGTGGCCTATATGTCCATCAACAGATGAATGGATAAAGAAAATGTGGTAAGTGTGGTATTCATACACAGTGGAGTACTACTCTGCCTTAAAGGAAGATAAACTCGTCATTTGTAGGAAAATGGATGCACCTTGAGACCATGATGTTAAATGAAATAAATCAGATGCACATGCTTAAATATCTTGTGTCTCTTCCATGAGAAACCCAAAGTATAAATGTATTAACGAGCAAAATAAAAGAAAAGAATAGGAAATGGGGAGAGAAATTTTTTTCCTCAATGGACAAGTGAGCAAGAGATGAAGGGAGGGAGGAAGATGGAGGGGAGAGAAAGGTAAGATGTGTTACATACCTGTCCCATTTCCCCACAGTGAGTGTAATCATTAGGTACTGCAAACATGTACTAAAAAAAATAAAAATTTTAAAGCACCCTTGGGGAAGAAACCCAGTCTTAGCTACAGCAGAGGCTGTGAGCACGTGTCACCCACCCATCTCTGGCACTGTCCTGAACCTGGGCTCCCAGCCCTGGGCACCTGCATCCCTTTGCCTGGGGACATGCACTGGCTAGACCAGCTGACACCCAGGGCTGGCAGGAGGAACCCTCAGCTCTCAGTGGGCCTGCTTTTGTGAGGAATATGTCACCATGGTTCTCCACCTTCTCAGATGGATTACAGTCCAATGGAGACTCCCTTGCTACGGACCCTCTTACTGGCCATCTTTCCTAGTGTTTCCTGGGACTGCCTCCAACATAAACCAGTAAACTGGAATCTTTCTGAGTGTACTTCCAGTGGGACCCAAGTGAGATGTTAGCCAACTTCCTTTTGATCTTGACTAATGAAAGGAGAGGATAGATTCATCCAGGAGAACCAAGTCTTCCACATACCTCTGGCCTGCATGAGGGATTGAAGCTGCACACGCTGTCATTTAGTATCCCTGAGTCCCCCGACTTTCTGCCACTTCCCTACACCATGGCCTCACTTAGGGGCTTGCAGGGTTTCAGAAAGAAATAGGAGTGGTTTTTTTGCACTTTCCCATAGAGTGACTGACTAATATTAGGAAGGCAAAAAAAATTTTTTTAACAACTCATGTATCTGTTGCTGTCCTAATTTTGTCCTTCAGGGTTGAGTTAATTATTAATGCCACAGGAAAAATTCTTTGCTTGACAGGCAGGCCAATATTAGTTTTAATTGTGGGCTGTGTTTGAGTTAAAGCCATCCAGGAGTTGTGGAAAGAATAGAATGCTCTATTTCTGGATGCTAAAAGGGATTTTGCAGGACTGTAAGGAGAGAAGTGCCTGTTAATTACAGGTATAGGTTGATCCTGGGTTATATTCATTATGCTGCCACTTCCTGGGTCAAATTTAAAGAATAAAATCAAAGGTGAGATTCACCATCATCATCATCATCTAAACCAATGGCAAGAACCATGAAGTTGTAAGCATCTGCTTTGTTAATTAAAAACAAAATCCCCTTATTGGAGCTGATTTGTGATAGTCAGACCTGGCTAGGATATAAGAACTGGCTGTCTTTAAACGCTGAGGTCCTGCTGTGGGCATTCCAGGCCAGGGTAGAAATTTCTGCCCCAGGCGTGGATAGAAAGAGCTCACCTCTCTGCCCCACTCCCCCCTCTGCCCAGCGCCCAGCTGCGGTCTCTCAGAGCCCGCACACCTGCAGGAGCATTTGTCATTGCGTCCCAGAGCTGCTCTACTTCCTTCCCAGCTGCATGTTGGATGTGGTTTCCAAAAAGCTGAGCTCATTGCCAGGTCTTCCATGTCCTTTGCTGTAAGTGAATTTGACCCAGAGTGAATGTTGGCCCGCGGAGATTTCCCGTTTTCTGTGTGAAAGTTCTGTGTTTGTTGTTTGTGATTAATAACTGGATAGGGTACAAAGCCAAATGATTTCATTGTTGAACACAGCCTGGAAGGTCATGAGAAACTGCTTGTTCAAGTTCAGCCTTGCCAAGGAGTGGGGGAAAGGTCTGCCTCGACACCTGGATGGTTTTAGAAATAAGGCAGAGAATGCAGGAAAAAATAAACATGACACGCCCTTCATCACGTGACAAGAAAGTTGATTTGAACCTGGTGCAGCTTTATGCTAGGTCCTTCCAATACTTGGCCTCTGATGCCGAGTTAGCACTTCAAACAAAGGTGCGTTGAGGTCCTGCTGTGTGCCAGGCTGTGGAGAGTGAGTTTGTTGCACTAAGAGTTGTACTTGAGAATTGACTGTTTGTTAAGAGCTCTGTTTTTGGTGCATTTTAGATTACATTGCTTTGCTGTTTGAAATGTGATTTGGGGGCCCAAGTTAGAGTGCTTGCCCAGCATACTTGAGGCTGTAGTTCAATGTGCTGCACTGCAGAGGAGAAAAAAGGGGACATAGGATTTTGAAACAAATTTCTCAGTACTTAGGCACTTTGAGTTTCATTATACTTTCAAAAGATGTTATAGTCACACGTAATAACTGATGGACACATGGTAGTCCTTCAATTTAAAAACAGGGAGACCATTATCTGACAGAATTGTGTGTCTTTTCTATGTGTTTTCTAGGCTTTTGATGAAGAAGTCAGGAAAAGATTAATTTTTAGTCTTTGGGAAGGGAACTAAATGCTTTAGCTCTCACACAAGCTGTGACAGCCATAAATTTTGAATCCTAAGGTAGATAGATTCCTTTGAGTTTGACACACAGAGGGCCTGCTCTTCTCAGAAGGGAGTGTTGTGAGATTACGTGGGCCAGAGGCATGAACTCTTCCCTCACCTCGTCTCCATTAGAATCTTTCCCTGCTTAAAACAAACAAAACAAAAATAACACGCAAACATTAAAAAAATTATAATTTTACCAGAGTTGAATTATTTCTGTTGAGGAAGTTTTTTTTTTTTTTGGGTACTGGGGATCAAACTGAGGTCCTTGGCGTTTGTGAGGCAGGCGGCGGAGCCCTGAGGAAGTTTTATTACATGGCCATCTCTTCATTTCTTCTGAATGATCAGAATTTTTAATTCTTTAAGGAAATATTTATTATATTTTTATAGTGCATAAGGAACTATGTGAGAGAGACCAGTGAGATAGCTCCTTCTAGGAGTCGCAAATCTCCTAGGAGTTAGATCATATAGGACTGGATACGTAAGCTATAATAAGCAGTTAGGTTCCACATGAATTAGAAGAGTGAGGGCAGGGTGCATAGCAGGCCGGGGGCAAACTGTAAGGACTTCCGGAAAGCAGGCATCCTTTGCTGTGGAGGCTGATGGGATACTAGGAGAGAAGGAAAGTACTCAGAAGAGGGCCAGAAAGAATAGGGCGCTGTAGGGGAGGATGTCCAACGATGTAGATACCCCTGATCTTGAAGGCAGTCAGTAGTTAATGTTTGGAGGTTTTGGGTGTGAGGGTTTTCACGATCAGAAGAAGGTTAATTTATTTGAGATGACTGGAGGGGCATTATCTTATCACCTTGAAGGAAGGGTCCCGAGGACTTGGCTGTTGAGCTCAGTACCTTGGGAATATCTTGGCTCTGTTGAATGGTTAAATTGAGTTATGGCAAAGCTCTCTGCATGGATTTTAGTATTTAAGATTCTGCTGCCAAAAGCTGAGCTCACTGCTCTTTTGAACGTAACTGTGATGGAAGAGACTTTTGTGTGGATGACTCTGCTCTTGTTAGCGCTGCAAATCACTTTCCAGTTTGGGAATCAGCTGCTGCCTGCAGAAGCTGCTTCTGGCGCTGACCAGCTTCTCCCTGTGCGTTTCCTGTGAAAGGTGAAAGGAGCCACCCGGCCCTACTTCCTTCCTGTTGGGTTTATTCAGTGGGGTTGCTCTTGTGTGGATTTTGCCTGTTTGGTGCTTGTCTGTGCTTTAGCCTAGCTGCGGCTGGAGCCCAGATGCCCACAGCTCTGCTCTGGCTGGTTTGTACTCCTGTGTCTGGTTTTCTGTTTCCCACTTTGTGATTCGCAGGCAGGGGTGGGTGACTGAGATGTGCTGCAGATGAGGGGTGAATCACTAAGATGATTTCCTCTTGTGGCTCTGGGCGTTGGTATGAATTTGTAGCCTAAAACAGCACAAGTGCGTCATCTGGTAGGTCTAGAGGTCAGAAGTTGACATGCTGTAAGTCTTATTGCTAGGATACACGATGTGGGTCTGATACAATATAGGTCTCACTGGGCAAAATCAAGATGTCGCTGCACTGCATTCCTATTGGAGGCGCTAGGGGTGAATCCGCTTCCTTGTCCTTGCTGGTGTCAATAGGCTGCCTGACTTCCTTGGCTCACGGCCCCCTCTTCAGATCAGCCATGGAAAATGACATCCCTCTCAGCTGTGCACTCTGAGACTCTCCAGGCTTCCTCTTCCACTTATAAGGACTCCTGGGATTGCACTGGGCCAACCAAGAGAATCCAAGAGGTTCTTTCTGTTTTAAAGTCTAATTAATTCTCAATCTAAATTCCTCCTGCAGCTTCAGTTACCCCTCACCATGGAACCAAAGGTGGTCATGGTTCTGGACACTAGGACACAGGCGCCTTTTGGAGAGGGTGGAAGGGGAGAGTGGGTTTTTGTGTCTTATCATAGTGGATAACTCCCGCTTTGCTTTTCTTTCCTTCCCTACCTCCCTCCATCCCTCCCTCCCTCCCTTCCTTCCTTCCTTCCTTCCTTCCTCTTAGGATAGTGGGTAGTTCTTAATCTCTCCTGCTGTCTGAAATAAATTTTATCACTTTCTTTTGGAAGGTGACTTACAATTATTAAAAAGACACAAAGCTTTTCACGCACACGTGTGTGTGTGTTTTCTCTTATGATGGTGTATATGTTTGTCTGTTGGAGGGGAAAAAGGAATGATCTAAGTACTTTCAACTTCAGGGACTGCATAGGATTCAAGTTCTGCAGTGGATCCTGGCGAGTAGATTAATTTCCCTGAGACATAAACATGTAGACCGCTCAAAATCATCTACTTCTTACACTTTGCTGAAGCCACCTGTTGCAGTTAATGTGATTTAATGTTTTTTTTTCTCTGTGTCGCTAGGCAGGATTTTTTAAGGACAAATGTCCAATATCGTGTTCAAGAGTACTGGGAAGAAAACCGGAGAATAACCAAACTAAAAGTGGGATTAAAATTATTTCTATTTTATGAAAAGTGAAGAAGCTCAGAGGTTAGTAACAAGGTGTTCCTCCCATCTGTGGTTTCAGTAGTGAATTGGTCTGTGAAAGGAACTTATTTTCAATAAATTCAAATATTATTGTGGTGGCTGATAGAGATTTTATGTGCATCATATTCTACTTTTGACATAATAACTTGGACTGTAATTATCATGACTGTAAATATTGATGTGTTAAAGTAGTACAGTTCTTAGTTTACTTGTAAATTATGAGAATATACCTGTGTAGTACAATGTCTCTTCCAAGAAATTTCTACCTGCATTTTTGAGAAGGGTTCATACATGAGTGAACAGTTTGTTAAGAAGAATACTTGCAAGACAATAATAAGTAATTCACTTAGACCCATCACTTCTTCCTTACTATTTTTAAAAACATGAATGTAAGTTTGTAGATAAGATCTTTTTCTCCTTCCACTCATCATCGTGTGGATAATGCAATTGTTATTGAATAATATTTAATTTAGAATAGACTAGCATAGATTTTAGAATAGCAATATTTAAAGTAATTAAAAAAATAATACATTTCTGAAACACGCAGGTGACTGCTAGAGTGAACGTAGGTATTGTTATAGACAAATAGATGCTGTAACAGCATAGTGACCTACTGGTGTACTGCTTTAATCTTTTGTTTTCATATGGAAAAATTCTACCAGCTTCTATTTTTCAAAGAGAAAATCATCTTCAAGAACACAGTTATTTGTTGGATGAGAGCCAAGAGAAAAATTCTGGGAATGCTGAAAGTCCCTACATAGGGGGAGGTTTGTGTTTATTACTGATAATCCTTAATGGCCTAATAATTGAGGTTCTATAAGTTTTAAAAAAAGCTATAAAAATATTGTCTTTTTATTTCCCAAGAAGAGCCAATGTATAGGCTGTTGAGGATTATCACATGGACATTTTAGAGAGCCTAAAGCTGATATTCATTCCTTCAGGTTTAAAAAAAAAATCCTTTAGAGTGTAGAAAAAAGAAGAAAAACCTTTCCATTATTAGAAATAAGAATGACATTAAGGAACAATGAAACTGGCACATAGTAAATACTCAGTAAGACATTTTAATGAGGCATAAGCCAAATAACTTGTTTGTATATATGTTTGAAGTTAGGCTACTTTTCCCCTGCAGTGCTGGGGTGGAACCCAGGGCTCTTGTGTATGGTAGGCAAGTCCTTTACCCCTGAGCTACTCTAGCCCTAAAGTTAGTTTTTATAGGATGGGCCTGTCCCTTCCCTTCCCCTCCCTTCCCCTTTCCTTTCCTTTTCTTTCCCTCCCTCCCTCTCTTTTGCTGTAGAAGAATCTGTATCTCAAGGTGTATCTGTCAGTACTTACTAGAGAAAGAGCTATAATACAAGATATACAACTATATAAGAATTTACAAGATTGACTTACAGTGGCCCCCCACAGATGAGGGGTGGAAGAGTGCAGAGGGTCAGTCTGCACACTGGAGATCTGAAGGGTCCAGTCGAAGGTCTGGAGCCCACTGCAGTGTCCCATGCGAGTCCGAGTCTGTGTCAGGAAGCCAATGGGTCTGCGATGGGAGGCTGAAGAGTCTACACCACAAGGCTGAAGGATCTGCGCTGGAATCCGAAGAGTGAGCTGGAAGCCAGGAGATGACGTCCAAGGTGAAGGAGAAGACTGGAGCTCCTCCTAAGAAACTGAAGCAGATCCATCCTTCTTCATTTCCCCTTTATTCCATCCAGGCGACTAACTGGCTAGGGTGGGTCTTCTACACCCTAGGGTGTGGAATTGCTGAGCCAATTTAGTTGAGCTTCTCTTACTCAGATTGACACAATCAATCAACCATCACACAAGGAGATGAAGCATTATTTCAACATCAAGAACTAGATCATACATTTAACAAAAAATATAGTTTGTTTAGTGGCTGCCTAGGACTTACAAACAAGACTTAAGAGAAATACAGTGACTTATTTTGTGACTTTTGTGTCAGTTTACTGTGTTTGCATTAGGGATTTTGTTTTGCTGGTTTGTTTTACCCTTTCATTTGTTTTGCCCTTTCATAAAATGAAGTTCTATAGTATTCCATTAAGCTAGTGTTAAACTTTGATTTGGACTGGCAATGCATTTAAAAATCACTAGACGTCATGGAATTTCTGTCTCCATTCAAATTCACATATGTAAGTCCAAACATTGTTCTTCTCAGCACTTCAAGAAGTTGGTGAAGTCTCTAAAAATTCTTCACATATATTCACTTGCTTAACTTACACATGTTTGTTCATTTGTTTCTATGGCTATTAAGGTCTGTGGGAGTGTCGGATAGAATACAACTCTTGTTTTTATTTTTCTTTATAAATAAAAGCTGTACATATTTAAAAAGTCAAATGTTTTATCACATAAAATTTACACCTTACTCCTGGAAGGAGAGGTAATCCCTAGGGTTACGTGATTTTGGTTTGTGTACCTTCGCTAGTGTTTGTGTGATATGATCTATTTTATATAGGGCCTATTTTTAGTAATAAACACGAGGCCATATTTGTACTGTTTTATGTTTCTTTTGTTAGACTTTAATTTTGGCTTTTTTCTTTTTGCCTCAGCTAAACATATTGAAAAATTTTCTATGCCAGTATTTGTAGATACACCACATTCTTTAGAACAACTTTTAAAATGTTCTTTTTTCAGAGGTGGGATGTACAATGTACAGGTGCAAATTCCCTACAATGAGTGTTACCATTATGTATGCCTAAAATGTACCAATAAATGTTTTGCTATAAAAAATAATTTTTTTCTTTTAGTTAATACATAACAATTTACATAGTTATGGAGTACAGTGTGATATATCAAGTACACTTGTATATTTGCCATATTCTTTTAAACCACTCTGTTACCCTTTGTTTAACATGAACATATTTTTATGATCACATTAAAATCATTTGTTGATTAACATTTATTTTTCTGGTACAGTGGTACCTCGGTTCACAAACTGAATTCTTCCATGATTCTATGCTTACAATTCGGTTGCATTCAGAATAGCAGGACAAATTCTGTGACCAGAATTGTAGAATTTGGTTCGTGAACTGAGGTATCACTATACTGGGGACTAGGGATTGAACTCAGGGTTTTCCATGAGCTACATCCCTAGCATCTCCTCCCTGCCTTGAACTCACTATGTAGCCCAGACTGGCCTTGAACTCACTATGTACAGCGATCCTTCTGCCTCAGCCTCCAAAGTTCTGGGATTATAGGCGTGCATCACCACACCTGGCTCCCTAGCCCATTTCAATTTAATTTTTTATTTTAGGGCAGGGTCTCCCTAAATTGCTCAGATGCCTGGGCTGGGTTTGAACTTTCTCAGACCTCTGCATCCCAGAGTGCTGGGATTACAGGTGAGCACCTCCATGCACAGTTTGTAGGATAACTTTTATATTTAATGTGGGTGGTGGCAGAGTAAGAGAAGGAGCCATGATCCGAGTGGCATCTGAGTTGCTAAGCCTCTGCTTTGTTCCCGCTGCTCAGAGAGTGGATGTGGAGGTCAGGGGCAGCATGCATTTTGCAAGGAGCGGGTTGTTGACTAAGAAATCAGCCTCCACCTAACAGGGCACCCACTGTGACCGTGTACAATGTGTGAATCTCAGCAAAAATACCACTTGTATTCTGAATTCCTTTGTTCCAACAACATAACTCACTAAGAAAGTTTCCTACAATTGAAAAGAATAGACACTGTTTAGAGGCCAAGTTTTGCCTTTTAAGGCTGATTGTGCTTTATTTTAATCTCTTTCTTCTCAAGTTAAGAAGACTGTTATAAACAAGGGGAGGGCCCTCTGGTATTTCTATACAAAAATCCAGTAAGGCTGCTTCTTTTTAAGTTAACTATTTTGAATCCTGCTTATTTATTTAGTGCTTATTGCTATAGCATCTAAGGAGCGCAAAGCTTCGGACAGCACAGTGGCCCTTGGTATTGAGGTGCTTGGTTCCAGGACCACTCCAGGGTTCCAAAGTTTTTGGCTGCCCAAGTTGCTTATGTCAGACAGTGTAGCATTGCATGGAGAATATGCACATTTTCTTGTATGCTTTAAGACATCTCTAGATTACTGGTCATAAGTAATACCAGGCAAAGGCTATGTAAATAGTTGTACTTTATTATTTCAGGAATAATGACAAGAAAAAAATGTCTGTAAATGTTTTGTGCAGATGGAAGTTTTTTTCATTTGATTTTTTTTGGGGGGGTGACAGTACTGGGGATTGAACCTAGGGGCTTTCTACCACTCAGCTACATCCCCAACCCCTTTTGTTTTTTAATTTTGATACAGAGTCTTGGTGAATTTCCCAAACATTACTCACACTTGTGATCCTCCTGCTTTAACCTCTTTAACTGCGGGGATTACAGGAAATATTTTTGTTCTGTGGTTGACTGATAGAATCCATGGCTGTGTAACCCATAGACATAGTGGGCTGACTAAGCTTTCCACGGATCCAGGGAGGCAGATTAGCTGGATTGGGCTCTGTACCCCAATTCTTATCAGCTATTTATTGACTCTGTTTGCTCATCTGTAGCATGGAGGATAATCATAATTCTACCTCTTGATGGATGTAAGGAAAATAAAAATCCAAGCAAAAAGACAACCGAGAAAAACAATATTACAGACTGTATCTGATGAGGGTCTAGCCTCCAGAATATATAAAGAATTCTTACAAGTCAACCATCAAAAGACAACCCAATTAAAAAATGAGCAAATGAATAAACATTTCTCCAAGGAGAATATACAGATATCCAGGAAGTCCATGAAACGATGCACAACATCTTTAGTCATTAGGGAAACTCAAATCAAAAGCACAGTGAGGTTCCACCTTGTATCTATCTACTAGAATGGTTATAAGAAAAAGTGTGGAAAGAAGAATATGGTCAAGGATGTGGAGAAATTAGAATCCTTATACTGGTGCAGGTGCACAGTGGTGGAGCAGTTCTAGAACACAGCTTTGCAGTTCCTCAGAAAGTCAAATGTTGAGTTACCATATAACCCAGCAAGTCCTGTTTTTGTTATATATCCCCAAAGAGAACCTGTGTTCACACAAACAATTGTACCTGGATGTCCATAATGGTATTTATCATAGGCAAACAGTTGAAACAACTGAAATGCCCATCAGCTGACAAATAGACCAACAAAATATGATCTTCCCACATTACCGAGTATTATTCAGCCATAAAAAACAAATGCAGTACTGGTACAAGTTAACCCATGCACAAACCTTCAAACATAACGCTCACTGAAAGTAGCCTGGCACAAAATGCCACATACCTGATTTCATTTATATGATGTGATAGACAAATCCACAGAGACAGAAAGTAGAATAGTGGGTTCTAGGGCTGGGAGAGAGGGCAGGGACTAAAGAGGGAAAGCTAAAGGATACAGGGTTTCTTTTGGAGATGATGAAAGTATCTAGAAATTAGAGATGATTATTGCACAATTTTATAAATATACTACAAACCACTGAATTGTACACGTTAAATGGATGGGTTTTATGGGATGTGAATTGACAGGTTTCCATTGACAAAATGTAAGATCAGACGTGGGAAGCCATGCCATGCAGAAACATAGTGAGCACCCTTTGTGTCAATTCTACAATGCCGTTACCATCTTCGTTATTATTTTAAAAAAGTAATTCCTCATAACGTGGTTGGATTATATCCATTTGTCTTCAAATTACAGAAATACTAGCAATTCAACATTTGCAAAACCTTTTCAAAGGTCTGCCTTTGTGAAAGGGTCCTGGGATAGAAAATGTTTGAAAGATTGTGGGTATGTTTTTCCTGTTTGCTTACACTGCATCTTTTTTATTATAAAATAAAGCACTACTTGGCAGGTCATATGACATTTATAGATTTTTTTTCTTTTTACTCTCTTTCATTTGATTTAGCTGACTGGCCACTCAACTCCTGTGTTGTGGAGAGAAGGAAAAGAAGCCAAGAATAGGAATTCTAATGGATTCTTCAGTGTTGGTGATGAGATTTCCTTTCCATGTTTCTCCATCCTAGTAAAACACAGAGCTTTTTCTACATAGTGTGAGACTTAATGGTAACCTAGTGAGCTAGTAAATCAACACTTGGGTGTTCTCTGAAAATATTTTATGTAAAATAGATACCACAAAGTGACTCTGCTTTAGTCAGTTGTGGAATAACATTTAGACCATGTCTGCTAAAAGTGTAGATATATCTTAAACACTGTGATTCTTTTTGGGCTATTAAAAGATGAGATTTGGAGGCATTTCATGGTTTCAAGGATTAATGGACAGTATGAAAGTATATATACTTTAATAAATCATAACTTATAAGCAGATTACTTGATTAGGGCAAGAAATGCACAGTAACTGTCTTTTATGGATCTAAATTTAATCTGGGCTGTAACTTTCGTTTCTGGATTTCCTTCTGCAAGCCTAAAGGGTATTCTAATTTCATTACTATCAATACCAAGATCATTTCACAGCTTCCTGCTAGCTAGGAGTCATAGTGACTTTGCCAGGCTCTTTGTTTAGCTATGTGACCTTGTTTGACTTAGCTTTAATTACTCTCTCTGTACTCCTTGTAGCTGGCTACTGATTCTTGATATTTTGCTTTGACCTTTGGTAAAGCTGTCACTGTGACTCTTTTGTAGGGGGGACTCACCTGGCGAGGAGAGGCTGGCCTCGCCCTGCCAGGCAGATCTGTGGCTCTGCTTGCTGGTTGGCGTGTGCCCATAAAGACCTGGGATGCTGGTGCCATTTCATAGCTCTTTATCTGGTGGCTGCCTGGGACACCTCTCTCCTCTTCAGTGCTGTCTCTGAAAATTGCCACCTTCTGCATGGCAGGTTGATGTCACACTTTCTGTCCCCACACAGGGTAGCCACCTTTTTATAAATTGTAGTAGGTTTAGTAAGAGAGTGATTACCAAAATCTTGTTTATTTATATGTGAATGAATTAAATATGGTTACTGATTTAATACCTTCTGCTTCTCTGATTTCAATTTTTCTAGAATGATTATTGTACTGTAAACATTTATATCACTTATTTTCTTTACGTTTTATTGTTCAGGAAAAATACTTTCATTAAGTACTGGTAATTTATACACGAAAGAATTATGCATACAATTGCCAAAATTATCTGTGGTTAAATTCTTTAACTTTTAGTGAACTGAGAAATTTACCAAAGTTGAAATGGTGTAGCTTTATGGCTTGGTTTATGAAAATGAATCGGTCATAGTTAATATTAGTAAGATTATAGTCTGAGATGCAGATCGGAAAAATATGGGTACTTTATTTGCTATAGTGAGTGGAGTAATGAAAGCTATGGTTTTTCAACAGTGACTGAAAAAAAAAATATATATATATATTTTTTTTTGTAGTACCAAGTAACATTCATTTCTCTGTGTGCAAGCATATATTATGCATGAGCTTGTGTATAAGCTTGTGTATAACCACTTAGCACAGTTTGGCACAATGATACATTTATGTGTAGACCGATGTGGTCTTGGTGCCCAGCTGGCAGTGTGACTGTGGAAAGACGAGGCATGGGCGGGCTCTGCTGCTTCCCACTCTGAGTGCCTGCTTGGTTTCTTTTCTGCTGCCTGTGTGTGGCTCAGCCCCGGAACCCACAGAGTCTGCTCCCAAACCTGGCTATCTCCGCTTACAGTCAGCGTGGTTCTTACTGGAAATGAGAGATGGGCACTGCTGCTTCAGGCTGGGCTTCAGCTTGTCCTTATTAGTAAGTCTTGGGCCCGCCATGAGTAGATCTCTGATTTCTTCATCACAGAATAATCCTACACAGAGCCACAGTTCTCTCTGCTTTTAAATCACTGAACCTTGGAAAAGGAAATGATTATTCGTCAAAACTCTGAACACTAGAATAAAATGTTCCTATTTAGATCAGTTAGAGGTCAATTTAGTGCTCTAGTGAGCTTTAGAATTGCTTTTCTTGGGGGAAGGAGAAGTAGAAATGATCAAGATGAGATGTATTTATGTTCCAGTTCTCCAAGATGAGTGTAATTATTGTGTATCACAAACTTATTAATACAAAATTGCTTTTCTTGTCTGCCTTTAAGGTCTATTTTTATACCAACTTTTCTTCCTATTAGTGTTTCTTCAAGTCAATTTTTAAAATCTTGTCAATCATAAAATGTTCTTTAAACACGGAAAAAGATAAAATGAGAAAGTCAGTGGGTCATCTTGATATTGATGGTTTAAAAATTTTGCTCGAGGTTGACAAGGAAATAGTTACAACAGATTCATGTTATTTTAAATGAAGTGTACAAGTTCAAGGTCTCCATTGAATTATGGGAAAATATACAGTTTGTTTAGACTCACCAAGCACCTTAAACTCTTTCGATAATTTTTTAATTGACAACCCGTATTGGGAACTGCATATGCCGTGGTGATCAGAGCTGACATTTCTTGCCTTCATGGACTCACAGAAATCAATATGTAATCAAATTGAGCTGTGTACTATGGTGCAAGAGAAAAGCAAACAGGATGCTGTGAGCAGCTGAAGGAGGCTGGAAATCTGCTCTAAAGAAAAGACTTTAAACCTGAAATGTCCACTGGAGTGTCCAAGGGGATTGGGAATGGGCTGAAAGGTTCTGTGGGGATGGGTGGGGAAGGCAGCAGGAACAAATATCCTGGGGGCAGGAAAGGGCTGGGTCCCTCTGCGAAACACCAGGAGGAGGGAGAGTGTGGCGAGATTAGGTGGCGTGCAGGGAGCCTTGATTCAAGGCCTGTATACCTTGTCATTTTGTTGGTCCGTATTTTGCTATTCAGCTGGCTACCATTTAGAGAGCAGACCAACAAAGAACAACAGGAGAATTTAGGAGACTGTTAGAGTGCAGTGTTTGATATATGCTTTACGTTGGAGGCAAGAGATAGTGGTAGCGTAAATTGGAGGATGACAGAGATGTGGATGGATTCAAGCTCTTTCAAGAAATGAGAACCAACAAAACTTGATCAAGGTGATAGTTTGTGATATTAGAAGGAAATGATATTGAGGATTCATTCAGGGTCCTGGCAGGAAGAACTGAATGGGCGAAGAAGGTACTACATTCTAAGATGGGAAAAATTGCAGGCAGAGTGGGTTAGAGAGAAGACCAACAATTACAGACATGTCAGCTTGAAATGAGCTGTGTTGTTGCTGAGCTGAGCTGTCAGGTAGGTGGTTGATTTGTAGGGGCAAAAGAACATTCCTGCCACTCTGCAGGTTCGATAACTAGAGCCTATGAAATAAACTGACACTAGACAGATTTATGGAGAAAAGGCATGCCAACATATTACATACACATGTGGACAGAAGCCACACAAAACATGAGATGTGAAGAAATGAGATGGTTTACGTTCATGGAGTGTCCAATGTTGCAGGAAGGAAAAGGAGTTTGAGGTTTCTGGGGTGGTGGTGGTGGTGGCTGTGAGAATCATGGGAAGGTGAGTGGAAAAAAAGCACGGTAGACAAGACTGTCTTTTCTGTGCGGATCTAGTCTCTTGGATAGCAGCCTGCAGAACAGGCACCAGCCTGTTCCAACGCCTTTCTGGGAGATGGCCATGGGGCTGACTGCAGTATTCTCCCGGTGATAGGAGGTGATCTCCAGTTGATGGGATTCCAGGGAGGGGTTCATGACAGTTACACTCAGGAACTGCTGTTATGGTTTATATCTACATGTCCCTCAAGAGCCTCGTGCACTCATAGGCAGGACCTTTGAAAGGTGATTAAATCATGGGGCCATATAGCTAAAGAGGTGGGTCACTGGGGGTGTGACTTAGATGGGCACATCTCCCTCCCTGGTTCCTGCCTTTCTTCTCTTCTTCTTGGTTGCCATGAGGTGAGCAGCTTTCCTCCACCCAGGCCCTTCCACCATGTGGTTTCTGGGTTGAGCCTGCCCAACATGGACTGAAAACATCTAAAACATGAGCCAGAATAAACCTGTCCTTCTTTCAGTTGCCAGTGTTGGGTGTTTTGTCCCAGCAACCAGGAAAGTAACTAAGACCTGGTCAGATAAGGAAGATTCTGAGAAAGCTCCACACTGAGCTGCAGGGGAGAAAGAGGAAAGAGAGACGGGGTCAGGACAAGGTCTGGAGATTGTAGGTCTCTGTTTTTTCAAAGCAGTCTTCATGCCAAAGCACCATACTTTGTTTTGAGGTATCATTTCTGAGCCTCAGATACATGGTATGGTTATCTACTGGTATAAAACAAAGTATCCCAAAATTTAACAGCAAATCTATGTTAGTAAGCTACTGCTGTCTAACAAATTACCCCCAAATATATCATCTTAAAACAACAAATGCAAACTAAGGTTGTAGCTTAGTAGCCTAGCATGGGTGAGACCCTGCATTCCATCCCCAACACCAGAAACAACCGCAACAACAAAATCCACATATTTACTTTCTCATGAAGGTTCCTAGGTCAGGAATTAGCCAGTAGCTCGGGTAGGTGATTCTGGCCCAGGCTGTCTCAGGAGGTTGCACGAAGGATGCTGACCATGGTGGAGGACTTCAAGAAAGGCCTCTTGAGTAGGGTGTCTAGAGGCAGGGCCGTAGTGAGGAAGTTCTGATTCTGGAATTTAGATTGTCTGCAATTGTATTCCCAAAGAATGATATGTTGGGATAGGAGTTTTAAAAGATGAAATTGGGCCCTGGGGATTTAGCTAAGTGGCTCCGCTGCCTGCCTCTCAAGCGCAAGGACCCGAGTTCTATCCCTGGTACCGCCCCCCCCCCCAAATATATGAAATTGGAACTGAATGAAATTTCTCCACTCATCTTATTAGATAATGCGTGTGTTAAAACTCATTAAATATCATCCTTTAAAAATCATACTAAAATGGAAATGAAAAATGTTTATTGTATGTGCCTTTGCCCCAATATTTTTTATTTTATACTATTTGCCCCAATATTATTTTATATTACTTTTATTTATCACCTCCACACCCTTTCCAGAGCTTTTCATGTTGCAAAACTGCATCTCCATCCCCGTTAAAGAACTCATCATTGCCCTCTTCTCCTGGCCCTTGGCACTGACCATTCTACTTTCTGTCCCTATAAATTTAATTATCCTGTAAGTGGAACAATGTAATTGTTGTCCTTGTGTGACTGGGATAAGCCATTTAACATAATGTCCTCAGTGCTCTTCCACTTGTAGCACAAATGAGAATTTCTTTCCCACTGAAGGCTGAGGAATATTTCCGAGGTGTGTGTGACTACGTATTGCTAATCCACTGACCTCTGCATGGGCACTTGGGCAGCTTCCATCTCTTTGCTGTGGTGAATAGTGCTCCAGTGAACACGGATGTACAAATCTCCTCGAGATCCTGATTTTGATTCTCATGAGTATTTTATTTCATGTGCTTTTAACCACAGAGACTCAGTTTCTCCTTGACATGACCAAGGACATGGTGGCTAGTTCACTCTTGCCCTGATGGAATTGCTAAAGCTCTGAAGAAAGATTACCCATGCAAATCTTTTCATTTAAGACACCCCCTAATCTCTAAGAAAAACTTGTCATTGTGACTTCTATTTTAGATAGTCCATAGGATTATGGAAGGAAGACAATAATTGCAGTGTTCCGAGAAGACATTAGCCATTGTACTTCTGTAATATAGAAGGACACTAGTCTTTAGGGTTTCCTTAGCAAGGAGACAAGTCTTTCTTGTCCGAGGCCATGCTGGCTGTGTGCATGGATTGCTATGTGAGCATCTGGGCCCTAAGTCCCATAAAAGGACTTTACAGTGGAGAGTGTTTGAGTGTAGGAAAGACACGTCCAATGTCATGCACTTGTTGTTTTTGCAAAACCGACTAGGATCATTAGGACTCTTCAGTCTAAAAGGATGAAAGTGGAAAGGAGACATAATTACTGGCTATAAGATCATTTATTTCAGGAGACCAAATATGAACTTGTACTTCTAATCTTCAGCTGTTAAACACATCTTAATCTTTTGATGCTTCTAATAGATATGTTTTAGAAAAATAAAATGAAGAGCTATTTTACATCCAAGATAATTACCCAGTTGCTACTCCTAGTGATGGTATAGACAAAGTGTTAAAAGAGAAAAACAAATGTCAGACCCACAGTGGACTATCAGCACCCACCGTGTTGATTTAACTCTAATCTTAAACGGTGGCATAGAAAATAACATAACCATCAACATGTAGGGAAGTGGCCTGAATACAGTTTCTTGATTTTTTAAAATTTTGGTTCACATTATGGTTTTTATTTCTCTCTCTCATCCAATTCTACCTGTACAAACTTTTCAATAAAAAAAGGTGCTTGGTACCTCATATAAATGTTTTGCATATGTAAGTTGAAAATAAATGACATGCTTTTGAAAATATTAGGCTAAGTACTTAAATTATTTTACTCACTTCCTGCTTATGGGCTAATTTCTTAACCATGAAAATTCATGGGAAAAAACCTTTACCCCTGAATTTTTAAGGGAAAACACAGTGTTCCTTTCTAACATGGTTTTTGTGCTTGTTATAAATATTTATCTTGGACAAAGGATTGGATTTCAGTGGAGTTGGAATTTTGCAAATTTGATTATTAAAATGATTCTTCCTTTATTTTTATGATTTTGCATTTGGTTCTAACTCAGCTTTAGAACACTCCAAATAGAGACAAAAAGCACAATATAAAAATATTCTACAAACCAATTTTGAAATACTGTTTTTCTTATTTTAAAAATCATATTTACAGTAGTGACATTGCAGTCAATTATGTGAACAAAGGACAGATATATCTCATTTCCCCTCAAGTTTGCATTCTTTTTCAGAAAATGAGTAAAATATTAAGCCTTTCAAAAGGTCTAGGCAGCTTGGTATGATCTATTGGCAATATTTGCTTTTGCAGTGATCCTCTGTTTTTCTATCCATATTTGTTCATAAATGATCAACATGCTGATCATCTTGCCTTGAAACACTTGAGTGTGTATGCAAAGGGTGTATGTGAAGTGATTCAACTCTCTTCTACCATGTTTTGGTAGTGAACAGGCTTGAAGATAAGAGACCTCCATAAGCACAATTACTTTAAATTGTGCTAGTTATCAATGGACTAGAAGCCAAACTCACTGGAAAACTCACAGGTACAAGTAGAAGCAATTTAATCTGGCCTGTTGGCATCTAAAATGTCTCCTCTACCCGCAGATCTTTTCTGTCTGCATGTAATTAATGATATGCAGAATGTTCCATTATTCTTCCTATCCTCCACTAACCCAGACAGACTGACTACTGGAAACTTTCAAAATGTTATTGGAAACTTCTGCAGTAGGCTCCAGTCTCCTGCTCAGTGTATGATGCAGGCCTGAGAAAAAAAACTACAAGACAGAACTAAGAGAGACAGCAGGGTGGCAGGATGACCAATGCAGGTGCACCTGACAAAGGCGCTGGCAAGTCCAAGGCAATGATTTTTATTAGTAATCAATTGGGGTAAAGGTGAGCTACGTGCAAGGGCAGAACTAGATGCAAGGATGCACAGTCGTGCTGTTTCTATGGAAATTAATGTAACCAAGCCTTGTAAAGGATAAGACAAAGCATTCTTGAGTTAGGAAAAGAATAGACAAAATTTATGGTTGTAATTAGAACATTGTCCTTCTAGCGAGAAGGTTTTAGTTGTGGGAATGGAATTTGGGTGTGAGTTACTCTGACTTCGGCATGTAGGCTTTGGCTGGACTCACTTCTATAAACAAGCCAATTGTGGGGTTAACTCTTCACAGCCCGCACTGCTTGCAGTCTGCTTTGGGCCTAATCAATACTGCAGTCCCCTGCACAGACCTTCTGTCAGGCTAGGTAATTTTTTAGCTGCCAAATTCTCCTCCCTTCCTATGTATCCACCTCAGAGTGGAGTAAAACATATCTTTCGTTTCATGGGATGAGTATTTTAAAGGAAAATATGTAGTAGATACATATTTCTTATAGAAAATAGGAAATATAGCAGATAAAAATAGATTATATGAATCTCTCAGAATCTTTTAACTTAGAGACACACTGCTAATATTTTGGCTCTTGGCTTTCTAGGCACACAGTACATAAATGAAACAGTGTATATATTATATATTCTTTAGTTTCCTGCTTTTTACTCTTTAATTGTTGTGAAAACCTTTCATGGCTTTAAATATCTACTTTGTGCCTTCATATCACTTTTAATGATTATGTTTATGTTTGAAAATATACTTTTGAAGTCATTGCAAATGGACATTTAGATTGTTTACAGTTTTTTTAAATCACAAAGAATTATGAGTATTCTTTCAAATATACCTAAATATTTGTGTCTCTATATATTTTCTTCAAATAAATTTCCAAAGTTTCTGGCTCAGTGATTATGTATTTTGGTACAAATATTGTTGTACTGCTTCAGAAAACTTGTAATATCTTGGTATCCTTACCTGAATATCCTCTAACTCATTAGGTGCATAGGGAAATTTCCTTCTCTAGTTGATTTCACTTCCTGTGGCTTTTTTTAAATTGCAATTTTTAAAATAGAGAAGCACTACTCTCCTTCAAGTTGTACAGTAGGCCTGTATTTCATGAATGCTCGCCTTGTTTTTCTCCTTTATTACCTTTATGATAATTCAGTAGTTGGGTCCCAGCATGCAATGAGGGTTGATGTAATACAGCTCAGAGGATCGTTAGACAAGAGGAATAAACTTGAGAGAACTGTTGTTGTACAACGAGGTGACTATAATTAACAATGTAATGTATGACTTGAAAATTGGAATAGATTGATTTTAAGTGTTCTCATCACAAATAAATGCTGTGTAAGCAAAAAAAAGTGAAATTTTGTCCTAAATTTAAGAATCATAGACTCTGAGAATGGATTCCCTAATAAAGAGAAATGATCATTCATCCCTCATCCCTCCCACCCTTCCCCAAATCCCCAGCAGTAACCTTATGTCCACCGTTCAATACCAGTCACATCCACCTCTGCCTTTCTTACCTCATTGGTCCTCACTACTTCAGGCTTTTAGAGGTCTAGCATGGGTGGGTACAGTAAACCTACAACTGGCTTCCTTCTGCCCTTCCTCCCTGTGAATCCATTCCTTCTTATCAGTCTCACTAAAGCACACTCCTGATTACATCATACTCTTGCTCCGAAAAGGTCAATGGCTTGCATGACTTGCTCATTTCACCCTTTCCATGCCTTTAGAGTTTGGTGGCTGATGTTCCTTCCAACCATTCTGACATATTCCTAACAACTATTCCTAGTCCCCAATGCAAAGCCTGACCCAAATGCCAGTGGTTCCTTGAATAATTCCACAGTCCTTCCTCATCCACATCAAGAAATAATTTTCCTATGAATTTATGAACGTGTCTGTACCTGATGTATTAGTTGTCATTGTCTGTTACTTCTTTTTTAAATTTTTATCTTTATTTCTGATTAATGCATGTTTACGTTAAGTAAAAAGCACCTTCGTCATGGGGCACGGATGCAGAGGCAGGTCACGTCTGGCACTTTCGCACCTGCCTTGCTCCTGCCCCCTGCTAAGGACCATATATCGCTTCCTGACACTGCATCTGGGTCCCTTTTGGAACTTACATGCAGCAGATGCTCAGTAAATGTTACTCTGTGGCTTTTTAAACACATAGGATTTACCACAGAATAGAAGGACAGTTAATTTTTTTAATTAAATAAGGAAGAAGTGTAAAACTTTAAGCAATGAGTTACAGCAAGATGATGGAAATATTTCTGATTCTTAGGTCCATTTACTGGATAGGGAAGAAATCTTACAATGAGGCTACTTGGTCGTGCATAGCTGTTAATTTTGGCTTTATCTTTGGTTGATGATACTAGCTCCAGATGCCTGAAGGTGGGACAGAGGAGTATGTGTTGTGCTACCTCAGGGTTATAATGCAGACATTTCCAGGACAAATCCTGGGGTGCGCATTGGCACCTACTAAACAATCACTTCTGGTAAGGACACTCAAAACCAGTGCGGTTTGTTTTGTAAGCCTGATAAGCTACAGCTCTCTGTCCTTTTGAGGGACACAGAGGTTTTAGATTACAATCGATGCAACAATATTCTAGAGTGGACCATCCAGGGCCATCGCTGCTGTGTCCCTGAACTGGACTGCAGCCAGTCTGGGTTTAAATGGTGCCGTAAGTGTAAAATACACACTGAACTTCGAAAACTTGGAGAGGAAAAAAAACAATGTAAAATATCAGTACTTTTAAAAATATTGAGCATAGGTTAAGATGCTAGTATTTCTGGTTATATAGCTATATATTGGGTTACATAAAATGTTGTTAGTATAAAATTTAAGTGATATATATAATTTGCATTACATTTTCACTGGACATTTCTGTCTCAGAGGATTTAGTTACTGTTATAGCCAGCACCATCTAACTAGAGTCCTCCCAGCCAATACTGATGCAGGGATTATCTTCCAAATCTACCACATTTAAAAAAATACTGCGTTTAACCAGTGGGGAGCACATCTAGAAGAGATTTTGGTAAACCTGGTAACACTAGGTTCATCCCTGGAAGAATACCTCTAATGTTCTAATAATGCCGATTTTCAAGTCTCAATAAAAGCACATTTCTCATGGTCACTGGATTAATTAGCAAAGTTTCCACTGTTGATGGCAATAAAGATAACTGCTTCCTTCTTCAGAGGGGGCCCTCTGGCGTTGAGCTTTTCTAATTAAATTACAGCTGACCTCTGTGGTGTATCCTGGGTGGGAGTAACTGAGATGGCCTGGAATAGTTTCCCCCTGGAATCTGAGAGTCCCCGTGTGGCTATGAAAACTTTCCCAGTGGTTAAGGATGCTGGGGAGGCATCTGGGTGCCTGTCTTCTCTGATCTCCGTCTTTCCTGAGTCTCCTTGTTCACTTCACATGGGAAATGCCTGCCCTCTTCCTCCCTAAATC
Source organism: Heterocephalus glaber (assembly GCF_000247695.1). Next base: position 9,990,225 of record NW_004624753.1, on the reverse strand, counting down.
TTCCAGGGAGCCACCAGGTAAGGGGACACTTTAGGACTGCAGACCAAAGAATTCTCCTTTAAGAATTACTACATTGGCCAGCACCTTATGACAGGGAGGGCAAGGCTTTCTGCCTGGCCGCCATCCATCCTGGAAAGAGAATTCCGAAGTGAAGCACCCCCTGGAGACATAAGAATACTGTGAAGCTGGACTCCTTGTTGGAAATTAAGTCTGATTTAGCTGATTAGTTTGACAGGGGGTGTTAGTTTTGTCAGTTAGGTAGCAGAGGAGACATTTTCTATTAATTGAACAAGCTAAATTTATACCTGCTTTACACTATGCTAGAAATCACATCTTTGTAACTGTTTAAATTCATGATAGGTTCTAATCGTTCATTGAAGATGTGCGTGGGATTTTTTAAAAGATACTAATGAATAAAAGTTTTTCTATTTTTTCTTTGGTGTTAGGGATGTCAGGGCCTCCAGCATGCTAGGCTAGAACTTTACAATGAACTACATCCCCAGCCAAGCAAAAGTCCTTGTAGCCTGTGACTTAGACTGACCCAAACATGATATCACACTTTGTATTTTGAAATCTCTGAAGTCTATAGTAGACAGCACACAGGCAATGTGAAGAAGAGAAAGAAAAGATGTCCACAAAGTCCAGAAGAGAAGACCCAATGGTGGTTGGGCTGGTGTAGGGAGAGCAAGACGGAGGTAGGCAGGGAGGCTTTGTAGCCAAGCATGCAGCCTGGGAAAGGATACTGGAAGTGACTATTCATTCCAGCAGGCGGGTTGGAGGGAGGTTAAAATGTTCGAGAAAGTGGGCCAGACAGAAGCAGGTGAGTACTGAAAATGGAGAGGAGAGAAAGCAGGAAATGTTTCAGCCCCAGTGACTGGAGAGATGATGGGATGTAGTAAAGGAGGCTGAGGAGTGCTGTGTTAAGGAATCGTCCTTCTGACCCTTAAAGTTACCTAGATTTTAGGATTGTCTAATCTTTATGAGCCAGAGACACTTTTTTTTTGGTATCGGGGATCGAACTTGGGACCTTGCGCTTGCAAGGCAGGTGCTGGAACCACTGAGCTAAATCCCTGGCCCCAGAGACACTTTTTTATCCACCATTTCCTTGGCTACTACTTGGGACTCCCCTGCTTAGCTTAGGCTAAGTTGAAGCAGCTCTAGGGAGGGGAGCCACTGGCAGTCCTTTGGATTCACTGGAATTGTTGGCTTGGGAACATTGTTGTTGGAAGCCTGGCTTGGAAGTGCAGGCCTGTAATCCCTGTTCTCTGGGGGGCTGCAACAGGAGGTTTGAAAATTGGGGTAAAGTAAGGCCCTATCTTAAAATAAAATACGGTCAATCAGCTAATCAGTCATTAGTTAATTAGTGGCTAGTGGTACAGCTGAGTGTGAAGGGCCCTGTACCTCCTCCTTCCCCCAAAAGAACACTACCTCTGGCTTTCACAGAAGCTCACTCGCTGACTATACCTAAGTGCCTACCACTTTTCAGTATGTGTATATGTATTTTAGTTGTGTGTAGTGACCCAGGGCCTTGACTTTGGATGCCAAGTGGTACACAGTTAAAGGTTTTCTACGACAGTTCTATGTGCAATAGCAGCATCCTTACATAGGTACTGAAAGTGTCGCTCTCTTTTTTCTTTGGACATTTTTCTCAAAGTTCTGTCTTGGATATTTTATTGTATGTGGAAAGGAATAAAAGAAATAAAGTATTAAAATGAGAAACAATTACTTGAACGAGTGTCTTATAAGGAAATTTTGGTAAGTGGAGCTTGTGAAAGGTTAAAGGTAAGGTCGCTGGAATTCTTTTTTACATTCAAAATTTTTCCCAGTTTTATTTGTGTGTTTTCATACATCTAGAATTGTTACGTTTATGAAATGACTCTTGAGATTTCTATATGTGGTTTATGGAAGATAATAGATATTTAATAAGAATAAAGATCACATGAGGAATCTAATTTCATAGAAATTTTCTTTCATTAGTTAATCCTTTCATCAGTCACTAAAAAAGTTTTCTATAGGCTTTTCACGACAGTGCCTCCTCATCATTAGACACACTCAGGTCCCCAAAATAACTCCTTTTTGTTCTGAGACATCTTAAATGACTTTAATAAAAATATTCACTCTCAAGATAAAGATCTGAAGTGAAGTGTTCTTTACATAATGCTCACAATTTGTACCCTCATAAAATGAGTTTTTGTTCTTTTCTATTTGCGACACATAATATGGTTCATTTCTAAGATGTTTGTTTTTACAAAACACATTTCCAGACAGAAGGCTTCAAACAATGCCAGTTGCCTGTAAATCTTACAGACATTTGGGTTCAGTTTATCAGCGCTAGAAAGTAAAAGTGAAAACATACCTGCTGTATCCTGTGCATTGTTTAAAAACAATAAGGCACTTACCAAGGAAAGAAGTAGCAAGTACATAAACTGTAACCTTAGAAGATGGGAGTGATTAATGGTTACCTCTAACTCTGAAAATAATTCTTTTGAGTCAAGTAATCATTTTGTAATATTATGTGGACTAATGCAAAAAAGGAAAAAACCCTTTTTCTGCACCTCAGCTCCTGCAGGGTTCCATGCTGTTGAACCTGGGCTGGATTGGAAAGCCCTTAGGGTGACTCTAAGTGGGAGGAATTTGCCTGCTGGCTTTTGCATGTTTGAAAGGCAGCTTTATGATCAGCATCGTTCATCATTAGGGAGGTGTAAACCAAGACACAGCGACACACCGCCTCATACCTATGGCCGTGGCTGTAATTTAAAAAACAAAATGCGAGGTAAGATGATGTTGGAGAAATAGGAACCTTTGTACTTTAGAGTACAAAAATCTAAGCATAGAATTACCATGTTACAGCCCAGCAGTTTTGTTCCTGGGTATATATACCCACAGGAATGCAAGACAGGAATTCAAAACAGGTACGTGTATGCCTCTGCTCCTTGTAACATTGTTCACAGTAGCCAAAATTCAGAAACAGCCCAAGTATCTATCTTTATTAATTTAGAGATGTGGTCTTACAACATTGCCCAGGCTAGCCTCAAATTCATTATCCTCCTACCTTGGCCCCTTAAGTAGCTGGCTCAGCATATCTATTTCTTTTCTTTTTTCTTTTTTTTGGTACCTGGGATCAAACTCAGGATCTTGTACTTGCAGGGCAGACGTCAGAACCACTGATCTAAATCCCTGGCCCTCCCTTGAGTAGCTGGGATGACAGGCATGTACTACTGTCCTTGGCTTTCAACTCTTCATCTTTAGTATATGGAGAAACAAATGGTAGTATATATGTCTAGTGGAATATTACTCAGCCATCAAAAGGAATGAAGTTCTGACACATGCACAAACATGGTGTGCTCCCCTTACACGAACTATTTAAAATGGGCAAATATAGAGACAAAAAGTAGTTTTGAGGTTCCTAGGAACTGGGCAGTATGGAGTTACTGTGTTATTATAGAGTTCCTGTGTTGTGTGATGAAAAATTTAGAAATGTATAGTGGTGATGATTGCATAACATAATAAAGTTAATTAATGCCCCTGAATTACACTCTCCAAAAAAGTTAAAAATTACACATTTTGTTATATAGTAGTCCTGATCTTATATGTCGTATTACTTCCTGAAGCCTTAGTTAACTCAAATGAACCATGATCTGAAAATACTAAATGGAAAATCCCAGAAGTAAACAGTCCATAAGTTCTAAGCTGCATGCTGTTCTGATGAGCCTGGTGTCTCAGGCTGACCTGCTACATCTTGCCTGGGACAGGAGCCTTTCCACACTGCACACGCTCAGCCCTGCAGTCCCTGGGCAGCCATCTTTGTCACAGGTCCACTCAGCGGGGTGTGCGGCTTGTGTTCATGATGCCCCAGAGCATAAGAGAAGTTTGCTAGCAGTGTGGATATGCCAAAGAGAAGCCGTGGAGTGCTCCCTTGGTGAGAAGGGGAGTGGACAGACACCGTTCACGTCGCTTATTACAGTGTTGTGTTGTAATTGTTCTACTTTATTGTTAGCAATTATCGTTAATTTATTACTGTGCCCAAGTTACACATTAAACATGATAAAGCTGCATGTGTAGGAAAGATGCATACATAGGGACTGCAGGCCTCCACTGTGAGTCTTGGAGGTCTCCTCCAGGGGTGAAGAAAAACCACTGTATATATTTTACCACATTTAAAAAATTCTTCATATGCCAAAGTCGCTCGAATTTTTAATATTCAATGGTGAGTGGTGTGGTATGTCATTATATCTCAGTGAAACTGGTTTCTAAACAGTATTAAGAGTTGGAGAAGTAGAGGGAAAGGAGGGCAGGGGAAGTAAAAAGAACTAAGATGTGTTACGTACACGTACCAACCCCTACAGTGAACGTGCTAATGACATACAGCGAACAAATGCTAACCAAAGGGAAGCACTGGAGGCGTGTTGTACAAGGAAACGCGGCTCCTCGCGTGACCTGCAGCACGAATGACTTGTGTGATGCGGGCAAAGGTCTTTGGGGTCAGGATGAGGCTCAGTCACAAGCCTGCTAGTGGACCTCCCTTCCTCTAGCCAGATTCTCGGACTCTGTGATAGAAAAGTGAGTAGTTTGGGCGGGGAAGGTGTGTTCTCAGCCAGAGCAAACGTGTTCCTCACACACTACAAATCATGGAAATTTTCAGTAGTCCAGGTGCAGCTGTGGACTTTCTGGAACCCAGGGCGCTAGAATGTTCTAGAAGCCCGAGGCCTGCAGCTCAGAGAAGAGTGGATGATGGGTCAAGTCAGCAGAGTGTGTGTTTGCTCGGGAGGTGGATTTGTTTGTTTTTTTAAAGAATATTTTCTTTCTTTCTTTCTTCCTTCCTTCCTTCCTTCCTTTCTTTCTTTCTTTTTTTTTTTTGTACCGGGGATCGAACTCTGGACCTTGCGCTTGCAAGGCAGGCTGCGGCATCACTGAGCTAAATCCCTGACCCTAAAGAATATTTTCTTACAAGGACATTTTTAAGCAAGTATTTCTAACTCTGTACTCTTCTTGTTTACGGGTGTAAACAATATTTAGGATTGAAAGTTTTCTGAAGTTTGGATTATGTTAACCCGATTACTTTGTCAGCATTATATATCATAACCCTCTGAGTTTTCATGCAGATTCATGGTGGTATGAACATTCTCTTTTCTGGTCAGGACTTGGGTCTGAGGCTCAAAGGAGGAGGGTATTGATCAGCATTTTTCTGTCTAGAACACCCTTCATCCCATCTTGGTACGAAGCAGACTTTATCTGTCCTTTAAAGATATATTTCGAAGGCTCCTTTGGTTCATGAAACTCTTTTTCACCCCTGTTACTTTGAAGTTCATTGAACACAACCTTGCCACTTGGTCCATACATCTCTCAAAGAGATCCTTAACATGGGTTTTGCTTTTTTTTTTGGTACTGGGGATCGAACTCAGGTCCTTGCACTTGTGAGGCAGGTGGCAGAACCACTGAGCTAAATCCCTGGCCCTGGGATTTGCTTTTTACAATGTGGTGCATAAATCTGTTTTAAATGCAGCCTTGAGCTTAAACAATGTCAATGTTTAAACATGGCAAACTTACATAAACATTATTTGAAGTATTCATTATGAAAACTTCTTATACTCCCAGATAGTTTTGATAATTTTGAAAACCGCATTTTTAATTTTAGGATTTTTCTGTTTTGAGTTCTCGGATAATGTCAAATTTTGAAACAAATTTAGGGAGTCAAAGCATTCTGCTTGGAAGCAGTCTGTCTCCTGTTGGCTATTTGTCTACGTATGTATATTTAATGGATCATTATATAATAGTGATTATTTCCATATGCCATTATAATACATATTATTTGAATAAATGCACTGGTTTTGTCCAGACACCGACAGTTTGGGTGTACAGAAACAAGAAAGTGGAATGACAGAGTAGTGAAGTCTTAGGAATAGCTGTACATGGGGGTGATTCACATGTAGTGCCCAGATCAGGTGGGTGTCTGCTCTGAAATGCTTTTATTACTTCTGAAATGATCTTGACTTTCAAGGGTATGTTAAGTTTAGTATTTGTGAAAGAGGCTTTAATAAAGTCAATCCAAGTTTTAAATCATCCAGTAAGACTTTTCTGTCTTGGCTTGAAGTCCGGGCACTTCTTTTTTGAATAGCTGCATTTTATGGAACTCGTAATTAGGTTAGGACCAGTCAATTGGACATTAAGATTGCTTCTAAAAATGTGCCAGAGGATATAATTCTTTTTCTCAAATCGTAGTAAATTTAGTGGTGTTGTACGTGGGCCTAATTTTCCTTCTATGTTTCTAGGGTAGGATTTAAATTCAGATTTATTGCTAAGTTTTACTAAGAGAATTTTTGATGTGCATTTTGAGCTGGTGAAAGAAGGATGTTTGCAAACTGGTTTTCTTGAAGATATATCAGCAGTTTTGTTGCTGTTTCTTGCTTTCCTCCTTGTACTGATCATAGCAGTGAAGCTCCAGGCTGGGCAACAGTGACGCCCGGGTCTGTGTGAGCATGTCAGAGGCGTTTTAAGAAAACTATGTAGAGGAAGAATTTGGAAAAGCAGCCTAAAGGGGTTTAACACGTTTTTTTCTTCTCCTAATTCTGTCCCGTGTTTGTCTCCTAATATAGAAAGATCACTGGTGGATAAAATTCGCTAAGCCAGGAAAAGTTTTGAGAAATAAAATGGTTTTCTAAAATCCAGATCTACAGAAAACACGTGTTTCAGTTTGGAAACCTGAAAGAATATGTTTAGAGGAGGTAGATTTGAAATATAAATTATACTTATTGATTTAATGCGTACACAAATAACGTAGCTACCTGTGAGGTACTGTGTACTTACACATTTTTTACACTGGAGGAATTAAAATACCTAATTGCCTTGATAATAATAACACATTGGATTGAATTGTCATAGTTGGAGACTGTTTAAGTTCTGTGTAAATTTCTAGGAAGACAAAAGGATTGATCAGGCTATCAGGACAGACTTTTGGTTGTTCTGCTCTTAGTTTGGTTGTCTGTTTTTGCTAATCTCCTGGAGAGAGAGGCTTAGGTCAAGGTTCTCTACCATAATTGTCTTAATGTGGAAGTCAGTTCCATACTAGTATCTGTTCCAAATGTGTTACATTTTTAATCTCATAATTGAAAAGCCACAGGCTAATTCTTGCCTTTTTATTTAATTCCTGTCTTTAGATATTAAGAGGAGTGTGTGAAAGAGAAATGCAAACTAAAGGCTTATTGAAGTATGAACGTTTCTTTTTTCTGTTTAGCTGTATCGGGAAAATGAACACAGAAGAATTTTTATAAATTTCGAGACCTTTTTGAACCATTTGAATATTAGACCAGTTATCTTTTACAGGCGAATACTGAATTTCATCAGTAACTTAAGACTCACTTAGACATTGATTTGACTCAAAGATTCCAGACTACTTTAGAAACATTACCTTATTAATCTTTATAAATGTTTCTGTATAGGAGCAGATCTATTTTAAAATTTGATTTCATTGTATATGTGATGACATGAAGATTTTATCATTTAATAAAGTTTAGATACTTAGTTTACCCATGCCTCACAAAAAGAATTCTACATAGCAATAGATGTTTTAATATATTGTTGAAATACAAAAGTTAAATGCCTTGAAAAGAAGTTAAGAAAAATAAAATGTAGATGTACTGATTCCTTAGAATTTTGCCCATTTCTGTGGCCAAAAAATTCTTAAATAGCATGAAGATTATGAAATTAAGACAATTTCTGCTCTTTTATCCATAGGATTGAAGAATAACAGAGATGACAAAAATAAATTCTTTTTAAGGTACTGGGAAAAATAATTGGATTTTCCAAGTGCCCGGAAAGACAGAAGTTTATTTAAATTCATTTTAGTGAGTCGGGCGTAGCATCCTCTGCAGGTTAATGTGTGGAATAGTCTCTTGTTCCTGATGCAGTCTCCGCTCTGTCCCTTGTGGATCAGAGGGTAAAGACCTGACCCTCAGTGTGTGCGCAAGGTCTCCTGGTCAATAAATGGGTTATGTATCCCATTGATCGGATAAAGGATAAAGGCTTCAATAAGGGCTGATGCTGTCTTCGTTGTCCTTTTCAGGCAGAAGGTCACCACCTGGCAGCACCATTAACACCAGGCAGTTTCTTAGAGAGCAGTGTCATTTTCTGTATCAGTTGTTCCCCTTGAGTCTTGGGGTTGGTCTCCAGTTACCATTATGGATCTGTAAAAGCACACTCTTCTCGAGCTGCTGTTGTATTTATTCCAGACACGACCTTTTCATTGCAAACCCCTTTCAGAAGAGAAGAAAGAACAGTTATTGCAAATTTGATAAGTTATCCAGCTCTCTACCACTGTACCGAAATGCCTGAGATTATTAACTTATAAGAAAAATTCATTTATTTAAGCCTGCAGCTTTGAAAGTTCCAGTCCATGACTGAGTGGGCCCGTGGTGTTGAGTCTCTAGTTAAGGGCCAGAAGGTATACCAAGGGGTGAAGGGAGGAGTGAAGTGCTTGCTTCATGGCTGAGAGAGCTAAGGGGAAGTGGAGTCCCCAAGATCCCCTTGGAGGGCAGATCCCCAGTGACCTAAGGACTCCTGCAGGGCCCCACCTGCCCTCCATAGCACCAACCTGGGTACTAAGATTCTAACGCATGGATCGTCGGGGGTCATTCAACACCCAAGCTGGAGCACTGATGATGTCACGGGTGAATATCTGACGGTCCTCCCAGAGATGGGCAAGACTATCTGTATTTATGGGAATGGGAATGGGTGTCCAGAGGCAGAGCCCATGAGCCCCTCTGTTGTTTGGCTCTCACGAGGTGGGAGCAGCCTGGCGGTATGGGTGGTAGTGGAGCAGATGGTACATATTCATGATGGATCCATAGATTTCTCACTGTTCCACAGATTCCTGAGGCAGCTTTCACAGCCTCTAGAGATTGTTAACTGCAGCTTTGTAGGCTTTAAGGCACCAATGACTCTTGCTGATTTTTACTAGAAAACTAGTGGCTGGAGAGGGTCATTTGAAGGTAACAAATAGTCAAATACGCATCTGTTTATCTGCCTTGTTTAACTCATACTATCATAACTATAGCAATAATGAGCTGAAGACCACCTCTCTGTCAGATGCTTTTCACCTGTCTTTATGTTCCTCACTCGCTAGGTGATATTTACTTCCACTTGATAGGTGAGAACTGTAAGTCTGGGAGACATTACGATGATCTACTTACCCATGGTCACATACTAAGCAGACCAGGAACCCTGGGTCTGTTTGGTTCAAGGCCATTTGACCTTTTTGTTGTCCCACATGGCCTTCTTTTACCGAATATCTTCATTTTGCTCAGTTTTAAGGTCATTGTTCTTTAGCTCTTAGAGGTCAATTTTCATTTGCTATGACTTGGACGATGATTTGTAATCAAAACCAGAGGTGATAATGTTTTTGTCTGTTGACTTTTTTGTTTTTGAGATACTGACCTCACTGTGTAGTCCAGGTTGGCCTGGACATCACTATTTATCCCAGGCTGGCCTTGAACTCATGATTCTCCTGCCTTAGCCATCTGAATGCTAGGACTGCAGGCATGTACCACCACACCCAGCTTGTCCATAATGTTTTTGTACTCTTCTGATTTCTCTACCTATAAAATGCTTATATAGAGGCTGTCATTATGACCTTATGTCAGTCTTTCTGTAGAAAAATAGGTTACAGAGCAGTCAACTATAGACTCCTTTTTGTTATGGAGTGAATAAGACCTGATGAAAAGTGGAGAAACTTATTAAATACTTAGTTTTTACAGGATAACTTTGATTTTTTATTTTGAACATGCTAAATGGTTTGACATTTTACTTAAAATGGAACAGGAAGTATTATGTGTAATAGAAAGTGAGGTCATGATTTTATCCTCAAGTCTTGGGTTTTAGCTGGTCTTAGGAAGAGGCAGCCAGGTCCCCCGGACCAGGTGCCTGGGTCTTCTCAATTCCAGGCTATAGCAGGCTCTGGCAATAATGGGTCAGAAAATTCTTCCTTGGCCAAGCACCATGGTGACAGGACTATTTTAAAGTCCCCAGGATGGGGATGAGCTTAGTACACTTACTAATGATACAAATGCTCATACCCTTCCCTCTGCTTTCCTTCTCACAGATGAACACAATGATGTGCAGAAGAAAACCTTTACCAAATGGATAAACACTCGATTTTCAAAGGTAACCAAGACTTTCCAGGACTTTCTGATGATTTGCATGCTTTGCTTTGGTTGGTGGAGTTTGGTTGGGGGGTGCAGCCAGGATCTCCCAGCAGTGCAACCTAATAGAAAACACCAGAATACGAACATGCATTTATTTTTCTATTTCCTTTGAAAACCTGTTTAAATGAAAATTCTGATGTGAAATTTATGTGATGCTTTTTATTTTTACTTGACTTTCTTCACATACCCAAGCCAAAAGTTTGTTACTTTTGATTCTGTGAATCCTGGGTACATTTAGGAAATGAATGTATCATTGGGAAAATTTTGCGTTCACTTAGCTAAAAAAGATGATTATTTAACTTTGCCTAGTTAAAGTCAAATTACTATCCAGGCAGCCTTTCTATCCTGTGCAACCATGTTTATAATTTTTCATTCCATGGATGTGGCTAATGTTTATATGAACGCTTTGGGTTCTCGTCTTGCATTCTTCCTCATTTTTACCCCAAAGATCTGTTCTTCCTCAGCATTTTTAACCACTTAGAACATAATCAATGCTTTGATCAATATTTTTTAAGGGCTGAAGTGAGGAACTGTCAGTGGTTTTTTCAGATGTGTTTCAAATATGATTTTCCATCGGTATAGAAGTCAGAATTTTGTCACCGAGGTCAAGGATGGAAGGAGTCTTCAGGTTCATAGATTATAGAACTATGACAGTAAGATGAAAAATAAAGATTTCTTGAAGAAACACCATTGTGGTCTTTAAATAGTATGAAAGCTACTTTAATATTTGTGTTTTTAACTTTCTGGTTAGGAAAGCTGTAAAGGTCAGGAAAATATACATGGCTATTTCTTTGAGGAAAAAATGAGGATGTTTTACTGTTACCTTAAGTAGCGGCAAAATTTTAAATATTGGCCATATCCCTTAAGCTGAGGGCAGTAGAGCATACCTATAGTAGCAGCCACACAGGGACCCAAGGCAGGAGGCTCACTTTAGCCCATAAATTCAGGAATAGCCTGGGAAAAATAGTGAGACCCCCCCCTCTTTTATAAAACATCGCTCCACATCCCAATATTTATATTTGATTAATGGATAGCAGTGTTTCCTGGGTTTTGTTGAGGGACATTTTATCTTACCTCTGAGAATGTAAGGAATATGAAAACTGACTCTGACAGATGAGTTAAGACTGTAGAGAATAAAAATATAGAGGTGTTTGTGTTATATAGAGGATTATTCCAAAACATAGGCAGTGATTTTGGGGATACATTTTAAGTTGCTTTATTGTAGAGGCAGAGCAATGTGTGTTTTGGACTTAACATTATTCAGAACTTTTGTATCTGCTTGTGACTGTATTCTGAACAACTAAGTTTTAGGAACTGAGAGGCTGGCTATGAGGAGTTTGTGGTAGTGGTCTTATGACTACTCCTGTGGGTAGGATTATCCATCCTGGTTGTTATTGTATATAACATGGTCATTTTCTACATAGAACAAGTGAAGCAGGTATAGTTTTTAGCAGCTTAATTTATTCATTAAGGAAGACCTGCTTTAGAATTCATTCTGATGATGAATTTGAAAGCATTGTTTTCTTAGTAGACATGTTGAGGAAACATTTGAAACTGGGTGAATTACTTTTGTACCCATCTTTTTAAATGGAGAGAAGTAGACATTTCAATGAACACAGAAGGGCATGTGTAGGATAATAGAGATGACAACTGAGAAAATACTGAAAACAAATGTTGTAATATTATGGTGGGTCATTGATATCCTCAGAGACACAAATAACCCATAGTCCAGTAGAACCATGATAGTTTATTAAATGAATTTACTATTTAAGTTGTGCATTTATAGTGTATGTATTATTTTATCATATAAATGTGGTTTTATCCTCATGTAAATTATTTGTCCCAGGATGCTTAGGATTCTGGCCAAGAGAGTAGAAAATATCTAGCAACTGCTATCATGTTTAGAAATATTCTCATTCTTTAATCTGACATAGAAGCTAAAACCTTGTTTTGTTTGAAGAAAATGTATCAAAAGCAGGATGACTTTGAAAATTGTCTTTCCAGATCACTCCCAGTAAGAAATCAAAGTCTAGAATGAATTTATCTAAGAAATTATGAGAATTTGGATCTAATAAGACAGAGGGCTCATGATAGTGACATGAAACTTTCTCCACATTGCTTTGTTCTTCCCTCTGACTATTTTCAGTCTACACGTTGGGCTGCTGCTGCACACTGGTGTCAATAAGAGAGGACACAAAAAGTTTCTAGACTGGAACATTACCGTAGACTTCTATGTAATCTGGCCTTTGCTGAGCTTGGGAAAAGGTTCTAATTTTGCATGATGTCACTAGGCAATCCAGAGGCTAGGACAAGAAAAAAAGTCCTGTTGAAGGAAATTAGTTTTGTTTCATTTCTTTTTTAGCCTATCTTTTGCTCTATCATGCTGGACTTTAAAAGATAATTGTTTTAGTCAACCTTCCCATTGTTGAGACACAAAACCTGACACCCACAATTTAAAGGAGGAGAAATTTAATTTAGCTCACATTTTTAGGGGTTTCATTCCATGGTCAGCTGGCTCCTGGGAGTAAAAATCATGGTGTAAGGGTGTGATGGAGCAAAGATGTTTAGTTCATCACACTGGGAAGCCAGGTGAGGAAGAATGCCAAAGTGGAAGGACCAAGGGACCAGACCTAGACCCCAAGCCCATGCCTACATGCCCCATCCAGACCCAGAAATATGCTCCCCCAATCCCTTGGGTGAATCTCAAAGCCAGCCAAGTTGACACTCCATCCTAACCACCACAATAATTACTCCATGGGTCTGCTGCTTTCCTGGGCTGTGAAACAGGAATTGATGGCGTCTTCTGCCATGTAGGAATTCATTTTAAAGCAGACTTCTCTCTGGGCATTAACCCTCCCCATCCCAAGTGTTAAATACCAAGTCTTGTTAAATCCAAACACACACACACACACACACACACACACACATTATTCACTTCTCTCTATCCTTACTGATATCTTCCTTTTCCAAGTCACTATTATCTGTGTTAGGAAAATTTGTGGAAGACTTAAAAATGGGTAAAAAACACTAGCGTACCTAGCCAGCCGTCTGGTTATCTTTGTCTTTCCTTTGGAGCTGCTCTACAGTTCTGTAAGTTGTTGAAAATAATGCAAATGAGTCATATCCATAAAATGCAAATTAATCAAAATGCTGTTGATTATTGCCCTTTGTAGAGACCAGTGTTTGCATCTTTTATAAATTTTTTTCAGTTTTCCTTTTTTACATGTAAATATGTGGTTCTTTGAGTTCTGCTTTGAGCTGGTTGTAACATTTTATAGGGTTCCTCATTGGCTAACGAGCTAAATAAAAGTCTTTGATAGAGGCTAATAGGCTAATATTCTACTTGTCTGGAAGTCATGACTTTACCTTTTGGAAAAATTATCTTTAAACACATGGACCACTGTAATCACCTACAAACTAGTTCTTTCCATGTTTCATCTTCTGCATCCTCCATTTCTATGTTTGACAGAGTAGCTAGAATGATCTCACTGGCTAATCTGATCACTTCTTCCTCTTCTGGAAGATCTTTCATTGGCTTCCCGTTGTCCTTTAAATTTTTTTTAATGAAATTTTGCATATTTAAGATGCACAGTATGATGTTTTGATCTTTGTTGATTTTTTTAGACTCTAAATTGTTGCCTCCATTTCTTCTTGGTAGCTCTTCATTCTGCTCTTGTCTCATTGTGTCCCCAGCCCATGGACCTTCCTGGGTCTTTGGGCTGCCTGCATCTTCTGCCGTATTTTCATGGCCAACTCCTAGTCTTCATTTTGGCCTGAGCTTAAATGTCACTTCCTCAAAGATATCTTTTCTGAGCCCATTGACTATTGTAGCTATGCTCTGTGTTCTCAAAGTGTTATCCTTGGAAGCACGTATAAGGATAATTTAGATAACTGTATACCTCCTCTTCCAGATAGAAATAAGCTCCGAGGGCTCAGGGACTATTTTGTTCATCGACACAGCTTCTGACACATATTAGACACCAGTGAATATTGATGATGACACAAATCTACATTTAATATGTCTAATATCATATGTTCACGAACCATCCGGAGATGGTTGTATTGAAAAGTGATTGGAGTAAAGTGTGGATTTGAGTTCAAAATTGCATAAATTATGTTAGTACATGAAGATGAATATAATATGTCAGGACTTTTGCTGGATTTATATACAAAAATAACCCAGCTTTGGAAAATTTCCCTACTTATCTGGTTTCTTGGGAATTGTACTGGAACAATTATTGGATAGCTATTTGGATTTATTAGATATCATTCTTTTTTTTACACAGTGTAATTCTTCACTAGGAACCATCTACTAAATTCTAGTGAAGAAGAATGATTTAAAGCTTAAAACCGGCTCAATTCATTCCTTGATAAAAGATTTGGGAAGGGCTTGAGACAACAGTAAAATCATGTTTTGATTCTTAGCTCTGTGAATATATCACAGGTAAGATAACACTCACTAGAGAAATATATATTCTTCTTGCTGCAAATCCTTAATATGACACAGAGTTACAGAATGCTTTGGAGTTTGGGTGTCCTGGGAAGTATTACAGAGTAGAATAAATTACAGTTCTGGGATTTTGAAAAGTTACGAAGACTGATTTTTTAAATAGTTAAGAGTTAAAAGTCAAACACTTATTTTTGGATATGCTGTTCCTTTACTTAATGACCTCAGGCAAAGCATTAGCCAATTTTTAAGCTGACTTTGTTTTCATTCTTTTAGCCATAAAACACAGTCGATCATCATTACTTGCCTTATATTACTAAGAAATATGTTCTATTGTTGTGAAATGCATAAGACTGTAATTGCTTAGTAATGCTAAATAAAACCCCACCAGGTGCCCTTAACTTCTAATATCCCTGGTGAATGCTAAAGCAGAAATGGAAAACAGCATTGGCTCATGAAGCCCTTTTATAGTAGTGTATAATGTGTAAAACTCGGGGGTTTTGATCCCTCTGATTTTCAGAGCCTCTGGTGTGTAGGCTGTGGTCTCCGAGGGAGGTGGCCGAGGGCTTGTTGCTTTGCTGTTGGGAAATTTGTTCTTCTTTGAGCCTGCATTTTCTTTGGCTGACTTTCAGAGCTGCTCATCTGGCAGGGCTGAGAACTTACAAATGGCAGAAGCGCTTTTATCAGTTGGGTGAGGTGATTCTCAGCCAAAAGGTTTAACACATAAAGGTTAGGGAGAGAATATGCAAAATTAAGCATGAGTAATATGGGCAATTTTCTGCTTTTCCCTTCTTGAAGAGGAAGATGAGCCAAGCTGTCATATGTTACAATTCCAGCCTGGCAGTTTACGTTGATACAACATAAGGAAATCTGATCTTTTTATGGATTTCAGTATGAAGAGCTATTCCAATGTGTCCCTTTTGAAGACAGTGGGGCATAGCTGTTAGTATACTGTTGTTTTCTGCTTTTTTTCATGTTGGAAGTTAATGGCCACAAGAATGGGAGTGGGGAAAAAAACTGGAGGGAGATCTGTGAATAGTACACAATGAAAGTAAATCCAACACTTTTTCCACTTACAGATGTTGGTCTTCCTTTTAGTATTATGAAGGAGACTGAGCGCTTCCTGTGCAATGATAAATGGCATTCATAGTAGCACTTCCAACCCCAAATTTAAATTACGTCTGTTAACTACTGTCTCTGAAAAGCAAACAGTGAAACTGACTCCATATTCTTGAACATCAGCTCCCAGGTGTTTTGGCAGTCCTTATATAAGTTTTGCTTTGTTGTTTTAATTCCATTTGATCTTAAGAAAATGTTTTTTGTCTTAAAATTATACTTGCAAAATAAGTTTCATCTGGATAAAGTTAAAACAATTGAAATATTATTGCACGTGTTGTGCTTTGGACATATTGAGCACCTAATAAATTATTTTGACACAGTTTGTTGGTATTTGTGATTGTGAAGTGAATTTGGTCATATCTGTTGAGTGTCATTGATGATAGGTTTTGGGATTGATATGCTGACAGGAAATGACTCTTCACCTTTGACCCGGAAGGGGCGGGAAGCAGAGTCATCTCCCTTGATCCCCTGGGCCCTTACTATCTTCAGCGTCAGGGACAGGGTCTGATGGTACAAGGACCGGCAGCCTACACAGCGGTAGGTTGCTGGTGAGTGGTGGTTTGGGGAAAGGCACTCTATTAAGGAAGCAAGGAGATTTTGTTTGGACCTTCCTCAGCTGTACCTGGCCCAAGACACCTTTTGCTCTGCTTGCTATGGGTAGCTGTCCACCAGCCATGAGGGGATCCCGCTCAGGAGGGTAGCTCACACTGATATTTTCACTGTTGTCTGTTGAGGAAATACAAAATCCTGCCAACAAAAAATTCCCCGGTACCAATATAGAGTATAGTGAAGACAGCTTATTTTTGAGTGTGTGTATCAGATTAGGTTCATACAGGCACTCTGGACAGAATTTCGCCCACTGTAGGGAAGTAGAAGAGAGAACAGTGAGCATTTGTCTCCTGGAGAGATGGATGGATGACGGAGCGGTGGGCTCCTGTCCACCTCGTAACCCACTCCTGGTTTTACTTTGCATTGTACTTGATGCTGACAGAGGTGTTAGGCCTATTTTGTTTTTTAGAAGGTGGCTTGAAGAGAGGGAAGGGCCAGGGCAGCTGCCTCTCCTTTAGTAAATAAAGAAAATTTCATTTTTTTTACCTTTCATTATCATTTTTGATATCACTAATGTCTCACCCAAGGAGCCTATCTTTTGAGGAACTGCACTCTTCAAACTTTTCCACTGCTTTGCCAGTTGTGCATGTAACAAATGAGCTCTGTTGGTTGAGTTTGCCTGCAGACCTTGGCTGTGTGCATGGAGTTGGCTCTTCTTCAGCCTGTGGAACTCTGCCTCCTTATTTGTTGTGGAATATGCAGGTGGCCCCCGCTTCTGGCCTCTGGTTGTTCAGGTCCCATTCATTATTATTTATCATCTCTGTGCCAGTTATTTCTCCTACTGAAACTGAGGCAAAAGCTCTGTTACTTGTCTGCCTGATTTAAGATTCCCTGGAAGGGATTGTTCGATTGCATGTGCATTTTATAATCCTTTGTAGGATTCCAGGTAGATGCACAGGCATTGATCGGGTTTCAGCGTGGACACTTGAGGGCCCTTTGTGCTGCAGTTAGTGTAGCACTACTTTGAGTGTCCGGGCCCGCGCATGCTCTCTCTTCCTTTTCGTTCCTTCCCTTATACCAAGAGGTGTCGTAAAGACTTGTGCTGACCACCCAGAATTCTCAAGGAGAATTCACGTTCACTCACTGTTTGACTGAAGCACAAGCTGCAGTTTGTTTTGCTCTGTCCATGTGTCTGAGGACTCTGGAGGCCTCATTTCAATCTGTGCATGCTGCTTCTCAGTCTAAAGCAAGGCGACTTCCGATCTCTCACCCTGGGTTTGAATCATAGAAGTAGATATTACAGATCACACAGGTTCTTTCACTGATTAAGATTCATATTGTATAATTTCGATGACTCTAATTTTATCATTTTGCTTAATCTTGACTAGAGACACCATTTAAAAAAAAATCTATTTCTTTTGTGTGATACATAGACATTGTAAAAAATTAGATAGTAGAAGAAATCTGAAGAAAATGTTTTCAACTACTTTGCCGTACCAGGAGAAAAGTAGAACCTTTTGTTGTAAAATACTCCAAAAGTATATTTACATGTAAACCTTTTATAGCTAACTAAGATAACATTATGCATACATGGTGCTTGCTGATGGACTGTGGAATTTGAAGAACATGCAGTTACAGGAACCAGAAAAGGGTGTTACCTTTGTGTCAGTGTTGAAATTTGAGATTGGTGGTTTGAAAATATTGGGAAATTAAATTATTTATTTCTTTTTGAATATTAAGACTTATCTTTCTTACCAAAAACAAATAGAGGGAAAGAGAATATAGAATTTACAGTGTATTATCAGATGCTAGAACTCCATTTTTGAACTGATAATAAAAATGCAAGAGTATTATATTAAATAATTCTCTCCATGTATATTTGTGATGAGAGAACAGCAGGAATAGGTGCCAAAATGAACAAAATGAGTAGATTGGTTAGATCCCTTTTTGAAAATATGGCATAAATTAATAACAGAATAGTCAAGCAATATTAAGGAGCTCAAATTTATTAAAATCATCAGACATGTTCTGAATGCATTCTGAAAGTGTTATCTTTTCACTCTTCTTGTTATACGCAAACAGTTGTGACTTGACTATTATCAAGTTAGGCAACTGGGCTGTATCTTTGGACAGCTTTGGCAGGACCCAGATGGCTTGTAAATCCCCTGTAATTACTCGCCATGTTGCTTTGGCCCTGTCTTTGTTTATATCTGTTTAGATCCCTCTGAAGGCAAAGTCTGCATGTGCTAGTCCTACTCCCCTGAAGGGTTGATGCCAATCTCCTGACTGAAAAACCCAGGTCTTGTTCTGTCTCTGATTTATTTCTTGTTGGTACAAAGAATGTTGGGTAACATCTTACCCAAAATGACTTACTAAATATTACTTTCCTATTTAATTTGTTTTTATAGAGTTTTGTTTTCTGTGGCCATGACTACTGCTGCAGAAAATCTTGGGCTAGGATAAAAATAATGGTGATTTTGGAGTAGTGCTGAAAAAGAGGGAGGATAATGCAAGATCAAAGGAGAGAGAGAGGGTGGGGCTAGAGTGGAAGAAGGGCATGATGTGCTCTGCAGCTCCACATTAGAATTATCCTGGTTCTTATGTAGAAGCAGATCAGTTGGCTAGAGTGGGAGCAGCAAGGACCATGAGAAGAGGCTGCTCTTAGATGTATTTTGGAGGATGGAGGGTGGGCTTGGGGAATGGGTTGGAGGGGAGAGTGAGTGAAAAGGAAGAAATAGGGAATGACTCATGTGTTTTTGGTCTGAGGAAATATGAGTCTGCTACTGTAGAGAATAGAGTTTAGAGTTTTGCAATTAACAGTGTTCTGTAGTGTGTGTGTGTGTGTGTGTGTGTGTGTGTGTGTGTATGGTTTCTCCACAGAGTTCACCAGTGGATTCTTCAAAAGACTCACTGTTGATGATTCTGTATTCACCTATATTTGGTCCTGCTCTGTGCAGTTGTTGCTTATTAGTCGCTCAGAAACCTGGTGTGCCTGCAGATGAGATTCATTTGTTCAGCATGATGGTTTATGAAATAACAAATACAATATTGGGAGATTACGCATGTGAATTCAGATTTCCAGCTTCTTTTGAAAACCGAGACATTCTGCCAACAGTGAGCCTGATTTCCGTACACCAGCTGGAATTAAAGCCCTGGCTGCCACCTTCGGCCCCGGGAGCCCCAGGTTCTGCAGGTGTGATGAGGGCCACTTCTCCTTGTGTTGCAATGACAGTGTGCTTCTTTGTCCTGATGCTTTTGTCAGCAGTGATGTCCCAACTCAGTATTAAGGCTGCTTCCTCTGGTAAAAACTGTGGGGGTGAGAACAGGTGTTAGGAGAGTGCAAATAAGTACTGGGAGAAAGGGGACAGTTGGGGACAGCCAACACTGGTCAGGCCAGTGTCATCTCTGCTGGTATCACATTGCCTTAAAAAGCTTTTTTTTTTTTTGGTACTGGGGATCGAACTCCGTTCCTTGTGCTTGCAAGGCAGGTGGCAGAACCACTGAGCTAAATCCCCGGCCCAAAAAGCTTTTTTAAAGTTAAATAGGACCCAAGCCTCATCTTTCTCCCAAGTTCAAGAGCGCTCATTTGTACTATTTTGTGTTTATTGGAAAACTATGGAAACTGGTGAATGGGGAGGGTGACCTGAACTTGGCATTTCTGCAAGGCCAAGCACAAAAGAATTATTCACCCCATATTTGTCCAGTTGAATTATTAAACTGTATTCTTTCTGTCTGAGAAGTATCTGCAAAGAAGTCTGTGCAAAGATTTAAAGATCTAAATAAAAGCTTAACTGTTTGGATGAATCACTTCTTATTTTTATTGAAGGATGACTTCTGACATTTCTAGACTTTTTCCCAGAGTAGATTCCATGTTTAGAACCTGTAACGCCAGAACATCAGACATGCTTTAAAGTGGTATGCTGGGAAAAACAGTCTTCTTTTGAGTTCATTTCAATGTGGTACATGTCTTGTTGCCCACACTGGGGAGTTGTTAAATATATCCCACCCCAACCCCAGTGATTAAATATTTCCTTTCCTGTGTGTCACAGCTGAATGCCCTCATGTTTTTAGTGACAGTAACACAGATGTGGAGAACATGGGTTTGGAACCAGATTATATAGATTCAGGTTCTGTTTCTCACTGGTTAAATCATCTTTATATCTCAGTTTTCTCACCTGTAAAATGGTCATGTTGATGGTATTTACCTTCAAATATTACTATAAAGAAATAGCATATATTAAAATACACCCAAATATCTATAATCTGTTAGAACACAGTTGATTCATAGTAATTTTTTGCTGTTATTATCTAAGACTATTTCACTATTCTGTTGACTGGTTTTGTATGGCTTCAGTTAAAAATTTTTAAAAAATTTTTAGATGATTACAAAAGATCAAAAAGAATAGTAATTTTTGTGACATATGGAAATTAATTGAAATTCAAATTCTAGTGTCCATGAAATAAAGTTTTATCAGAATATAGGTGTTATTCCATTTGGCTCATTCATTTATATATTGTCTGTGGCTGATTTCATGTTACAACAGTGGGCTTCAGGAGTTTCAATAAAGGCCACATGGCCAGAAAAACCCAAGTGATAAAAAAACCCAAGTCTGTTTCTTTATAAAATGTTTTTTTCTGACCCCTTCTTAGTGCACAAAACCGCAAATCACCATTTGTATCCAGGTGGTACTTTGCAGGACTGGTGGTAGCATTTGTTGTTTGGCCTAGGTTGGTGGTGGTGGTGGTTATTATTATTATTATTATTATTATTATTAGGCAGCAGCAGCAATACTGGAGATTAACTCTAGGGCCTTGCTCATGTTTGGCAAGGGCTCTACCATTTAGCTACATCCCCAGTCCAGCTCATTTTTTCGTATCCTTGATGATGCAATTCTAATTGAATGAGATGGAATCTCAATGTGGTTTTGATTTGTATTTCTGTGCTGCCATCTGAGGGTGTTTTTTTTTTTTTTTTTTTTTTTTTTTGTACTGCGGATCAAACTCTGGACCTTGTGCTTGCAAGGCAGGTGCTGGAACCACTGAGCTAAATCCCCAGCCCTGCCACCTGAGTTTTTAACAGATGAACAAGCAGATGCAGAAAGGCCATGTAACTTGTGCAAAGTTCCGTGGCTAGTAAAGGGCTTGTTGTCTACAGAAAAGGTTGCTGACAGTCATAATTTTTTGTAATGTGGGAAAAATCTTTGCACTTACTTTATTTTATGCTGTCTTGTGGTTGGTTGTGGGAGAGGAGCATTAGAGGTAGGTAGCTGATGAGGAGCGCGTCTGCCCTTTATCCTCACTGATAGCAATTAGGAAGCCTTCAGTGTGTGGGACACTTCCCTGGCTCAGCTTCCAGGATCCTCTGGAATGGGGGTTCTGTGCCAAGCAGATCCGCTCGTTACTGAAATTGATCGTGATCATCTGTGTGTCCCCAACACTGCAGCCGCCCAGCACCTGATAGTTCAGAGTAGAAAATCAGCTTTGTTTCAGAATACAAATAACCCCCAGCTTATTGCTTACTGATTGTGTGCTGATAAGCTTTCCATATTTCTCCCCTTTTAGAGTTGATGAACTAGGGAAAAGGCACATGCTTATAAAAATTATTAGTTGACGGTTACAGTTATTTAGAAATGGGTAAGGAATCAGGAGGGAAGAAGAAAAGGGGATAATAAAAATCTCTACAGTGGAAACTACAGTACTCTGGAAAAGGAGATCAAAGAGGACAGTAGAAAATAGAAAAATATCTCCTATTCATGGATATTTAGAATCAATATAGTCAAAATGGCCACACTTTCTAAACTGATATACAGATTTAACGCAATCCCAATCAAAAATACCAACAGTATTCATCACAGGACTAGAGAAAACAATCCTAAAATGCATATGCAACTGGAAGAGATCCAAAATAGCAAAAGCAATCCTGGGTAACAAGAACAAAGTGGGAGGCATCACAACACTGGATTTGAAGTTGTGTTATTAAGCTACCGTGATAAAACCAGTATGATATGGGCACAACAGCAGGCATGTGGATCAGTGGAACAAAAACAGGATGCAGAAACAACAACAGCACATTGAGCTACTTGATCTTTGACAGAGGGGCCAAAAACATACACTGGAGGAAAGATAGCTTCTCTAATAAATGGTTCTGGGGAAACTGGCTATCCACATGCAGAATTCTGAATCTAAACCCTTGTCTCTCACCATGCACTAAACTAAAATCAAAATGGATCAAAGATCTAAATGTTAAAACACAGACCCTTAATCTGCTGGAAGATCAAATGAGTAAAACTCTTGAAGATACAGGTGTACTTGAGGACTTTCTCAGCAGAACCCCAGTGACACAAATATTGCCACGAATCAACAAATGGAATCACATCATATTAAAAACTTTTTGCACAGCAAGGGAAACGACTAATAGAGTGAAGAGATAACCTACACAATGAGGAAAAATTTCTTGCCAGCTATTTCTCAAATAGAGGACTAATATCTAGAATATACAGAGAACTAAAAAAAACTAGACACCTCAACTTGAAGATGCCATCAACAGATGAACAACTGAAATTTATAGACATTTCTCAGGAGAAGTACAAATGGCCAATAAATACATGAAAAAATGTTCAACAGTGCTCCCAGCACAGTGATGCTAATTAAAACAACACTGAGATTCCATTTCATTCCAGGGAGAATAGACATCATCAAGAAATGAAATAATAACAAATGTTGGAAAGGCTGTGTGGGAAAAAGGAACCCTTCTACATTGTTAGTGGGAATGTAAACCAGTGCAGCCACTATGGAAATCAGTGTGGCGATTCCTCAAAAAAGTAAAACTAGAAATTCCGTTTGACTTAGCCGTTCCCTTTCTAAGTATCTTCCCAAAAGAGTTAAAGATGTCATATTACAGTGATATATGCACACACATGTTTATAGCAGCACAATTCATAACAGCTACATCTTGGAAGCAGCCTATCTGTCCATCAACAGATGAATGGATACAGAAAAGGTAGTATCTCATTGGAGTACTACTCTGCCATAAAGAAAGATAAACTAGTTATTTGCAGAAAAATGAATGTACCTTGAGACCATAATGTTACAGGAAAGAAATCAGACATACAATCTTAAACACCAAATGGTTTCTCTTATCTGAGAAACCCAAAATATAAATATAGAGCAAATTAAAAGACAGATTGGGCTGGGGATTTAGCTCAGTGGTTCCACTGCCTGCCTCGCAAGCACAAGGTCCCAAGTTTGATCTCTGGTACAAAAAAAAAAAATTAAAAGATAGATAATAGAAAGTAGGGAGATAGATTTTGTCAAAATGGTAAGGAGGTCAGGAGAGGGATGGAAGGGGGAGAGAGGGGAAGGAGAGAGATGGAGAAAAGAATGAAAATGTGTTATATACATGAACCAACTTCCCATAAGGAATGCAATCATTGTCTGATGCAAACATGTACTAATAAAAAAACTGAAAAAAATAAAAGGTATAATGCTAAGTTTTAGCTATCTCAAGCTCAGTTCAATTTTTCTCAGTGTGACTGATATGTATGTATTTTTTAAAGTGAGAAATTGAGATGATACACTTGCTGATCCTAACATGTCTGTATTATTTGCAGTAACTAGGTGTTGATCTCTGGAGATTTCATAAAAGAAGGGGAAAATTTGATGCAAGATAGTACAGTATTTATTACATTGTGCTTTATACATTTTGGGACACTGTCACATAACACTACATTATTTGATCTGTACAATAACTTCTGGTTAGAGGAGGTTAGCTAGCTGAGCCATGTTCAGCAGGCAATTCATGGTCAAACTGGGCTTAAAACATAGGCTCCCTGATTTTCTGAACAATAATCACAATTACTGTTGTGGGAAATATGAAATTTGAAATGTTATATCTCCCAACCTGTTAACTGTATGATACGCTGAGTTCTTCTTTTCTAGAAATTGAAGAATGAATCCTAGGAACAACGGAGGTTAAAAGTAGGAAGATATTTATTGATTGGAAAGCTCCTGAGGGATAGGAGGGGGACCCAAGTGATAAGCCAAGGACCCCACTTTACAGAGGAGCTTTATAGGGTGAAATCCATGTGGTTATATCGAGGGCCACAGCCTTGAACATCCAATAAGGTTACAAGTATAGTCACTCAGGTAATGGTGGTCCAATGGGGAAGTGAGTCACATAGCAAGCATGGATGGAAAGAACAAGGATTCTCATAGGAGGCGGTGGATCCAGAGGTCTCTGGTCATCCCCAGGGTGGTCGATGCCTGTCTATACTTTACTAAGCCCAGTTCTTTGAAGAAATATGTAGGTCTGGTCATCTTGTCTCCATCTTGAGGCCTGGTTTTCAGCCGATGTGCACCTGTGGAGTGTTTCACTTTTGCCCTGGCCCTTTCGAGGACTTAGCCCTATTTTACTGCCTATAGTATTTTTACCTAGCTCATCTATCTATAATATTACCAACAACTCCTCCTATGACAGGAAGACCAGGACTTGCCAGACTTCTAGCAAGGGGAGTGAGATTTTCTGGTATCAGACACTAGAGTCAGTTTGTTAATGGGAATTGATGGTGTTCACCAATTAGGGACAAGACTTTAGGAATTCTGTGAGCTTTCTCAGTCCAAATACTGGCCTGGGACTTGACTTAGACACAGCCCAAAGTGCCTCAATTGTTAAGAAACTGCTGAGCAGTAGAGACTTGTCACTGAGAGCTGAAATTGATGAAATCACCTACTCCTGTGACGGAAATGCTGAAAGATGTCCTGCCCTGAGGGTGAAGTGTGCCCTGATGGTGCGGTATGCCCATGCTCTTAATGGGCCTAGCACTCAGGGGTTGGGCCTTTGTTGATGTTTTTAATATTTTTTATCATTCCTTTCTCATGAGCTTATGCCAAAGTTCAGGCACATGAGCAGCCTAATCACAGCTTTATCTGTTTTCACTCTAAGAAATAGTGCATTTTATATCTTTCAGCTCAATTGGCTTCTTATGAGATTTCAGAATTCTGTTACTTGTTCTTTCTATACAAGGCTAACTGGAATCATTTGCAGATGATCCAGAACTTTTTAATTGAAAAAGTGAAACCACTAATTTATATGCCAAGTACGGAGAGTCCGGGATTTCTGCTGCAGATGTGACTTATGTCTTGCTTTTTTTTCATAGAGTGGGAAGCCACCCATCAATGATATGTTCACTGACCTCCAAGATGGCAGGAAGCTACTAGATCTTCTGGAAGGCCTCACAGGGACATCACTGGTGAGAAGCTATCTCTGTGGATGAGGCTAAGGGTTTGTCTCTGGTCATTGTGATCCCTGAAGACCACTGTGGGTCACTTAAAATGTAAAGGCAGAAATAGGAACATTAAAAAAGTGATTTATCTAAGACTGGGATAGAGCAGGATTTAGGCTTTCTTGAGAGCCCGAATTTCATCACAGATAAAATTAAATGTCTGTTTCTCAGAGACTGCCCAGGTTGGGGATTACAAAAAAGGATGGATTAAGGGCCGGGGACTTAGCTCAGTGGTGCCACACCTGCCTTGCAAGTGCAAGGTCCTGAGTTCCATCCCTGGTACCGAGAAAAAAAAAGGGATGGATTTGTAGAGAAGGCATACTTTTTTTGAATGGTAGTGAGTATAGAGACAACGATTTGTTATTTAACAAATACGTAAAGTACCAATTGCTAGAAACTGTGACATTTGTCTTTACGCAGGTTTTCAGTATTACCTTTGTGCTTGTTTATCAAATCCAACTTTATTACTTTAAGTATGGTTCTGCGTTCACCCAGGGAAATAACTCTGCTAACAGAGAGGATGTGCTTCATGTGTACAGACTTTGGTTCTAGAGGTGGAATTACCGTAAAGGAGCAGAGAGATGCCCTCTTGAAGATGAGTTACTTCTTGCCTACGTATGGGGTGGTTCACTCCACCTTCTACAGGCAGGTGGTGGCCATGCACCTGTTGGAGAGGCTGGTGCTTCTTCCCAATAAGATTCCCTGGCCAGTGAGGTGGAAGGAAGCTGCCTAGATCCCCTGCCACAGGTGGGGAATTCCTACCCTCTAGCTGGGCTCTTCTTGTAATGCCTAAATCTTTCTGCAGCCAGATCAGTTTAAATAAAAGAAGCTTTGTCCTGTTGCATTGATTCCCAAATTTGTATGCATATTGGAATCACCAGGAAATCTTAAAACTTCTACTCACACCATGAAGTCACAGTCTTTGGTGGGGTAGGAGGTAGGACACAACCATTATTATTTTTGAAGCTACCAAGGATGTACCAGTGTGCGGGCAGGTTAGGCAACCAGTACCTTATACAGTTGTCAGTACGGGAATTTGCATCCTGTCATCACTATGTCCGAGGTGGTGAACTGAACTCCTGGCTCTGAGGACTCTGTGTGCTGAGCTATGTTCTGCGTACATTTCAGGATCATCATCTGTCACTCACATGGAAGGATAATAGGTCTTATTTGCTTTGTGTTTTATTTTCCAGACAAAGGAACGTGGTTCCACAAGGGTACATGCTTTAAATAATGTCAACAGAGTGCTGCAGGTTTTACATCAGAACAGTGTAAGTTTGCAAAGTGACTGTGGGGTTCTGTGCTGCCATCAGCACTGTTTGTTGGGGAACCAGCCACCTGCCACCTGCTCTGTGTATTGGTGTCAGCGGATCCCTGTGAGAAGTATGGGACCTTTTTTACGAGCAAAGGAATGCTCATGTGCTTTTCCTGATGGTCTTTCCTGTCTACTGTGTAAATAACAGTTGTGAGATTTACATTTACTTTATTCTCTTAAGTGGGATTTCTCTTACCACTCATTTATATTGCTGTGCAAATGTGCTAAATCAAAAGCAGAATTTTGTCAAGACATTATCCTAACAATTATGTTTTCATTTCCATAGGTGGAATTAGTGAACATAGGAGGAACAGACATTGTAGATGGGAACCACAAACTGACCTTGGGGCTACTTTGGAGCATCATTCTGCACTGGCAGGTGAGGAAATCTCCGATCACTTCTCATAGGAATTGAAACTCCATTGTTTGTGCAGCACTTTCCTAGAGCTGCCATGACAAAATACCACAGTCTCCTGGATTTGAACAACAGGAGTTAACTGTCTCACAGCTCTGGAGGCTGGAAGTCCCAGGTCAAGGTGTCAGCCAGGGTGGATTCCTTTGGAGGACCAGGGGGAGGGCCTGCTCCATGCACCGCAGCTCTGTGGCTTGCTGGCCATCCTTGGTGATAATTGTGCAGTACAGCGCCAGTCCTCACCTGATGTTCTCCTTGCTGTGTGTCTGTGACCTGCTGTCCCCTTTTCGTAAGGACAACAGGGTAACCTCATTCTCCTTACATCTGCGGCGCACTATTTCCAAATCAGGTTCCATTCTGTGAGATACTGGGCAGTAGGACTTCAATGCATGGATTTTGGGGGAGGAAGAGGCTGACAACTTGCTCTATTTTCTTGGCATAGGGGAACAAAATATGTCTTTTAAAATATTGAATTTAAAAAATTGACATCATTTCAGACTTACAGAAAAGTTTCAAGAATAACTAGTTCAAAGAATTCCCATCCATTCTGCATTCAGATTCCCGAAATGTTAACAGTTGCCTATATTTCTGGTGCTCATTCTGTCTTTTTCTGCCTAAATATGTCCATGTGGATTTTTTTTTTTTGGTACCAGGGCTCAAACTCGGGACCTTGCGCCTGCAAGGCAGGCAGGGGAACCACTGATCTAAATCCCCAGCCCCTGTCCATGTGTATTTTCTAAAAACAGCATTCTTCTAAAACCTAGGAACTCCTTACATTGCCATGATATAATATTAATATAAATGTATGCTAATATTTATAATTATCAATTATTATATAAAATAATGTTATATACTAAAGCAATATATAATTATTAAAATCAAGAAAATATCATTATTAGAATATCATTGAAAGAATAGTTATCTAATTACATAGCTCATGGAGTTTTTTTTAAATTGTCCTAATAATACCCCTTATAAAAGCAAAAAAAAAAATCCAAGGTCATGCGTTACATTCTTCACATCTCTTTAATCTAGAACAATTTCTGAGTCCTTTATATTTCATAATACTGATTTTTCGAAGAGCACTGGGAGTTGTTTTGTAGAATACCCCTCCATGGGGCTTGACTCATGTTCCCTTGTTTTTAGATTCAGGTTGTTTTGGCAGAGGTGCCGCAAACTGATGTTGAGTTTTTCTCATTGCCCCAGGGTAGAGCCCTGCAGGGCCCAAGATGGCTTTTCCAGCAGTGTTTGGAAAGTGATGGTGTTTGCTGAGTTTCTCCACTGTGCCCTCACTACATTTTGTTATTAAGTAGTGTTTTGTGGGAATGCACTTTGAGACCGTGTAAATATTCAGCTATTTATTCACCTTTTATACATTAGTTTTAGCAGCCATTCATAATTCTTACCTGGATCAGTTATGATTTCGATGCTTGGCAAAGAGTGAATGTCTAGTTTCGCTATTCCTTTCACATTTACTCATTGGCTTTCTTTCTTTCGTCACCTATCTATCATCTATCCAACCATTCATTTATGTACCGGTGGATGCATCATGAAGTTTTGCATAGCATTATAATGTCTTACTAGAACTGTTCATTTTGATGTTGAAGTGGTTCTAGATTTGGCCCATGTGAGCCTCTTAAGTTGGCATCTGGGTCCTTTTGATAGGTCTACACCATTCTTTGTGACCTTCCTTCAAACATTTTAGAATACTAATATAAAATGTTCATTCTAGAGTGTCATCATTATTGCTAATAGAGAAGATACTTCATTTGATTTTGTAGTTACTAAAAAGTTCTTCCTTTCTCATTTTTGTAGAAAAGAAAATTAGGTTTTCTTGATGTAAGTGGCTTTGTAAGTGAAAATAATAAAATATGCTTTTTTTTAGTGTGGGTATGGAGTTCCAAGTGAGGGGTACTCTACTACTGAGCGTCCTCAGCCCCCTTTTAAAATTCATTTTCTAGCCACTGATATAGCTCAGTGGCGCCACGTCTGCCTCTTAAGTGCAAGGTCCTGAGTTTGATCCCCAGTGCCAAAATTTTTTTTAAAAAAATTCTTTTTTAAAATTTTGAGACAGGGTCTTGCTAAGTTGCCCAGGCAGGGTTTGAACTTGTAATCCTCCTACCTCAGTTTCTCAAAGTGCTGAGATTACATGACTTTTATATGACTGTGAAAGTCATGTTCATTGTAATCATACATAGTACACATATTGTTTAAGATATGGGAAACACACACACACAAAAAGATACAGGAAACACATTCGTGTAAAAAAGTACAATAAAAATCAGCTCCATATCTGAGTATCCACAAGTAAACACTTAAAATGTATCTTTCCAATGTTTATAGAAAACACTGGAAGTACAATAAATGTGTATTCTCCCATCTACAGTGGTTAATGGGTGTAACCCAAGCGACTGTTAGGTTCCAGGCTGTGCTACAGGCGGTGCCTCTGTCTTCACAGGTGAAGGACGTCATGAAGGACGTCATGTCCGACCTGCAGCAGACCAACAGCGAGAAGATCCTGCTGAGCTGGGTGCGGCAGACCACGCGGCCCTACAGCCTGGTCAATGTCATCAACTTCACCACCAGCTGGGCCGACGGACTGGCCTTCAATGCCGTGCTCCACCGGCACAAGTGAGGCGGTGCTGGCCTTAGGAGAGGGTCTCGGAGACGTGCATCTCCTCACTGCCTCTTTTCTGCTCTCCCTCCCCAAATCTCCTTTCCCAAGCTCTCCTTTCTGCGCATGTTCTCTCGAAACTTTAAGAGAGGAAACTCCCGGCCGGGATTTAGCTCAGTGGTTCTGGCACCTGCCGCGCAAGTGCAAGGTCCCGAGTTCGATCCCTGGTACCCCCCCCCCCAAACAAAAACAAAACCAAGAGAGGAAACTCCAGAGTGGAAAACTACCCATGAGTGTTCATTGCTTTAGGATTTAAATGCTACAATGTAGAGCCTATGATTTCGTTAAAAATAACTCACATAGTTCAATCCCACTCATTCAACATTAGCAATATATACGGAGAATTGTGTTAGCTCTTGTTCTTGCAGCAAAAGACTACATAGTCCAATCTAATTAAAAATAGCCACACAAATTTTCTTATGAACTTTGGTAAACAGATTCTAATTTATACATAAAGACCAAAGGCCCAAGAATATACAGTGCAGTCCTGAAGAAGAACCAGGCTGAAGTATTTTGCAAAAGGAAACTAGAACTCTGAGGCTATATTAAGAGTATGTAGTACTATAAATAAATACAGTAACATAATAATTGGCTGGACCATATAACATTGCCAGTATGTGATTATTTTTGTTGTATAAGAAGAGTAGTTTCATGTGGTTCATCCTAATAGAATAAAGATTCTGAAATAGCCTCATCATGGAGAATAATGTAGTTTAAAAAAAACTGTGCTGATATTGCAGATTAATAGACTGTATAGAGCAGCTGGTTATCCATATGTAAATAAGGGCACTGGATTGTTAACTCACCATACCCAAAAAGTGATTTCTGCATGGTTCAAGGATTTAAATGCCAGTGGCAAAATTTGTTATGTATTATTGATGTTTTAAATTACTAATTTTCTCAAGTTTCACTTCCTGTATGTTCTTGGCTAGTATACAAAAGTGCTCTAGACTTTTCTCTGTTTTACATCTAAATTCTGTGCATCATGGAAGATTTTTTTCCCCCTTTCCTCCCTCCCTCCATTCCTTCTTTCTTCCTTCCCCCATTCTTTCTCCACCCCCTCCTCTTTTTGGTTTAACTTTGTGCTTTGTTCTGTAAGACGGGTTTGATTTGAATTAGTGATAGTGAGCAGAATGTTTTGTTCTTAAAAACAAACGCAATGTTTTTAATGTTTTACCATAAGAATGATATTTCCTGTAGGTTTTTAAATATACTTTTTAATGAAGTTGAAAACCTTACTTCCATTTTCCTTTAACAGTTTAAGGAGGGTTTGCCCTCAGTTCCCAAGTGGTTAAGAGATTTTATCAAGAAACTGTTGAATTTAATCAAAATATTTTCCATCTGCTAACTGATTTAAGAAATATATGTGCTAGACACCAGGTATACAGGAGAGAACAAAATAGGCAAAAGTCCCAGTCTTGTTGGAACTGTGTTCCAAAAGAGGGAGACAGATGATGATTTTAAAAACTGAAAATATAAATAGTAAAGTATATAGAAATGGTAAGCATACTGAAGACACAAATCCATGAGGAAGGAAGTAGGAGGCACCTGGCTTTTGGCAGAGCAGGGGCTGCTGTGAGCAGAATGGGGGAATAATGAGGGATGAAGTCAAGGAGAAACAGTGCTGTTTTGGTTCAAGAACTTAATTATTTGATGATTCTGGTCACAGACCGAGTTGGATGAGAATGGAATCAGATTCATTGGTTAGGTTCAGTGTTGACCTTATGGGGAAATTTGATTCAGTTCTGTCCAATTTGGTTTGCCACCAGAATCATAGAAAGATTGAGGTACCACTGAACTAGGAGAAAGGAGGTGGGGAAGTGGTTCTAATACTATAAGAACTGACAGTGCAAAGACAACAGACAACTGTTGCGTTATTAAAGCAACAATGATGTCTAAATTGTAGGATTAAAAGCAAGATAAACAGTAGTAGTGTGGAAGGAGACAATTGTAGAGAAAACTCAAGGCTTTTATTTTGGGAATATCCCATGGAAAAATTAGAGCTGGATATTCTATTCGGTTCACTTAGTTGGAGAATTTTGTCCATTAATATTGATTGTGATAATTGATATATTTAGATTTATTTCTACCTGTTAGTTTTGTGCTTCTTCTTTTACATTTTAAAAATTGTTTTTCTTTCTTGTCTTCTTTTGTATTGATGGGTTTCCCCAATCCCCTTTTTCATTCTACTTGGCAAATACTGTATACTTGAGTCTTTTAGTGGTTACCCCTGAAATCTTAATAATAACATTTAATGCAAGAACCTTAGAATGTGTTACCTGTTATTTTCATAGTTGTAATTTATCTTCAAATGCTATATAATATTTGACAAAACCTTAGGATATAAGAGATTTAACTTTTTAAGAAAGTTGAGAATTAAAAAAAAGTCTCAAACGGAAGCGTTTTAGATTATAACAATGCCTACTTTGTTTCCACAATATTCTGTCTTCATTTGATTTTATTTCTGTGGTGATTTCAGACCTGATCTCTTCAGCTGGGATAGAGTTGTCAAAATGTCCCCAATTGAGAGACTTGAGCATGCCTTCAACAAAGCTCAGACTTATTTGGGAATTGAAAAGCTGTTAGATCCTGAAGGTATTGTTCATTATTTATTTTCAACCTTAATTTTGCAGTACAGTTTTGAACTTTTGAAAAATGATATTTTGTTCTTTTTTAGAATGAATTATGAGAATTGAGGACCCTTTTGTAAAGTACAGATATAAACCATTTTATCACAGACACATTAGTAATACGTTTTGTTTTGGGTTTCTTTTTTTTTTGGTACCAGGGATTGAACTCAGGTCCTTGCGCTTGCGTAGCAGGCGGCGAAACCACTGAGCTAAATCCCCGGCCCCATTAGTAGTACTTTTGTACCAACAATTTTGAATATCCTTTAGGCATAAATTTAATATTTCATTGATAATAATTAATCTATATCAAGGAAGATTAAAAATTTTAGAAAAATTATTGTCCAAAAATCAGTATTTGTTTTATTTTATAAAAATGCATTGTATGCCTATGATGTGAAGACTTTACAGAGGTCATAGGATTGAATTCCAGACTTATTTTCATAGTACGGATGAAGTCTTGTATCATTCTTTTCAGTGGTAAGTTGGCAGCTTGCTTTTGAGCATTCTGAGGAAGCCCCTAGGGAAGATTTTAAGAAATGGGAGACTGAATGAAAATGAGTAGTGCTCTTGGTGCTTGCCTCATATATCATGATATGAAACAGCAAGGTACTGAGACATGGTGTGGCAAAGATTGTGCATTAAGTATTATTTACGAGTGTGAGGAGAGTCATTTTATACCTAATATTGAGCAATTCACATATTTTGGACATCTCATTTAAGCTGGCTCTCACTTTCTTTCACTTTCAGATGTTGCTGTTCAGCTCCCTGACAAGAAATCCATTATTATGTATTTAACATCTTTGTTTGAGGTGCTACCTCAGCAAGTCACGATAGATGCCATCCGAGAGGTAGAGACGCTCCCCCGGAAATATAAGAAAGAATGTGAAGAGGACGAAATTAATATACAGGTACTGGCACATTTTTATTAACATGTTTGACTTGGCACCTTTGGTTGCTCATGGATACCAGTCACCACCCACTTTCAGAGGGTTTTCTAAGTTCAGTTTTCATTTAGCACTCTGTCACATGCATCCAATAGAAAAAGTAACTCAGCTGACTTTATTAAGAAGGAAAGTATTATTTCACACAGTGAGGCTGGAGATGGGCTGTGTGGGTGGTGACAGAGAGGCTGCAGGACGCGCTTGAGAACCTAGGGTCCCCCACTGTGTGGTCACCATCTTTTCCCCAGTGGTCACCGACAATACTGAAGGTGGCTTTGTCCATGTCAGCCTCTTTTTTGGGGGGAGGGGCCCATTAATAAAGAATTGTTCCTGTTATATTCTCCCAAGGGCTATCAACATATAAAGTTTATTTCCTTTTTTATTTATGAGCAATCGGTGATAAACTACTTGTCAAGTGTTTTTTTTTTTTTTTTTTTTTTTTGGTACCGGGGATTGCACTCGGGACCTTGTGCTTGCGCAGCAGACTCCAGAACCACTGAGCTAAATCCCTGGCCCTCAAGTTTTTTTTGAATGAAAGGACTTATAAAGATTTTATTCATCAGAATATAAATGATTTTTTTCCTAGGAGATGTAAGTAAAATAATTATTTTTTTCCTTCATTTTCCTACCTTGAATCAATTCATATTTATCTCTTTCTGGTTGAGTCTAATCAGTCTTTGTAATTCATTAAATGAGAGGCTTTTAAGAGTTGGATCAGGTCTTGGAAGTCACTTAGTCCAACATTTTAGCAACCCAGTAACCAAAAGATACATATGGATTTCAAAATTATAAGAAATACATTTTGTAGATTCAGACAGCATGGGCTCTGGAGTTTAAATTTCATCCTATCGCTACTTGTTTGGAATCAGCTACTTAACTTTTGAGCCCTTGTGGTTAAAACTACCTACTTAATGAACTGCTACAATTAATAAATACTCAGTAAGCAACAGCTATCATCATTATAATTTTCCTCTCAATTTGTTTTGCCATTCTCATTCAACAAATTCTTCTTTTAAAAAAATGTTCCTTAAGACTAGATGTGATGGTGCATGCCTCTCACCTCAGTACTCTGGGAGACTGAGGCAGAGGGTTGAAAGTTCGAGCCCAGCTGAGGCAATTTAGTGACTTAGTGGGATGCTGTCTCAAAATAAAAGATAAAAGAAGGCCTGGGGATGTAATTTAATGTGAAGGCTGTGGGTTTAATCCCCAGTACCAGTCCCCCACCAAAGTTACTTAATTCCCATGTTAGAACAGTCATGCCAGTCTGGAAGTGCATAGCATCTCACCCTGAGATTCCAAGAACTTACTAGATTTTCTTCAGATAGTATGTACCAATCCTTATTTTTTTCCTTTTCAAAAAATGATATGATCTGCCACCTGCCTTGTGAGCTCAAGGTCCCAAGTTCAATCCCTGGTACCAAAAAAAAACACAACCCCCAAACTGATATGATTTTTAGAAGAAGACAGAAGCTTATTGAAAAACAAAAAAGAGAAATAGGGCTGGACTGTGAATCTATGGCTCTTTTTTAGCTGTTTTCAAAATGAAATGATGTCGAGGAAACCTTAACTTCCTATAATTGACTACGTTTGCTTCTGCTAATGCAGTTATTGTTCTGCAGTATGCATCTTTTTAAGGGGCTCCTATAATCTGGGTTTGCCATTTGCTTTGTAGAATTCCTTGGATTTGTAGAATTATTGGATTAGGATTCTTTTTGTTAGAAAGGCAGGAAATTTTAACTCTCACAATTAAGGCTGTTCTCTCAATAAGGAAGGAGACTTCATTTGCCTTTTGAGGGTGTAGATAGAAGAATGACTTCTCATTTACTGATTTCTTAAGAGCAAATTTTTCAGCACTAGCCTCTTCATTTGCATGCTTTTGTTAGTGACTTGGAAGTTGAATTTGCAGAAATGAAATGAGATTAAGTTTTAACCACCTACTCTTTGATGTAGCTTCCCATCCACTCATCTCCAGTGAAAGCTACTGGCCAGCCTTGCTTTCTAATTCTCTCCTTTCTGCAAACGGACATTAGGTACTTGGTAAATAATTTCTGCATTTCTCTCTTGATATCTGCCAGTTGGAAGTCTCTTCCAGCATTTTTTTGGTACTGGGTATCGAACTTAGGTCCTCGTGCTTGCGCAGCGACAGGTGGTGAAACCACTGAGCTAAATCCCCGGCCCCTCTTCCAGCATTTTAATCAGTACCTCTGAACGTTTGCATGTTGATTATAGCTTTCATACCTCATCTCAAGGTGCTGGGGCCTATGCAAGTGAACCTGGCTGGGCACTGACCTGTCTAGTTCCTCTATATCCTTGTTACAGTGTAGAGGTTGGTCCTAAGAGTTCTTCAGAGTTCCTTTAGCTCTGCAGTTTCAGGATTTTAGGTCTAGAAATTAACTCCGTTTCTTTTTTCTGTCTTAGTACCATCTGTCCCATAATTGTCCCTTTCCAACTCTGTTCATTGATTCATTTTTTTAACTCCTGTATTTCATTTTCTGGATTCATTTGATTCTTGCACCAAAATGCTTGTGTGTTTTCTTTCTTTTCCAGCCTTTATATTAATTCAAGGACTTTTCTTCACTTGTAGTTTGCAAGACACAGCTGGTCTTTGCATTGCATAGTGCCCCCCAGCCCCAATGCTTGAACATGCATATTTCTCTCTGCAAAATGCTTCTCCACCAACTCTTGCATTCCAAGGTTTACATTTTCCTCTGTTAAAGTGGAATCTTTCAGAGAAGTCTTCTTTTATTAATCTGTCAGAATCCAGTCTCCGCCACCCCCCACCCCCTGCCCAGTCTCTGTTTCTTGCTATTGCAGTCTTTTTGTAAGTTAGTTTAAGAATTTTAAATTATGTCGTTAGAGCACTGAGAAAGCAGTGAAAGACTTTAGGCCAGGGAAGCCCTGTGATGCAATCACGTTTTCAAAAAGATTTTTCTGGCTGCTGTCTGAGAAATGAGTTGTGGAGCTAGGAGTCTGGGTGCCAAATATTAGCAAACTGTTGTAGTCCAGAAGAGAGACAGGGTGGTTTGGGGATGGAAAGGTCTAGACGGATTAAAACTACATATTAAATGTGGGCAGTGAGAAAAAGAAATTAAGGTTGGCTCCCTACTTTTTAGCTGGAGAACTTAGCTTAGGTTATAGAGATGGAAGAAAAACAAGTTTTAGAAAAAAGGAAAGGTTCAATGGTTGATATGCCTGTGAGACATTGGAGTGAAGACCTTGGGTAGTTGGATATCGGAGTTTGGAGTTCAGAAGAGAATTTGAGACCAAAACTAAAATGGTAAAATGTCAGAGGCTGGAGATGGTTGTTTAAATTAGATGAGATTATTCAGGCAAAATATATTGAGAGAAGAGAAGAAAAAAGACTTAATTTTGAAGATGTTCTTTACTTATGGTTGGCAGCTGCTGTTGGACTGGAAGAGAACCACTGTGTTTACTAACTTAGGGGTACATCACTTTGGAAGGTGGGAGTAGTTAGCCACGTGGGAAGATCCTGAGGGTTCAAGTGAGAAGCATGGGGTGATCAGTTCTTTGGGTTTGTTTGGAACATTCTTCATATGTGTTGTTGTAGCTCTGTTACTATCAAAAATCTTCTAGTTGGTTGGTTAATTATATGGTTACCCTAAAAATGACTCTAGCAAAGTGGATTTGTCAATTTTCCAGTTGAGTTTTGGGGAAATTTCAAGTCAGAGTGAAAGGGAGTGTTAAGAAAGAGTTGCTATTAAATACATGACTGCGACTTTTATTGTTCTGTTCATTTATGTACATGTGAGAGTTTCTACATAAAAATTGTAGATGAGAGTTGATAATGGGAGATAATCTGTAGGCGAGTCCTAAAGGAGTTTTGCTCTAAACAGAATCAAAAGACCAGGAGAGACAGTAGGCTTGGTTATAAGATATTAAAGTACATAAAGAAAACTCCATTACTTTGGAAGAGCTTGAGATAAATTAATTCCATGACAGAGAGAGAGAGAGAGAGAGAGAGAGAGAGAGAGAGAGAATCAGCACATTAACTAAGGGCCATTGCCTCAAAAACTAGGGCTGAATGTGTGGCTGTTTTTCATTGTCCAAGATGGACTGTTAAAATACAATTCAATAAAAGCATTTTAAATCAGCAGGGGTGTGAGAGCTGAATTCTAATTTCTCTCTCTTTTTTTTTGTTTGGTAAAATACACCCATTGTTTGAGGTTCACCATGTTTCAGCTCCTCTGTGAAACTTTCCTAACTGCTTTAGCCCTTGGTGAACTCAAATAGCAACTCTGGATGGAACTGTGGCATTTATAACTTTGTACATAGCCATTTATTTTTGCTTAGAAGTGATTCATGTGGGTTATTTCTTTCTCCTCAACTATATTAGAATTGCCATGAGCCAGGACTCATGAGTGCATATTGCTTTTGTGCCCTTTCCTGTCCTAGAGTAGTAAATAAATGCTTTCCGGCTAACTCACAGCTTTGCTCTCCTCAGTCCTGAGAGTTGGGTTGATGTCCGAGACACCGGGGTGCCTGCCCCGCCTTCTCTCCCGTGTGTCTTTGCTGAGTGCCTTGTGTCTTTGTGACACTCGTGGGATTTTCTTGGTTTTGTGTTCAGAGGACAGCAGCGGCGGAGGAGCGGGAGAGTCCCGGAGCGGGCACCCCCAGCACTGTCGCCGAGGTCGACATGGATCTGGACAGCTACCAGGTGGCGCTGGAGGAGGTGCTGACCTGGTTGCTGTCTGCGGAGGACACTTTCCAGGAACAGGATGACATTTCTGACGATGTCGAAGAGGTCAAAGAGCAGTTTGCCACCCATGAAGTAAGTGCCTTTGTTGTGGGCGCCTCTATCTGCTGCGGGGCCGCCCCAGTGGTTGTTTTCTGAATTGTGTTCCACCAAAAGGTCGCAGCATATTTTAGGACTTGTGATATTTAAATAGGGCTTTGTTAGAAAACTGGGGTGGGTGATTAACCATACATCAGAATTAGATTTCGGATTTTAGTCTTCTGGTAACTTGTATATTTTGTAGAGCTACACGAACAAAACATAAATGCATAGTCCTGTCCTGCTCGTTTCTGGAGTATATTGCTATAGTTAAAAACAGAATGACTAATCAATAGGCCAGATCTTTAGGTTTTGAGTGTTTCTCAGGAAGTGATTACTTTTATTTGTTGAGTGACTAAGCAAATGTCATACCCGGTGTTCCTGTGCACTTTTATGCAGCAGCAGTTTCTTTCTGTTTTGAGGACATGTTATATTGCAGCGTAGTGATTTTGGCTATATGGTTTCTTCCTGGTTAAGTACTTTTATTGTGTATGGATGTAGAGGTGTGTGAACTGACAGGTTCTATTTTGGATCGAAAAGAATAGAAATAGTAATAGTCCTTAAATACCTCCTTTTGAGTGAATGTGGTGTTTTTTATTATATTTACTCTTAATTCCACATTCACTAGCTCCTAGCAGTTTAATCAGCATTTGCTTTAAAACAGGTATTAAGAGACATCACGTTATATTCTTCTTGACCTGTTTTTCTTTTGATTTATGCCAGGTGCTTGTTTCCTATTTCCAGAGTTTAAAACATCACTCCAGCATCTGCCTTATCTGCACTCTACTAGGCTACTTTTCTTTGCTGCGTTGATATTTGGATTATGCCGTAGCAATTTATAGATTTTTTTTTTGTCCCTGATGCTGTACCATTGCAGGCTTTCATGATGGAGCTGACTGCACATCAGAGCAGTGTGGGGAGTGTCCTGCAGGCGGGCAACCAGCTGATAACACAGGGTGCTCTGTCGGATGAAGAGGAGTTTGAGGTTCAGGAACAGATGACCCTACTGAACGCTAGATGGGAGGCTCTGAGGGTGGAGAGCATGGAGCGGCAGTCCCGGTGAGTGAGCACCAGGAAAGCCAGTGTATTCCACAGACCACATTGCATGGTTGAGCTCAAGCAGAAATCTGCATGGCTATGAAAAACAAGATCAGTACAGAAGTAGCCTTGGAACGTTCTCACTTTTCTTTTTTTTCTTTTTTTGGTACTGGGGATCGAACTTGGGACCTTGCACTTGTGAGATAGGCAGCGGAACCACTGAGCTAAATCCCCAGCCCCATGTTCTCACTTTTCTGTGTGTAAAGTCGACACAATTTTGCATTATCTCCATTGATATTTTAGCCACGTCCAAAGGTAAAAGTTGAAATATGGAAATTCCTGAAAAGGGAAAAGATGTTCCATGTGACCAATTATTTATTTGCTGCAGTATTAAAGTTGCAAACCATTAACTGGATATGATGACAGGACTATTTGATATGGACCTCCTCTTCTGTTTTGTAGTATTTTTTTTAAAAGCAAACTTTTCCCATGTTCCATTTTTTTTGGTGTGTATTATATATTGCATTCCATTGCTATTTCTACCTATAATAAGCTAGAATTCTTTTTTTTTTGGTATGGGGATTGAACTCAGGTCATTGCGCTTGTGAGGCAAGCAGCGGAACCACTGAGCTAAATCCCCATCCCTAATAAGCTGGAATTCTTAATCGAAGAAACAATGATTTTAATATGATCCAAAGGTGCTATTATTTGTATTCTTTGACTGCATTTAAAAGACTCCATTTAGGAAGAAAATTAACCCTGGGTTTCTATATTTAAAGACTAAATGCTATTATAGGTGGGTAGACTCAGATTTGTTCCCTTGCCCCATTTCCCTGGTACCCGGAGTGGGGGAAAGAACTGGTGGCAGCGATGCTGTGTCCCCTGGCCAGGTTGCATGACATCCTGATGGAACTGCAGAAGAAGCAGCTGCAGCAGCTGTCGGCCTGGCTGACCCTCACAGAAGAGCGCATTCAGAAGATGGAAACCTGTCCCCTGGATGACAACTTAGAATCCCTGCAAAAACTCCTCGAAGAACATAAAGTAATTCTGCCTCCTATTTCTTTCCTACCTTATCAAATATGAAAGAGCAGCACTTAGCATTCTCAGGGGCTAATGGCTTCTCTTGTAAGTGTGGGATTGGGATACATCTTCCATGTCATCTTTTATTTAACTTCCAGGGTGGAGCTCAGGGGC
Source organism: Heterocephalus glaber (assembly GCF_000247695.1). The sequence continues at coordinate 9,949,637 of NW_004624753.1, read as the reverse complement.
CTATCTATGCCTTTTTCAAGCCAGGGATGAAAATGCAGGTGCAACTTTGCACGGATTTGCACATGGTTTTCCTATGAAAGCACAAAGCTTTCATAAGATTCCAGAAGGGTCTTTTTGGACCCTTAGGTGGTTAAGAACCTTAAGGTAGTGGCATTAATGCAAGGTGTGGGTAAGGAGACAGATGGTTTAAGGAAAACGGTTGTCTCTTCTTTGATCAGATACCAGGTGAGGAACAAACTTGGTGGACAGTTTAATTTGGTCACAAGTTTACTAGAGAAATTTTCGTAGTCACAAAAAGAAAAAGGAGAGCATAATATTCTCTCTGTAAATTGAAGAATTGTATTGATCAAGGAAACATCTACAAATCTGATACTAAAGCTTTAGGGATACATTGAGCACTACTTAGGAAGCCTTTGATAACACTTTTGATAGTGTTTAAACAAATTACCTCTATACATCTGTCTAATGACTAGTTTTTCCCATGGAAGAGGGGAGAATGGACTGCATCCATGTGTCCCTAATTGCTTCCTGGTAGCTAAGCAGAATGGCTTCTGAGTATCGTATAGCATTCTGCTTCTCTCTTTATGCCATACTCCGCTAGATAAAATGACCCCTGACTCTGTCTATGTAAGCTCTGCACGTACTGACTTACCAGTTCTACATTTTGGTCTTAATTCCTAGGATAGCCATTCAACTCTTTTATCCTTTTTTTCTTTTAGCCAGAACTTAGAATAAAAGTGATGATATCCTATTTGCAATCTGCTATGACATTGCATTTTCAGACTGCTTTGGTTTATAATGAAATATAAATATGTACACGAGGCGTGTTTCATTAGTAGAACACTTAGGGTAATGATTGGAAATTTCAATATGATGCCTCATTATGTGTCCTTAACGACTATTGACAACTGAATGGATTTTAAATAGGTAAATGTGAAGGAGTAGAAATAATAGCTTCTCTTAATTCTTTTTCTAGAGTTTGCAAAATGATCTTGAGGCTGAGCAGATGAAGGTAAATTCCTTAACTCACATGGTGGTAATTGTGGATGAGAACAGTGGCGAGAGTGCTACAGCTCTTCTGGAAGATCAGCTACAGGTAAGGACCCTGTGCAGTAATAGGACAGTCCTGAAGCACCTGTGGCCCAAGACCCAATTACCTGGTGTTCCTGTGCTTTTATGTCTTGTCTCATTGTTTATTTGGAAGGATAGAAAATCCTATTCGGTTAGCTTTTCATCACTGTACAGAATACTCAAGGCAGACTTCTTTTGTTTTTACTTTTATTTTTGTCCATATTTGCAGTTCACAATGTTTACAGTCCTTGTGTGGAGTTGGCCCGTGTACATAACACATCTTAACTCCTTTTTTATACTCTTCCTCTCCCTTCTCCCTCCTCCATTTCTTGATTCCCTTCTCATTTGAGAAAGATCTATCGTCCTACTTCTTAACTATCTATCTTTTAATTTGAGCTTTATTTATAACTTGGGATTCTCTTATAAGAGAAACCATGCGATAGCTAAGCTTATGCATCTCATTCATTTCATTTAACATTATGCTCTGGAGGTGCATCCATTTTCCTACAAATGACTCAAGCTTATCTTTCTTTATGACTTCTTCATAAGGAAAAGGGGTTTACTTAGCTAACCAGTTTGGAACCCACAAGTCCAACCATCATGGCGCAAGCTTTTGTGCGGGTCCTGGTTGCCTGTAGCCCACCATGGGGGGAGCATGATATCTGTCTGTGTGGTCTCTCCTCTCCTTACAAGGCCAGCATTCAGTCATGGCGACTTCACCCTAATGATCTAATCTAAGGTAGTCACTTGCCAAGGTTCCACCTGTAAACACTTTATCTATTAAGTTTCTGTTCTCTAAACACCACTAATACAAGGCTTTGAGGATCAGACTTGTGCATGGATTTTGGAGGGATGACACATAACACTCACCTTTGTTTTTTCCCGGTTGGGGTTCCGACTGGGGGCATGTGGGAGATAGGAGGACCCAGGAATTGATTCCTTCACTTCAGCCCTTGGGAAGAATGGGCAGCCCGTTACCCAGCTCCCTTGGGCATAAGATTAACATGATTTGCAAGCAGGGAACTGGTTACAACAAACTGGCCAGAGACTTTCTTGCTTTGAATCGGTTGAAGAATTTGTGAAAATGTAGATTCCAGCTCTATGCAGACCTGAATCTGTGTGTGAGGAGGGGGAGGTTGGGATGAGCAGTGAATGTGTGTAGTGTAAATAAAAGTGTCTATGGATACCAGACTTTGAGAGTTTCTGCTGGTTAGCATTTAATATCTCTGTTTCTTTGATAGATCCATATGTGAATCTCAATGCTTATTTTGATAAATTGCTTCTTTTTGCACAAAGCCATAGTGTATCTTTACAAGTCTTTATAAAAGAGATTTATTGGTGTTTCATTTGAATGATACTTGGATTGCCTGTTTATGATTTCTAATAACTTTCAGCCTCTTAAACTCATCATGTGAAGTCCCTGCTCAATTTATTTAAAGTTGGCCAGTGGTTCTGAGAGTTCAGTGCAGTAGTATTTACTTACTGTAGTACCTGAGAGGTAGGTGTTCCTGCTTTGGCGGTTGACAGTGGTGAAACTGAAAGTGAGGGAGATTAAGTGATAGTCTGAGAGTTACACAGACAGTGAGTGTTCATGCTGCGACTCCAAGCTCTCTACTCTTTGCACTGTAAACAGCTCAGGCCGGTATTAAACAGTCAGGTAGCATAATGTGAACGACAGAATTCTTGCTCACATACAAGTAACTTGGAAGTCAATTTTTAACACTTGTTAATCGCTACTTATAAAATACATTTTTGGGAAAACCATCATGAAGGATTTCTAAAAATTAATCACGTTTATTTATTTAATATTGCTTATACTTATAACATGCTAATGCTAATTTATGTGGAGTTTTCTATGCATCATGTAGGGTAAACAGAACAAATTGATGACTTTATTGTTTTATAGAAATTCTTTCATTTCAAATATAGTTTTTATAAGTTAGACATTTTTCATAATTTTGTTACTGTACATTGTCAGGTTGACAGCTTGACCAGTCACTGGAGGGTGCCCAGTCACCTGATGAGGGGAAGCAGGGGATGAAAGAATAATATACAAAGAACAAGGAATAAAGAGTAAAGAATGAATGAAAGTTTAGTAGTTCTGGGAGCTGGGAATTGATCTTTAGCTCTCTCCTGGCTAAAGACCACCTGATCTTAGCTCTTTCATGGCTAAGACCACAAGCTCTGGATTAGTCAGCATTTATGATTATACAGCATAGCAAGGGGGCATAAAGGCGGATGTAAGGAATAGCAGAACTGATGCACTAAGGAGCCAGGCTTGGTAAAAGGGGAGTAACTATATTTCCAAAGCCCAGGTCTCAGTTAACAAGCCACCTGTGCTATCTTGCAGGTCACAGCTAACGAGCCACCTGCATTATCTTAGCTAACGTTTGCTCTTAGAGAATGGCAGCACAGAGTCATAATTCCTCAGCTGTAGTGTTTCCTTGCTATAGAGACATCACAACCTGGTTGATCATTGAGACCTCAGTTGTGGCCATTGGCATAGAAAAGTCTATCTCCAAACACCAGCTGAAAAGTCAATTAGCAGTTCACACTTAGGCCTTGGAGTGACTCATAATGTTAACCAATAGCCGAATTATAAGCCAAATCAATAATATCTAAAGCCTGCTCAGTACAGATTCAAGCTGGTCTCCTGTAATAGATAAAATTTTTTGGCATGTAAAAGGTAGTTAAGAAATATAAGTGATGCACTTTTTGAAAAAGATAGTTGTAGCCTGAAAAATTTGAAGTCCAAAAAGTAGATGTACTGGCTTTATTTTCAAAACACAAAAAATATCACATCCTCATAAAAACCACAATGAAATGGAAGGAGCAGGATACAGTTCTAATTTTGCTATTTTCTAGCTCAGTAGTATGAAATAAGTAGTTAAATTCTGTAGAATTTTTATTCTCATCCATACATTTATTGGATTAGTCCGTATTTATAGGCTTAGTCTGTATTATTTTAAAGTAACTTTTATGAAAGTGTTTTTCATGAACTGCTAATCTATAATAAAAAAATGGAAAAAAATTCTTGAAGGATTATGTTAACTCTGTTCAGGCTGGATTACCAGAGACTGGTTTCTTCCCTTCTTTCCTCCCTAGAAACTTGGCGAGCGATGGACAGCTGTGTGCCGTTGGACTGAGGAACGCTGGAACCGATTGCAAGAAATCAATATATTGTGGCAGGAATTATTGGAACAACAGGTGTGAACTGTTATGCCTCAGGAACAAAACAGATGGTGGAAAGTGACTTGTTTTATTATGGCATTAGAATAAAGTTGTCCTGTTTTCTTTGAAAGGGAGGTGTGCAAATAGTACTTTATTGTTTTCAAACTGAGATTTCTAAGCCAGGTGTGGCAGTGCACACTTGGAGCCCCAGCTACTTGAGAGACTAAGACAGGCAGGACTGCTTGAGCCCATGAATAGGGGACCAGCCTGGGCATTATAGTCAGACCCTTTGGCAACAAAACAATAATAAAAATCATATTTTTATGCATTTTATAACTGATCCTGCAGCTTAATCATAAATAGCATGTTTATGGCTTCTTGGTAATAATAGTGACTTTATCTGTGCTCATTACTTGTAATATTAGTGCTTAGATACGCTTCTTTTTTTTTTTTCTTTTTGGTTCCGGGGATCGAACTCAGGACCTTGCTCTTGCATGGCAGGCGCCAGAACCACTGAGCTAAATCCCCAGCCTTAGATACGCTTCTTAGTGCCATCGAATGTTAAAAATATTACTGGACTTGTGCTGGGCAATGTGTTTGAACTTACGTCAACATGGTTCGGAGCATATGGCTTGTGCTGAGTAATTGAATCTGCAAACACTTCGTGAACTTTAAATCACAAGAAATTTTTGTGACTTTTAACCAGGATAAGTACTGAAATTAATGAGAAAATGTTTTTAGCAACGCCTTTAATTAAATAGCATACTTTTTATACTAGACATCACTACAGCAAATCAAACTATTATGCAGAGCTCTCTCCCTACTCTTTCAGTCATAGGGGTGGCCCTTTGCCTCCAGAATAGTGGTCATCAATCCAGAGCACAAAAAAGCAGAACTTTTCTCCTCAAATCCCAGCTGTGGTCTAGAAAATAAGCAAATGCTCGGAATTCCTACATCTCACAGTGAATCCATTTTGATTCTTTTAAATGCATTTCATTTCCATCCAAAAAAGCAACAATGTTCTCTTCAGGGAGAGGGAAGCAAAGAGGGAATGAGGGAAGGACATTTTGTAGTTTAGTAACTATGGTGGCAGATAGTACATCTTGGAAAGTAGGTAGCAAAATTTGTCCAACTGTAAATTATTAATCACTACCCCTCCCCAATCTTTGGTCAGCATGTTCTTATTAAGAGTCATGTAATGCACCTGATTCTGCTCTCTGAAATATTTATATTGCACTTTACAGATATTTATGTTTATTTGGAACCTTGTTTTTAGGTCAAAAGATACAAAGAATATGTAAATTTTTACTTTGATAGTGACAGAGACATTGATTGCCAGAAAAATCTGTACTGTTACTTTTCTATTGAGTAAAATACTTTAAAATTTGGAAATAATTTTAATTTTATGACTTGAAGTTTTAAATTGATCTGTGACTCACTTTTTACTGGAGATAGGACCTTTTAACTGTATCTTTGTGTGTGTGTGTGTGTGTGTGTGTGTGTGGTTTCTGTACCTTCTGTCTTGTGCCATGCTTATTTATGTGCATACCTTCTCAGCCTTACTAGTTTGAGAAATTATCTAGGGCCTTCTCAGGCTATTTGTCTTTTATTTTCGTAAACTTTGTCTCTCCTCTCCTCCTTTCCCCTTCCTTTTCCTTCTCTTCCCTTCTCTCCTTTTCTTTCTTCTTTTGATAGAGGTGAGGAATAGTTGCCCAATGAATTGATTAAGAAAGCAGTTAAGAAATCATTGAGCCCACTGCAAATACAGGACCCCCTCCCCCAGCTATATAAAAGAGTTTCAGCTGCAGCTCCTGTGTTTTGGGAGAATTATCCAAGTGCAGCCGCAGTTGTTTTTCATTCCTCAAGGTGACAGAAAGTAGGAGGGGTCAGTCTTGCTCTTTTTAAAAATAATTTTATTGATACACTTTTGATATACATAATGATCACATTCATCATAGGGAATTTGTACCCATGCAGAATATATCTTGATTTTTCCTTTTTCCCCCATTCCCTTCCCCTCTCTTCAACCTTTCTTTCTGTCCTCATTTACAAAATCTTTGTTTCCGTTTTCTTTCTTCTATCTTCTTTTTTTCCCTTTTCCCTTCCTTCCCTACCCGCTCCTGCCTTGTCTGTTCCCCTTCCCATTTGAACATTTTCTTCCTACTTCCCAATATCTATCATCTATTTTGGGGTTTATTGCACTTTTGGTTTCTCACACAAGAGAATGCCATATTTAAACATGTATGTCTGGTTTATTTTACTGAAGAGTATGGTCTCGAGGTGCATCCATTTACCTAGATATGTCTCAAGTTTCTCCTTCTTTATGGCAGAGTAGTACTCCACTGTATATAAAAACCACATTTTCTTTATCCATTCATTCAATGATGGGGAATCTGGGCTGTTTCCAAGATTTAGCTATTACAAATTGTGCTGCTGTAAACATGGTTGTGCATATGTCACTGGGGTATGATGGTTTTAATTCTTTTGAGGAGACACCAAGAAGAGGGATAGGTGGGTTAAATGGAACCTCTAGTTTCAGTTGTTTGAGGAATCTCTATATTAATTTCTATATTGGTTGCACCAGTATACATGCCCACCAACAATGGAGAAGGATTCTTTTTTCCCCACAGCCCCATCAGCTTTTGTTATTGGTTGATTTCTTGGTGAGAGCCCTTCTTCCTAGAGTGAGGTGGAATCTCAGCATTGTTTTAATTTGCATCTCTCGAGTGACCAGTGATGTTGAAAATTTTTCGTATATTTATTTGCCATTTGTACTTCTTCATCAGAATTGATTTCAGATGCCCGCTTTTGGATTAGATCTTTAAATTTGAGAGAGTCTGATTTTTTTGAGTTCTTTATAGATTCTAGATATTAGTCCTTTGTCTGAGGAATAATGGTAAAAATGTTTTCCCACTCTGTGGGTTGACGCTTCACTCAGTAGTTTCTTTTACTCTGCAAAACCTTTTTAATATGATAAGATCCCACTTACTGATTCTTTGTATTATTTCCTGTGTAATTGGGGTTTTGTTCATAAAATCTTTGCCTACACGTATGTCTTCAAAAGTTTTACCTATTTTATCCTTCAGCAGATTAAGTGTGTCTGTTTTAATATTTAGATCTTTGATCCATTTTAGATTAGTGCGTGGTGAGAGATATGGGTCTAGGTTTAATCTTTTCCTTGTGGAAAGCCAGTTTTCCCAGCACCATTTATTAAAGAGGCAATCTTTCTTCCAGTGAAAATGTTTGGCCCCTTTGTCAAAGATAAGGTGGCTGAGTGTTGGAGTTGTTTCTGCATCTTGTAGTCGGATCCATTGATTCTTGGGTCTGTTTTTTTGCCAGTACCATGTTGTCTTTATTACGGTAGCTTTGCAGTATAATTTCAGGTCAGGCATTATAATATCTTGTGCCTTGTCTTTGTTGCCCAGAATTCCTTTTGTTATTTTGTGTCTTTTCTGGTTTCAAATGAATTTTAGGATTGTTTTCTCTAGTTCTGTGAGATATGCTATTGATATCAATCGGGATTGCATTAAATCTGTACAGCAATTTTGCAAGTATAGCCATTTTCACTATATTGGTTCTGCCTATCCAAGAACAAGGGATATCTTTCCATTTTCTGATATCCTCTTCGATCTCCTTTTACAAAGTACTGTAGTTTTCCATGTAAAGGTCTTTTACTTCCTTCATTAGATTGATTCTAAGTATTTCATTTTTCTTAATGCTGTTGTGAATGTGTTGTTTCTCTAATTTCTCTCTCAGTGAGTTTGTTTTTTGCGTATAGGAACAGTATTTATTTTTGAGTGTTGACTTTGTATCCTGCTGTGCTACTCAATTTGGTTTTAAATCTAGGAGTCTTTTGGTGGAGTTTTTGGGGTCTTCTCTGTAGAGTATCATGCCATTTCCAAATGATGATAATTTCACTTCTTCCTTTCCTATCCTTATTCATTTTTATTTCTTTCTCTTATCTAATAGATCTGACTAATGTTTCCAGAACTGTATTGAATAAGACTAGTGATAGTGGGCATACTTGTCTTGTTGCTAATTTTAGAGTGAAAGCTTTCAGTTTTTGATCATTTAGTATGATTTTGGCTGTTGGTTTGTCATAGATGGCTTTGGTCAGATTGAGATAAAGACTATGTATTCCAATTTTCTGTAGGCTTTTCTTTTTTAATCATGAATGTGTATTGAACTTTATCAGATGCTTTTCCTGCGTCTATTGAGATGATCACATGATTTTTGTCCTTGGTTATGTTAATATGGTAAATTACATTTATTGATTAGCATGTGTTCAACCATCCCTGCATCCTTGCGATGAATCCTACTTGGTTATGATGTATAATCTTGATGATTTGCTGCATTCTATTTGCCAGTATCTTATTGAGGATTTTTGTGTCTATGTTTATTAGGGAGATTGGACTGTAGTTCTCTTTTTTGGTCGGATCCTTCTCTGATTTTGGTATCAGAGTAATACTTGCTTCCAGGAATGAATTTGGGAGTATTGCTTCCCTTTCAGTTTCATTCGAGTTTGAGGAGTAGTGGCATTAGATTTTCTCTACATTTCTTGTAGAATTCAGAAGTGAATCCATCAGGACCTGGGCTTTTCTTTTTTGGTAGTTTTTTAGTTACCAGTCTTACTCTTTCAAAACGTTAGTAATTATTTTCTATTTAAAGAACTGCATTTTTGACCAGTGAGTTTAAATACTTTCAGATTGGCTTTGGACCAGCCTCAGACTTCCTCCTTTAATCATAATTGCTGGTGGTCCTTGAACACCAGTATGGTTTTTCTGCATGATGTTGTGATTCTTGGATTGAGGATGAGAGTGGTTGGTTCAGCCCAGCCACTAACTGGCCACCTGATCGCACATGTGTAACTTCACCACTGCCTCTTGCTTCTCTGAAACGAGGGGCGGGATACACATTCTCTGAGCTTTTTACTGTCTCTAGTGTTATGATTGTTTTGGAGACTTGGAAAGTTAAATTTAGCGTTTTCTATCCTTCTTCTGGAGAATTAGATTTAGTTGCTGTATTCATCCATTTTTTGAGCAGGGAGGGCTCACACTTATTCTTGTATAGCATTCTCCTCTTGGGAACCAAGTGAGGGTCTACAAGAACTGTATTAGTTCCTTCTGAGGGCAGCAGTGACCTCAGAGGCCTACCCCTAGCCTCCACCTCCTGAAGTTCCCACTTCCCTTCACCTCAGCACATAGGAAATGAACTTCCGATACACTCAAACCATCCTCGAACCCAAGCAGGTACCCAGGTGCAGGACTAATGTCAGGATGATCTGAAAAGGAGAATATTTAAAGAAAGAGATATTTTCTGAGTCATTTCTACCACCGAATTGAGTGTTTGAAGTCCTTCTTATCCCCAGGTAAAGATGAAGCAGCTAATAAGAGTGAGAGATTTAGGATCTTGATTACATTGAATCACTAAATGGTTTCCCTGACTTATTTCTAACTTTTGTTATTATTTGTAGTGCTTGCTGAAAGCTTGGCTCACTGAAAAAGAAGAGGCTTTGAATAAAGTCCAGACAAGCAATTTTAAAGACCAGAAGGAACTAAGTGTCAGCGTTCGACGTCTGGCCGTAAGTGATATTAATCATCATCATCTGTGATGTAAGCCTGTGATGTCCTAGTGTTGTGTACTGATACTGACTAGCATTCAGTGAACGCAGGTTATGGCTCATCCTCCAACACTGGACCATTGCCATGCATTGATCTGAAACTGTTATTGTTCATATGTTTTAGCATAGTGAATTATAAAATATACATGTGCACATTTCCTGAGTGGGGAACAGAAAGGTAAAAGTCTGTTAAGAGAAAGTCATCTAATGAATATCTGAACACTAGATTTTGAAGGAAGACATGGAAATGAAGCGTCAAACTTTGGATCAGCTGAGCGAAATTGGCCAAGATGTGGGCCAATTACTTGACAACCCCAGGGTGTCCAAGAAGATGCACGGTGACTCGGAGGAGCTGACTCAGAGATGGGATTCTTTGGTGCAGAGGCTAGAAGACTCCTCCAACCAGGTACCTCTTGTTGTGGACAGTTTATTGTACAGTGAAGTAAAATTTGAATGTTGAGGTTGGGTTTTGTGAAATAAAGACTAGAAAGTAAACTACATGTTGACTTCTTATACTTGATGAATACTTGATATGGATTGATAGGGAAATTTTCATATTTCCAAAGTAAATTTTAATAGGTACAAAAAAACCCCTAATCATAGTCATAGTTTAATCTGTAGAAATTGATAATACCTAGCTGAGAAATATGAATCTCAAAACATCTTAGTGAATTGAAATAAAACTTTGGTTTGTACATGAATGTTTATAGCAGCATTATTCATAACAGTCAAAAAGTGAAGAGCCCAAATAGCTATCAAAAGACGAATGGCTGTGTAAAGTGTGGTGAATCCATACACTGTACACCATATGTTCCTTTTTTTATACGTGGTTTTTAAAATTAATGTATGTTTGCGATAAACAATAAATACATTCCTTGCAGGGAATTGGTCCATATATACATATGGTAAGAATGAAGAATTGGCCTATATGTCAACCTGCATGAGCCATGGAAACATTATGCTAAGTACTGGAAGTCATGATGTCATTTTTACAAGCTGTCCAGAATGGGCAAATCCTTGTTTGGAAAGTGAAGTTGTAGTTGCCAGGGTTTGTGGGAGCAGGGAGTGGGAAGTGTCTGCTATGGGTATGCGGTTTGTCTTTGGGAGGATAAACCATCCTGGAGTGAGGCCACGGGGACGCCTGCACAATGTCATGAATGTACTGATAGCCGATGCGTGGTGCATTTGCAAAGGAAGAGGAGTGTGATGCGTGGATTGAATCTCAATAAAGCCCTTTCTGCAAAATTAAAAGTGTACGGTTTTTATTTCAGGTGACTCAGGCTGTGGCGAAGCTAGGGATGTCCCAGATACCTCAGAAGGATCTTTTGGAGACTGTTCGTGTAAGAGAACAAGTAACCACCAAAAAGTCGAAGCAGGAGCTGCCTCCCCCTCCTCCCCCCAAGAAGAGACAGATCCACGTGGACACTGAATCCAAAAAAAAGTGAGAACACGGGAATTTCCAAACGCCAAACTGCACACAGTGTTTTTGATAGTTGGCACTTACTTTGTACTAATTGCTAATCAAATGCAAATTTAGACATCATTATTATCATGGAAACTCAGCTACTGCACCACTCACTGCCTTTGCCTCCTTGGAACATTCTGCTTCACCCTAGGAAAGCATCAGATTGTCCTGGATGATTTTATTAATCCTGTGCTCAATTTCTAGGACTGTGTGACTGAACCCTTCTTTCTTCTTTTTCTGTGATTTACCTTGAAAGGATACGATTGTCTGTAACACCTCATTTATTCTTTCTTCACAATTTACAACTCGGACAATTTTGCTTTAAGTAGCTTCCTTATTCTTCATGAGTTTCCTTCTTCCTCTCATTCAAAACCACAATTCAGTTGAGTGAGGTGGCACAGGGCTATAACTGCAGTTGTTTGGGAGGCTGAGGGAGGAGGATTGCAAGTCTGAGGCCAGGCTAGGTAGTTTAGTGAAACTTTCTTCAAATAAGATAGAATGCAAGGGCTGGGGATGCAGCTCAGTGGCAGAGAGCTTGCCTAACATGCATGAGGCCTTGGGTTTAAATCCCAGCACTAGAAAAAAATAAAGAAAAAGATTTCTGGTAAATAATAATTTCTTTTTAGTCTTTTTTCCTCCCTCTCCCCCCTTCATTCTTTTATCATGTTTTCTCATTTCCTTTGTTAATTCCTTTGGCAGACTTGTTAACAGGTTCTTTACGTTTGACTTAAAAGAGGCATCTTTAGTTAAACTTTTTTTTTTTTTTTTTGCGGTACTGGGGATCAAACTCAGGACCCAGTGCCACTGAGCCACATCCCCAGCCTGGGGCACCTTTAGTTAAACTATCTTTTTGCCTTATTGATTCAAAGGAAAACTCAGGATCTTTGTAAGGAGATTAGTCAGAGCTGACATATACTGAGCTTTTGCTGATGTCAGAGTCCCATTAAACGACACAGTGTCTCAGATACTGTACCTTCCGTGTGCTGTAGAGCGAATCCTCACAACAGCCCGTGAGACTGACAGTTATTTTGCCCCTTTACAGTAGAATATCAGGCCTTGGGAAAACAGGAAGGTATTTGGGGCCCGAATAAAAATGGTAGGCTTTTCCTAATTTAGCCTTTGTTAGACAAAGCCAAATTGTGCTTTTACCTGGTGATTTATTTTCCTTTTATGATGAACCTGTTTCTGCTTCTGGAGGCACCAGTGAGCCATTGAGTTGCAGGCTGGAGAATCTGAACTTTGGGAGCTGAGGCAACCCAGGAGGAAGAGGCTTCTGAGTTAATATTGGCATAATCGTACCTCTCCTGAGTGCCTGTTGGCTGCCAGGTGTGTCTGACAGTGTATCCATCCTGCTAGCACTTTGTGCATTTGGAAGGATGGAAGGTTGGGAGAGACCAGAGTGCCTCACTTTGAATGCTTAATATAAAACGAGGAAGCTTTCTGCTGTAAGAAATGCAGTCCTTTGCTCAGAGTGACTTTCATGGTGAAGTCATTCGTGTTTCACATTACAGGAAGTCCGGAGGCCAGGCAATTTTAATGGGAGATGCACTTCAGCGACCCTCCACCTTAGTGCCTGCCCTTTCTGTATGGTGGCCTTGTCCTCTCAGCAGACCACTCCCCTGGGTCCCCTGGCTGGATGCTGTCCCTTGTTTATGCCTTGGGTGTGTGAGAGGTAGAGAGGATCCATTTTCTTTTCCATGTCTCTAGTTTGTGTTCTGAGACCCTCATATAGTAAGGGAGAATGGGGGGCTCAGGGTTGTGAGCAACCAGCAGTGAGGGCCACAGTCATCAGCTCCAAGGTTGGATTGATGTGGCAGTTCTTCAGTTAATCCCTGGACTAACAGAGCCTGCAGTAGTACGTCCAGGACAGGGCAGGAGAAGGTGGCCAAGTCTCATTATTAGAAAGATTCTTCTTCTGCCCCCGCTAAGTCCTCTTGTGTGTTAATACTTTTTGGTGCAGTGTAGTCACCCAGTCCCTCTTCTACGTGGCACCTCTTTGATACGTGAAGGCTGCTGTTCTAGTCCAGTTTCTACTGTGCTGAAGTCCAGACTATAGTTATTCCGAGTAGGATGTGGCTTCCAGACTCTCATAACTTCATTCTGCTGCAGAAATCACCATTAACTTGTCTTGGAATGGACCAGCCCAGGCAGCGGAGAGCTGCGAATAACTGCTTCAGCACAATGCCGAGCTCACACTACCTACCATTAACAATGGCTACTTGCTTTCTCTTGACTCTCGATTCTGCTGGTTGCTTTTTGTTGTTGTTTTATCAGCTCAGGGCATAATGGGACATTCATCTTCCATAGTGTGGACATCTGTGATTGTGACCTGAAGTCATTGTATCACTTTTGCTCCTTTAGAGGGCAGAGATTGATTGAGGCTCCAGGGTCACTTCAGACGGCTGGTCTCCCTATGGCCTTCCTTTCCCTGAAAGATTAAACAGAAATCTGCTGATAGAATGCCAGGGGGAGGGGCACTGTTTGTGACACCTTGACTCCTGGTTATTTGCCCAGAGCAGCACAGAATCCCTTACGTGTGCTAAATTCAAACTCTTGAGACCTAGGGTTTTCTGAAATTTAAGCATTTATTGAGCTGTTAAAGATCCCAGTCAGAAAAGGATCAGGTCATGGGATAAGTCCCCAAATTTCCGGCAATGAGGCTAGATAGGGTTGGAAATATGTCTCCTGGGCCTAAGAACCATGAACATTTGTGGAAGGAAAGCATAAATTGCTAGCATTGAACATCACTGGTTGTAGACAGGAGGGCAGGGCTGTTCGAGGCCATAAAAGGTTTTGGGGGGACCCTCCATAAGGAGAATGACGGAATGCTTCTGGATTGATTGGGGTCCGTGGTCTGGAAAGTTTGATGTCAGCCTCAGGTGCCCGAGGTGATGGTCTGGTCACCATGCTAAGGCAGGATTTCAGCAAACAGCTAGGAAGGGGGCACAGTCTTTTGTTAGTCTCGGCCGGGAGCTGTTCACTGATGAACTTCCCGGATCCACCTTTCAGCCTTTTAGATTAAATTTAGGACATCTCAGAGTTTTTGTTTTATGACATATTAGCAGGAAAATTTACCTGGAGGAGAGGACAATTAGTCAGAATTCACTAGAAATACGTGTAGCGAAGTTTCCAGAAAGAATTGAGAATACAACCTGTGTTGCCACTTTAAATTCTGAGATGCTTTGGGCAGGGAGCTCTGGCTGCCTTGGTTTGAACCAGGGCTCTGCCATGTATTCGTGTGGACAATTACTGTTAAAGCCTCCCTGAGCTCAATTTCTTCAGCTCCAAAGGGGATAATAACAGTACATACTTCAGAAGGTGGTTGTGAGTACACAGGAAACACTCAGCCAAGCGCCTGGCCTCTGGTGGGCAGTCCTGGTTCCTTCTCTTCCAGTTTCGCCTCAACACTGTGGAACCTTTCCCCTCTTTCCGCCTCCCCTCTGTCACTCTCTTGGTACTGGGCCTTTTTAGGATGACAGTCTTTTCTTCACAGTCACCTTCCTTTGGTTCTATCTTCTCAGTGAATACAAAAGTTTGAATAGAATCCTGTCAGTTTAAGCAAAAAGCCCTTGGTACTCCGAATTGCTCTTTGGTTAAGTGCAAATTCCTTGATTTGTATGACAGAACCATCCAGTATCTCTGGAGCTTGTGATTCTTGGCCACATTGTCAGTTATTCTTCCCTTCAAGTACTGGCTATTCCTGACACATCTCATTATTTGCAGTTTGCAAAATATAATCTTTCCATTCTTTGTTTTCCCTTTGCAAGGAAAACTCCTAAACAGAGCCAGGTTCTACTCCAGGAAGCCATCCCTTCCCTTCCCTGGTTGGATTAGGAGCCATTCCTGTGAATTCCAGAAATTAGCACCTAGCAAACTCTGTTGTTATCACCTGTAACTTTCCATTGCTTCCCAGAACTGGAAGCTCCATGAGGGCTGAGATTGGTGTGTGAGTCACCTGTCATCACCAGTCCTACCCATTCTGCCTTTGACAGTGCCTGGCCTTTGCTAAGGCTCTGTAATTGCATATTGAACAGAAGAAGGCATTACATTCAGGAATGGTTCCACTTGCTCTTTTCTGTTATCTAACCAAATCCAGTTTATGTTATCTACAAGAGCTTATAAAAATTCAAGGAAAATTTTTATGTAATCATTTAGTTAATGTACTAGCCCTATAATCTTATTCTTTTTGTGCTTTTAACTGTAACTGTATGATCTAAGTTTGTGTGGCTCCTGTGTTTCTGCTTGGCCCTTGGAGTGCTGCTTCAAAACACATACCGCATGCACATCTGGGTTGTTCTTTCTTGGGCCAAATAAAACAACAAGAGAAAATAAATGGTAGATAGTAACCTGTGACTCTTAAATCAGGTTTGATGCTGTAAGTGCCGAGCTGCTGAACTGGGTTTTGAAATCCAAGACTGCCATTCAGGCCACAGAGATAAAAGAGTATGAGAAGATGCAAGAGACTTCAGAAATGAAAAAGAAGTTGAAGGTAAAACATGAAACAGAAATATTCTAGGGAATGAAATATTTCATCAGGCTGGATTTGCTGTTGGTGTAAGGGTGTGGGGGAGCCAGGAACTTCCTGGGAATAAATGTGGCCATCAGCTGCGTTTTAGAGCATGGTAGCAAAACCCCAATCCCTCCCTCCTGTCTCCCATCAGTCCCTGCATGGAAGAGAATCGCTTTTCCTTTTTCCTCCCTAACCAAGGAGGTATTCAGCAGGCAACACCTCCTAAGCTGATCCAGTTATCTTAACTGTTTTTTCACTGTGTGTACCTCCTGCCGACTAATATCTCATAACTTGGGACTTTCTGTTATTCTTAAGATGTTTTACCCTTTGAATACAACAAATTATTTCCCATCTCAAAATTTCTTCAGTATATTCTCTTTAAAGAAGAAACAGTTTTTAAAAATAAATGCAGTCAGTCCTTTTGGATCTGTGGGCTATCTGTGCATTCAACCAACTGTGGATCAGAAATATTGGGAAAAACTTTCCAGGAAGTTTCATAAAGCACATTGAATCTTCCCTGCATGGAACCCTATGCAGAGCCCATGAGAATGAGGTGTTGTGTGTAGGCGTGACCTGCCATAGCCTCCGCCAGCCCCAGGCCCCAGGCTCTCCCCAGCACTTGCTGTTAACACATTGTTCACTTTGCGTCTTCTTCCTGGAGTTAGATGTAGGGTGGTTGCTTCTTTACTAGCCATTTTTCCTTGTCATTTTTCCTTAAAATACATGCAGTATGATGATTATTCTAGCATTTATACTGTACTAGGTATTATATGTAATCTAAAGTGAGTTTTTGTTGTTGATTTTTAGGTAAGTCTCACTATGTAGTCCAGGCTGGTCTTGAACTTACTGTATAGCTCTGGTTGGCTTTCAACTTGTGATTCTCTTGCCTCAGCCTCCTGAGTGCTAGAATTTTAAGTGTGTGCTGCCATGTCTGGCTAGAGATGTGTAAAAGCATATAGGATGTGTGTAGGCTAAATGCACACAGTACACCATTTATGTAAAGGACTTGAGCACCCTTGGAGTTTGGTATCCACAAGGGGCCAGAGCCAATCCCCCAGTTATTGAGGAACAACCCTATTAAAATGAAGAGCCACTCTTTATTCTCAGAGAACAAAGTGCTGTAGCATGTGTCCTAAGCGTACTGTCATTACTTAAAAATCTGAAAGCAGTATGAATGTGTTGGAAGTTTGCATTAGGCTCTTAGACTTTACAAGAACACCAACAAATAATACTAAAGCTCAGAATAGTTCTCTCTCATTTTCTTGCTGGTTAGTTTTCCCTCAGTGATCTCTGCCATAGCACATTCAGTTCTTTTGACTTAAGTCACTATTTTTATGATTCGGAATATTCATGGTATGTTTGTGGGTAGCTATCATGAATCTAAAGCACTAATTTTAATTTTCTCCTCTTAGAAGGAACTCATAATGAACTCTTTTTTTGTAAGAGAAATGAAAGTTTTGTAGCTGCTATCATCATTGTTTATTTGAAGTTACCTTCTCAGACTTCTTCATCCCAGGAGTGCTGATTGGTAGCCTGGACTCGCATGTCTTTCTTATAGAACATTCTTATACTGGGACTTTATTTCAGGAATTTGAAAAAGAACAAACAGAAAGAAGCCCCCAGGTGGATGAATTAAACCAAACCGGACAAATCCTTTTGGAGCAAATGGGAAAAGGTGAGACCTTTAATATTTTTTTTTCAGATCCCTTTACATGGTGACATTGAGTGGTATTTGTGGTTAGACATAGTCAATAATTATTGTAACTTTCTAACCCTCTCTTTCTGTAAAACTGGTTTTAAAAGCTATCTTAAGCAACAGAGTCTTTTAAAAATAAAATCTTTGCCAGGGATTTACCTCGGTGGTTTCGCCGCCTACTGCGCAAGCGCAAGGACTCGAGTTCAATCCCTGGTACCAAAAATAAATAAATAAATAAATAAAATCTTATGCTGGAGCTATATTAAAATCAGGTTGGGGCAGGAATTTAGCTCAGTGATTCTGCCGCCTACCTCGAAAGCACAAGGTCTTGAGTTTGATCCTTGGTACCAAACCAAAAAACAAAAAAACAAAAAATAGGTAAAAGTGCAGTATTTTCTACTTCTAAGGGGGTTAGGCAATCAGAACCCTGAAATCTCAGCAGAACATTTAAAATCCTGTGGTGCAGAAGATTTTAAACACATCTTTAGGGTTATATATTGGTATTTTTTTTCCCCACCGGGAGTAGGTAACAAAAGAAAACCATACCTTGGTAACATTTAGGAAATGAAATTATGTTAAAGTAGATTCATTAATACTATTTGATATTTGGTCACTTTCAGTGGATTATTTTATTCTAGGGATTTTAAAATAGTGAAATCTAATAAGATGTTACTTGCATTTAACATCTCTATTTGTATGCAAGAAATTTTTTTTGGTCGTGACTCAGAGGAGTTTCAAAATTAATATTTTTAGTTCTTTCTTTGGTCTGACTTTTTTTAGGGAAGGGGATAGGATACCGAGGCCTGAACCCAGGACCTTTGCATAGAGCTACCTCACAAGCACACCCCCCCCCACCTTTATTTTTTATTTTGGGGCAGAGTCTTGCTAAGTTGCCTAGGTGGGCCTTAACTGGTGATCCTCCTGTCTCAGCCTCCCAGAATGGTGGGATTACAGACCTGTGCCATGAAGCCTGGCTCTTTTTGGCAGCTTTGAAAGACCTTTGTTGTATACTGTATTCCTTATTCTAAGAGTGGTAAATACTTCGGGATGGGGTGTCTTCTGCTACTCTCCTTGACCACTGCTTGAGGTAACCAGGGCAGAATTCTGAATACTAGTTTGAAAAAAATCTCCAAAACAATAATTTTCAACCTTTAGTTTGTGACTTTTAATGGAAATTGCAACTATATACAAATCAAATAGAATGATGTAATGAACCTCCTTGTACCAGCTATCCGCTTTGCTAATTAGTGGAATTCTGGAATTCTTAATTAATTTATTATCACTTTACTCCTCAGCTAGTAAAATTTCCTTATATTAACATATAGAAAACCTAATTGTGCTGTTTAATAAACAGATAAACCTGTGTAACTCACACCGACAAATCACTATGTAAAACATTTCCATCTCTTTGGAAAATTCTCTTAGGCCCCTCTGGATTGGTCAGCAACACCCCCTCCCCTTAGGAAACCACTATTCCTACTGTTTTTAACCTTAGATTATTTTTGTCTTCAGCCTTTCAGAAAGTTTCTTTTATATATATCTGCGAGCTTTACACACACAGACATAAAATGAGTAGCATATGCCCACATGTGTTCATTATATGTTCATTTATCTTGAAATTATGCACATGTATTATTGTCACTCCGTATATTATTAGTAAAGGTTAATTTTTTTCTCTAAGGTTAATTTCCTGCTTTTAAAATCTACCCTGTTAGGTTGTTTTAGGTATCCTGGGTGTGGGCACCCTGTCTGGGTGGGCTCTTTACTTGAAGAGACACAAGCAGACCACAATTCCCCTAAGATGTTGCCTCTTTCAATCACTATAATAAGTTGGGTATTGAATTTATGTTCAGTTCAGTCATAGATTCTTTTGTCTCAGGATTGCACCTGGGACTCGGTATCTGGTATGAATATGGGGTAAATTTCTGAGTGTGAGCACTGTATTTGCTCCAAATCTGTGTCAACTTTTATTTGACAGGCAGAAGTAGTGTGCCAGAAGACTTTACTTTGGTGAAAAGTTGGCCAGAGGTGATATTTTGTAGTGAGAACAGCAGGGAATTGAAGAATGGATGAACTTAGGTCATTCTAACTTAGTCTAGTTTCATGCTGTTGGACAAGTCAAGAAACGCTTTTCTGTCCTTATTTCTGTGTCAAGAAATTGAGAGAGTTTACTAGCTAACTTAGCTTTCACTCAGTAAAACCTTACTGTGAATTGACAGTCCTAAAAAGATATACTCTGGAAAGTGGATTCAGGTGAAAGTGCTTTTTGCAAGGGTCAAGTGCAACATATAAAACGTATGTTGTTTTACAAAGCAGTGATTTTTGTGCCCTAATGTGTGCTTGTCCATTTTCATAGGAAACATTTTGTATGTTGCATTACCGTGTTATTTTCCCTTAGTTTTAGTAGAAGTAAAAATGCATTCACTAGAAGATGATGATACTATTGATTTTTAAAAATTAAAAAAAATTTTTTTTCTTTAAATTTATTGGTACATTTTAGGCATATAATGCAGTTACATTCATATACATGCAGTATGATGATTATTCTAGCATTTAT
>NW_004624753.1:9888014-9917748 GCF_000247695.1 Heterocephalus glaber | reverse complement strand
CTCCCACCAGCAGTGGAGCAGGGTTCCTCTTTCCCCACAACCCTGCCAGCATTTGTTACTGGTTGATTTCTTGATAGCAGCCATTCTTTCTGGGGTGAGATGGAATCTCAGTGTTGTTTTCATCTGCATCTCTTGAATGACCAGTGATGTTGGACATTTTTTCATATGTTTATTTGCTACTTTTACTTCTTTGTCTGAGAAATGTCTGTTCTTTATATATTCTAGTTAGTAGTCCTTTGTCTGAGGAACAGCTGGTAAAATTTGTTTCCCATTTTTGTAGTTTGTCTCTGAAGTTTTTTTTGTGTTTGTTCATAATGCTGGGGAAGTGCTCTGTTACTGAGTTACACCCTCCCTGGCCACAGCCCTTAAAGAGATTTTTAAAGGAGAAACAGAGTTGTTTCTTTCTTTGGTCATTCTCAGACTAAAATCTGACCACCCATTTTTGTTTTCTCCAAATGGTTAAAGTTTCAGCAATACCACGCCTCTTTTAAAAGAAATCATATTCCTTTTCTAGAATCTGAAAAATGTTGATGGGTTCTTTTTGGAATAAACCTGGTTTTGGAAAGTTCACTGTCAAAGGTTTCAAAAGTCATTCCTTATAGGTTACTTTTTTTGGTTGTTATTGTCTTTTTTTTTTTTTCCTCCTTAGCAGCTGTTTAAGTTCAGGCATATGTTGTGTTATGTTTTTTTTTTTTGGTGCCGGTGATCGAACTCACGACCTTGCACTTGTGAGCCAGGCACAGTGCCACTGAGCTAAATCCCCAGCTGTTGTGTCATGTTTTGTCTGGGTAGTACATACTCAGAAGCCGTGCATTTACCCTCCGTCTTCCTTTGGCTGGTGTAGACTGGTAGAATGTTAACAGTCTGCATGTGTGGACGTTAGTCACATGGACTTGTTACCTTCTTCCGGACATGCATTTGGACAGCATGTCTTTGTTCATCGAAATCAGTTAACCTCGCTTTGTCAGCCAGCCTCTGGATGCAAACTCTGCTTTCATTGTGATAAGGAGCAGAAGGCAGTTAACTGTGCTTGCTAGCTGGTTGTGTCTCTTTGTGCTTTAAATGTACTCACTTCCTTCCACCTAGTGAAGCTTGTGTGCAACTTTTACTTTAGAGTCGGAAGTCGATGCCAGGCCCTCTGGCTGATGCTGTTGCTGCTTCCTGGATGCTCAGTGCCTCCACACTGTGCATGGTTTGGTCCACATGCCCGAGTTTCCAGAGTGACTAGGGGAGGACCTGTGTTTTCTGGTATTCTTTGTGTAGCAATTACAGAAGAGGAGATTATGTGGGACAAAGGAACATTGTCATTCCCGCTTCAGAGAGACATTTCATCACGATGAAATGAAGAAAAATGATAGTGAGTTAGTTAATATTTCAAACATCAACATCTGCAGGAATGAAGTCATTGTCTGAATCTTAGAAATGCCAGGGGAATGAACTATTTTACTAATGGGGAGCTATTTTAATTTTCGTCATGGAGTCTAACTTATGATGTGTTGGAATTCACTTCCTATATATTGAAGATTAATGATATGTATAATGATGTAGTACTTAGATTCTTAGCATTATTTTCTCAAAGTAAGTGTTTTCATTTTTTAAAATTAATTTTATCAGTACACTTTGGGTATACATAATGATCACTTTCATCATAGGGAATTTGTACCTGTACATGATCTATCTTGATTTTTCTTTTTTCCCCCTACCCCTCCCTTCTCTTCAACCCTTCTCCCCCTACTTATTTACAAAAGCTTTGTTTTCATTTTTTCCCTTCTATTCTTTTGTTTCCTTTTCCTTTCCTCCCCTCTCCCCTCCCCCTGCCCTGTTCTCCTTCCCTTTTGAACATGTTCTTCCTACTTCCCAATACATACCGTCAGTTTTGGTCCTTATTTACCCATTCAGTTTCTCCCATTAGAGAATGCCACATTTAAACAAGTGCATCTGATTTATTTCACTTCAAAGCACAGTCTCAAGGTGCATCCATTTACCTAAAAGTAGGTGTTTTTAAATACACAGAAAGGAAGAGCCAACCTGGACGTGAATATTTGGCAACACTGAAAGCACTGAAAGACGTGCTAAATGATGTAGAACACAAGGCCCAGACCTCTCTCAGTGTCCTCAGTGATCCCGCAGAGGTGGAGAAGGCCCTACACGGAAGAAAGGTAAGTATGTTGCAGAATTCTAGCACGATTTCTGATACTTCATATTGTATATTTCACAAAAATTTTTTAGTGATTTGAAAAAATTGGTCACTTTTGGTTAAAATTGGCCCAAGAATTTCATGTAATTTGAAGGTTAGTGGCTGTAATGTAGGCCCTTTGCTGCAAGGACAGGTGGTTGTGCAATATTAATAGAAGAAAAGTGTATTTTCTCCTTGTATTATCATTAGCCTAAACTTCTCAACCTTTTCATACTCTGCTGAAATATCTTTTATAAGGTAAGGAACACAAGTTGAATTGATACTTTTATTTAAAAATTCAGTGTTGAATAAAAATACTTCCCTGGTCATCTAGTTGAGCAGCCATGAGGCCCTGCCCCTGGCCACAGTGATTGTGCTATTCTTGAGGTTTTTATTGTAGAGAACATTATGTTGCCCACACAAAACTCATGAAGGGACACTGTAACTTGTTTTGATAATTATCCACAATTCTATTTGGATAAATTGCTTTTTTAGGGCACTGTATGTAGCCCACATTATAACATCCGCAGAGCCACATGGCTGTGTGTTTCTAATCTTTCCAAACTTTTTCCAGGCCCTTAGTGAAATCCTTGAGAAGCAAAAACCTACATTACATAAGCTTACAGAAGAAACAAAGAGTTTGGAGAAAAACGTGCTTCCTGATATAGAAAAAACGTACAGGCAAGAATTTGATGGTGCCCGAGAACAGTGGAACAAACTAAAGGCCACAGTTTCCGAGGATCTATGTTTGCTTGAAGAAACGGCCTCCAAACTGAGAACTTTTGAGGTAAATTCAGATCCACCAGTTTATGTTTAGTAGAGGGGAAAGGGTGATCATCATGGAAAACTCAGCTATCTACTGTTTGAGTAATCTTTCTGTTCCTACATGTACTAGGTACAGTTAGTCACCCACTTATGAACAAGTTCTGCTCCAGGAGAACGTTTGTAAGTTGGATGCGTACATAAGTCTGACAAAGTGACTCTTAGGTTAGTGAGTCTGACACAATGAGTCTTAGGTAAAGATGGGCCCGGTTTGCTCTGTTTTTTCTTCCAGTCTTCAAATAGGCTTTTAACTTTTCTTGAATAAGCTGAGTGGGCCTGGACACTGATTCTCATCCTGTGTCCGCACACTGAGGAGTTTCTCCGTCTCCTCCATCACTGTGCCATGCTTTGGGGATATTATCGGTGCTTCCCTGGCGCAGCAGACTCCACATGTTCCACCATCTTGGCCTCGTGCTTTGGAACTGTGCCAACGGCTGAGTGCTTCGTGTTATTAGAATGAGTGACGTCTACCACCTTTTCGCCTTGGTCCAGTCTCTCAATAATTTTCACTTTTGTTTCCATGGTAATTGCTTTGCGCTTCCTAGCAGTCCCCTCCACATCACCACTGCTTTTCCTCTTGCTTCCGGACATCCTGGGCTCTGACTGAGCACTGTACTGCTGTGCACTATTGCCCTCTACAGCAAGCGCACGGCAGCACAACTGTGACAACATCCGACACACACTTGCACTACTTCTGCTATTTGTTCCTATCTCCAAATGTTTGTAATTCGAGGCTTGTTTGTATCTGTGAAAGTTTGCAACTTGCATGGTTGTAAGTCAGGGACTTACTGTACTGAAGTCGGGACTTAGAACTTATCAAAGACATACTTTTAATGTGCTGGTGAGCACGTGTATTTCTTTCTGCCTTACAGAGAAGCCTTCTTGGTAAAGGTGAGCAGGACCTTGAAGATAAGAGAAAATTGCTTAAAAATGGTCAAAATAGAGTTTCAGCACGAGTAGGGGGCGGTTACATGAAATACTTGTAGATTGTAGTGGTAACTCTGCTGGAGTCACAGAAGAGGCCCAACGAGTAGCAGACAGTTGAGACCTTGGACGTATTTGTGGTAGTGGGGATTGAACCCAGGGCCTTCACGCTAAGCTACATTGTTAGCCTTTTTCTTTCTTTCTTTTTTTGTACTTTTTATGTTGAGACAGAGTCTTACTAAGTTGCTAAGCATTTTGTTTTGTTATTTTGAGGCACGGTCTCTCTATGTATTACAGGGTGGTCTTGAACTCACTATGTAACCCAGGCTGGCTTTCAACTTGTGGGGAATCCACTGCCTCAGCCTCCTGAGTGCAGGGATTACAGGTGTGTGTGATGATGCCTGGCTATATTAACTCTAAACAATATTCTTATTTCCTTAGAGTTGTTTGTTACTTTACTACTCACAGTTCACTTGGAAAAATTTAATATCCTCCCTCCTAAAAGTTATTCGACAATTGTAGTAAATATTCTACAGGTGTGCAGGTTAGCATTGCTGTTCTGTTTCAGTGCTCCAATGCATAATCTTTTAGTCATTTAAGTTCTGTTTGTCTTTAAGGCAGGAGGCACCGTGAGTTTGAGATTTGGTGCCATTTATAATGATGTTTCTTTGGGACATAATAAACTTGTTTACTTTTAAATGAATTTTTATTTATATAAGTAATACAAGCTCTACTTCGTGTCCTTTACACCCTCCTGGTTTCCATCTCCCTCCAAGGGCAGGAGAGGTCTCATGCACAGTGAGGGTCTGTGGATGGCAGGCTGTGACTGTCATTGCTCTCCAGGTGCCTTTGTACCCGTCCATACCTCTTGGTGAGGCTGGAGCAATACAGTCTACATTCCTGGTTGTCCTTGGCTTTGGGACACCTGTGTGGTCACTCTTGTCCCCTCAATTGCTTGGCAGGCCAAGGCACACCCCGAAAGGGACACACTCCGGCCTGAGTGTGGGAGGGGATGGGCGGGGGCTCTCTACCTTCTGGAAGAGCCAGAGTTTGAAAGTATTTTGGGAAGCATCTCAGGGTAGGAAATGCAATGGTAAATCCTTGCTAAGAGTAAAATGCAGTAATAACCACGTATTTAATGCATTAACGTCTTTCTAGGTAACACACATCTGATATAATTATGTCTTAAGTTTTTTTTCCCTCATTTTGAGTACATATTAACTTTACTAGTGGGAATGCTGGTGCATTCTGTGTCTTAGATTTAAGAACACGGTTAGTTTTAGACAGATCAGGGGAGTGGCAATGTTATTCCTTGTCCTTCCTTCTATGTGACAGAACATTTTTTCAAGAATTCTTTGTTCTGTCTTGGGGTAGAAATTGGCAGCCTAATAAGCTGTGGACATTCCAATACCTGGAGGAGGAGTGAGATAAAATGCCAAGAATTTAGCTGTAATTAAGTCTTCCAGGCTGCTGTGGGCCTTGGAATCTTACTGTCCTAAGTCCTAGGTTACCAAGCTTTAAATCTCCTCTGTGCCCAGCTCAGGAGAGGGGCTGAGGTAAGTCTGCAGGGGTTGATTGATTGCCTAACATTCCCTTTCTGTGATCCAGCAACAGGGTATTCTGCCAGGGTGCTTATAAATCACTGCTTTTGATCAGGGATGATCAATGTAGAATTTTAATCATTCTGAAATAGAATATTTGATTTCCCTAAATACCACATTAGTAGTATTTTTGATCTTTACTTAAATGCCTGTGAGTAAAAATAGGAATGAGAAGTGTCTGCCTTAGAGTAGTATTTATAGTTTAAAATTTGCAGGCATTTAAAAATTTAGTAGTAATTCTTACTTTTTAAATTTTGCCTTTCAAGAAATGAGCTCCCCCAAAGAAGTATCTCTGTGTGTGTGTGTGCCTGCATGTGTGTATGTTTGCATGTCTGTATATTCATGTATTTGTTCTGTAAGTGGATGGAGGTAAAGACAAATTGAATACTCATTATCGTATGTTAAAGACTCATAAATGCAGAGCTGAATGCTTTTGAAATGGTAACAAAATGTTTTTTCTTTTGTCTTCTGAGTCCCTTCATATTCTTTGTTTTTCTTTACCTCATGGCTGAGGAATTGACTTGGAAGAGCTGGCTTTGATTGTTTTCAAAAAGCCAAGGAAACATGAGCCACAGGCAGATTGGGACAGTAGTTTCCTTCCAGGGAAAGAGGAGATGGGAGTGTGGAGCAGAGCCTGTCTCCTGTGATTTTCTGCACACAGATGGCTGCTGGTCATCTGTTGGTGATCTTGCCCTTGCCCTGTGGTGTGGCCATAGGGTGAGAGTGCCCAGGGGATCTGCTGCTGCAGGCATTTCTTCAGTTTGGACCCTCCCTCCTTTACCTAACTTCCTTCTGGTGAGCTGCATTTGACCACATTGGGTTAGAGGTGAAAGCGACAGCTCTTTCAAATGGTCACTTTCAAATAATTTCCTCTGAACAGTTAAAGAGAGAATGAGTGTTCGCATTAGGAGCAATTTAAAAAAAATCAAACTGATCTTGTGCAGACACCCCAATTCTGGCTGTTCATTCCTATGGTGTCTATAAACTTAAAAGTGATAAACCTTTTTATGAGATTCATTCATCTTGGTAGTAATAAAGCAGTTGGTTTTGTAAATCTTGTGATTTATTAGGAGCTTCTCTGTGGTCATCTCTGTCCAAACTTGTCTCTGTTTTTTAGAGCAACGAAGCAAGGTTGTCATTTTTCCTACTTTACAGGTGAGCTACTTTTGCTCAAAGAACAAAAGTTAGTTT
Source organism: Heterocephalus glaber (assembly GCF_000247695.1). The sequence goes on along the minus strand of NW_004624753.1, from coordinate 9,911,034 downwards.
CTCAAAGCCATGAGGCTTGTCAGACACCGAGCCTGGTGATGTAGGGTTCCCTTTCAGGGTTCACAGTCTTTCTTAGAATTCAGCAAGGTCAGATTCACATGCACAATTTTTATAGTGAAACAGTATGGCTTTTCAGATGCCCATCTGTTGCTTCTGTCACTGCTGAATGACCAGTTGCATATGGCTGTCCCTGTTCATTGCTGTCTTTTTTCTTTTTTCTCATGTCAAAGCATAAGAGCTGGAGAAGGAACAGGTATATGTGAATTGTGTGTGTCTATGTGAGTGAGTGTGAGTCTGAGGGTGGAGAGGAAGGAGGGAGGCAGGCGATGGGTGCCATAATGCTTCTCATTTGCAGTGAACGTAGTTAAGGCTGCATATGTTAGTCAAAGCTGATTGTGATTAAAAACCTCCTTGGATGGGCTGGGGATTTAGCTCAGTGGTTCTAGTGCCTGCCTCTCAAGCACAAGGTCCTGAGTTCAATCCCCGGTACCAAAAAAAAAACAACCCCAAAAATAAAAAAAAACCTCCTTGAAGTCCAATGCTTCCATAGAAATTCTGACGATTCTTGGCGAAGGAAGCTATCATTTTTCCCTTTTCAAAACTAGATTTAATTAATGTCCCAGCTGTACAGTAGCAACAGAGTTGCATAGGCCTGTGTGTACAGTGACAGACATGCTTAAGAACCGAGGGGAGCGAAGCTTGGGCAAAGTGCAGAAGTGACCAACAGGGCTTTCACAGCGGTTCTTGGAAGAAGAGGATGCGGAAGTGGTTGGCAGGGAAGTGTGGTGGAGATGGAGAAGTTGAGCCGCACAAACACTTTTGCTTTCATCTTCATCAGAGAATGGCCATCAAAAGTAGGAAGTGAGGAATAACCATTATTGAGAGTGCACTGGATCCTGGGCTATGATGCACATGGAAAAATCCCTCTGCTCCTTTAGGTGCATCCATCTGCATCCCAAGTAGCAGTGGGATTTTTGCCCATAAACTCAGGGTCACAGCATGACTTTCTGAGAACGGACCAGAAAGCTGGAGTTGGATGAATATCCTAATTAAGGAGGAACATTAATTTCTAAAAGCTAAAGACCTAAAGTAAGCTTGATGTTAGCTCCTGGCAGAGCTGTAAGACAAAAGATCAACCAGAGATCTTACATGTGCGGGAAAGATTTTGATGGCCACCAGGAATCAACAAGGACCCCCTAATATGCCTTGCCCAAACTCATGTCTTTATAGTTTCTCTCTCTCTCTCTCCCTCCCTCACTCCCTCCCTCTCTTTCAGTCAGAATAATAGATTATTAGATACATAGAGTGATAAAATTTCACACTTCAAGGGGCATGCACACTCATATAGTTCAAATCATACTGACATGTTATCATTCTTGGCAAGTCCTGATTTCAGCAAAGTATTTGGGATAATCTCTTATAACCTTACAAAGGGAAGACAGAAAACCAGTTAGTGCAGTAAACCTGCATCCCAAGTTAAAATACTTGGTGCAGTAGTATGTTCTAGAGGCACCATGCAAGGAAATGGGAATGTTTAACCATCGGAAGACTACAGAAAGAAACAATTCCTGCCATCAAATATAATGGGCTTTTTTAAACAGGATGGTAAATTTATTTCCACTTCTAGGAATCAATGAGAAGCAAAAATTTGAAAAAAGTACAAAGAAACAGATAGCTTAACATTAAAGAATTTAAGAGTGACCAGTGATGGTATGGGAGGCCTTGAAAAGGAATGCCCATCACATTAGAACTTAAGTTTGATTTTGCATTCTTTGAAACCCAGTTCCAATGCTACTTGTTCTCTGAAGCCTCCCTGTCTCTGTCTGCCTGTCTCTCTCTGTCTCAAGACTGGAAGCCAGGCTTCGTGCTAGCGAAGTGTCTATCTCTAAGCTACATCCCTATCTTCCAATGGATCTTTCTCTGTGGAGTGTTGTTCTCATCTCCAGTACCATACATACTAATTGGAGCACAGTGGGTGATTAGTAAGTGTAGGATGAAAGAACAGAACTAGATACTGCACCATTCTGGGTTCTCAGAAAACAGGGCATCCAACAGTAGGACTAAGAAAAAACTATCATATTTCCTTCACTGTGTTTTATCTTTATTCTTGCTCTGAGTAGCTAATGTTAGGAGAAAACTTCTTCCAAGTTATAGGAAAGCAAAATATTTTTTTAGCTGATTATACCTAGAAAAGTATTTTTTTCTCTGTGATTTGAATTTTGAATCATAGTTATTGCTCGCATTTAAGCAGAATAGCTTGGTTCAATGGACAGTGTTTTGAGATTTCTTAGAATGATTACTGCACTGCTATGTCTTAAAGATTTTAGTCTAGAATGCAAAAAAAAAAAATCCTCAAAGCTGGAGGGTCAAACAAAGAAATAAAATAAATGAAAATGATATTATCAAAGTTTTGAAAAGTTACTTTTTTTCCCCAATAGTGATATATCTTGAGATGTAGTGGGTTGAATGGCACCGAGTAATATCCGCCTCTGTTATTGTGTTTGATTTAGGCTGATTCAGGAGTCACTGGGAAGTGGCTGGTGGATGTGAAAGACTTCTTAACAGAAGAGCAGGCTGCCCAAGGCGATGACGCTGGTCTGCAGAGGCAGCTTGGCCAGTGCTCTGTGAGTTCTGCTGTTCTGGAAAACCTGCTGGATAAATAACATTTTCTTCTTTTCCTTTGTCATCATTGCCCTTATTAAAATTAGAAGACTATGACATGGTATTAAAACTAGATAAAGAAAGCCTCTTTTGGGTTTATTGCTAATGAGAGGCTGATGGATTGCTCATTTGTAAGATTTTTGGCAATTGTTATTGAATTTTGGGCAGAGAAAGCAAGAGCAACTTTAGTTCCCTAGGGGCTGCTGTCTTATGTTACAATGACAGCCTTAGTGTAATAATTACCAATTGTATATTGCTGTTACTGTGCCACATGGTGAAGCTTTAAGAAAAACATATTTAACAAATGAAATTTGCCAGTGTACTGAATGCAGTTTATGCTTGGTGAAATCATGAGCCTTCTCTAAATTAATTAAAAACAGTGTTCCCCACTGAGAGTCAAGTATTTCCAATCCAATTTAACAGAAGGCTATATGAAGCACCCAGGTGAGATGAATTTCTTAAGACACAGTATTTCTTAAGTAGTTAAAAGTCCCAAGCAGTCTGTTATTATAATTTTGCAGGGATCCAGGCAGATAAATTATGGCATCCACTTATGTAAAAATAAATTCAACATGGGGTTATTTTATGTGTTCAGGCATTTCTTAATGAAATAGAAATAATCGAATCATCTCTGAAAAACATGAAAGAAATAGAGACTCACCTTCGAAGCTGTCCAGTTGCTGGGATCAAAACTTGGGTGCAGACAAGGCTAGTTGACTACCAAACCCAACTGGAGAAATTTAGCAAGGAGGTGAGCTTTTCGATTTTACTGTCTGTGGTTTTGAAGAAGTGAAGACAGCGTCCTGTTTTGATCAGCACAATCAATTTGTAACCCATCTAGTCTGAAAAACAATGGTTCAGAAAAACTACAGCATGGGTGGCCAGCTGGAGAAGAAAGTCCTTCTCCTTTTCCTTCCCCTTTCTTTCTCCTTTTCCTTCTTCTTCCTCCACCTCTCCTCTTCCCTCTCCTCCTCTCCTTCTCCATACCTCCTCCTCCTCCTCTTCCTCGTCCTCCTCCTTCTTCATTAATTGCTCAGTTTGACCCAGGACTTAGCTTTTCTTTTTCTGCCAGCTTTACACATGCATTTATTTCCCTTGCCTCACATTCCAGTGTGTTTATTCAGGAAATATTTATTAGTCAACTGGTGATTAATATTAATTAATACCTCCTGCCAGGCATCATTCTAAGCACTGAGGATGTAGCAGTGGACAAGGAAAAACCCTCCTCTTAAGGAGCTTGCATTCTACTAAGGTGGATGAAAACTATCAGGTAGCGAGAATTAAGAATTAAAGAGTTCAGTGGATTCTTTCATATAGGACTTTAGGAGACTGGAGAATTTGAATGGAAAACTGAGTAATGTAAGCACCAGGCCATGTAGGTTCAGGTATGAAGATGAAGACATGGGAAGAGCATGCTTTAAAGCTCTGCAGTTGGATTGAGCTTTGTTAATAAAGAACAAGGGCAATGTAGCTGAAATAGGGGAAGAGGAGTTAGTGGGCTGGAAAATAGGAATATTTGAGGTCAGAGGGCAGACAGAAGATGGATTCGATATGGTGTTGGAGAGGAAGACTTTGGATTATATTTCAAGTATGGTGTGAAGTAATTGGAGAGTTGTGCGTCGGGAAGTGACATATGATTGATCTTTTAAGGCCACTCTGGTTTTCATGTGGGTAATGTGCTCTAGGAAGGCAAGGATGAAAACGGGGAATACATAAGCGCTTACTTTGGTCTCCAAGAGAGGATGAATCCTTGTACCAGGGAGGTAGTGGTGGAGGTCATGAGAAATAGTAACTAGGCTCAGACTATAGTCTGAAAATAGAGATAAGACTCTTCGTGGTAGAAAAATGAACTGGCAAGGACAGCTCAGGACCTCCACAAAGCTTCTGTTTTGTGTGAGTTTTGGTGCCTTTTCTGAAATAATGAGGACTTGGTGAGGAGAAACTTACTTTGGCATGAATGAAAGGATGCTCTGAGGCATGCAGCTGAAGCTTTTTAGCTCTTGCAGCCTGGTAAGCGGAAGGATGCTAAGGAGGAAGAGGTGGTGAGACAGGTGAGTAGCCCAGGGAATGTGCGGTCCTAGGAGCCAGGGGAAGAAAGTTTTCCATACTGCCCCAGGCTGAGCTTTGACAAGGTGAGGGCTTTTAATGACCTTGGAAGAAAAGATGTGCTCCCCAGAGTGGTGGGATAGGATAACTTTGGAGAATGTTGAGGAGGAAGTGGGAAATGAGCAACAGGGACAAGTATGACCAATTTTGAGAAATTTCTGTCTTCAAGGGAATAGAGAAATGGCGTAGGTGCTGGCAGTGGAGGATCTGAACAGGTTTTTGGTTACTTTTAGTAATGAGATATACTGGGGGATGTGTCATGCCAAGGGGTGACCTTATTAGAAGGAGAAGATAATTCCTGTAAGAGATTGAGATGATTTTGAAGTAGCCTGTGCTTATGTGAAGGGAAGGGGTTGCTGTGGGCGGCCTCCTCCACAGGGAGGGAGAGAGAGGGAAGAAGGGAGGGGGGGAGGGGAGGGGACGGAGAGAGGGGACACTCTAAGGGCCGCACATGTAGTAGCTTCCTTCCGATTGCTCAAGTTTTGCAAGCAGTTGTTGAGATTACATGTAGCTGGGTGGCTGATGAAAGAAGTGAAAACCAGAGGAGCAAATGTGAAATTCATGTACATTCCACAGACCATCCTGTAAATAACACATCTTTTAATACAATGCTTTTTGGCTAATGTTTATATGGGAAAAATTTCTACTGGCATCATTTAATCGATTTCTGCTGCCCCCCTCCCCCCATTTCCTTATTTTGAATATCAAATGTGAAGAAAAGTTGGCGTGAAACCTGTATGCCCACTCTTGGATTTGTCAGTTGTTTATGTTTTGACACGTTTTCTGTCTGTCTGTCTCTTCCTTTTTTGTTTTCTATAAATGTGCTTTTGACAGAACCCAGAAATACCATGACACACCACTCCGCTTTTTATATGCTTCTTCCAAGAACAAGGATGTTCTACAAAACTATAATGAATGCTATAAATGAATGCTTAAGAAAATAATTTTTTGTAATATCATCTAATATTCTGGCCAGATTTCTATTTCTTCATATATATTGTAATCAGATGACATATATTTGCAAGAATTAGAGTTTTTGAGGAAGTAAATAGGGAAAGTGGTTTGAAAGTGGCATTAGGGAGCAAGGAAGGTGCTATTCATCCATCCATCCATCCATCCATCCATCCATTAAATATTACCAAGATATAATTCATTGTGATTTATTTTTGACTGAAAGTTTGGGAATAAATGTGGAAAAACTTTTAAGTTTCCTTAGCACCATCTGTATGTTGTATTAGTAATTATTATATTAGTTCCAGACATTGCACTTTATTGACTAGTGAAAATGTTAAACTTTTGGACTTTTTTTCTATCAGTAAGAAAAGGTCACTATATAAAACAACCAGCAGAAACAATCTATCTCATCACATTCATGTTATAATGAAAGAAAGAACATGATAGTGCTATAAAGTAAAAAAATTATCATTTTGAGGAGTTTTTTTGTTTTTGTTTTGGCAATCTCACTGTGATAGTGTCTATTTTTCATTGTGGATCCTTGAAAATAGTAAAACTAACTACTATTCAGAAAGGACTAATAGAAGTTTCTTTAAATGGAGCCCAAGAATCTCTATCTATCTATCTATTCATCTATTTATCTGTCTATGATCTGTCAACCAATCATCTATCAATTTGTCTATGTCATCTATCATTCTATCATATACCTATCATCTGTCATCTGTCTAGCTATTATCTACCTGTCATCCATCTATCTATCTATCTATCTATCTATCTATCTATCTCTGTCTTTATCTATATCTGTCATCTGTCTATGTATCATCTGCTTATCAGTCTATCAGCTCTATCACCTGTCTATCACCTATCTATGTACCATCAATCATCTATCTATTCTATGTATCTATCATTTCTATTATCTGTATATCTGTTCTGTCTATCTATCTATCTGTCTATCTATCTACCATCTACTTTGTTTTATGGAGAGTTTGCCAGCTGAACCACTGATGAGCCAGGCATGGGAGCCAGGCTGTGTGTTGCTGGCACTTTCCTCTACAGTATCGTGGGGGACAGTAACAAAAGTTCTCTATTTTTAGTACTGATCCTGTTTGGAGGGAGGGAACAGGAAAGCCACTAACCCTCTTGACCCTTAGTCTTGTAAGTGCCTTCCTGTTCCTGTACTGGCCTTTGGTTACTATCAGCTTAGCAGCCTAGTGAGCCCTGGTTGAGGTGGCCGGGACTATGACCTTCGTTCTCAGTGAGCAGGTCGGATGTGGGCCGGGCTGGGTGCCATATCTCCTCCCGCAGTGGAGGGTGGTTTGTGGTTAGGGCCTGGAGCACTGAAATGCTTCCAGACTACTCTGAAATGTTTTTACTCAGATACTGAACTGGATTCAGACAAGTATCTGCTTTGTAATGTAACTTTTTTGTAGCTGGCATAGTACATTTTCAAAACCAAAATTGTATAGAACAGCGTTTCATTGTGATCTTTTTTTTCCATTGTTATTATTTTTATTTTATTTTATTTTATTTTTTTGGTACCGGGGATCGAACTCGGGACCTTGCCCTTGCGAGGCAGGCGGCGGAACCACTGAGCTAAATCCCTGGCCCCATTGTGATCTTAATAGTAACCTTCTCCTCCTTGCTTTTTAAAAGTGAAAGCTCAATGGGAACCCTATCTAAAAACAAAAAATGGACACTTCGAATGCTTCCAGTTTTTTTCCCCATAATCAACAGTGCTACAACAAATTTATTTGATTTACATATATTTGCTGTGGGTTAGATTTCTAAGCTGGGATTACTTTGTTAAAAGTTACTCATTTTCAAAATTACTCATTTTCAAAGAGATACCTGTAGATTAGGTTTGTATTCAAAATGTATAGAATGCCAGTTAGGAATTTTTTTTCCAGTTCTGGGGATCAAACTTAGGACCTGCACATTCAAGACAAATCCTCTACCACTGAGCTTTTTCCAAGCCGAGGAATCCCTGTTATGAAATTGTTTTCATTATTGTGTATATTCTATAGTATCAGCTCAAAATGTAGACAAGGTTCTACCTAAATGTTAAAACATGAGACTCTTTGTTGAAAGGTATTGCTGTGTCTTTAAATATTAAAAGCTAGAACTTAACATTTAATGTATTAAAACTTGTTTTGGGGGAATGGATTTTTCCTTTCTAGATTGTTATTCAAAGAAATAGGTTGTCTGAAAGTCAGGAAAAAACCATGAACCTGAAGAAAGACTTGGCAGAGATGCAGGAGTGGATGTCCCAGGCTGAAGAGGAACACCTGGAGAGGGACTTTGAGTACAAGTCACCAGAAGAGCTAGAGAGTGCTGTGGAAGAGATGAAGGTGAGGCTGGGATAGTCAGGGTTGGTGGCCTCTGTGCTTCCTCTGTCTCTTTTAAAACCAACTAGCAGAACCACCATTTAACCCTGGTTGGTTAGTCAGCCAACTACCCGCAAAACTAACCAATGAACCAATTGTCTGCCTAGCTTTATGACCAATATTTGTCTATCATCTTTCACAATAGGATTTTAAATTTAAAAGGAAGAAAAAGGGAGGGTGGCTGTGATGATATTAGTGAGGGAAGGAAGCTGAGTCCACTGGTTCAACTTGAGCCATGAGTTGAGTCCAGGAAGGCCCTGGAGAAAATCTCGGGTTGGATCTTGGAAACCACCAAGAATGACCTCAAAACTTGTGGTAGTGGATGTGAGGAGAACTGTATTTTATTTTATTGTATATGGTAATATATATAACAAACCCCAGCAGTTCTTAAGTGTACATTTCAGTGGTATTAGTTGCACTCCCGATACTGTATAATGGTTCCCACTGTCAATTTCCGAAAGTTTTCAGGAAGAATTATTTTTTGTAAGGAACAAAGACTTCCCAAGTTGGCTAGAGGTCATCCGTATTTTCCCAGGCACATGGGGGTACAGATGAACCCCAGAATGTCCATAGAACAGGTAAGAAGAGTAGTAGGAAGAAGTCAAGCGTAAGGCTATCAGCTGGATTCATGGGATATGTTTCCTGTAATCTTATATTCCTGTGTCAATAGTCTTGAGCTCTCTTTTTTTATAAATAATAAAAGAACTGGGCATCATTCCCAAACTTGTAACACTGCTTCAATTGTCCTTGAGTATTCAAGCCAAAGGAGATAGTGTCTTAAAAGCTATTTTTTTCTATAAAGTTATACAACATGGTGCATATTTTGTCCCAAAGTTAACTTGCCTAAGAGTATAATGAAAGCAAAAATCTCTGCAAGTATTTTTAAAAAATGGATTAGATGACATGCATGCAGTTATAGATGAGTCAAAGTAAATGTGACAAGACTATTATTGAAGCTGTAACATTGATACTGTAATATCTTTTTTAGTGTAGTTCCTTTTGAAAGATTTTTACATTATTAGTATATGAAATATTTTAGAAGTTGTCTCTCATATTAAATTATCTTATCTCACTTATTTAGTCTCTTCTTTTACACCAATGGCATAGGTCTGTGAGGTTTTCAATGTCACTGTAGTTGAGAGTTAAGAAAAATAAGATTAAAATCTTTGATTGGTTGATGGTCAGTGGATTTTTATTCTTCTAAACAGCCATTAGAAATTGAAAAGCCAGGGCACACATAATTACTTCCTCCCCACCCTAGGGGAGCTGAAAAACATTAGGCTGCAAAGAAAGCTACAGGCCAAGGTGAAAATCTGCTTCAGGGTGATTTTTGTGAATGTGAGATTGCTCATCTTCAGCCCTGAATGAATGTCAGAAAGTAGCTATTTCTAGATCAGATTGTCCTAGTGTAACTTTATCATCTTTGAAGTGCTGTTCATGATCAGGAGCAATGTACCAATGTCCTAGGAAGGAAAAAAATGTTTAAATTAGTTGTGGGATTTTTTAAAGGATGCCTCTACTGTAATGCTCCTTGATTTTTGTGCCGATTCATTTATTTGAGTCTAATATGTTCAGGCCTTCAGAGATCAGTTAAAATGAATTCATTTAGATTCTTATCCTAGACCCAGAATTTGTAAATATTTCATGTCAGTTAACACAGCTTAGGATAACTTAAATGTTAACCCTGGTGTTATTAAATGCAGCTGCTGGTGGGGGATGTGCACAATGGAACATACAATGAATGAAGTTTTATACTTTACATTTTTTATTTTAAACTACTCACAATGTTGATTATCTAAATAATGTTCCAGTTAGGATCTAGGTGTTTAAAATTTGGTTTAGTTTTTTTTTTCCTAAATACAAGAAAGATATTGGTTACGGAGAAAGGAGGGTGCTTTTCAAGTCCATCCTTTCTTGGCACAGAGGGCGAAAGAGGATGTGTTACAGAAGGAGGTCAGAGTGAAGATTCTCAAGGACAACATCAAATTATTAGCTGCTAAGGTGCCCTCTGGTGGCCAGGAGTTGACATCTGAGCTGAATGTGGTGCTGGAGAATTACCAACTTCTTTGCAATAGAATCCGAGGAAAGTGCCACACCCTAGAGGTATGATTTTTTTTTTTCCCCCAGTGGTGCATTTGTGAGATTCAAACTCTGTGATATGCTGACTACTCTTATATCTTGGAGAAAAAAAATCTCAAAAATGTGTTTTCAAATGTTGGATCATAAAGGCAAGACAGTTTTCAGGAAAGACGTTGATAAAAACTGAAGAGGAGGGCCGGGGGTTTTAGCACAGTGGCATCACACCTGCCTCGCAAACACAAGGTCATGAATTTGATCCCCAGTACGGGGGGGGGGGACAACCAAAGGGGGGTTATTAAAAAAGAAGATTATCTGGCTCCAATTATCAGAAAGTTCTTTAATATCTAATGTCTTCAAACTTAATTTCTTGTATGTACATAGAGGTTTTCATGTTTCGTATGACCTGTAGGAGCTGGTCTAGTTCCCAGTTCCAGAACATATTGCAAAGCACCTCCCTTGCCTTGTTTTGCCTGGATGACTCTAGAGAGATGAGTTGAATGTTTTTGATTCCATGCCTAGAGGTAGAGAGTTACCTAAAGGAAAAAAAGAACTTAAATATGCTGTTATTTTGCTAGACTTTAGATAAAATATCATCTTAATAGGTAAAGATTCTATGAGATTTTAATAAAAACCTTAATAAAATCAATTTGTGCTTTATTTTCCTATGAATATGACTTTTGTTATATCTTGTTGAAAGATTGAAGATTCAATTTATAACAATTTAATTTAAATTCAGTGAAACATAAAACAAGTGATTGTATTGTGTTAAATACTGAAATGGTTAAAAAAAATGCCAAGGGTAATATGTAAACTAAATCTGCACATTCTTTTTTGTTCTGAATCTATTTTGCACCGAGATAAATACGGTAATTGAGACCAGTTAATAAGGAAGGCATTTGATTGGTTCTGCCTCTTAGGAGTGATTCTGTGTCCTGCTTTCCCGTAGGAAAGGAGGTCGTCCTTAAATCTGGGCAGAGAGATTTTTTGCAGGTAGAATTTTGGAGGACTAGAGACCTCTCTTTTCCTTTTACTCTGTCTAAGCCAAGAGTCAACATGTTACGGTTGTTATCGAGCTTGTGACGTGTTTTGTATACTTAGTTAAGAGTGGTTCCTGTATTTCTAAAGGCTTAAAAAACAAAGACACACAATTACACACCCACCCACTCACATGTGGTCGAGAATTGTTTGTGACAGAGACCAGATGGAGTCCCCAAACCTAACATCTTTTCTGTCTGGTTCTGTATAGAAAACGTTGCTGCCCCTGTCTGGGTTAGCTGAGCTCAGTTGGGGCACAGAATAAAATGTGCTGTGGCTTAATCGAGAGATTCAAAAGGGAGCAAATACAGGAGGCTCCGTGTTGAGTTCTTTCTCTTAGGTTTACCTGTCTGCTAGTTTCTTTTATAAGGAATAAAGGAATGTAAGTTTATGAATGTATGCATTCCCTCCAGCTTCCTCCCCTTCACAGAAACCTTAGTAGTAGGAATGAGCGATTGCTAAGTCTCTTTCGGATAAAATGTGCCTCTCATCTTCCACGGACCTGCCCTCATGAATTTAGAAAAAAGCTGGGAAGTTTGTACAGCAAATCCTTCACAACAGTTAGCTCTGAGTTGGAATTCAGTCTGACCCAGGAGATTTTATTTCCTTTGAAATTATTAAAAATGTTATAATTATGAGCAAATTTTACCTTCTGTTTTAAAAAAACTAATGTTTTTCGTCATATTTTTCCCCATTAATTATAATTTTATTTCTGACATTTAATCACGTGCTTGCAGTTTATTTTAAAGAGTGAGGCAGCCTTTTGCCCATTTCTCTTTGTCCTTCTGGCTTAATTGGTCTAATATGATTTATTGACAAATTCAGTTTAATTTCATTTATTTGAAATTCCCACTGAATCTGTTTCTAAATCCCTCATGTACTCACGTTGATGTGAATTTATTATTGATGGATACGATGCACAGAAATGGTTTCTTATTCTCCTTAAATTTCTTCTTTGTCCTCCCTAGGAGGTCTGGTCGTGCTGGATCGAGCTGCTTCACTATTTGGATCTTGAAACCACCTGGTTAAACACATTGGAAGAGCGGGTCAAGAGCACAGAGGCTCTGCCCGAGAAGACGGATGCTGTCAGCGAAGCCCTAGAGGTAGAACTTGAGCTCTGGGTGGCATTTCTTTTTGTTGCAATCAGTACAGATATGCATTGACTTGGGGAACTCAGTGCTTTCTGTGGATAAGTGTGTTTGCTTGCTCAGTAGTTTCCATTGTAACTCCTTTTCTTCACTAGCTGAAGTATTTCTGCAGTCAGGCACATTTGCACAATCGGGGACCCATTCTGGTGGCAGGCTCGGAGGCGCTGCGCTGTTTGACCATTAGTGCCTCCAGTTTATTTCACCTGTCCCTGGGCAAAACTCTGAGAGTGCTATCAGGACAGCTGCTCGCTTGCCTTTGCTTCGTGTTATTTTTATGCACGAAGCACAGCACAGACGATGTGTACGGTGAACTTCAGTCTGTTATCTTCACATGTTTGCAGTTAGCGGTTGCTTGGGATCCTGTCATCACCCCTGGACATCGAGCTTCTGGGGCCAAGAAATGTCCCTGACTCTTTTCGATCCTCAGTTACCAGTGCACGTTTGGCACATGGTGACTTACCAGTGATTTCTTAAATGAATGACAATATAATTCATTCAAGATTTGTTTAAGAAAAAAGAGAAAGAGGGGCTGGGGATTTAGCTCAGTGGATCCATTACCTGCCTTGTAAGCGCAAGGTCCCGAGTTTGATCTCCGGTACCAAAAAAATGAAAAAAGAGAAAGAAGGTGGATAAACTTTTGAAAAATGCAGCAGCAGGACATAGAGACTGAGTGGAGGATTGGCCTGAAGATGGGAAATGAGTGAGTCGTGGACCCCACATTCCAGGATGTGAATCTCAAAGCAGAGGGAGAGGCTGGAGAATAAAAACAGTGGAAAGCTTACTATAAAACAATGGCTTTCTACTCTGAGAGCCATTACACATACATTCCAGATACATGGAAGATAGACAAAATTGTAGAGCAAACTCTAGGATAAACCCTTTTAAACATTTTGTGTATTTCCCCCAGTTAGTATTGTTTTGTAAACATGGTGGCAAGTAATATATTGGATAGAAGGCTTTTGAGTGCTAATAGCTTTGGAGCCAAGTACCAACTGTATACAGGCAAGGTATTTAACCTTCTTAGTTTCAGTTTTCCCATCTGTAAAATGGGAATAATATTTAGCCACTATGGTTAATAAGATTTATGTTATTATGTAAAAGTGTGGAAAAATGAGTACCTGTTTTTAGTAATATAATTTATGACAGTTTAGAAAAGTTTTGAGTAGTACTTTTTTACTTTTAAGCTTTATATCAGGAGAAGTTCTCATATAATTGGTAATTATGAAAAATTTTTAATGAAATCAATATATCACTCATGAAAATTTCTCATTCTATGAATTTCTTAATATCATGGTGGCTGATTTTGGAATTAGTCATTTATCTAATTCCTGGTATTGTTCTGGAGATCATTTTCTAGAAGATGAAATTATTTCTTTTAAAAATGGCAATTTTAGGATCCTAGTACGTTTGGCTTAGGAAATGTATTTTTTTTCCTGTCCATGGTCCAGGCTCTTGAATCTGTTCTGCGCCACCCAGGGGATAATCGCACCCAGATCCGGGAACTTGGCCAGACACTGATTGATGGAGGGATCCTCGATGATATAATCAGTGAGAAACTGGAGGCTTTCAACAGCCGCTATGAAGATCTCAGTCACCTGGTAAGAAGGACATGCGTGAGTGTGGCCGGGTGTTTATGGTATGGAATGACACCAAGCTCCATATTGTATGCAGCTTTAATGTTGATTAAAGTTCGTAACATCTGTACTTGTTAATGTTGGTTAAGGCATTCTTTTTGTGTGTGGGCGGGGGGATCTGGGATTGGACCTACAGCTTTTGTTTTCATTGAGCTACATCCTCCAAACTTTTCTCATTTTTATTTTAAGTTGTCCAGACTGGGCTTGAACTTATCCTCTTTCTGCCTCAGCCTCTTAGGATGCTAGGATTACAGGCATGTACCACCACAGCTGGAAGTTTGGTGGAAGCTTCGATGTTGGTTGAACAATGTTGATGCAGCATTAATGGGGACATGAGGGTTTTGAAGTACTAAGTAGGAGAGAATGAATCTCTCATATGTAAGGCAGGAAGAACGTAAAAGATTTAAAAAATTTATCTGTGAGGTTATTTCTTTTGTGAAACATTTAATTTTCCTTAAGAGTCATATGATAATTCTATATAAAAATAATAACTTGCTATAGAAACTATTAGGGCCATCAGAATTTATTTTTTCAGTTCTGGGGATTAAACCCAGGGTGTGGCACAGGCTAGGCAAGTGCTTTATGGCTAAGCTTTATCTCAGCTGTTTTTATTGCATTTTGAGATAGGGTCTTGCTAAATTGCCTAGGCTGACCTCATCCTGGACACTCTCCTCCCACAGCCTCCCTGGTAGCTGGGGTTACAGGTGTGTGCCACCTCTTCGGGCAAGCCCCTCAGAATTTGTCATAAAATGTTAAGAAATATGTAATTTCTTAATTCATATCCATTACTGATAGGCATGTTTGTATGTGTGGAGAAGGAACACTTTTTTTAAAAAAATGAGAAAGCTGGGAAGATACTATGATGCTTTCGAACATCTACTGTGTAATAACTGTTGATGTTTAGGCCATAAATTGCACCAAGTTTAATTTAAAAGTACAACAAATAGTCGAACACATTGTATGTATTGGTAGAATTTATTTTAGACTTTGGAAAAAAGAGATTAAAATGTTTATTTGATTGACATACATCACTTACATTTTTATTAATAGACACTGGTGATGCCTTAGAAATGCTCTAAACTTGTAATAAATGGCAAATTTTTATTCTGTTTAATGTGTTCTATAAGAAATCTTTCCATTTTTGTATTTTGTGATTGCATATAGGAAGAAGTACAAATTATTAATTGCAAGGTACATAGCATATTAGGACATTTCCATGTCATCATTGTGGTTATTATTTATTTATAAGGAAGGCTAAGGTTTTGAACTAGCGCTTTTACAGTCTTTTCTTAGTAGCCAGAAAGTATACTCAGCTATTTATATTTGTGCTGAACAACTAATGATTAAATTTCTCTGTGTGTAGGCGGAGAGCAAGCAGATTTCTTTGGAAAAGCAGCTGCAGGTCCTGCGGGAAACTGACCACATGCTTCAGGTGCTGCAGGAGAGCTTAGGGGAACTGGATAAGCAGCTCACCTCCTACCTGACAGATAGGATAGATGCTTTCCAAGTTCCACAGGAAGCTCAGGTATTGACATGCATTCAAGGGCTTTTATTTGGAAAGAAGAGCACAAGTAGTCTCCTCAGGAGCCAGAGAATCCTCCTGCCAGAGTTAGTGAGAATGGTTGACTTTTCGCATGAAGCAGCTGGTAGGTTTTGGAGTTCTCTGCTCCCCGTGGGAGACTCTGGCAACTGTCCAGTACTTTTAATTTGAGATTTTCTTAGCTATAAAGCTGGGAGAGTTTCTTCTTTATAAATAAGTCCTGAACATTAGAAATGACAAATGCAAGATCGTAGTGATGGTGTGTGTTCTGTTTTTACAAACATCGAAGAATGAAGTTGAGAAACAAAGAAGGAGGTTAGGAAAGTTTCATTGGCAATAAGGAGAAGGAGAAAAGGAGGAGGAGAATAGCTCCTGGATTTCCAGGAGGGGTCCCGAATGGAGTGGGTGCATGGCTCCTCAATTTAGAATTACTTACAGGCAAGTAGGGTACGGTAATTGCTTAGTGTTCACCTATCATGCATGAGTGGTGCTGTGGATCTAAAATGACCAATTGAGACTCAGGCTCTCTAGTTCAGTACTTTTACACAATGTTTACAATAAAGTGGGATCTCAGAAGGAACTAGTTAATTTGCCTGACAACTTCCTCAAAATTCAGTATCTTAGTAGGCAGTGGGCTGCATTCCATGCTGCCTAAGGAAATTCATTCTTTGTCCAAAGTCCTATTTCACTGTCTATTCTTAATTTTTATCAGTACGGTGGGTCACCCTAGTCTATCTTGGATCCTTGCACCAGCTAGCTGCCTTACTCATAAGCTAACTAAATAAACTATCTTCTACACAGCATACAGCAGTTGTCCAGTGTGGTGGCCCATGTTGTTGTTGTTGTTGTTATTATTATTATTATTATTATTATTATTATTATTATTGGCTATATGGTAAACTTACTAAAGCTTGTGAATGCTCGGAAAATACATGTATCACCCCACTATGTAGAACTTTTGTATTGGTTCTTTATATGCTTTTCTAAAGACCACTTCCTCTCCCCTTTTCAACCTCTTGGCAGAAAATCCAAGCAGAGATCTCAGCCCACGAGCTCACTCTGGAGGAGTTGAGGAAGAACCTACGCTCTCAGCCTCCTACCTCTCCGGAGGGCAGGACTGCTAGAGGAGGAAGCCAGATGGATGTGCTTCAGGTAGGAATATGCTAGGAAGCAAAAGGAAAGCTGGAAGAGCTGTTTACTTGAATGCTCTGTATTCTTTATGATGTAAACTGAGGGATGGGAGTGATGACATTGTACCACAGGGCAGCAGAAACAAATTGTTGTCAGAGTGGAAAAACATGGACTGTGACTTTTCTAGTTGAGAAAAGAGAGCGTGAGCTAGAGCTAGAAGTCAGCTTTATGTAGATTGTTCTCTCTACACAGAGCCCATGTCAGGCTGGTGTGGCTGAGAGCACCAGGATGTAGCATCACTTAGTTCCTTAATGGTTTCTTTGAAATTGACTTTCACTCTGAACTTGGAGATAAAGGGCATTGGAGTTCTGGGTTCCTGAACTGTATTTTTTGAACAGGTGAGAAAATTAATGAAGTTTTAATTCCAGTCGGGCCAGCTTTGTCCAAGTTTATTGTCCAAGTTTATTTTCCAAATTTACTGTTTCTGAGATCAAGACAGGTTGTCATGTACTTCACGACCCTGGGCTTTGTATTTTACTTATGCCACTGGGTAGCCTTACCTGGTTACTTTGGGGGACCTTCTTTTGGTCATGTTACTGAATGTTTTCACGGGTGGCTTCTTTCCTAGCATTTTTAGCTGTATGTGCTATACTCTGATACCATCAGGTGAGAGATTGTTATTCTGGTGTGAATCACTTACTATTTTTGTTTCGGTAAACAGAGGAAACTTCGAGAGGTGTCCACAAAATTCCAGCTCTTCCAGAAACCTGCTAACTTTGAGCAGCGCATGCTGGACTGCCAGCGCGTGCTGGATGGGGTGAAAGCTGAGCTTCACGTCCTGGAGGTGAAGGATGTGGACCCCGAGGTCGTCCAGATGCACCTGGAGAAGTGCATGGTGAGGAGCCTGGGGTCCATGGCCCTCTCTAGAATGTGCAGGGGCTGAGGGTGGAAAACACATTCAACAAAAAGGATGTGATCTCTCCAAACAAATTTAGAAGAGAAGTAATTTAGTAATTACAGTATAATAGGTAAACAAAGAAACATCTTGTCGTAGTGTGACTGTAGGGAAGACTTCAGCAGCATGTGGCTGATGAGCTCAGTTTTTGAGGATACAATTTTTTCCAAGGTTAATTTTTTTAACCTAGGGCCTTGTGCATGCTAGGCAAGTGCTTTGCCACTGAGCCATGTGCCAAGCCTTGAAGAATGAATTGGAGCTAGCCGGATGAATCATACTTAAAAGAGATATCAGGGGGCCGGGGATTTAGCTCAGCGGTTTTGCTGCCTGCTGTGCAAGTGCAAGGACCAGAGTTCAATCCCCGGTACCAAAAAATAAAAAAAAATAAAATAAAATAAAAGAGATATCAGGAATATTGCCAATTAAAAAAATGCCTCCTCCAGAAAAGTAAAATGTAAAATGTTAGCTTCTAATTTATGAAGTTTAAGCCTAAGATACAAAAGAGGAAAGTAAGTACCACAGTTAGAATGGATGATTGAATTATTATAATATAAAAAATGCATTTTCTAGAAAAAATAAAGAGTTTAAATACAAGATGAAACCTAAGGTGGGCAAGAAGAAATGATATGTAAGGCCTTATTACTGCTTTAGTTTTGAACTTCTTTAGTTGAATCAAATAGAAATTTTGAAATAATGTGGCCAGGCCAGTGCGATCTTAGACTTGGTGTTCTGCTTGAAAACCATGAAAAATCATGATATCATTTGTTAGATAAGAGTCTGGCACAGATACAGAATTCTTTGTGCTTTTCACAACGGCATTTTCCATGTATCTGTTTCTTAGATGGGAAAAAGAGTGCACAAATAGGAAAATTTTTAACTTATATCTGCAGATATCTATGCAGTTACTTGCTTATTGGAATAGAGTGGGAAATAGAGCAAGCACTGTCCCTGGTCTCACGACAGTTGTTCAGTGCCCTGTTAGGTGACAGTGTCCCATCAGATGTCTCAGGTTAGGATGATCAAGTATAGCATCAAGAGAAGGTGCCCAAAGCTTTTGGATTTGAGGTAGCCAGGGTGAGGACATCCCTGAACTTGACCTGCAGAACTCTAATTTTGTGTAGCAATAGCCATCTTGATATATTGAGTTTTGTATATATTTTCATTGTTTAAGTAATACACACTCATTGTGGTAGACTTGCTACATTAAAGACATCGAAATAAATAAATGTTAATAATTCCAATTCCAACAGTCAGAAATAGCCAGCGTTGACTTTTTTCTAGTCATAGCACTTAGGGCTTTTAAAAATATAATATATGTGCACATGTATGTGTGTGCGTGTGTGTGTGTGTGTGTGAGTGTGTGTGAGTGTGCTGGGGATTTAGCCCAAGGCCTTGTGCATGCTAAGCATGTTGTTTACCACTGAGCCACACCCCAGTCCTAAAATGTAATTTTACACATATTAGACCATCTACAGTTTAGTCCTAATATTTTTCTCATTTTGTGTAGAAGAATGTTTATACTGAGTACTTTCATAAACATTGACTACACATATCTGAGTTTTTATTAAAGAAGCATAAATTCTATTAGTTTATTTTCTTGCCTGATTTGAAAAAGTTATTACAACCTTGATTTCCTTTGACTCGACCTTGGAACCACATTTGAGAAAGATAATGCCCTTTGATCTTTCTTGTTAGTTCTTAGCTGTCAACTGGTGTATGCTGCATTTTGAAGTAATTCCAGTTGGCAAGTTCTTATTATCATGTGAAGTTTGTCTTTCTTTCTTTGTTTCTTTTTTAAGAAACTGTATAAAACTCTGAGTGAAGTCAAACTTGAAGTGGAGACTGTTATCAAAACAGGAAGGCACATTGTCCAGAAGCAGCAAACCGACAACCCTAAGGGCATGGACGAGCAGCTGACTTCCCTGAAGGTCCTTTATAACGAGCTGGGTGCACAGGTGGGGACAGCAGGGCCACTGTCTGTCTGTCTGATTTCTTGCTATTGTTTTGGTGCCTGGGATCCTTGTACTTGCTAACCATGTGCTCTACCATCGAACTGCAACTCCAGCCCTTCTCCTGTATTTTAAATTTCACTTCTTAGAAAATGCATATTTGAAACTTACGGCATGAATTCATGTTCCCGTTATGTTTGCTGCATTTCTTTAAGTGGATATAGTAAGATTACAATGATTGATATTTATGTAGAAATTTATTTTAAATTTTTAATCCAGACGAATATTTATACCTTCAATGGCTACCAACATTTCATAAATTCTTTTCAGGAAACTCTACAAATAATAGACCTTACCTAATCTCAAGTTCTTGATCTTTGGATTTCTAGCTTGAATATTGTATGGAGGGATTTTGAAATATCAGGACTCTAGCTGACATTATTTGGCAGGAAGTTCATATTAATCTGTCAGGATTTAAAAACCTTCCAAGCAGCACTCAAGGTCTGGACATTGTAGTGAATCCATGTGGGAGTGGCAGGGCCATTTACTGTGAGTAACTGGATCCAGGCAGCTTCTTGTCCTCTCATTGAGAATCTTTGCCAAGAAACCAGGAGGGCAAAAGAACACGTGGAAGGGCACTCTTGTTGGCAATACTGAAAGACTGTTAGGTAATGTTTTGGATCCTTCTTTCAAAGAAACTTATAAGTTTTTGCATAAGTCCAGAACAGTATAGCTGAGATTTTGTTATCAATTTATAACTAATAAGAACAACCAGCCTATCCTTTCTCTAGGCAATTTTGACTTCATTTGTGCAAGGTTTCTATTGCTTGTGATACGTTTTGATGCATTGTGCATCTGGAGCACACAGCTTAGAGCTTGTTTTTGTATCACATAGCTGAGGTTATTTGTTAAATATTCACTAGCTGGGCATTTTATGGACAAGGGTGGATTTGCTGGTTTTCAACATTAATTCTCTAATTCTAACTATGATTTTAGCATTAATTAATTTTCTCACTCAACATAATTATGACTTTACTTTTTGTCAGGAGTTATGTAGGCATTAGGGATCCTGAAGTAAGCTATCATGTTATCTAATGCAGTTTAGGGGAGTTGAAGGGGAAATCGTCAGTCACATGGTCATACAAAGTGATTTCAGATTGTCCATCTGAAGTGTTCTCAAGAACATGTGTGATGCTTTCAGAGTATGGATCAAAGAGAGTTTGTCCCAGTCCTGGTTAGGGAAGCTTCCCGAGGAAGTGATACCTAAGCTGAGCTCTAAAGGATGGGTAAGACTCATTTGGTAAAACCAGAGTAGGGGTTTCCAGGGTTCTGGAGCAGCATGTGGGAAAGGCCTGTGGTTGGAGGCCACGTGGTGTGTTTGTGTGGAGGGGTAAGGAAGAGACAGAGACAGAGAAAGACAGAGACAGATAGAGACAGACAGAAGCCAGCCAGCGTGGGGAACACGGTGTCAGGAAGATGGGATGAGACGTTCCCTGCTGGGGTTGTAGCGTTTGTGTTTAACTCTGTCTTAGGAGCAAGAAGTAGTTATTACAGGGTTTTTAGTTAGTAGGAAGATGCTGTGTTCTGATGTGTTTTTCAAATGTCATTCACTGCGGTTTGGAGACTGAACTGGAGAGAAGCAAGGGTGGTTGTGTGGAGATTAGTGAAGAAGTGCTCATACTCTCAGTGAAATATGGTGGTCACTCGGACTAGGGTAGATGATGGAGATGCAGTGGCATATATGTGTCCGACATATACAGGAAGTGGCATCCATAGTTAACACCTTGTGATGGATCAGCTGTGGGGTAGAGGAGTGGGAGTGACAGGGTCTGACTCCTGGGTTTTCGGCTTGATTACATGGATGCTCCTGGGGCCAGCATTGGAATACTGGGTGCTGGAAGGACCATATGCATACAGTAGATGTGTTGCCATTATAAGCACCTTAGAGGGAATTAAATGGCAATGTCAGCTACACACATGGTTGCTCATGTCTAGAGAATATATCTGGGCTGAAGAGATGATTTTATGAGTCATGGACATAAGAGATGGTGATCGGAATTTTCAGGACAGGCGAGACTGTTTAGGGAGAGGATATAGTGACAAGAGAAGAGGGCTCTGACCATGTCTTAGGAATTATATCATCTAGCAAGAAATTTGAGAAGGGTGAGCTTATAAAAGAAACTAAAATAAGTAGCAAGAAATGGTAGGCACACCAAGAAAATGTTAGGTCTAGAAAGGCGGGGGAAGGTGGTATTTTTGAGAATGAGTGTAAACATTTGTCTGAATATTATCAACAGTTAAATATGATGACCACGAAGTGCCCGTAATTCTGTTGCCATTGGGCTTATTACTGAACTTAGCAAGGACAGTTTCTGAGGAGCGAGGGGTACAAGCTAGAATGGCATGGTTCTGGGTATGTGTGAAAGAGGAGGAGATGCAGCCAGCCATGTAAGTAGTTGATTTTGAGGATTTGTATGAGAAAAGTGGAGAGAAGATCTTCATGGGTGATGGGGTCAAAGAAGGGACTTATTTTTATTTTTAATTTATTTTTAGTGTGAGAGGAGAGTACAGTTTAATAACTGATGAAAATAATGCTTTTGAGAAGAAACGGTTGACTAAGAGGGAGAAGGGATAAATGGCTAGGTTAAAAATCTACGACTTCATATGGCCTAATTCAATATGCAGTATATCTTAAACTGTATTGATTAGACTGAGGAAAGTGTACATTGTTATCAGGTGAACTGTAAATTATTTTTTTCCTGGCTATCCAAATCTTTGGTGGCATTAAATTTTGTAATGATGGTGTAGATGTCTGGACATGTCAAAGACAGATAAGTATCATTTGAATACATAATATCTTTTAATAACCCAAGTGTTTGTCTCTTATACCTAGTGTGCACTGAGGTGCTGTTAATTTAGAGCCCTGAATTTTAATTAAACTCCGTGGGAAAAATATTTCACTTTTAAGAAGGAATTCACTAACAATCAATCCTTGAGGTATGAAAGAATAAAATTGAACCCAGGGGACTGGAAAAACCAAGTGTAATCCCATGCTATTTAGTAACAAAATTTGATCTTCATGTCATTCTACATCATCTAAGAAAATTCCATATCATATACCGAGATGACTCATTGGTCGTCTATGTGGATGTTGTTGCTCTCTGTGTGTGCTCATCAAAATAAGAAGTCACTTTGTTTAGGTGCTGAGTTGTGATACCTTTAAGGTGGTATCTTGTCAACTTTATATTGTGAATGCTAGCTCTTAGTTTGGGAATACCATTGCATGATGCACAGGGTTAGACTTACCGAATCCAATGGCTAGGCCACTTTTTTTTACATTAGGGAAGAACTTTATTTTTTTATTAATACGTGTTCACAGTACATAATGATTACATTTATCACGAGGCCTTGGTACTTGTATACAGTGTGTATCTTTTTTTTTTT
>NW_004624753.1:9874966-9886051 GCF_000247695.1 Heterocephalus glaber | reverse complement strand
ATTTATATATGCCTTAGATTCGCATGGAACATCAAGGCCTTTGTAAGCATGATTGCTTATTGGGTCCTTGAAAACATTTTTTAATTAGCCACTTTCAAAATCTGTGACAGCTTCTCAGTATTCAGTCTGTAGCAAGCATTGTGTGGATCTTAATTCTTCTTTAATGATTTTTGTACCCATAACTAATCTTTCCCTCACAAACCAACTGATGTAAAGAACATAGGGACAGAAGTTTTAAAAATCAGTGCTACAGTTTTCCTTAGCCATACACTTACTTCGAAACTGCAGAGATTGGAGGGTTGATTTGGGAATTCTTTCTTCTGAGGTGGACAAAGCCCACCTTCTTTCCACCTGAAGTCCACCTGGGGACTTCTTTCCCCAAGGCATACTGTTTTCCTCAATTCTTTGCCTAAGAAAGAAGCAGGCATGCTAGGGAGAGTGCTGAAGATACATGATGGATACAGGAACAGGTGCTTATGCAAGGCTCCCTGTCACTGCTGCATCCTGCCCAGGTGCTTGCTGTGGAGAGCAGATTCCGCGAGGGAGCAGGCGACAGCTGCTGCTGACCTTGGACGCTGTGGAGGTGACACTCAAGAGAATGGCAGGCTGTCAGGCACTGCAAAGGACAGGCTCAGTTAGGAAAGTAGTTCAGGAAAAGCGTGACCATGCCGTGAGTTCCGTGAGTGACAGGAGGTGGAGAGAGGGATATAAGAGGGGAATGAACAGCACTGCAGGTCATCGGTGTATTCTGCATGAGTGCAAAACTAAAGAGCCAAACAGTTTTCCTTAAATTCAAGTTTTTCAGGAAGTATTATCTTCTTTGTGCAGTACACTTTAAAGCCATTATTTTCTTGTTAGTAACGTGGTTTATACCGAATAGTGTGTTCTCCCCCTTTGCACAGGGGATACGTCCCATGACTCCCAGTAGCTGCCTAAAACTGCAGATAGCACCAAAGCCTTTATACATCTGCTTTTTCCTATACTTTTCTACACAGCTGCAACATTTTTATTTATTTGTCTATGTTTGGTATCTAATGATAACATTCATTGTGGGAGGTGGTACATGTATGTAACACATCCTGAGTTTTTAAATTCCCTTTGTTCTCCCCCTCCTTCCCCGCCCTCCACCTCTAGTTTCCCTTCCTGTCTCCTTATTTCATAGTCTGTCTTTTATTGTGGTCTTTAAATTATTTATACTTTTGGTTTTTCATATAAGAGAAACCATGCAATATTTATGCTTGTATGTCAGATTTATTTCGTTTTACATTATGGTTTCAAGATGCATCCATTTTTCTACAAAAGGCTCAAATTTATCATCCTTTATGGCAAGTATAGTACCCCATTGTACAAATATAGGACACTTTGTGTATCCATTCATCTGTTGATGGACAGATAGTCTGCTTCCAAGAATTAGCTATTAGGAATTGTGCTGCTAGCTCTTAGGAATTGTGCTTCTATAAATATGGGTATGCATGTATCACTCTAATATGTCTTCAGTCTTTCAGGAAGATACCTAGAAAGCAAATAGCTGGACTGGATGGAATGTCAATTTTTAGTGTTTTGAGGAGACTCCATGGTGATTTCCTTAGTGGTTGTATGAGTTTATGTAGAAAGGTTCCTTTTCCCCTCAGCCTTGCCAGCATCTGTTACTATTTGATTTATTGATGATGGCCATTCTTTCTGGAGTAAAGTGAAATCTCAGTGTTGTTTTAATTTGCATTTCTCTTGTGGCCAGTGGTGCTGAACATTTTTTCATTGAATTTCATTCATTTTTCCAATGAATAGATACTGAGATACTATTCATTTCAGTTGCTCATCCTTTGATTGGGTCCCTTGTTTTGGGAGGTCCTAAGTTTTTAAAGTTCTTTATATATTTTAAATATTAATCCTTTGTCTGATGAGTAGCTGGCAAATTTTTTCCCACCCTGTAGATTTGCTCTCAGTTGGTTGTTTCCTTTGCTGTGCAGAGCTTTTTAAATTTAATATTGTCCCATTTGCTGATTCTTTTTTGGTACCAGGGATCGAACTCAAGTCCTCACACTTGCGAGGCAGGCAGCGGAACCACTGAGCTAAATCCCTGACCTGCATTTGCTGATTCTTGATGTTACAGTGGTCCTTCAAGTTAGGAGTAGCCTGACATGTGAACAACTTGGGTTACAGCTGGAATTTTAGTTTTAACTTATGAAAAAAGTCTTGAGTTAGGACCTGAATACTGGCCACTTGTACTTCCAGAGGGTCTCAGGTATAGATTTGACCCATAAAGAGTTCTGGAAGGACCATGACAACATCCTTTCCTGTGTGGGGTTAACTGAGAAATCACGGGCCAGTCTCTCTCTAAGGACCCTGAGATCTGCCTGTGTACAGGAGAGAGACTTTGCAGGTTGTGTAGAGGAGCCTGAGCCTTCAGTTGACCCAGTTGAGTTACAACCAGCCCTCGGGAATGAATTGAGTTTGTAAGTCAAGAGTCCATTGTGCAATATGGGTTCTTGTGCAGTTGGGGTTCTGTTCAGAAGTCTTTACCTATGCCTATATCTTTAAGAATTTTACCTATTTTATCTTCTAGCAGATTTTAAAAAAATGTTAACATTTAGATCTTTGATTCATTTTGATTTTATTTTACTTCATGGTGAGAGAGATGGGTCTAGATTCAATCTTCTGAATGTGTGTAACAAGCTTTCCCAGCACTATTCATTCAAGAGTCTACCTTTCTTCATATTCATATATATGTAATTATATATAATATAGAAATATTATATAAATATATATTAATAATATTATATTAATATATATTTACACATATGATTTTGTTTTGTTTTGTTTTTTTGAGA
Source organism: Heterocephalus glaber (assembly GCF_000247695.1). The sequence continues at coordinate 9,883,223 of NW_004624753.1, read as the reverse complement.
CAGGGTCTATTATGTAGTTGAGGCTGAGCTTGAATTTACTATCTAGCCTAGGCTGCCCTCAAACTCATAGCGATCCTCCTGCCTCAGCCTCCCAAATCCTGAGATTACAGGTGTGTGGCACCATGCCTGGCTTTTCATTGTAATTTTTTTGTCCTTTTGTAAGGATAAGATGACTGAATGTGCCTGAGCTTGTTCTGCCTTATCTATTCTGTTTCATTGATCCACGTGTCTGTTTTTGTTCCTGTACCATATTATTTTTAATTATATAACTTCAGATCCAGGATTGTGATGCCCCCTGCCCAGGATTGTTTTTGCTATTCTGGGTCTCTTGTGATAACATGTAAATTTTAGGATTATTTTTTCTCGTTCAGTGAGGAATGCTGTTGATATTTTGATTGGGATGGCATTACATCTATGTAGTATCAGTTTTGGTAGTATGGCCACTTGATAATATTGGTTTTTTCCTATTCAGGAATAGGGGATATGTTTCTCTTTTCTTTTTTTTTTGCGGTACTGGGGATTGAACTCAGGACCTTGTGCTTGCGAGGCAGGTGCAGCACCACGGAGCTAATCCCCAGCCCTACGTTTCTGTTTTCTAATGTCCTCCTCAATCTTCCTTTTTACTGGAGGACTTTCACTTCCTGGGCCAGGTTAATTTCTAAATATTTAATTTTTCTTGAGGATATTGTGAAGGATACTATTTTCCTATTTTTTTCTTGGTGGGTTCATTATTGTTGTACAGAAACACTTCTGATTTTTGTGTATTGATGTTGTATCCTTCTACACTGCTGAATTTGATTACTAGTTATAAGTGTCTTTTGGTGGAATTGTTTGATCTTCTATGCAAAGGATCATGTTATCTGTGAAAAACAATAATTTGAATTTTTTCTTTCCTATACATATTACTTTTATTTCTTTCTCTTCCTGATTGCTCTAGCTAAAGTTTTGAATACTAACTAAATTGTGAATTTATTGTAGAGGATAAGTTATTAGCCTTTGTTGGGTCAAGGGATATATCCATTTTAGAGTTTAGCACATATTCAGAAATGCTGTATGTACCACCAGAGAATGAGAATTTCTACTTGCTTGTTTTAACCACAACTTTTACAAAGGTAGGCAAATATCATGTTTTGGTCATTTAGAGAATTTTCCATAAGCTTATAGGCCACCTGCAACTCTTTTGAGAAAATTACTTTTTCATGTAATTCAGACCATTTTCCTATTCACAGAGTGTCTTTTAATTTAGAGCTGTTTGTCCTGATTATTAAAGCTTAGTATATTGTGTATTATTTAAAATTTTTTTGCAACTGTACTTTCCTTTCTGTCCTGTTTTTTATTTATTTATTTTTTTGGTACCGGGGATCGAACTCGGGTCCTTGCACTTGGGCATCAGGCGGCGAAACCACTGAGCTAAATCCCCGGCCCCCCTGTCCTGTTTTTTTAAAAACGTTTTATTGAATAAGGAAATCCACCTTCATTTTTATCCTGCCTTTAGTGTTTAGAAAGGCCAGTTTTACTCCAGCATCATGTAATTGTTATAGTTCCTTCAAGCTTCTTCACATTTTCATCTTTTTACCTTTTGTTTTAATTGTTAGGGAGTTAATTTTGTTGTAAATCATAAGCTAGGGTGCTAAACATTTTTCCAAATAGTTAACCCCTATTTATTAAGGAAATAATCATTTCCCCCACTAATTTTACACACCAAATTCATACATTCTTATTTCCATTGACCTGATCCTTTAAAACATGCCAGTTCTTCAACTCTTTAACTATGTAGCTTTATATGTAATACATTTTAATTACAGTTAAGGGGTTCCCTGTCTTTATGGGTTTTTTTGTTTTGTTTTGTTTTGTTTCGGTACCAGGGATCAAACTCAGGACCTTGCGCTTGTGAGGCAGGCGGTGGAATCACTGAGCTAAATCCCTGGCCCTATGCTTCTTTTTGATAAATACTTACATGAACTTTGGAATTATTATTCTCAAATTCTTAAAAATTCTGTTGGAAATTTTGAATTGCCTGAAATTTATAGATTTTTTGGAGGTGAACTGACATCTTCAGTGTTTTTTTTCACATGGTATGTCTCATTTCCCTCCGATTTTTTCACATCCTTACATTTCTTCATAAACACAATGTGTATGTGCAAGAAAGTTATTCCTCCATATTATTTTATTGCAATGTGATTTATGAGTTTTCTTTTTTTTAATGGCTTACAGTTAGTACATAAGTGGTATTAAATATATATTTAATGTTTGATTGTGTTTCTGTACTCAAAAGTTCAATTCATTTGTGAAAGTTGACACTTATCATTCATTTAAGGTAAAGACTGCGAGTAATTTTTTCTTTCGTGAAATTTTACATTCTTACATTTCTACTTAATTGTATTATAGATTTGAAATAATAAAGATGAAATATATAAATCACAAAGCACATTCTCTTCATTAGAGTGAAACAGACATCAATATGAAATATAATCACTCACCTTTTTAACATTCTGACTTCAGATTTAAAGAATATAGATATTCCACAACATATTTTCTTTCTTATGAAATCTGTCAGCATAGTGTGTATATTTAAATTTTATTACTTGTACCTAATTATTTCTCCTAATTCAAACAGCCTGTTCTAGTCACTTGGTAAATAACTTTGGAAAGGATGCCTATGCCTTAGCTGTTCCTCCTCCTCCTCCTCCTCCTCCTCCTCCTCCTCCTCCTCCCCCACTTCTCTCCACACTGGAGAAGAATCATGAAACAAATATTTTAGTGCACTGATAACTATTCTAGTAATTGACATTGTCAAGTGACTGTTTAAATCTCAACTCATTTGTGAATTTTCGTATTTCCAAAATATGACTGATTGATGTTCACATGCCACCTTGAGCTCCTTGAAATATGTAGTTGGTTTAAATAGTATTTTAAGAAAGTGCAGCAATTTAATTAGTAGTGGTAGGGAAGGTCTATACACATGTTGCTATTTGACTGGAAGAATTTTGTGACTTCCAGCACTCTTTGTTTCTGTGAATGTCCATTTGGCCTGGTCAAACTTAAAATTGTGTGAATCCAATTATCTCATACCATCCTGTGTGTTACCTTTGCCTGTTAGGACAGTTTTAAGACCAGAGCTTAGACTTGTTGGTTCTATGATTTACTTAATATATAATATTTTTTGTAATGTTTATATGCCAGACTATATGTTAAGTAACCTAGATACAGGATATACTCCTTTCAAGTAATTATTCCACACCCGATAATTTCCTCTTCTAATCTCGAAGATAAATTTGTGAATATTTTAGAATTATGATTTCTGAAATCCTTTTGCTTTGCCAATGTGCAGGTACTGAGAATGAAATTGTATATCCAGGGCTATGATGTTTGTAAAAAATGGAATTTATAATTAAATGAAATAACTACATATTTCCTATTTGAATGTCTTACATTTTTTGATATTGAATTAAACATTTAAATTTTCATTAGGCACTTAAGAACTCTTATCGTACTGATAAGTTGAGGAGTGTTGTAATCCTCTGAAATATTACATATTATCTAGGAAGTCATGGACTACTGTGTGTTTGTACAAAAAAAGTTTTTGTAAAATAAGTCTACATACATAAGTTTTATGGTTCCTGAAAGATCAAGTGGGTCTTGGTGCCTTTCTTTTCTAGAATGTTCTGAAGGATCTGGAGAAGAGGAAAGCTGACTTAAGCGCCATCACAGAGAGCAGCGCTGCCCTCCAGGCCCTGATCCTGGGCAGTGGGCCCCTGTTCCAGGAGAGGCTGTGTTTGCTCAATGCTGGGTGGAGTCGGGTTCGCACCTGGACTGAGGATTGGTGCAACACCTTGATGGTATGTTGCAAGGAGAATTTCATCATGCGGTCCTTTTCTCTCCTTTAGTTATTTTTATGTGCTTGCAGTTTTGATTCGATTTCCCAACCCTGTTTTCCTGTGTGTCCCAGAAATGCTTTGCTTGTGAATTAATTTCACTAAAAATCCATTTTATTTTCCTGTGATAACTTTCCTTTACTTCTTTGAAAAGGTAATAATTGGAAGGAATTCACTATGTCTCTATCAAAGAATAAACTGTTCATGATATACATAGAAAGTGTAGTTTTTATTTTGTAAATGTCATGTAGAATTTAATTTTTTTTCTTTTTTTTTGGTAGTGGGGATCGAACTTGGGTCCTTGCGCTTTCAAGGCAGGAGGCAGAACCACTGAGCTAAATCCCCAGTCCTAGAATTTAATTTTTATATTACTGTGGGCTATTTATATACATATAATTATTATATTCTAATAATAGTGTACTAGGTAAGAGCATAGGTTCTAGCATTTGACTAAAAATTTTGACTGTTAACTGAATGACATTGGTCAAGTTAATTAAATGTTCTGTAAGCCTCAGTTTTCTCATCTGTAAAATGACTATTATTATCATTTCTACCTCGTGCAATTTTTGTAATTAATTGACTTAAACTGGTCTAATAACTATATGTAAAATAACCAATTTTAAATATTATTGTAACAATTATGATGATTGTTGAATGTTGTAAATTGTAAATATGGCAGTCTTTTGCTTATGCTGTTTTATTTTTCTTTCATGGAAATTTGATCATTTAATCTTCGTAGTGCTTTTTTATGCCTTTTATATTAAAAATGAATATATGGTAACCCATTCTCCCCTCCAAACAGGGAATTATCCTTTATAATTTATTTTTAAATTCTGACATCTCAGGACTCTTATAAAATTCATGGAATTACTGTGTAATGGATAGATACAGAAGAAATTATTGTGTGTTTGAGCATTTACTGAGATCAGTTAAGATGTGTAGGATAGTGAAAATCAGGGCTTAGGTCTTGATTTGTCATAGACTTATAATCCCAGTACATGACTTATTACCTGTGGAACCTTAGATAAGTAATGTAATGTCACTGAGCTTCAATTTCCATATATATTATATATAATACATGGAATTTTTATATACGTTTATATATAAAATGAAAGTAAAGGAACATAACTGACAGTTGTTCAGTGTTGAATATGATAATGAATATATTCTTCTTAGCCTATAAAGTATTTTTAAAATGTTTTATGTATTCTCTTTTATTAGTCTGTTCATTTTTGTTATTACTACCTTTATTTCATTTTCCCTCAGCTCTTGCGTCTATAATTTTTAGTCTGTCCCTTCCAGATTCCCCTTTCAGGTATTGTATTTCTACTTCTATCACAGTGTTTGATTTCTCTACTTTATAGGAGTAAATAATTCTGGTGCTCATCAATTCCTTCTTAGTCTCTAGATCATGGTCAGAATTTTTTCATATCATTTATTAATTAATATTTTCTTTCTCCATGATCTTCTTATATTATAGATTAATGATTTGTTTCTTTGTGTTAATTGTTCTACAATTTTTCTAGTTTCCTTTATGTTATAAAATACCGTTCCTGAAAATTGCCAATTTCATCATACTTCCCCTCTCCCCACCTATTTGGTCAAGTTCTAACTTCTTTTAGCTGCCAAAACTTTTCAAGTTTTAATCTGCTCAAGTGTTTGTTCAGTTTTCAAATCCTTTCTCTTACTTGTGTTTTATGTCCCACTCCAGGAAGGATTACTGAGGTTTGTGCCCCCTGTAATACCGAGGGGTGGCAGTACTGACGAGAAAAGAACCAGGCCCTGTCCTTTCAGTGGATATTGACTGACTCTTATTCAGTTTATGTTTTCATCTTTATTAATATTATGCACTTATTTATAATAAATAAGTTTTAAAAATATGATTGAAGGGGACAAATGAGATCACTTGTAATATAAAATGTGAAATTAGAAACAAACTTGAAAAAGAAACTTTCGTCTTTTATTTTACTTCCACTTTTTATGACATCGAGGTCTAAGTCAAATTTAAAATGGGCTGAGGCACAGCTATGCAGTTTTTAGATTGAGATTTATTCATTAAAGAGAGCTTTGTAAGAAGGTGAAAACCCATCTTAGATATTCCATATGACTGTGTCTGTATTTTATTAATTGCTTTGTAGAACCATCAGAACCAGCTGGAAATATTTGATGGAAATGTTGCTCACATAAGTACCTGGCTTTATCAAGCTGAAGCTCTATTGGATGAGATTGAAAAAAAACCAGCGAGTAAACGGGAGGAAATCGTGAAGGTAGCAGACGGGACGATCAGTGACACTTTTGGGAGTGTGATGTTTTCCTTTTGTCTTTTCCTGGTGTGTGCGGTTTCCTCAGTTGCTGGTGTACATTGTCTCTTGCTGTTGACTCATTAACATTTGTTTTGTTGGGAGAAAGCGAGATCTCCATTATATAAGCAACTTTCACTCTCTGTGCTTAAATCTCTTAAGAAGCGATGTCCAGGCACCCCACTGTCTAGGCACATTTTATTTACTTCCTTTAATTCTGGGTAAGCATCACAACTATGTCTTTTTTTTTTTTTTTGGTACCGGGGATCGAACTCGGGTCCTTGCACTCTTTTCGAGGCAGGCGGCGGAACCACTGAGCTAAATCCCCAGCCCTCCATGTTTGATTTTGATATTTCCCACTGGATAATTTTATGGGTTTTTTTTTCACAATTAGCGTCTACTATCTGAGCTGGACGACGCCAGGCTCCAGGTTGAAAATGCCCACGATCAAGCCACTATTTTGATGAATGCACGTGGAAGCTCAAGCAGGGAGCTTGTGGAACCAAAATTAGCTGAACTGGATAGAAACTTTGAAAAAGTATCTCAACACATCAAAAGTGCCAAAGTTAGTAATAATATTTTTTTGTAAAAGACTATTTTTCCTGGGCATGTATACATACAAATTTTAAAATTAAAATAACTGTTATCTCTTTTTTGTTTGAATGGAACATTTGTTCTTGTACATTTGTAATTGTGAATGTAGAAAAAAAGCAAAGAATTACCTTTGAAACAACTCATTTGAGGAAAGGTTTCTAAGACCCAAATGAAGCTTGGAATTGGCTGCGAAATGAGACTGATTCCCAAGCGAGGTGTGAATATTAGACATAATTTTATGGTCATACTTTAATATATGTATTCATGCTACACACTTACTTTTTGAGCTTAATGCTTACAAATGCAAAAGTTGTACATAGCTTCACAGTTTAGACTTCATGGAGAGATGTACTTCCTGATTTCATAAAATGAAAATGAAGATAATAGATAAGAACTTTCCTTTTCTTAAAAAAAAAAGGTATTTATTTGTTCTATCTTGTTATAATCTCCTCTCCTGCCCTCTCTGTCTTTCTATCCTTCTTTGTGAAAAGAGGAAAAGGAACTTTTTACCTAGTATTCTCAGGACCTGGTAGGGAGTGGGAATAAAACAACATAGCTGACTTTCAACTTCCAGGTCTTTCAAATCAGGTATTCATTTATTCTGTGGAGTCATGGAATCCTGAGTTTTCACGGGCCTCACACGTGCCCATAGGATAACTTTTTGTGACTATTCAGTTAATTCCTTGAGAGTTAAATACTGAAATTATCAAAGAGGAAGGATCCTGTGTTTTGTAAGGAGTAAACATCTGACTTTGCTTTAGTAAGAAGTACCTAATGTGGTAGGCCCAGTTACCTCACATAGCCTTATGTATATACTGATCTTTTTCACAACTTACAGAAAAACAGCAAAACACTTGCGTTAGCTTTTGGCTTCCTTAACCTTGACCATGTTGTATTATTTTCTGCCCCAAGTTCATTTTATTCTTTTTAATAGATTTATTAGTTATTTTTCTTGGTATAAGAAATAATGCATGAGACATAAGGGTGAGGTGAGAGGAAGTATAAAGAAGTAAAATTATCATCAACCCCATAAATAACCTCTGTAAATATTTTGACATATATGGCTATTTTTTTTTTTTGTACCGGGGATCGAATTCGGGTCCTTGCGCTTGCGCAGCAGGTGGTGAACCCACTGAGCTAAATCTCTGGCCCTATAGGGCTATTTTTAATTCATATGTATATGCTATTTATATGTCAAAATATTTATAATTTTGGGTTTTTTTGTTTTTTGGTTTTTGAAATTAATTTTATTGGTACATTTTAGGTATACAATGTAGTGACATTTGTGCTCGCTTCGGCAGCACGTATACAATGTAATGACATTCATCATTGGAAATTTGCATCTTTACATAATCTCTCTTGGCTCTTATTTTTTCCTGATTCCCCTGCCCTCCCTTCAGCCCCTCCATCCCTCCCTATTTACAAAGATTTTGTTTCCATTTTTTTCATTTTCTCATATTAATTCCATTTCCTTCTTTCCTTTCCCCT
>NW_004624753.1:9816732-9847458 GCF_000247695.1 Heterocephalus glaber | reverse complement strand
ATTAAAATGAATAATTGATAATTTGAAATAGGAAAAAAGGTCCAAAGATGAAGGAGTGAAGGGAGGGGAAGGGGAAAGGAAAAGAGGGAAAGGAAAAACTATGAGAAAAGAAAAAAAAATGGAAATGAAATCTATGTAAATAGGGAAAGGCGGAGTGTGTGAAGGGTGCACAGGTAATGGGGAAAAAAATAAGAACCAAGATAAATCATGTACAGGTAGAAACACCCAATGATAAATGTAAACGAATTGTATACCTAAAATGTACCAATAAAAGAACAACAAAAAATAAATAAACGTGCTAATATTTACGATTAGAAGTGCATTAAGTGATTTCAGTAGCATTATTTATTGTAATTAATGTAGTTTAGTCTATTTCTTTAGGACAAATATTTTATTTTTCAAGTCTGTAGTTTTCAAAACCAATATTGTTCTTAGCTATGAGTATTAGAATCATTTGGGGGAGCCTAAAAAATAGTAATGGCCAAATATATCCCTCAAACCAATTAAATCTTTCAGGTTGGACCTAGATGTGGTCATTAAAAAAAAACAAAACTAAAAACTTTCTCAATGATTCTAATGGTGTCTTATTGCTGTGACAGAATTTAAAGGAGGAAAAGTTTATTTTGGCTGACAGTCTGTAGAGGTTCAGTCCGTGGTGAGCTGACTCTAAAGCAGGGCAGCATAACAGAGGGGCCTGACAGTGGAGAAACAGTGCATGGCAAGGCAGGCAGAAAGCAGTAGGCTTCCTTCTGCTTTTCCTTTTATTCCATCCATTGGATGGTGCCACGCACACCCAGGGTGAGCCTTCCCATCATCTACACCCAGAGCCATGATAAACTAATCAGTACACTAATCCAGTTATCACACTCCCTTAATCCATCTTCATACACCCTAGATCCTGCTAGCTCTGAAAACCCCACTTATGGGAGCATGAGGCTTTGGGGGGATATCCAGCTACAAGCTATAATAAACGGGGAATCAGAATTAGGAACCACCAGTTTATAGGACTCATTTTCTTATTTGCAATATTTGTTAAGTGCCCTTTTTCTCTTTCTTTATTAGGTTATTACTGTTCTTAAATATTTATGTGTTCATTATAAAATAAAAATATTAACCTCTTACCTTATATGCTGAATTTTCTTATTGACTTTTATGTTCTAATTATTTTACCTTAAACATGCAACCATTTAAAATTTGTGTTAGGCCACATAGGACAGTTTTTTTCCTTTGTAATTTTTTTATTGTGGCACTGGGGATTGATCCCAGGGCCTCGTGCATGCAAGGCAAGTGCTCTAGCACTGAATAGTGTCCCCAGTCCTTCCTTTGTATTATTTTTTTATAAATCTGTTTTGGGACCTGAAAAGTCCTTATCCCCGAGAGTTGATGAATAGTTAATTGTTTAGTTCCAGTTTTTTCCTATTTTGAAAAAGAAAGCGTTATATAGTGCTCGTTTAAATTTGTTCATCTATTCAGACTTTAGTTTGTTGAATAATATGACTTGTGTGTTATAACACTCTTATTTTGGCACCAACCTGCAGTATGTGTGTGTTTCTGTGTTTTAACAAAATTCTTAAAAAATAAAATCACCCGGAAGTGAAATCTAGGTCAGATCTTGAGGACATTTTTCTTTTTCTAGGCTGTTTTGATTGATCACTCTCTTGGGGAAAAAAAATCTATTTTGAGAGTATAGAAAGCACATCTTTAGCCACCTTGTTGCTTCTGCAAGAGTGTGAAGAGTTAGAAAAGTCCCTGGCTGTCTTTTTTGTCTGAATGGAAAAAGAGACAGTCTTGATGAATGGAACTTTTTTTTTAAACTAGACACTTCACATTTATATACCTGCTGACTCCTGGTGCATTCTGAAGCCTCTGACCCAGTTGGCCTTGCAGAACGACAGGCCCTGTTATGTAATGGAGGAAGCAGCACAGGATCCCTGGCTTGTCGTAGTCACTGAGGTATAAAAGTGGCTCTCAGCAATATCCAGTAGAGCAGATGTAAAACAAAAGTCGTGCCAAAAGTAATATCTAGCGATGCTAAAGGGAAAAACACTACAGTGTTAAATGACTGACATACACAATCAAGTAGTTACACATTCAGAGCCATCCCTGGTCTTGGCAAAACGGAAGAGCCCTCAGCCAGGTCTGGTGAATGGATGTAAAGGCACAGAGGAGGGTGCATCTCAAGTTGCCCTTTTACTCCTTTGAATTGATTGTTTAGCCCACATAGACTTTCCTTGGGTTATTTTCTTCTTCCTTATGGTTAAGTGGAAGAACATTGAGCCTAATTTTAAAAAATGAAAATTTGAAAAATTAAAACAAATTTTTCTTTGCATAAAATATTTAGCATATTTTTATTCAAAACCGGGTGGTTATTCTTGTGTGGTTATATTGTTTATTTCAGCATTTTTTAATGTTTGCTTAAAAATAGAATTTTCTGTTTTAGACATACACATATATATCTAGAAGTGCTTTCTGACTAAAATTGGAATGTTTGGCATTAAGATAGTAAAATTAATATTAGCAACAAGTATAGTTAGTCTGTTGATAAACTCAGTGTACCTGTAGGCTTGCTTCAGATTTGAGTATTGAGAAATGCGAGACTCTTTCAAAATAAAAAATTTATGTAAAATGCTACGTATTTAGCTCAGTGGTTGAGTACTTGCTGGGTTTAACCTCCAATACTGCAAAAAAAGCAACTAACAAAACATTCAGGTATTGACTTATTTATGCTACTTAATGCCAGGCTGCAGATAAAAATTGAAATAAAGATTGTTCAGAGTTTCTGACACAGTATAGGTTTAAAATATACAAAATGATAATTAAGATTCTTAACTTTGATTCATGGTCTTTAATGCTGTAGTCTGAATAGTCTATGGCATTTTGCTATTAACTCATTTTGGGGATATTTTAAGGTATATGCAGTACTTAAAAAAAATTTTTTTTATAGGCCATCCCCATTCAACAGAGGAAAACAAGCCAACTCACTTCTGGGATTAGATCATCTCTCCCCCCAAATTATCTGGTTGAAATTAACAAAATATTACTTGCCATGGATGGTGTTGAATTATCCCTTAATGTTCCTGAACTAAACACCACTGTCTATGAAGATTTCTCCTTTCAGGAAGACTCTCTGAAGGTAAATCTCCAGGCCCTGTGTTGGAATAGTTAATGTAGAAATGAAGCAAGAAATTTATCTTAACTGTGTAGATGGTGTGCATCCTTTAAAATGTGTGCCAAGGAATTAATAATGTATATGAATAATGAAACTTTCCTGTACTCACCAAAGAAATATAACAATTTTAATTTTTAAAATGGGTATGGAGGGGCTGGGGATTTAGCTCAGTGGTTCTGCCGCCTGCCTCGCAAGTGCAAGGTCCCGAGTTCGATCTTTGGTACCAAAAAAAAAAATGGGTATGGATTTTTATGTATGCATGAATATTATTTGCAACATCAAACTTTTTTGTCGTCAAACATAAGCACAGATCATATTCCTGTCTTATAATCTTGATTCTCATTTGTGTAAAATGCAACATTTCTCAGGCCAACTATAATGATTTAAGATTGTCTTGTTGTTGAAGTATGGAATGACATCTTTGTAAGTTAAAGTATTTAGTTGTTCTTTCAACGTTTTTTATTTAATTTGATTGCATTTATGTAAAGTCATTGATAGATTCTGTAGGTCTGATAACTCATTTCTGTCATTTAAAGTAGCATTATTAGATAATTACAAATATAAATAATTTCACTTCAAACACTTGTTGGCCTTCATAGAATGTTATCAAAGCCACTTTGAAAATCAGCAAGGACATTTTTCTTCCTGTTATTAGTGTTATAGCATTCTGCTCTCTTGGGCCAATGCAGAATATTTTTTTTTAAAACATTGCCAGTTTTCATGAACAACAATAAGTATGTTTCATTGTTATCTTAAAACGGGTGTCCTCCAGTGTAAATTTTCAGTCATTTGTGATTCTTCTATTCCTGGCTGGATTTTGCTAATGTGTGGCAATGTGTCTTCAGACCATCAAAGACCAACTGGACAGACTTGGAGAGCAGATCGCAGTTGTTCATGAGAAGCAGCCTGATGTCATCCTGGAAGCCTCCGGGCCTGAAGCCATCCAGATCAGAGACATGTTGTCTCAGCTGAATGCCAAGTGGGACAGAGTTAACAGAATGTACAGTGATCGGAAAGGGTATGTGCACACTGAACTCCTATTTAATTTCTAAAAATATCCCTGCACGTCCATGGGCCACAGAGAAGTTCATGTATACAGTGTGCTTCCGGATAGTATGTTTCATATCCTTATAATGTGCTCTGCTCACTACATTGTGATGAGAAAACTTCCTTAAAAAGGAATTGATCATATACAGTTGACCATTTTTCACATAATATCTAAAGAATATGGGAGCACCTTTAATTATTAATATCTAAATAATGTCTTATTCTTTAAAAATTTAAAAAGGATTTTCATTAATGTTCACTTTCTCTACCTACTTGATGATTAATGTGAGTGTAGGGCAGAGACAGCTACAGAGAATTGGAATCCATGTATAACCTCAAGTCCTTTTTTAAAAATTTTTCTTTATTTTTTTGGAACCGGGGATCAAACTCAGGATCTTGTGCTTGCTAGGCAGGCGGCAGAACCATTGAGCTAAATCCCCGGCCCCCTCAAGTCCTTTTTTATAGCCTTCTGTTTCACAGGATATTTTTGAACCTTCTTAGTAGATTTTGGCCAGGCCTTTTAAAAGGTAGAAACACAAAGTGGTTTGATTTTTTGCCAGTAGATCTGTAGTGGAAATGCAAACAGGATATGAACTAGCTGGATATAAAGTACTATACAAAAGTTAATACAGAATAACACATTGGAAAACTTTAGAGACATAAAAACCAGACATCTTATTCTTCATCTTTAAAAAAAATTACAGCCAATATATTTCATGTGACTATCCAATCCTTGAAAAGGTATTTTTTCGTAGCCTTTATTTCTTTGTATAGATTTTGAAAATCATCTCTTCATACATTTAGAGAATATCTTTCTATGAATAGCTTATTCTTTCATATATATATATTTTTTTCTTTTTTCTGGTACTGGGGATCGAACTCGGGACCTTGCGCTTGTGAGGCAGGTGGCAGCACCACTGAGCTAAATAGCTAACTCGCTAAATCCCCGGCCCTCTCACTTATATTTTATCAGGCTTGATTATTAGAGGAAGACAGATTTGCTGAAAAGTAATAACATTTTAAGGCTCTAAATTACATCTAAAATTGGTTACTGCAGCCCTGCCACCAGTAGTATTTGGAAGTATGTCCTTTTTGAGCCCTGCCTAAATTTGGCAGGATTTTTTTAAAAGATTGCTGCTCCGATTTTATATTGATAGGTTCCATCTCAATTTTATTTTCACTTCCCTATCAGTGAGATTTGAATATTTTTACATATGTTTTAAATCATGGTATTATTATTGATTTACTTTTGCAAAAGCTTTTTTCTTCATCAAGGATATTAACCATTTATATTTTTTGTTTATTGAATAAGTAGCCACAGCTTTTCATATGATGTTTAATTTGGTAATGGTGAAATTTTGAGATATAGAAAATTCAGTTTTACATAACTGTATCTTTTTTTTTTTTTTTTTGTACCGGGGATCAAACTCAGGTCCTTGCGCTTGCACAGCAGGTGGTGAAACCACTGAGCTAAATCCCTGGCCCCTACATAACTATATCTTATAGTCTTTTTCTTTGTGATTTCATTAATTAAAATGAGACAATATGCATATACATTACTTTTTCACTGTGAGTATAAATATGTATATTTTAAAAATAAGTTTTAGTGGTTGATTTATAATTTACATTTAGTTATCTAAACCATTTGATTTTTGTTTTGTTTTTGCTACAGAGTTTCATTACTTAGTTCAAGCTGGTCTTGAATTGTGTTGTATAGCATGAACACATGCTGTAGAGTATGCAGGTCTACTTTTTAAACATTCCTCAGCTATCTTTTGGTGCAGCCTGTTAAACACTGATCTGCTATAGTTTGCTTCATTTTTTAAAATGAACAACCAATTTTTCCTATTTATTTAATTTTGCAAATTTTGACTTCTTGTACCAGTAGTGTTAGTCAACTACTACCATATTGTCATTTTTAAAGCATTGTATTTTTTTTCCATTCGACAAAGTAAAATCCACATTTCTTTCCCCACAATTATCCTGAAATCTATATTCTCTTTCTATATCTCTTCTTCTGTAAAATCTTAGTCATTTCAGTCATTTTATGGAAAAATGATCAATTCAAAATGTAGTCTTTGTTTTCTTGTTCTGGGCTCTTTTCTGTGACCTCAGAAAAGTTTGAAGTGTTGTTGAAACTTTTCTTATCAGGATTGTTACAAAAGAGTAATGTGCTTTTCCTTTCCTTACATTGCTAAGCTATCCTTACCTGCCTATTTTTCTCCATTCTATTTAATCACCCATCTCAGGCAACAAGTGAGAGCTTTTTTGCACTCCCCCCTCCTTTTGATTAAATTCCATGCAATCATGTGCCTCATGCAGAGTTTCAATTCTTAGTCATCAGCACACAAGGGAGGCCACCAAGGACCCCGTCTGTTCCAGGTCTCTGAGGTGCTCTGTCTCCTACTGTTCAAGCTGGTTGCTGGCCTACAGGGAAAGAGAGGTAGATACTGTGGAAATAAAGCATCTCCTCCTTCAGAAAGAACCTCCTTATGCCTCCTTTGTGGTCATCGGAGGCATTCAGATTCATATTTCCAGAAACAAGAACTTTAAAACCACTTAGGCAGATCGTGGCACTCTTTTATCTGGCATATTTTATTCCTTGTGCTCAGATATTTCTTCCTTCCTGTCTTAAATACCTGAGTCCTTGTGTGTCTTCTCTAAGAAATCTCTTCTCAGACAGTTACCCTCATTAAGTTCTTTTGTGGCTTTCATTGCTGTATAGATGAAGTCCAGCCTTTTCTTGAGCTCAGAAGCTTTTTAACAGTCTTCTCAGTGGGCCTTAATTTTAATATGTTACACTCTGTTCAAAATAAGATTTTTTTTGGCTCACTACACACAATGTGTTTACATTTTTCTTCACTTTCTTCACTTTTTCTTTCTTATTTATACTCCAAATTCCATCCTCCAACTGGATAGTTTTCCTTCTCTATTCCATCAGTCATTCTTTTTACATCATTTAAAAAGTTATTAGAGTTCTGTTTCATTATAAAAAGACTTTACCTATCTACCTTTCCATCCATTTATTCATGCATCAGGTGTTTGATGAAGATTCATTGCACACTAATGAGATACCTGTGTAGAGGATTACAAACAGATATGGTCCCTCTCAGGGTCCAAAAATATATAGTATAAAGAAGCAGACAGATTATTATTAGACAGTGGACAGGGTTATGGAAAGGACAGCACATGGGCCAGGGATTTAGCTCAGTGGTTCTGCTGCCTACCTCGCAAGTGCAAGGACCCAAGTTTGATTCCTGGTACCAAAAAATCAAAACAAAAAAATATATGCCCTAGTAGAAAGGACAGCACAGGAGGCCACGATAAGGACCCTGGTAGATCTCAGCAGACTTCTTGGGTACTGTGACGTTAGCCAGATGAAGGCATAGGCAGAATGCAACACTGCATAAGGTCATAGATGAGAGGAGTGTGGTGCGTTTGAGCAGAAGAAAATAGCCCAGTAGACCTAGAACTCTTAGCAATGAGATGAAACCAGAAAGGTCTAAAGGGGCCAAATCCGAAGGACCTTATTAAGTAGTTTATTTTAGTCTGAAACCAGGAGAGAGCAATTGCAATATTTTACCCAGGGGTTGACAGTTGATTGATTGTAGGACAGATTGGCGGAAGACAAGACCGAGAGACCAGTTGTGATTGTCATGTGACGTTGGCTTGACAAGTCATGGAAGTGGCAACTGAGGGAGAATTTGAGAAATAAGTGGTTGAATCTGTAGAATGTCGGGGTTGATGAATGTGATGAACCTGGAGGAAGGAAGGGGGGCCTAAGAAGCAGCCCCCATGTCTTTGGCTTGAGGATCTTGGGAGGCGATGGCACCCATCTTTCCACAGGGGACACAGGTGGTGAGATGAGCTCGTGGAGAAGATGGCAAGACCAGTTGGGTTGTTAGGGACAGCAAACTCTTTTCTAGTTTAAAGCCAAATAAAGGATGGGAAAGATGAGCAGACATCTCTTCATGGTCAGCAAGGTTTGGGCTTTTGAGATTCTCCCTCCTTGGAACTCCATAGGCCCTCATGACTTCTTGGTGCCTCCCACCTTGCAGGCTGGGGTAGAGAGGAGGAGATGGCTCTGCTGAGCTGAACTGAGTATCCTGCTTTAGAACTCTTCTCAACTTAGCCCATAGTTATACTGCTTAGACTTGTTTGAAATTTAATGTTCTGTTAGTAGTGGTATTGATCTTTTCTAGGTTTAGTGCTTATATTCTCAAAGCCTTTAGATCTTCCGAACAACCTTATTAACAACATTACCTATTCAATATTGTAGTATCTATAAAATTGGAAGTTGTGATTATTGTTAGTGCATGGGGTTACCAGTCACACTAAGATTGCTGTAGTATCATCTCGAACTTTCTTTGAAATGTTATTTTTCTCACTCTTAAGAGTGTTGCTTTCCTGTGTTCAGTTAACAAATATTAGCCAGGTTTTAAAAATAATTTCTTATGCAAGAAGACAATTTAAACATTAGAGATTTGTGAGGTTGGTGTGATCATTTTATTATTTTTAAAATGATGATGCTACATTTTTATTGTATAAAAATATAAATTTTGTTAATATTAGAATCTCAGAGGGTTTTGTTTTGTTTTTATTTGTTGTTGTTGTTGCTTTTTTGACAGACATTCTTATCTATGTATCCCAGTCTGGCCTCAAATTCAGTGTAATCTCCTTTCTCAGCCTCTAGAGTGCTGGGATTGCATGTGTGCACCACCACAGTCTGCTTCAGAAATCTTTCAAACCTCTCCTAGCTCCACCACTCTAAATATAAATGAATGAATAAAATTTCCTTAGATCCTAATCCAATCAGGCTTTCCCTTTCCATCTTATTTGTGCTTTGCACATACTTCCATTCTTACTGTCTTTAGGTAAATGGGGCACTCAAGATTACTCATTACAGAAAGCATATTAGTCTGTTTGGTTGCCATAAGAAGGTGCACAGATTGGGTGGTCCAAACAACGGACATTTATTTGCTCGCAATTCTGGAGGCTGGAAGCTAAGAGCAAGGTGGGGCAGGGTCAGTTTCTGGTGGGGTTTTTCTTACTGGCTTCCGGAGAGCCACTTTCTCGCTCCACTCTTACATGAGAACGCTCTGCGTGTCTCTTCCTCTTCTCATAAGGCCCCTGGTCCTTTCAGATTAGGGCTCCACCCTCGTTTAACTTAGTTACATCCTTAAAGCCCCATTTCCAAATACGTTGTCACCATGGGGCTTAGGGGTTTGACATATAAATTTCCACTGGACAGAATTAAGTTTGTGACACCAAGTCAATTGAGTACAAGGGAATTTAGAAGTGATTGAGCCCTTTGGAATTTTTTTTTTTTTTTTTGGTACCTGGGATCGAACTTGGGACCTTGCACCTGCTAGGCAGGCAGTGGAACCACTGAGCTAAATTCCCGGCCCTGAGCCCTTTGGAATTTTTATAGGTGTAACAACATATTTTTTTTTCTAAGAAAATAGAGTAATTCACCATATATTTTGTGGTACTGAAATATTAACTGTATAAAGTTGAGCGGATTAACATGCTATAACTAATGAAGCTTGGCTTTGCAAGCCAGAGGAGGCTGCATCTTTTCTAATGAAAAGATGCCTAAGATGCCTTGGGGTGTGTGTGTGTGTGTGTGTGTGTGTGTGTGTGTGTGTGTCTGTGTGTCTGTGTGTCTGTGCACGTACGTGTACGTTGGGGAAGGGTAGAATGGCAGTGTGTGCAGATTACCTTGCTCTTGATTTTCTGCTTGAAGAGGAATTATTAACTATAATCTACTGTGAACATTGGTCTTGTAGAGCAATGAGTTATGTTTACCTCATTTGGGAAATGTCAGTTTAAATGAGATTTGAATTTTTGTTTTAGAAAAAAAAATGCTCATAGGCATTCCTGGAGAATTTAGAAACCCATTTTACTTTGTTTCTGGTCCTGCAGTCACTTCGATAGGGCCATGGAAGAATGGAGACAGTTCCACTGTGACCTTAATGACCTCACGCAGTGGGTAACGGAAGCGGAAGAGATACTGCTCGATACTTGTGCTCCGGACGGCAGCCTGGATCTGGAGAAGGCTAGGACTCATCAGCAGGTGAGTGTGTTTGTCGCAGGCAAGGCAGCTGTTGCGCTGCATATGTGTTACCATGTGTCACTCCAGACAGATTTCAGGAGTGGGAACCACATTTGGTAGTTTTTCAGGAGTATATAGTTTATAATTTTTGGTCTAGTTTTTGGTTTCAAAGGTTTAGGAGAATTCGATCATATGCAACTTTCAATAGGGATTTTAAAGAAGTTTAAATAAAAAGTACTGTTTAATGGCTAATGTGAGAAGCAAATTTATTTTAAGAACTGTTTAAGAACAATTTCCTCCTTTTTTTTTTTTCTGGCACTGGGCGTTGATCCCAGAGTCTCTCACTGAATTACACCCCGGCCCTTTTTACTTTCTATTTTGAGACATGTTCTTGGTAAATCATTGGGACTGGTCTTGAACTTGAGATCCTCCTGCTTCAGTCTCTGCAGTGGCTGGCATTACAGGCCTGCCAGACCATTCTAACAATTTCCTCTTTTGAAATTTTATATTGAAAATTACATTTGTAAAATTTTCTACCCAAGAACTTATCAAGGCAAGAAAAATATGTACAAACCTTACCTCTGTTTTCTGTCCTTCAGTACACAGGCATCGCATTTTGCTTTGTATCATAGATAATTATCATAAAAGTAAGTTATTCTTGAGCTACAGCAGGGTAGCTGCTCATGTAAGTTTAGTTCAGTCTAGACAAATCTAATACAATAGCCAAACAAGTTCTTCTGATAACATTAAGTCTTCAAAAATAATGATAGAAAGCAAGATTTCAGTTATACCAATGTTAGAAATATTTCCTTTTATTAAAATTTTAAGATGTATTACCTGTAGGTGCCTCACGAGGAATTGAAAGAAAATGCTTTTATTTTTTCTCATAAAAATATTAACACATTTCCCAATTTTTTAGAGTTACAATCAATGCTTGAATTTAACTTTAAAATATCCCTTTAATCTGTTACTTAAACATTTACAGACCATTGAAACAATGTCTCAGGAAAACGCACATTGAGACTTATTTATGTATGGCTGGACACCAGAATATATGGGGGGAATTTTTTTTAAAAAGAGATGCTTTTAAGCACTTGTTTGGAAGAAAATGAGCAATTCATTTTAATCAAACATGATTGATGCTTCAACTTCTATGCAAACAGCTGTCATTTGCTTTATAATTTAGACTCTCCTATTTCACTTTGTTTTGGCTGATGGCATTCATGAAAGTGAGTTCGATTTCAAGATAGATTTCATTCAATGTGTTGTCCCTTGGAGTGTAATTAAGTAGTTTTAAAGAGCCTTTTCCATGAATATAAAATGCCCTTCCAAGCATTTGTTTCTCTAATGCTTTAACGGATGATGCAATATTTGGGTGGATTCGTGGCACGAGAACAGTGTTGCCAAGTAGCGAGGTGGACACTGCATTATGCTCTGTTGTAGGAGCTTGAGGAGGGCGTCAGCAGCCACCAGCTCAGCGTGGTCACGGTCAACCAGATCGGGGATGGGATTGTGCAGAAACTGCCCCCTGAGGACGGGGGCTTCCTGAAAGACAAGCTGGCAGGTTTGAACCAGCGCTGGAGTGTGATCCTGGCCCAAGTGAAGGCTCGGCAGCCCAGGTGAGGCAGCTGCTGTCCTTAGAGGCAGAGAGTCAGTGCATTTTGATCGGAATCTAAGATACAAGCCCATGAGTTCAAAGCTTTTTTATCATCTGGTCTTATGATAGAAATTGTTTGTAAGACTTTCACTGGCCATGTTCCTTCCTCATTACTGTTTTCGTTTAATTCTATCAATTTTAATTTGTATTGGTACACATTTGCAGTAAGTACATAATGATTATATTCCTTGTGGGGAGTTGGTCTATGTGCATAAGATTTTAATTCTTTTTTTCATCCCCTTTCCCCTCCTTCGCTTCATCTCTGGGTCCCCTTTCCATTTGCAAAAGATCTACCCTCTGTCTCTTATTATGTATCTTTTATTTTGCTCTTTATTTATACTTTAGGTTTCTCATATAAGTGAAACCATGTGATGTTTAAGCTTGTGTGTCTGATTTCTTTCACTTAACATTATGGTCTCAAGATGCATCCATTTTCCTACAAATGACTCAAGGTTATCTTTCTTTATAGCACAGTAGTACTTCATTTTGTGTAAATAGCACATTTTCTTTTTCCATTCATCTACTGATGGACATATGGGCTGCTTCCAAGATGTACCTATTATGAGTTGTGGTTCTACAAACATGGGTATTTTCTGGCTGTTCACAAAGGCCCACTTTCCTATTCAGATGTCATATATGTAAAAAAAGACCTTTATTCTCTTCATCTGTTTATTAGGGTATGATGATGTTGGGGGCAACTTGATTTAGTTGGAAGAACATGCTGGAGCTCAGGTCTCTCCCTGAGTTTAAGGTCAGCTTTCCTCACGCTCATTTCCTGACTGAGCCTGTGTTAGTCTCCAGCTCATGAGGTTGCTCTTGGTGCCAAATGCTGTGCTGTACCCTTCCATGCCAGTTACCTGTAAACCAGGAAGCTCCTCACCTTTATAATGTAGTCAGTGTATTATCATTTATTTTTATTCTGATTATAGTAAAATGGCCCAGATTTTGTTAGGTTGTCTTCAGGTTCCAAACATGTTTGATTCCCAGGGAATATAGCATTCACTGCTTACTCACCGCACGTTATTACTGAATTTTACTGATGATTGGTTATTTGATTTGACTGATATTTACTGAGCCTTTTGTGTAGTACTAGGTATTCAAATGTCATTAAAGATCTCATAGGCTAAAAAGAGAATGTTAAAAGAAAAAATGGCATTAGTTTGACTAAAGAAAATATTCTCAAGAAGATACTGTGTTGTCACAGAGACAGTCATGATGGGCTGTAGAATGTAGGTATTAAAAAGAAAGAAAGTTGGGTGTGGTAATCCCAGCACTCTGGAAGGATGAGGCAGGTTGATTGTATCTTTGATACCATCCATCTTGGGCAACATAGCAACTTAGTGAGACCCAGACCAAAACAAAAAAAAAGGTGGTTGGAATAGGGGTTGGGGACACAGGTCAGTGCTAAGGCCCTAGGTTCAATTTCTAGTGTTAAAAAAAGGATATTAAAACCAAGTAGTTTTAAGGCATGAATAGCAATTTTTCATAAATTCTTTCTAGGGAAGGCCTTTGTGCTTGACAGCTTTCCCATTCCATTACAAATAGCTGAGATAATCAAATAAAGAGAAAAGTTTGTTTTGGCTCATAGTTTTAGAAGGTTCAGTCCACGATTGGTTGGCCCTGTTGCTTTGGCCTCTGGTGGCATCATGATGGTAGTGCAAGGTGGGCAACACCTTTCCTCATGTGAGGAAGTTAAAAAAGAAAAGTACAAAGGGTTGGGATCCCCTATCCCTTCAAAGTGCGTTCCCGGTGACACTTCCCACTAGACCCCCATCCCTAACTACCACCTTCAATAGTGCCGAGCTAGGGACCAAGTCCAGATGCAGACTGTAGCAGCCTTCTAGGGAAAAGGTGGAGCAAAGGTGGGAGGTGTGGGGAGAATGGCTCTGTGAGAGCTTTCTAGGGATGAGAGGAAGAGCCAGGCTCAAGAAACTAGGACAGGACTGGAGGGGGAGGTGCCATGGAAACTGCTATGCCATGCATGTGCCTTTGAGTGGAGGGTCCTTCTTTCTTGTAATTACCTGACTCCTCAGCTTTCTTGATGAAAAGCATTCACTTATGGCTAGCAGGGTATTAATAATAAATGCAGAAATTCCCCTAAAGATTTTCAAAGAGATCTCTGTGGTGTGCGGTCATTATTGCTCCTGAAACTAGCATGGTTATATTAATACAGATTTCACTCATTTTTTGGAAGTGTAATGGATAATAAACCTCTGCCCCAATATCTTACACTTCGTCTAAAGCAATTTTGTTTTTTTAAATTCATATTATACTTTACTTCAGGTTTGTAGCCTATTTTACCTCAGGACCACTGTGGAACTGAAGAGCTTTTATATGCACTGTTATCAGTGACACTGAGAAGTACCACACAGTTCAGTTTGTTTTTGTATTGAGTGTCTGTAGCTAAATATTTGCACAGTTTAGCAACTTATGGTGTTATTCCTTAATGAGCAATTGTTATCTACTGTTTGAACAGAATTTATAATGTTTTTTCCTCTTAAGGTTAACATTTATAATGTAGATTATATTTAATTGCTTTGCAGATGAAAATGTTGGGTGATTAAAAATGTCTTGTTGAAATCATTTGATAATGTAGTTTACTTTGTACTTCTGTTTTCAAAGTATTAAATTAGTGATGATAATGAAACATGGGAAATTTAAATTCCAACCTTTTTTGGAAATGAAAAGTTCATACTACTATTTTATTTAGAAGTTAAATGCTTTGCAATGGAGAGGGAAGAGTACCTGCTTTTGTATTGATAATCTTAACAATTTGTGTTGTGATTTGCTTTACTTATTTTTAATCAGTATTTTCTTCTGATGGATACTTGAAAATTATGGTTTTGTAGCAATATTCATTAGTTTTTTAAGTATTACAGTACTCCCCTTCAAATATTATTGACTCTCAAATATGTATTAAACTTTTTTTACATGTATTACATCATTATGTTAATCCTTTCATTGTGACTAAAAAAGGCATAGCCATAAAAATGTAAATTATTATTAGGGATGACACAATATAATTCATTAAAAATTATGATTGGTTTTTCAACCAGCATCTAATTATAGCAGCCATAAAAATCATGATGCCATTAAGCTCTTAGCAGCTTTCAAGACTTTTTAAAATATGTATCATCTTGTTTGTCATATGAGTTCTAATCTTCTGACAGATGGGTTGTATTCTTATAAATGTTATTCTTACAACATTTGATAAGGGCTAATTAAGGCCTTTCCATTTTTACGTTCATCTGACTGTTTTCTTTGGATCCTTTAAAACTTCTGCTGTGTTTTCCCTGGATCTTTTTTTTTAAGTTGATGCCATATTCAAATCTAATACTCATTATAATGAACCAGTCAGATTTACATGTTTTTTTCCTAATGCTTATAGAAATTTTCAGTTCTTGGTACCTTACCTTATTCTTTCTGTCCTCTGAATAAAGTAGAGTGATAGTTACCACCTGATGTGAATAATATGTGTGCTATATAAAGACCCCTTTTTATCTCCATGTAGGACACAGAGAGAACTGTGCATTTTCCCTTATTAATTTAGATAAAGATATATTTCCTGTTTTTTTAAAACTTCCATTATGTTATGTGGTATTATTTAACTTTTAAAAAAGTTTTTTTTTTTTGGTACCAGGGATTGAACTCAGGACCTTGAGCTTGCGAGGGAGGCAGCAGCACCACTGAGTTAAATCCCCTGCCTAAAAAGATTTTTTATTAGGTGGCTGGAGGTATAGCTCAGTAGTCGAGTACATGCCTAATATGTGCAAGGACCTGAGTTCAATTTCCAGCACAGCAAAAACAAACAAAACGTATATTGTATTAAATGTCTAGATAATTTTTATGATGAGAGAAAATAATATTCTTTAGTTTCAGTGTTTTTTAATTTATTTAGAAATTTCTTTTTGTCATTACTAAGTTATATTTAGTCTAGCAAAATGTATACATTACTATTAATAGTCATAAAATACATATTAAAATCACTATTAGGAATTATTTTGGGGGAGGAGTATTATTTATTCAGGATATCCAAAGCAAATACGCTTTATTACATATTAATTAATATTCTTCAAAAATACATTCTTTTAGGCTAAAAGGAGAAAGTAAGCAGGTGGTGGAGTACAGGAAAAAGCTGGATGAGATTGTCTGCTGGCTACCCAAGGCCGAGAAGGCTGTGCAGCAGAGGCTGCCCAGCGAGCTGGAGCTGGAGGAAACCCTGCGGAGATGGAGAGTGAGTGGCTTCCCTGTGTCTGTTCCTGCCTTTGGTGCAGGAGCATTGCCCCTAAGGATGAGTGTAGGTGACTCAGGAAGACAAGGGAAAGAAACTTTGTACTTTGAGCTGAGTGTGGTAAGCTTGAAAGAAGAGCTGTTTTGTTTAAGGAGCAGCTGTAGTTTTGATCTTGCACGATAAAGCTTCATTCATATAAAAAGCATGAACCCTCATGGTCTCTGTCGTAGAACAAAGGCTTTTAGAGCATTTTAAATGGACTTTGTCATTTTTAGAAAATAATAGGGCTGTGAAG
This sequence comes from Heterocephalus glaber, assembly GCF_000247695.1. The sequence continues at coordinate 9,831,004 of NW_004624753.1, read as the reverse complement.
TATAGTTTTGTCTTTTAGATTTGGAAGATAATTACTGATTATGATCTATAAAATTGAGTTTTACAATCAAACTCTTGAGTGACATGCAGAGTAACTCACCAGCGCTTCCCTTAGATTGAGTGTCACAGTTGTATTCTTTATGGTTCCTTTGTTGATTTTCAACCAACAATAACTTATTGTTGTATTTGTGTATAATATATAAAGATAACAAAGATATACAAATATGTAAATATATTCAAATGTATATTTTATATCTAGAAGTATTTCTACTTTGTGTTAAGAATTTAAACACATTGCAGACTAATAAGCATGATGTGTTCATATTTTTTATTAAAATATTATATTGTGTACAGATATACATTCATGTTTAAACCTGTGCATGTGAAGGTGCTTATCAATTTGATAAAAGATTCCATCTTTAAGGAATGTGATTAAGGCATTTTGGGGCAGAAACTTTTAATAATGATGAAAAATATTATGAGACAAGCATTGATTTTTCTTTTCAAAATGTAAATATATATTTAATATCGTGTTTTACCTAAAACTTTCAACAGTTTTCTAGTAACCCTTTTGTAAATAGGTTGGGAAGAGACACAAAGGGTTGGGCAGTATATGAGTGTTAAGGCACAATAGTAAGGTGGAGGTAAGAATAGAATGTTAAGTTAGCAATGTGAATATATTAATATAATAGGATGCTGTTAAGAGAGAGAGTACCAGTGAGCGAGCATTTGTACATATGTGCACACACGTGAACATTAATGTGTATCCATTCTCTATCGGTTATGGCTTGTTAACATGGTACGTGCTTCCTGAAAGCTCATTTTCCACCTAAGATATTAAAATTGCACATTTCTAGGAATGCTTTCCCAAGAGATTTCTAATATGTATCTTGAACTTTGCTCTGCAAAACAACTAACCACACCTGTCTTCTGATTCCTTTAGGACTTAAGGCAAGAGTTGGAAGCACAGGAGGAAAAGCTCAAATGGCTGAATCGAACTGAAGTGGAAGTGCTTGCAGATAAGAGCCTGAGCTTACATGAAAGAGATAAACTTTCAGAAAGTTTAAGAAGTGTAAATGTGACATGGAATAAGGTGTGCATGTGGAGTTATTCTCACACCTTTTTCATAGTCACTGATTTTATGATCAAAAAAGTGGGATCTTGTAACTGTTTTACCTTTTAATTATACCCAGTATGGGCACATTTTACTGATACTTGTGTTTACAATATTTTCATCCATCATAGGCAGAAGCATGTACTGTCAAAGAATACTTTTTACTTTACATGGAATTATTTGGCCTAGAGGATTATAATGAATATAGATTAGAGTTAGGCAATAAAATGCCAATAATTTTCTGAAACTGGTGGCCATAAAATAGCTTCCCAATGTTGCACATATATGTTTATTTGCAGTGATTTTATTCATTACAAATTTCCAGTGGAATATAATGACGTGACTACAGTACGATTCAGATGAGGTTTTTTATCTCACACCATTACTTTTTTGCAGTGGAAATAGTTAAAGGTAGATGAAGTCAGATTTCTTTTTATTTTGTCCTGGTACATGCAATATCAGAAGAGGTGGTCTGGGTGGGATGTTGTATAGATATATTATTGCTACAGTTGCATTTGCATGGACCTCTTAGAAAAGTCACATTTTCTTTTTGATCCTCTTAAAATAGTAGGCATTGTCCTATGACTAATGAGGCAGGCACTCATTGATCTGGCCTCTTTGATGGAGAATTACTGCTTCTCACACATCTGCATCTCCCGCCTGGACTCCTCTTTGTGCTTTAGACTTGCAAATAAAGCCTTCTGCTCAGCACCTGTGCCTGGACGTCTGATAGGCGCCTCAGACTGACATACACAGTGGACGTCCTGCCTGCCTCCTCCTTCTGTGCCCTAATGTGCCGCAACCTCAGTTAATGGAGGTTACGTCCTATAATCCTTAGGTCAGAAACCTTGGAGTCAGACTTACAGTATGTGTATGAATTATACCTCAAAAAGAGACAAACCTTTCCCAAACCAAGAACAGTACCTCAGAGCAACTGTCATCTTTCATTAACGCAATGGATTTTTATTCACACCCTAGGCTAGGCATCATTTTAAGAGCTAGAAATACTGAAAAGAGTATAGTACTGGTGTCACCTAGAGAGCTTGCTATGGATGAGACAAGCAGAAAAGCAATCGTAGCGTAGAAGTGCCCAGTGGAACATATAGGTAGAACACTTGCTTGGCTTTGGGGGTTAAGCATGGAATGTTTGGGGCAGGAGAGCACATCCAGACTAATTTAAGAAGGATATGTAAATATTGGTCAGGGGAAGAGTGGAGGGAAGGGCATCGCAGGTAGGAGCAGCGGCAAGTGAAAGAGGAGAGACAGAGAATGAGCACCCTGCACCTGTGTCCTGATGGCTACATCCTTATAAGGTATGAGGCTGAGAGGTGCTCATAGTTCAGGTTCTGGAGGCCTTACCCTGAACTGCTTTTTGAGAGCAGCTCACTACTTTGAGGGTAATGGACAGCTACTAATGTAACTTGAAGAAGAAAGTTATATTTTTGAAAGATTACTGCAGAGATTGAAGGAATAATCCCACCAGTGGATATAGGAAAATCTGTTAGATTCTAGAAAAAAATTTAGGAGGACTATTTCAGAGAAAATAGAACCAGTGAATTCAGATTTTGCCATGTCTGAATAGCCAGTTGACAGCTGAATTACAGACATATGTAGTATTGGGAGTCTTCAGCCTTAGAAAACTCTGTAGGGTCAATAAGACCAATGGAAACCAGGACCCAGAGAGAGTGCAGGGTCAAGGATAGGAAGACCAAAAAAAACACAACGAACTGTAGAGTAGTGGTATTTGGTGGAAGGGCAGAGGAAAATGAGCTGGTGAAGCAAACTTAGAAGAGACAGAGAGGTGGAGGAAATTGAGGATCAAAAGGTGTTGATGGAATTCAAGGGACAGAGATGGGGGTGGACACCATGAAATCCTGTCAAAGCCACAGCAGCTGAGAGCTGGCCCATGTTCTTGAGAGGAATGTCAGTGGAGTGAATGCCCAAGCAAGATGGCAGCCAGTAGTGAAGGTGGAGACAAAAGCTTAACTGTTACAGGGAAGAAAAGTGGCCCAGCTATCATTTAGCAAAACACCTTTCTTTTGAAAGTATGGCCATCTTTATTTATATGTTATTCTGTTTCTGTTCGGCCTGCTGCTATAGATCTGCAGAGAAGTACCCAGCACAGTGAAGGAAACTACCCAGGAGGCCTCCTCTGTTTCACAGTCATGGATTGCTGGTAAGATACAGTTTATTCCTTGAGTTTGTAAATCAATATAGCAAAATGTATAATACGAACAACATATATGAATTAGGCAAATGTAATTAAAAGCACTAGGCAACTGTGGTTTATTATTCTACTTTTAATTATTGGAAAAGAACATCTTTAAGCCCAAGACTTACTTGGCTGTGTGGTATGGGTGAGGGTTTTACTCTTGTGGTTGATGGGACTTGCTTTTCTCTGGATGAGGGGGCACTGGGCACCAGGTCCTGATGAAGGGAAGGATAGAGGCCAGGTAGGAAGATCAAGGGTGTCTTGTGGGTACACCCAGCTTTTCAGTCCATCAGGCGTAGCTGTGTAGCTCAGTGTGTGCTTGGCATGTGTGATTAGGCCCTGATCGTGCCTGAGAAGAGAGGATTTCCATGTCTTTGGCAGGGGGTCAGAGATGGGGACTTGGAAGGGAAGAGCTGTCCCTCTCAGGGAAGCTACATATTGACAAATACTGCTCCCTGGAAGTGGAGAAAGGAAAGTGCTGCCTCGCTGTTTCTATTTACTTCCTTCTCTCTTTGTCCAGGTGAGATGGAACGTTACTGCCCCATAGCCACTGGCACCACTGCCTTCTAAGCGTTCTTGACCCCTCTCCTGTCCTCTGCTAGAAAAACCACCAATGTGATTAACCCCAAATTCCCGCCCTGTGCCAGCTATTACTGTGGATTATTCCTCCTCCTCCTCCCCTTCTCCTGCACCTCCTCTTCCACTTCCACATCTTACCTCATGTTTTCTCTGGTACCCCTACCTCCCTAAATCTTCATCTCTTTAGTTTCTCTTCTTCCTCCTTTTCTTCTTTTCCTCATCCTCTCTTCCCAAGAGTCTGAGAAAGTGACAAGTGACAAAATTATTTGTTTCTTTTTGTGTTGAGATTAGAGGTTTATTGAAGGTCAAGTTTATGTTCTGTGTTACTTGTATGGCCCAGTGCCTTGCAAAATTAATACTTTAGACCGGATTGGTTTTCTTGATTAATATCCAAAACACTTGAATTGATATTTAGTCCTTTGTAAATGCATGCTCCACTCTGCACGCATGAGGGATTTGATGCATTTTACACAATAGAAATCGGTTGTTTTACTTCTTAACATCCTTTGCTATATAGCAAAGGAGCAGGGAAATTTGAATATATACTTAGAAGCCCAAAAAGCTAACAACCAAACTACACTTGCCATTAGATGTGCAGTTCATTCTTTGCAAGATACTCATCCCGGGACCGGTGAGAGGCCTGAAGCTAATCTTGGTGTGTTCCTCTCCTCCTACACAATGTTTTAATTTAGCTTTTCCTTCTTTTAAATGATAGTAAAGATAAAGTCAATCATTTTACAGTGAACAGTTCAGTGGCATTTAGAACACTCACCTCTATCTAGTTCTAAAGTATTTCTGTCACTGTGAAGTAAAACCTCTTATGCATTTCTCCTCATTCCCTCCTGCTCCTGGCTCCTGGCATCCACCAATCTGCATTCCCTCTGTATGGATTCTGTCTGTTCTGGACATTGCATGTAAAGGAATCATACAGTGCTTCTTTCACTTAGCAGAATATTTTTGAGGTTTATCCATGTTCGCTTCTTGCTGGTTTTACTCCTTTCAAAGCTATGATTCTCCAACCTGCATGGGCATCAGTACTGACAGAGGATGCTACAGCCCGTTCTCCTGAGTACACACTGCTACCATCTTTCTAACTAATAATGACCTCATTTAATTAGAAAAAATGTTAGTACATGATTGTGATACACAGTGGTTACATTTATTTTGTTGCGTTTGTCCATGTACGTAACGCATCTTAATTATTTTTTTCTGACTCTTGGTCCCCTTCCCATTTGCAAAAGCTCTATTTCCATTTTTTCAATTATTTTTTAAAAAATCCTCTGTCCTTCCTTTTTTTCTCCCCCTCCATCTCGTCTTCGCCTTCTCATTTGAAGATCTCCCTACTTATCTTTTATTTTGCTCTTTATACTTCAAGATTCTCACATAAGAGAATCCATGTAATATATAAATGTGTGTCTGATTTTTTTCACTTAACATCATAGTCTTGTGGTGTATCCATTTACCTGCAAATGCCTCGAGTTAGTCTTTCTTTATGGCACAGTAGTACGCCATTGTATATAAATACTACATTTTCTTTTTCTTTCAACTGTTGATGGACTTATAGGCTGATTCCAACTTTAGCTATTATGAATTGTGCTGCTATAAACATGGGTAATCATGTAGCACTGTAATATGATGACTTTAATCCTTTTAGGAAGATCCCAAGAAGGGGAGTAGCTGAGTCAAATGGATTTTCTACTTTTAGTTTTCTGAGTAATCTCCATACTGATCTCCATAGTGATTGTACTAGTTTACAGCTCCTAGGAAAAAGGAACCCTTTGACATCACTCATGGGATTGTAAACTCATCCCAGTTTTAAAAGAAAACAAAAGCCTATGTCAAAAAGAGCTCTTTTATTTTCCCACCACAGAACACGACTGCCTTTGTCTGTACCCATGCAGTCTCAGCACGCTTCCTTTCAGGCGGGAGGAGCTTCCTCTTGTGCTTTGGATCACATCTTCTCTGGGCCTTGTCCTTTCTCTCTCCTCCCCTACTGGATCATTCCCATTGGCATTCATTTTGATGCATGCAGGTTTACTTTATTCATTTAAACCAGTGTGTGTCATTGCATTCCATGGAGGTGTAGAGATCCTCAGGACTCTCTTCTTGAGCTATGGTCAGCTGCCCTGTAACTATCAACACTTTTAAATTCAGCTGAATCCACCAGTCTGTAACCAGTAGACTTGGAGTCCTTTTGTCTCTCCTCTGGATTTCATGTGCAATCTGTTGGCAAATTGTGTCAGTCTGTGCCCTACCCCAGCCCTTCCTTGGCGTGAAACACGCTCCTCATTCATCTAGATTGTTGGAGTATCCTCCCAGCTCTTTATCCTGATTCTGTTCTTGCTTTACCATTTCCATAATCTGTTCTTTTGATAGCAGCTGGAGTGATGGATTCCACAAGTTTGCCTCTGTCCCTTCTTTGCCCACAATCATTTAATCACTTCCACTCTCATAAACGAGTTCCCAAGTCTTACTGTGGACCTGAAGGTCATGTCAGATCCGCCTACTGGCTAGCTGCCTTGGCACATTTCTTACCACTTTTCCCTTTGTTTGTTCTACTTCAAACACACTGTTCTTCTTGGTCAAGCCTCCCGAGAGCACTTTCATCTCTGGTCTTTGTGCTTGCTATTCCTTCTTTTCTTCTCCAAAGTTTCATCCTGTGGATATTTCAGACTCACTTCATTCAGTTCTTCCTCAGATGATCTCTTTGCAAATAGGCCTTTCCCGCCCGGCATATCTCATATCCACTCTGTCTCTCTCTGTCTTCTTGTGTTGGCTTTACTTTAAAATATACAGTAGATTGGTGCCCTCCATAAATGCAAGCTCGGTAGGTTGGGGACTTGCACAGTCTTCCACTTACAGATCTAGAGTGGTGCCTGGCACATAGTAGGTTCTTAATTCATATCTGAATTTAAGAGAATCTAAAGTAAAAAGAATGCTACAGTGAAGAATAGGCAGAGTGATGTGTGACACATTCTCTGGAGTATAAGCCTAGAGGTAGAATCGCTGGGCTGTAGGACGTGGGTGTTGCAGTAGCCAGTGCTAAAGTGCTGTCTGGACTACTTATTCAGGTTCAAGCTCCCACAGTTGAGTGTGAGGGTTCTCAGACTACATTGTTTCAGATACCCCAGTGTTTTGTTCTTAGGACTCTCTTACACTTTTAAACATTATTAAGGCCCTCTAAAGAGTTTTTGTTTATCTGTTTGATATGTATTATATTTACCTAATTAGGAAGAAATTTCAAAATTATTTTTATTAATTTGTTTAAGATAATGATTTATTATATGTTAACAAAGTTAATATTTTTATACCATATTAGTATAGGAAACTATTTTTCAAAGCAAACCAAAAAATCAGAAAAATGACAGTGCTTTACGTTTTCAAAATCTCTTAAAGTGTCTGGCTTCTGAGGATACACTGCATTTTATCTGCTTCAGTGTTTGGTCTGTTGGGGTATCGCGTGTCATACAGTTTTGATTGAAGCACTGCTTTGTACTTAGGAGTGAATGAGCATGACAGGACAGATAGCTTTTGATGATGGAGATGATGGTGATGGAGATGGTGGTGGTGATGGTGGTGGTGGTGATGGCTTGGGCACCCAGGTCCCTGAGAAGAGATGCTAGGAAAGCAAAGCTTCCAGCCCGTTGGTTTGTCAACCTGTGCTCTACATGTGTACATTATTTCATTTTCATTTGTATTTTCTCCACTGTCAGCAAAGTTGAACTTTTTAAAATGTGTATGTTCATCACCTTTCTTGTTTCCTCTTTTGTGGATTGTCTGATGACTTTTTGGGTGTTTTAAAAAAATTCTTTGTCTTCCATGTCCATAGCAAATACTTTGACAATCTCTGTTTATGGTGCTCTGTGCAGAAGTCTTAAAAATAGTTTATTAGTAGCTTCCTTTTATATGTGTTCAGGGTCCTGCAGCAATAGAAATATTCTTTTATATTTTTAGGTAACAATTTTGTTTTTCATGTTTAGGCCCTTAATCTGTCAAGAATTAATTTTTCCATGATGCATGGGAGGTCTAAATCTGTCCCATCATTTCCTACTCCAGCCATAAGCCATCACTTTGCCAGCAGCCTTTATTGAACAGTAAATTTTCCTGCATTGATCCATAATGCAGTCACTGCCAAGGTCAGGCTTCTCTGCCACTGTCTTAATTACTTTCCAGTCTCTGAGACACAATACCTGACACCCATAACTTAAGGAAGGAAAAGTTTTTTGGATTCACAGTTTGTGAAGGTTTCAGTCCATAGTCAACTGGTTCCAAGGTGGGATGGCATGGCAGAGGGGCCTGGCGGAGGAGAAAGAGCTCATGACATGGAAGCAGGAAGCAGAGAGAGAGATCAATGGAGGAGGGAGGGAGACAGACTCTACTAAGGTGGTGGCTGGAAATGTGGCAAATACATAGAAATATATTCCTTCAATTTTTATTTAAAGAGAAAATTTTAGGAGCAATCCAAATATCTAGTGGAAGGAAATGGGTTAAGTACAAGTGAATATATGTATGAATTATTACACTGATGTTCACATTGGCAGCTTGTTAAGAATGAAATATGGTTAGGTCATAAAGTTAATTGAAAAAGAATGGAAAGTTATGAATACATTGGCTTTATAATTAAGGCAAAACCTCTTGACCAAATAAAAGAATATTCTTGATTGTTTCATGGCTGGTGTACTTTTACTTTATTTTTATTCACTATCATTGTTGATCATGTTCGAGTTCTTGGTGGCCTAGAATTTTGTGAGATTTCCTGTTCAGTTGGCCTTACAGCTACCAAAGATACATGGAGATTACTGGCCATGCCACAGCTATTTGACTATAGTAAAATAAAAACATCTTAGAATTTTTATTTAAACTCAATTTTACTTAAGTACACATATACACATATCACTGTTATAGCACTTTAATAAAAAATATCCTGTTGATTTATTTTCAAAATATCCTATTGATTTATCCTCACATTGCCACATTTTTATTTCAGCTCATCCTAGTGTCCAAAAGGTGGTGCTAGTCTCATCTGCGTTTGATGTTCCTGTTCAGTCTCCTCGCAGCTCTGAAATGTCAGTTCCTGCTGATCTGGATCAAACAATAACAGAACTCGCCGACTGGCTGGTATTGATTGACCAGATGTTGAAGTCTAACATTGTCACAGTTGGTGATGTGGAAGAGATCAATAAGACAGTTTCCCGAATGAAAGTAGGTGCATAGCGTAAAGCTTGTCAGAGCAATAGCATGACACAAAAGTTAGACAACATCTACTTGGATCTTTTTGTTTACCCTAAACTCAGAGAGTAAGGTTTGAAAAATTCTTTATCTGTCAGCTCTCCAGGACTACCTGGAATAAAGCTCCTCTTTCATTTGTGAGATCAAGTTTATTGACTTAAGCTAAAGACTTGATGTATTTTTATTTTTTATTTATTTTTATTTATTTTTTGGTACCGGAGATTGAACTCGGGTCCTTGCGGTTGCTCAGCAGGTAGCAAAACCGAGCTAAATCCTCAGCCCCTTGATGTATTTTTAAAACCTAAAACTGATACCATTAAAAGTTAGGCAGGTTGAAAGAAATGCGAGCTAGTGTAACATTTACTGCCCAGTGTGATGGGGAATAATTTCCCAAGCTCTGTTTCAACTTACATTTCATAATGAGCTTGTTTCTTTTCTGATTTTAGAAATGAGATTCTCCCAACTGTGACTTTTGTATTGTACATATGCCATCCAATACTAATTTGTAAAGTTCTGTTTCCATATTTAGTGTGTGCTAGGTTCCGGGCTTTGTATTGTACAGGGATACTGAAAAGAATATTCCACATATAAATGGGATATGCAATAGAATATTAGTAACAGTTACTGCTGACTTTTATTAAGTGCTTAATGTATGTGGGGCATTTTCTTAAACATTTTTTACATGTATTATCTAATTTTTGTCTTTAGCAGTCTTGTGAAGTTAGTGCTGTTTTTAGTCTCACATTGCTAATAAGCCCACATTTCTAAGAGGCAGAGGCACTGAGTGCATGACTGTATCCAGGTTGCTGTGGCAGGGCAGAGTCTAATAAAAGCTGCAGGGTGGGTGCAGGCCACCTGTTAGAGGAAGCAGGGTGAGGAGGAGGCTTGCTTGTACAAGGATGATCAGAATTACAGGGAATGATTCAATTTAACAAGTTCACTACAGTAAAAGACATTGCCATGAATCCCCCCTCAGAAATCTCCCTCTTGCTTCAACACACTTATCCCATCATTCTTGCTACTTTCTGAAGCAGTTCTGGAAGTCCTCTATTGTGAGTGTCTTTGGGAGGTGTGATCAACAATATGGTGAGTGCTGCTGCCAGTGCCATCCAATGGAAAAGAAAGGGTTGTGAAAATGTTGCAGTGTGTCCATGTCCACCCTGTGCGCTGGATCTGCCACAGGGTGACCTGTTGCTTTTCCCCAGAGTAAAAATAACCTTGATAGGTAAGCATTTTGAGTTGATTCAGGACCTTGAGGCAGCCAGGACTGTGCAAGGAAAGACAGTCATGGAAGAGGACTTGCAGAGCTGCGTCAGAGAGTGGCAAGAACAACAGGATAAGTGTGTTTATAGCGAGAGGGAGGATTCTGAGGGGGTTCATGGTAATGTGCCATTTATTACAATAAAAGTTTAAAATTTAAACATTCCGCCTATTCTTCCATCATACCCCTGACAGCGATGGAGGACAGGTCGTACGGTTTTGACGTCACAGATGAAACAGATGCCATTGCACGTAGAGGGAACAAAGTGAACACAGACATGAGGCCGGGGTTGGGGGTGATGAAGATTGGGGTCCACATTTGTGCAGTACAGAAATCCAGTGGGAGGAGAGGCAGGAAAGTCAGTTCCCCTCGTCTCTGTGGTGGAACACGCAGGTGCCCTAGCCCCGCAGACTTCCAGCATGTGTGCAGCCGGACAACGTCTTTTCTCCACTGCTTTTTCTTTCCTGAGTTGCCGCTGGGACCTGGTGATAACAGTGCTTTAGTGAGAAGGCGAGGGTGGACTGGAGCTGCTTAAATCAAAAGAGCCCCTTCTGAGGGGCTGAGATGCTGCCATTGCAATGAGCAGAAGTAAGAAAGAGAAGAAACAGAGTGCCAGTGAGGGTCGGAGTGATCTGGTTCTGGGTTTGCCATGTCAGGAGGTCCCTATGCCATTGAGGAGAAAGTGGTCAGCATCCATGGAAATGTGCTCCTGGGTCCAGGATTGAAATCTGTGAGAAATCTACTTAGAAATAGTGCTTGTCACTGTAGCAGTGACTGAAGTCTACAAAACCAGTGACCTCAAGGGCTGGGAAAATCTTTTGCCACGCTATTTGTACTTAGGATAAATGTGTTTTCTAGTTTTATGACTGTTTTATCAGTTTTACAATTAAAACGTGCTAACTTTTTTCTCACATTTATCAGTACTGAGAGACAGAGTGCACCGAGAATAACAGTTCTTCGGGCCCAAGATGACTTGCTTTGCAGTCTCTTCAGTTAGAGCTTTCTAGCTTCTCACTTCCGTCCCCAGGGGTAATGACAGCATTGCATTCATATCTGATGTAGAGCAGGTACGCAGTGCCTTAGCAGCAATGACTGCTGTCTTTTCAGAGCATTTTAGAGAGGTTTCCTTAATGTAATCTCGTCAACCTTGCTACAGCTAAGCTGTTAGTATTTCCTTATTTCTTTTTGTGAAAACTAAAACACAAAGCAAAAGCAACTGGCTTCGCGATCCCTGTGATTAGTGGAAGAGCTGAGATTTGAACCCAGGACCTCTGACTCCAAAACATGTGCTCTTTCTCTGCCACATTGCTGATGCCTCACCATTCCTTAGAGCAGGAAAACAACAAACACAGCTTTGCCATCAGCCAACCTGCTCTGCTAGGTTAGTACTCTTATGGGAGGTTGGATCAGCCTACCTTAATAATCGGTTCTCTTAACAGATTACAAAGGCTGACTTAGAGCAACGCCATCCTCAGCTCGATTTTGTTTTTACGCTGGCGCAGAATTTGAAAAACAAAGCTTCCAGTTCAGATGTGAGGACAGCAATCACAGAAAAATGTAAGTGTGAAATACACATTATATCATCAACATGCACTTTCCCCAAAGATGGCCCCTCCCCTTTCTGCCCCCTCAACACATACAAGCATGTACATTTTCAGAGATTCAATTAGAAGTAATATTTTTTTCATATTTGCCACTCATTGTTTATAAAGAAACACAGCCTTTTCTCACTTTATGAACATTATCACAATTTGCTATGAATTCTTTAACGTGGCTTTTTCTTCCTTTCTGTACTTGTATCGAACCCAGGGGCTCTCTACCACTGAGCTACATCCTCAGCCCTTTATAAAAATTTTATTTTGCGACAGTTGTCCATGAACTTGTGATCCTCCTGCTTCAGCCTCCTAAGTAGCTGGGATTCTAGATCTGTACCACTATACCTGGCTTAACATTAGTTTTAAGTAATTCCCTTCTGGATTTTTTCTTGCATATTAAGATTTCTTTTAAAAAAATCAAAATAATGAAAATTAGGAAATTCCTTTCTTCCACTGCACTTTGTTCACTGAGAACCTGTTGTTACCATGTCTCTTAGCTCACTTTCTCACAATTCATTCCACACATGTTTATTGAGCAACTGCTGTGTGCCCGTGTGGCTGGCACTCTTTTGGGGACACTTTAGTTTAAAAAAATCAACCAAGTGGCCAGGGATTTAGCTCAGTGGTTCCACCGCCGGCCCTGCAAGCGCAAGGTCCCGAGTTCGATCCCCAATTGAAAACAAAAAGCAACAACAACCAGAAAATGAACATAGAAAACACCAGTATATAAAGATCCCTGTTTGGAGTTTGCTTTTGACTTCAGAAGCATCTGAAATCTGTGTGGCATACAGAAGAACATCTGAATGCTCAAGTGACATCTGGGGACAGTCAGTCTGCTTTCATTGTCCCCTGTCTCCCTACAGCCCTCTCAGCCCATCTGTAATGATTCTGCACTATATACACACACGCTCTTTAAAACGTCCTGACATTTCTTGGTCTCCTTACCTTTATTCATGTTACTTCTTTTTCTTTTGCCTTTTTCCCCTGTGAAATTCTGCTCAGCAGCTGAAATGTCACCCCCTTTGTGGAGTCTTCCCCACCTTCTTCTTGTCCCTGGTGAACGTGTTTTCTATCGTTAGTTCCCACTGTGGCCGTTTCCCCGTAACTTCACTGTAGATTTCATAGCTACTTTCTTCCCCTCTGCTGTCCACAGATTCTCATTCTTCACCTTTCTGGCCTGACTCAAATTAGGCACTTAATAAATACGTGTGCCAGAATATAAACTGGGAGAAGAGAGTCTCATATCTCTCTAGGGTGGGAAGCCAGCTGTTCACCAAATGACAGTGTTTAGGTTTCAAAATAAATGTGGTAGCAGTAAAGTTACTGTAGGTGATAAGTTAGCAAGAACTTTTAGTATTGAATTATATTGACTCATTTTTACTATACAACCCATTTTCCTTCTTTTCTCCTCTTTTTGTCCATTCATTGGTTGATTGTGCCCCTTATGGGACTCTAGTGATCCTGTTTCCCCTCGCTTGGCAGGGGAGCTCCTCTGTGTTAGGGCGCTGTCTGAGTCACTGTCTTGCCCTGAGATGCAATACCTGGCACCTGGAACTTAAAGGAGGAGAGGTTTATTTTGGTCCATGTTTCAGTCCATATGGGCTGGCTCCAAGGCAGGGCAGTATGGCAGAGGGGCTTGGGGCAAGAGTGTTGCTCATGGCATGGTGGACAGGAAGCAGAGAGTCAAGGGAGAGCTGGGACGGGAGGTAACCCTACTAGGTCATGCCCACAGTGACCCACCTCTTCCAACCAAACCTCACTGATGAGTTCCTGCAGCTCTAGCACAGTGGTGACGAACCTATGACATGCATGCCACAGCAGGCATACCATTGTCATCACTGCTGTAGGAAGACATTTGGATCTAAACCGTACCACCTGTGATTTAGCACTTATAATGAACAAGATGATTTGCTTATGTTTCAGGATAAACTTGTAATGTTTCCTGGCGTGTGATGCTTTAAGAGTTGTATTTGCTTTATATTAAATGATTCCCTGAGTAATAGAATGTGCCATAACAACTTTATATCATTTTTAACTGACAAGTAGGATATCATAATATACTTGTCTTCCTTTTAAGTTGAAAACATAAGCAATTTATTTTAATTAAGTTAGCATAAAATAGATAATCTCATTGAACAGTTTCTTACAATTATGACCTGTTACATATAACTTTCTTTTTGTTTTTTAATTCTTTTATTGGTACATTTTAGGTATAAAACACAATTACATTTCTCATTGGGAATTGTACCTTTACATAATGCATCTTGGTTCTTATTTTTTCCC
>NW_004624753.1:9796274-9811727 GCF_000247695.1 Heterocephalus glaber | reverse complement strand
TATCAGAGTGTTCCATCTCATTTCCCTTTGGGGTTGCTGTAGGTGATCTGGAAGTCTGGTTTTGAGACTTGTTTATGTGTTTTCTCATTTTGACTGGAGGGCGGAGGGCTGTTGGGGCCTGCACAGATTACCTCCTCTGAGCTGGGAGAGGTGGGACAGGGTACAGGAGCAGCGGTAGGGATGATGGCCCAAAAGCCCTTTCCTGTGGGCTGGGAGCAGCAGGAGGGATGTTGCCCGGGTAGCCCCTTCCTCTGGTCCAGGAGAAGTGGGATGGCGGCTCAGAAGCCCCTACCTCTGAGCTGGGAGCAGTGGGAGGGATGGTGGCCCAGAAGCCCCTTCCTCTTGGCCAGGAGCGGCAGGACAGAAGTTGGCCCAGAAGCCCTTTCCTCAGGGCTGGGAGCAGTGGGAGGGATGGTGGCCGGGAAGCCCCTTCCTCTGGTCCAGGAGCAGTGGGACGGCGGCTCAGAAGCCCCTACCTCTGGGCCAGGAGCAGCGGGACTCAGTACCGTGTCCTGGTGGTCTGGTGACCTCTGCATCTTTGTAGTGTGGAACCAGGTGGCTGTTCAGAGGAGCGGTTGGGGTGGGGGTCCAGTGGATTGTTGCCGCGGTGCGGGCTGATTTGGCGTGTCTCGCGTGACTTGGGACCTCGGTAGGGCGTGCGCAGACCTGCCTGTCTGCAGTGGGCTCTGTTACATATAACTTTCAACCTTCTGAATAATCTTAATTTGATAGATTTTTATAGTTTGCTAGAACCCTGTGTCATTCCAAGAATGTTCCCTTACTGCAGATGGAATGTTATCTTGTAGTTGAGGACCTGATACTTAACTGTATAGCCCTTCAGGTTGGCATCTAAAACATTGTCTAGCAGTTTGTTTTGAAACTTTAATTTGCTTATTATTAGTGCGTTGACTCTGGTATTCAGAGTTGGTGTTTATTGGTATTTCACTTCAAACCCAAGAGCTACTCCTGAAGTAATTAATCAAAAATTTAAATTTCACTAAATCTTTTGTTTGTCTACTTCTCAGCTTAAATTTTTTTTTTTTTTTTTTAAATTTTGAGACAGGGTCTTGCTAAGCTGAGCAGGCTGGGCTCAAACTTGCGGTCCTCCTGGCTTAGCTTTATGAGAAGTTAGGATTACAGGCATGACCCGTCATACCCAGCAAAGTTTTACTTTCAAATGTTTGTCTTGAACAATGTTTCCTTATAGTGAAGTTTCATGCCACAAAAGGCAAATGTGAAAAGTATTCTGAACTAGTTTGTTTTCTTCTAAAACCCAGTCTGTTCAGAGTGTGACAAGTGACTGCATCTCTGTCTGAAGGTTCTGTCTCTACCTTCAGCAAACCTTGCTTTATGAGCTTATAACAGTAGATATTTTTAGTGTGAAGATGGTTTAGTGCACTTAAAATAGAGTTTAATCCAATTATTTTCCCTCAAAACTTGCTGCAGAAATATATTAAAAACCAGACACAGTGGTCCCTGTCTGTCACCTAGCTACTCAGAAGGCTGGGGTAGGAGTATCACAAATTCAAGCCAGGCTGGGCAACTTAGTGAGAATGACCTTTATTAATAAATAATGAGAGCCAGGGCAGGTGGTGTGTACCTGTAACCTCAGCATCCTGGGAGACTGAGGTAGAAGGACAGGAAATTTGAGGCCAGCACAGACAACTTTGAGGCCTGCCTCAAAATTAAAAGACAAAACAAAAACAGAAAGGGTTGGGGATATACCTCGGTGTGAAGGCCCTGAGTCTAATCCCCAATATTGCCACTCAATCTATCAATCAATCTGTTGACTATAGCTCTTTTATAGTGTAGCAGACATATATTAGAATTCCTTTCAGATGCCCCCTTTCAATTTGCCCCCTCTCTTCTTTCTGGTTCGAGACTTATTTGGGGTAAATGTGCAATTTGGGATCAAGTGTTATTCTCCCTTTCCTGATAGTTACCCTTAGAGATGCTTTTTTGTGATGCTCCCCCAGTGGAAAAGGTAAAGACGCGCTGGGACAGCACACAGCACGGTGTTGACCTCCGCCGCCAGCAGCTGGAGGCCATGGTCCTGGACAGCCTCCGGTGGGAGGACCACAGGGAGGAGACGGAGGAGCTGATGAGGAAGTTCGAGGCCCGGCTCTACATGCTGCAGCAAGCCCGGAGGGACCCCCTTGTCAAGCAAGTTTCTGACAACCATGTAAGACTCATTAGGTATTTTTTTGGTGGTATCATTTTGTCATGACAGGATATCATGACCCTGTCATGATATTTTCCTAAGTTCTTAGGCTACATGTTGAAATGTATATGAAGAACTTGACCAGGATTTTTTTTTCAAAAATTTCTAAAGGCTTAACAAATAGAAATGACCCATTTTTGCAAATGGAATGACCCCATGAACTCAGATTTAGAAAGAGAACATTTTTGAGATTTCAGAAATACTCATTCCCTTTTTTGCCTATGTTGAGGGTCATTTTTATTTATAAAATTTCCTGAGACTTTCCTTTGAGTGCTGTTTAGTAAACAAGTCAAGAAATCAAGTTTAGCTTCTTTTAATACCTTTTTAAGTGCACAGTTTTATCAATGCTAGGTACCTTTATTGTAATCAGTTTGATTATAGAGTTGATGACATTGAACACTTATGGTGTTTTTAAAGTGTTATTTTAAAATTTCTACAATCATAGAAAATATTCTTGAATCAGAGGTTGTGGCTGTGAGGTTATATTTTGGTGCAACATTTTATTTGCCCTTCAGGAGGCCTAAGATGAAAGTATACACTTATGATGAATAGAATAATAAAGAAAGTGAAAACAAAACCCCAAACCTGGAAGTATGCTTTTATTTTTCACAATGTAGATTGTCCAATTTAAAAAGCAAGTGGTTGGGTACTCTGGTTTCTGGACCATTCTCTGTATCTGTGATACCTACTGATTGCGTCTACCAAATGACTGAAACGGACACTTCAGGAGAGAAACACTGCTCCAGACATCAGTGTTTCAGTCATTGGGCTCAGAATATCTTTGTGTCTGCAAGATCAGTATCTATGATTCAGTCAAGCACGGATCATGGGGTTAGACAATGAAGGTTACATGTGTACCCACCGTGTACAGACGTTACCACCTTATTATGACTCTGTTGATAGTATAGTATAACGACTATTCTGGAACATTTACATGGTATTAAGCAATGTAAGTAACCTAGAGATGATTTAAAGTATGCAAGAGGATAGTGTACCACTTTATATAAGGAACTTGACCATCTGTGGATTTTAGTATCCATGAGAAAGGAAGGTTTTGGAACCAGTCTTCCACAGGTACCAAGAAAGAACTATTTTTTTTTTCTAATTAATAATATAATTTTTTTTTGAAACTTTAGGGTGTTTTTTCCTAATTCGTAAAAAGCATTATAGGGACATTGCACTATCATTTAGATTTCAGGGATGTATCTTGATCCGGAGCCCGTTGGGCGTGCCAAGACACCACTGCCTGTGGACCTCTGCGGAGCTCTTCACACAGCCTCTCAGTAACCCTAGCTCGGCTGTCTGATTCTTCTTGTTGGCTTTGTGAACACACACAGTGATCCAGGGGCAAGAGACAGAAGACTTCTGTATTGTTGGTCCTCGCCTTTGCCCTAAGCATGTGTAGTGGAACACTCTGTATGTTCATTCTTAGGCAATTACATGTTCCATAAGAATCAGATCTGGTGCAGAAGAAATGAAAAACACCAATAGTTTGAGGAAGTAAAGTATCTCCAAGAGGAAAAGATAATAATTGTTTCATCTTATCTACTGATATCTTAGACATGTTTCTTTTTGCCTCTAGAATTGTTGTGTTTTAAAATTATGTGCTATAGTTTGTCCCCTAATTAATTTTATTCTTGTGACACCTGTGTCTAAACCATATTAAAACTTTCCAAGAGTACCAGTGTTTGGATAAATACTAATTACTGACTGACCACATCTAACAGTTACATCTTGTACCTTAGCTGTTGCTTCAAGAACTGGGTCCTGGTGACAGTATCGTCATGGCATTTGATAATGTCCTGCAGAAACTGCTGGAAGATTATGCTAGTGATGACATAAGAAATGTGAAGGAAACCACTGAGTACTTAAAAACATCGTGGATCAATCTAAAACAAAGGTAATTGTACGACCCTGGGAGCTTAATGCATATTGTCCGGTTGAGAATTTGACTTCTTTAGCTTTCTCATGGAAACAGGCCAAATATGTGCATACTTGAAGTGGGTTTTATTATTTTTTCAGTTTTTATACTGTAATGTGCTGAGTTAGTGTTCTTCTGCTTACTCAGTGATGAAGGTATGTTGATCCAATATCTACCTGAGTTTCTGGAATGCAGTTTTCCTTGAATAAGCTGAAACCTAACCAATGATTATTTTATGTATTCTGATATTCTTGTGACTCTCAGTATTACATAGAATACATTTTATGATACTCTGGTGAAAAACAAAGTATTTACAGGTGGCTCAGTTTAATATATCACTAATGGCAATGATACCATAGTATATAATAATGTAGCATTGGTCTGGGGTATCCTCAGTGGAGGACCATACACTGTTGGTCCAACACTCGACCTCTGGAATAATTAGTGTGTATTTAAGGTTTCAATTAATTATCATTTATTTCCCTGGCTGTCTAGTCAGTATATTTGGAATAGCCTAAAATAGCACATGTACTTATAAGAGATATTTTTCTGTCAAAAATGATTTGAGGAACTATTAACAGCAGTCAGCATCTCTTTAAGACTGTATATTTATATTCATCATCAATAAAAAGTGTTTACTTCATGCATGGTACTGGGAATGCCTGTGTCTAAGTAAGATTACAGTTTCTCAGACATCTTTAGCTATTCAAATGTAACTTCCTGAAAATAAATTTGATATCAGAACACATTTATTTTTCAGTGAATAAAATTGGTAATATCAGAACAGTTTATGATAGATACTGCTGGTAATAAAGAACACTCTAGCATTTCAGGACTGTTGGACATGGAGAAATTTTTATTCATTTCAGTAGTGTTGTTTTTTGTTAGAATTTTTAAAGCAGTTCTAAAATCTCCAAGAAGAGACTAATTAGGGAAGGACATGAGCTTGGATGTGTCACTAAATACACCAAGGATACTGGAGGAAATAAGATTGGGGTAGGAAATATAAAATTTTGTAACAGATCAAAGCAGTATGGCTATAATTTTGATATTTCTGGCATTTCAGTACAACTTTTCTTTTTGTTCTAACGAGTCATTTGGACAGAGTAAGGGTCCCATAAATAAGGCAGGGAAGAAGGTGACTAAAAACAACTTTAACAGTGAGATAGTCCTTAAACATACTTCATCTTCATTGTTTCCAGAAGTTCCGTGTGTAAGAATTATGACTGTCATTGTTGTAAATAATAACAGAAAATTGATCACTGAGGAATGAGTGGCTTGCTTTATTTGGCCACCTCCAATTCTTTTTTTTGCTTTTACTTTGTAAATATTTTAAGACAGCCTACAGCAGTAGTTAGAATAGATGGAAGAGGCAGTTAAAAATGCATTATATTCCAAGGTGATCTTTCATTTATCATAGCTAAAACAAGCACCATATTCTAGTTTCATTGTAGTTACAGGGAGTTGTCCTTGGTCTTTTCTTTCTGCCTTTTTTGGGGGGGATGCATAATTGTACTAATATTTAGACATGATATAGATACATTGTTATTTGTAAAGCTGGGAGAATACAGCAAAACTGTTGTTCAAAGGAACCATTCATGGGCAAGAGCCAGGGTTTCTGTACATGGAGAGAGTTTTCTCTTTTAAACACAGTGATATTTACAGTTTTCACTATTCTAAATGAACATCTTTCTGGAATATAAAAGTCTTTCCTGGCCTTCTTAAACAAAATATGAGAACCTGGATTAAACTGCTTTTGAATTCTTGACATTATTGTTTCAAAGATAGAATTAAGGAACTTTAACAATTTTAAGCAGCCTCAAAGTTTATCTAAATCAGTGTTTCTCAACCTTTTAAACCGTCTCTTCTCTAAGGATCCCTTTCAGGCCCCCTCCTCTGTGACATTTTAATGCTATGGTATATTATGTATCTGCTTCTGTTCGTAGAGTGGTGCTTTGTATATAAAAAGGGTAATTATTTTCCACACACCTCGAAGAGCCACTCATCACCTCCTTTGAGAATGTGTGGGCTAATTGCAACACACCCAGGCTCAGAGAAGTTAAATGACGTGTGCAAATTTGCATAGAAAAGCCAAAATGATGTTTTTCTGGGACTGAAATGGGGATGTAATACTCCTTACGCCTGAGTGCTGACGAGTTGGTGGTAAATTTATTCAGGGTGCTATGCGTTGTAGTTTATTTTTAGTTACAAATGTCAGTGTCTTGTCACCAGGTAGGGTCTGAGAAGCTTCCCCTAAAGAGGAGATGGGGACCTCAGCCTACCCCACCTATGGTGTGTCACGTTTGCCAACATCTGTCAGAGAGAAGGGATTTCGGAATGTGTCCTGGAGAGGCATATGCAGCTTTATTAGGCAGAAAGAAGTATACACTCAGGGGAGCAGGGTGCTCATAGGACGAGATACATTATGGTCTGAGGCTACAGGTATTTCTGTATTTGGGGGAGTCCTCAAGATGGAAGATCTAAGATATGTACAGTATTTCTAGTGTCCTTTAGATTACCTATTATGAATGGGCAAGGTTGGGATGCAAACCATTTGCGTGGATTTAAAGTTTAGTGATATTGTACCCCATTTATAGTGCTCTTTCCTCGCAGGTGGAAGCCTAGGATTTGCGAATCTATAGTGTCTCCTCATTGTGAGGCAGTGCACTAAGCCCTTCACATGGGTTATTTCATTTAATCTTTACAACAACCTTAAAGACAGGCAGCGTTTTCATTAGCTTTACATTGATGAATAAACTGGAGCCTAAAGATGTTAAGGAATTATCCAAGATCACACAGCTTATACTGGCAGAGCTAAGATTGTAATTCAAGCCTGTTTGTGTAGCCTGGCTGTTTGTCTTCTTCAACAAGAGTTTCAATTTTGTTTTTACCTATTATTATTATTTTTTAATCACAATGTCAGCTATTGCTGGTGGCTGCTTGTGTACCTGCCTTTCAGATCTGTCTGTGATTCTACTAATCGCGGTGGTTCTTGTTTGTGTTGCGCTTAGAAGCCAGATCAGATTAAAGCTATGGGGCCTCTTCTATGAGTAATGGAACACCCTCCAGTCTTCTGCCCACTCCAGTGGCCTCTGAAAGACCTTTTGCCAAGTCTCTCCTCTTACCTCTCAGCCATATTCTGAATATTTATCATTGTCAACCAAATTCTGGAGGAGGGAAAGGCTGTCATGCTTGTGCATGGGATTGTGTCAGTGGAGCCTAATTTTTGGAGTTCAATATCAGCTTTCAAAGGAAATATTTTGTGTGAACTGCAATTGGCCCAAGGAATTTGGCCATTCACAGTTACGGGGCCGTAATCTCTTTATCTACAATGCCAGAATCCAAGAAAAGCTTTGTTAACAGAAAGCTCTGAATTGATGTCAGGTTATTTATTATAGTCATTATTTATCCCCGTTAGTGGAAATAGCCTTGCTTTTAGCTGTTCAAATATTAATGTTTCTTTGCTCCCTAAACCTGCTCAGGGCATAAACTGTAACCTATGTACTTTTGTAATATTAGTTTTTTTTCATTAAGTTTATTGGTACATTTTAGGTATACAATGCAGTTACATTCATCATTGGGATCTTATACCTTTACATGATATATCTTGGTTCTTATTTTTTTCCCCATATAATATTAGTTTTTTAATGTACAGAAAGTTCTTAGCTCTGAAACAAAGCCAGCTGCTGGTATTTATATTCTGTGAGCCATAGGCCACTCTAATATTTGTTAACCAATCTATATACCTTGATCGCTATTGCTTCTACATATGGCCTTTTCCTCCAAGCATCTGTTTATGCCAGTTAACTAACTTTTGGTACAAATTGAGATACTCATAGTTGAAATGCGCTTGTACAAGGTGATAGTCCCTTATCCAAAATGCTTTGGATCAGAAGGGTTTGGGGATTTGGATTTATTTCTTTTTTACATTGGAATATTTGCATATACATAATGAAATATCTAAGGGGTGGGACTCAAATCTAAACATGAAATTCATTTATGCTTCAAATATACCTTAAGGGACTGGGAATGCAGTTCAGAGGTAGAGTACTTGCCTAGTGTATATGAGGCTCTGCATTCATCCTCATTATGGTGAAAAAGAGAGAGGGAGGGAGAGAGGGAGGAAGAGAAAGAGAGAGAGAGAGAAAGGGAGAGAGATTCTACATAGCTGGAAGGGAATTTATGCAATATTTTAAATAATTTTGTACATAAAACAAAGTTTAATGGTGTGTGATTTTCTACTGTGGCACTCTTTTATCACTCAAAAAGCTGTAGGTTTTGAAGTATTTCAGATTTTCAGATTAGTGATGCTCAGTTAGTATTAACTTGGCGTGGATCCCTGATTTGGGTCTGGGTCTGGAAGGTTATTTTATCTCTATAGGCACTTCAGGACTAAAATGACATTTTAAATCTGTATTTATGTATGTATATATCTTATGCATTTATACCCACAGTTTCCAATACTACAGTACCATAAAGCAAATAAGACAATATAACCATATGCCATAATTTCTTAAACATCACTGACTGCTATGGATTTTTTTCCTTGTCCTTATCCCCACGAAGTCGTGTTTTGCCTCTGATATTTTAAGGCATTTTTAGGATAGTACAGGCAGAGCAGAAAGCACACGGGCATGGTATCTGACAGTTCTCAGTTAAAACACCATCATATGCATCTACCGTCGTGTGAACCTTGAGCAAGTTATTTCAACTCTTGGAGTCCCGCTTTCCTTGGTTCTAAAGTGGAGAGCATATCTAATATGTAGGATTATCGTGAGATCAAAAGTTATGCATGAAAGCTCTTGGTACTTGGCTTATGCTCAAAAAAATGCTAGCCAAATCATCCATCCTATGCTGTATCATATTATGTGTTCCTTATAAACTCTTCACGCCTTAGTCTGCTTCACAGAACTTTCTATAGCTAAATTAGCAAAATGTTGGGTCATTATTACGTTCTACAGTCATTTTGAATGGTCTTAGTGATAAAATACTGGACAGTGTACTTTACTGAATATAGTATAGACACGATAAATCTTTATTATTAGAGGAAACTTCTGAGACAATGCAATGTCCTTGGTGAGTGAAGGGTATCAAAGTTGCTTAATTTATGTTGCACTTAAGTATTTTCATATAGCAGAAGACTTACTATACTGGAAAGAAAGGGTGTTGAGATTGGGGGTGTAAGTTAGTGATAGAGCACCCTCCTAATACATGTGAGCCCTTGGTTTGATCCCTAACACCGTCAAAGGAAAAAAGAAAAGAGCAAGAAATGGTGCTGACTTTTTAGAAGGCACATTTATTTCTTTAAAAGCCATGAAATAAGTACAGTACAATTGATCAGTGAAAAAACTTTTTCCTCCTTCTTCTTTATGGTGTTAGGGCTTGAATCCAGCCCCTTGCTCAAAATATACTCTTTCTCATTAATGCTCATTAACTTACTGATAATGGCCATTTAGACATGTGAAATGTACATAGGGACTATAAAAGTATTATGTATATTAAAAGTGCATTAGTGAAGTCCTTGACTATTTTGATAACAGGTTAAATTAGAAGAATTTGAATTTACTTTTGATTATTTTCCCATTTGTTTTGTTGCATAGTTTGAAACTACTGTTATTTCTATTACTACTTTTTCAGTAGAACCTAGATTTGTAAAAACGAATCATTCTTCTTCAGCATTTATCCATTGTTCAATTTGGTCAATAGCTTTTAAGAGCAACCAATAGAGGACAGTCATTGCAATTACATCTTATGGCCTACAGCCTGGCACAGCCTTTGAGTCATAAAATCAATGCTGTGGTATCTGTCATTTCCAAATCAATGGACACAGGGCAAAGTGCAGAGGGCCTTTTCCTTGCAGCCTGTCCACCAGTATGAGATCCAGAGGTTTGGGCCAGTCAACTTGATTTATCCTCTCAGAAGCTTACTTTTTTCCCTGAAAGTCCCCTTTATTTTTTAACTTGTTTCTTGTATTTTCCTTCTTAGTGTTGCATTTTTATTTTCCTTTCAAACTTGGAAATTAAACTGCCCAAGAAAAGAAGTGTAAAAGTTATACTCTTTTATATTTTCCTCATCTGTTATGTTGTTTTAACATTTCAGGTATCATTTTATTGCCTTTAAAAAATGTTACAGATAGTGTCTTTGTGGTGTATGCCTAAGAATGCTTATGTTTTTATTTTGTAAATATAAGTTTCAAGCAAGCAGATATTTTCTCAGTCCATTTAGCTCCATATCAAACTAAATGGCTGATGTTAATAGCCTATGTTTTTTTCCATTAATAAATTAATCAATAATAAGTATTTATTTACCTTCCTATTTGCCAAACTCTGTGATTATCCTGAAATTTCAACCATAATTTTGCTTGGGTTTGTGCCCTGGAAGCTTATATTCTATAGGGGGTGCGGTGTGATAGTAGACTAAAAACAACAACAACAAATAACAAGTCATAATTGTAGGAGAGGAAAAAAATTAAGAAGTTGCTATGTAAGTGAGGGATTTAATGTAGCTTGAATAAAATTTAGAAAGCAGGGATCATAAGGTGACCTTGAGCTGCTTTTGAAGATTAAAAAGAAACCATCTGAAGATAATTCCAGAGTGAATAGCACATGTAAAAATCATGATGCCAGAAAGAGCATAGAATTGTGATTGAGTAAGAAAATCCAGGCTTGAGATACGGTAGGAGAGGGAAGCAGAGGCCAGATCCTGGGAAGGTGTTTGGGTATTTTAGTACAGTGGAAAGTGATTGGAATTACTAAGGAAGGGAGTCTTTGTGTTTTATATAGAATGAAGTTTAGCCTCTGTGAATCTTCTGTGGAGAATAGGTTGTTGGAGGAACAAAGAATACCTGGGAAGAGCAGGAAGGAGATGATAGCTGTGTTCTGGCTGTAAAATGGGGGGATACCCTTGGCTACTGTGACGGGATGAATATGGTAGACTTGAGATGTGCTTTGGAAGTAGAAAAGATACTTCAGTGGATTAGAAATGTGGATTGAGAAAGTGTAAATAATGAAAGATGGCATTTTGTAAAAGGATGAGTGGCAGCATGCGTCACTAAATTGGGAAAGGCCATGGGAGTTTATGGAGAAAAAATTAAAAATTGGGTTTGGACATTTATTTGAGTTGTCTGTTAACTATCTAAATGTGTAGGGAATTGGATATATGAATATGGAGCTCAAATGTTTGAACCTCAGGTATAAATGGGGAATTCTCCACAATTACATTAGAAATGAAGTCTGTGGGATTGGAAGTGATAACAGGGAAAAGAAAAGATACAGAAGAGAAGAGGGTGCTTGACTATGTCCACAGGGCCTAGGGTGATTAAGCAAAACAGGCAAAGAGAGCAAAAGAAACTGAGGGGGTATTTCAAATAAATTAGAAAGAAAATTCCAGGACTTTTGATGATCAGAAGTAGAAAGAAGACCTGGGTGTGGTGGTGCACACCTGTTCCCAGCACTTGGAAGGCTGAGGCAAGAGGATTCCCATGATTTCGAGGCTAGCATGGGATACATAGTGAATTCAAGGCCAGCCTGAACTACACAATAACACACTGTCTCAAAAGAAAAAAATGTGTAGGGGAGAGAATATTCCTAAAGGAGAACAATCCACTGTGTTGAATTAGGGTGATAGCATCAGAAAAGATAACATAGGGCACCATTCAGAGAATTCCACAGGTTGGTGATTCCTGGTGATTTTGAGAAAGATTTTTGAAGTAATCGTCTGAGAGGAAGATAATGAGATGAAGGTGAGGAAGTAGAAATTGGTGGAAACAACATTTGAGAAGTTTGATTTGAAGAGGGACGGAGAGATTGGGTAGTACCTGGAGGAGATTGAGAGTAGAAGTAAGACATGGCAAAACATGTCTGTAGGCTTATGGGAATGATGATTCAAGACAGAGGGGCCAAAGGGAAGAGGGAAGGAAGTCTTTGCACAGTTAGAAAGCAAGATTGGGAGAATTGAGATTGGTAAGAGTTGGGATTCATTTTCCATTATGAGAAGGAAAACAAGATGAGAACAGATGCATGTGGGCAGAGCTCAGTGACGGGTCTGTGCATGGAGTGGGCTTTCTTTGTGGTCCGTGTAGTGCACTGTCACTGAGGCTGGAGGTGGGGATGAAAGAAGTCAAAAGAAGAGGACCAGTTATGATCAGAATCTTGGTGAGATTCTTTGTGAGTGGGACAGAGTTTGCTAGGGTGACTTTACAGTCCTGCTGACTAGTGGTAGGCACCAGTTTGTGACGTTTAACAATATGGCAGGGGAAGATAGCCCCATTGAAGTGTTAGTGTTCATCTACTCAGAGACAACCATAAAGGACGTAGGTAGGATGGAGAGAGAAGCAGCAGGGTAGAGGAAGGTCTTTGTATGGGAGTGGAGACATGGAAAGCATAGTTTCTATTCCATGGTGGGTCTGAGGCATCCCTTTCTCTGGGTGACACAGTCCCTAACTTGAGCTATGGCTTGTCAAGCAGATCCTGGGTTTTATTTCACATGCTGCTTACATGTTGAGGCAGTAGACAGCCTTTATAGCCATATATAATAACCCTGAACTTGGAGCTCAGGATGTGAACATAATGGACAAATGTCTCACACTTCAAAACAGTAGGATCCTCCTGAAAACAGACAAAATTGGGTGCATTTAGGGTGGTGTGGCCTTAGACTCCTCCTGAAAACAGAAGAACATTGGTGTAAAAGTAGCATTGGGAGCAAGGAGGACCCTTGTTCTAATTCGTCACACTGAGACCTGAAAGATGTAAGGTGGAAAACAACAGAACAAAACACTTCATTAAAAGCTGTCAGGGTAATTGATGGTCCTAGGGAAACCAATTTCATTGAAGACAAGGTGCAGGGTCTGCTGACCATAAAGAAGGAGTTCTGTGGGGTGATGGAAGATGGGTTTTGGGGCAGATTGGGATAGATTAAGGAAGGTTCACAGTCCAATATTGGTTGACTAATGAAGACCAAATGTCAGCAGTGGTCTAGCTTTAAAGACACATCCTTTCACAGAAATAGCTCTGTGGAATTGCATATTTGTCTGCTGACAGTGGCAGCCCTGGGGATCGCTTCTGCTTTGACTGTTCAAAGCTTTGGGCAGGTATCATGGTGTAATGGTGGAAGTAGGGTGCAAGTGGTAGCATTAGTAGTATTAGGTGAAGTCTCCTTAAGTCCCATGGAATGAAATTTTAAGTGCCTTGGTGGTGACCCAACCTCTGTGTAATAAGGATCGGTCACCAAAGACCATAGATCATTGAGAATGTCTACAATGACTGTCTTCACTTTGACTGCGTTTTCCCCACAGCATGCTTTAATACATTTTCCAGATAAATGTTACTTTATTTACAAAAGAACAGAATTACCTTGTGAAGGTGCCCATTGAAAAGCTTAAAGAATTGTTTCATTATAAGTTTTTGACCTGTAACTCAGACAATTGATACTACTGTTTTCTGCTGTAGAAGAGATAAATATATTTAAATCTCATATCACTGTAAAGGTCAACTTTTAAGTACACCAAAATGTAGCAACACATAACTGGGTTTCATAAGATGTTCTGTTCCATTAAAGTCTTTTTAAAAAGACATTTTTTTGTGTGTGTTCAAGTACTCTTGAACAAGTACACACACACTTGATTAAACAATATACCTTAAAGCTTAAAACAACTTACTATTCAACATCTTTAAAATGAGATTTAAAAAAGTGTGTTATGTGAGTGACCATGTTTTATGTTACAACATGGCTATTGGCTATTTAATAGAGTATCATAGCTGGTTTTATTACAGACATCTCTTTGAAGGCCAAGAGTTTACATTTTAAGCCCTTCCACCGCTCCCAGCCCAGAGGTAGGGGCTTCTGGGCCTCCCTTCCACTGCTCCCAGCCCATAGGTAGGGGCTTCTGGGCTGCCCTTCCACCACTCCCAGCCCAGAGGAGGTGAGCCATGTGGGTGCCAACAGGAGTCCCCCCCCTTCGTCAAAATGAGAAGACATGTAAACAAGTCTCAAAAACAGACTTCCAGATCACCTACAGCAACCCAAAATGGAAATGAGATGGGGCACTCTGATACTCAACCACCTGGACTCCCTGAACTGGCAACAAAAGGGGATCTGGAAAAAATGAAATCAGAAATAATTTCTCTGATAACAGCAGAGATTGTGCCCATAGTACAAGACATGATTAATAAATCTAGAGAGGACACAGATAAAAAAAAATAGAGGAGCTGAGGAATATGATGGAATCCCAACATAGGAAACAAATGGGATCCATAAAACAGATACAAACAGATTTCCAAGGGATTAAAAACTCCATTGAAAGTCTGCACAGCAGAATGAGCCAATGTGAGGACAGAATTTCAGATATAGAAGATAAGACTGCAGTTAGTGACCAGGAAAAGAAAAATTTTTTCAAAATTGTAAGGGACCATGAGAAATAAATCCAGCAGCTGCTAGACAATGCAAAGAAGAATAACATAAGACTGATTAGAGTCAACAAAGAAACAAGAGAGAGTGCAGATGACATAAAAAAACTGTTCACAGAAGTAATGGCAGAAAACTTACCAAGGAGGGGAAAAGAACTTGACATACAGATAAGTGAGGCATATTGGACTCCAAATAGCTTTGATCAAAAAAAAATCTACACATAGGCATATAATAGTTAAGATTCCAGAAACCCAACAGAAGAACAAAGTTCTACAGGCAGTTAGAGAAAAGAAACAAATCACATACAAAGGAAAACCCATCAGAATCACAGTAGACTTCTCAACACAAACCCTCAAGGCAAGAAGAGCTTGGAGTGAAGTATTCCAAGCCCTAAAGGAAAACAGCCTCCAAGTCAGATTGATGGATCCTGCAAAACTATCTTTCAAAATTTATGGAGAAATAAGATAGTTTCATGACAAAGATCACCTTAGGAATTTCATGAATACCAAACCAGCACTCCAAAAAATTTTAGATAATATCCTAGGAACAGACAATGAGGGTCACAACCCCAGGAAGCAGAGCAGAATGAATCCATCGAGCGCAACAAGAAATTAAATTCAAAGGGGGAGAATCCAACAAAAAGAAAAAGCCATGAACTTCATCTCCCCAATGAGTGTATAATTCCATCTTGTTATTGTACTGATTAGTATTTTTCTGATTCTAGTGTTACACACCTTTCCTTGTGCTGTGCTGGCTATTTATCATCTTCTTGTGTCTACTTTTTATTTGGGTTGTGTATTAATCAGCTGTAAGAGTTCTTTATATATTCTGATCATAGGTTATATGCATTATAAATATGGTCTATTTAAGGACTACTTTTCATTTTCTTAATGATGTCATTTAAAGT
>NW_004624753.1:9764960-9794956 GCF_000247695.1 Heterocephalus glaber | reverse complement strand
AAAGAAGGGAAAAGAAAAAATATGAGAAAAGGAAAAAAATGGAAACAAAGTCTTTGCAATTAGGGAAAGGTGGAGGGGGTGAAGGGAGGGCAGGGGAAGGGGAAAAAAATAAGAACCAAGATACTCATGTAAAGGTACAAGATCCCAATGGTGAATGTGACTGTATTTTATACCTTAAATGTCCCAATAAACTTAATGGAAAAAAAAAAGAATTTACAATTTAAAAATCCTAGTTCCATTTAATATAAACTATTATAAATCTATCACCCATAGATGTTCTTAAGTCTTTTATGGGAAACTATATATATTTTTGTTCTGTATCATTTCTTGCACTAAAGAATCCTATAGTCTAATTCTTCTGTTTTGAATAAATATTACAATTTTGGCCAAAGTTACTCTTGTAAAGTGCAGATGTGATATATTTTAGGTTTTCAGCCTATCCTTATTCTTTGTGATTTATACATTAAAAAAAGATTTACAAAAATCTTCTCTGCCTTTGCCTCTTAGCCATGCATTTCCTAAAGTTAAAAAATAATTTCTTTTCCTGTAATAGTGCTCCTTTCCCTGTATTCCCTCATCATTTCTCAGGATTTCCTTCAGCTCTCTCCTGATCTTTTCTTGGGATGTAGAAGCCAGAACTGCTAAATATAAAATCTACATTGAGATTGTGGACTCATATGAGTTCAATGCTGCCAGTGATTTTAGGAACTGTCCACACTAATGCTTCCTAACCTCTTTGCTGTTTCACACTTCTCACATGTTCCCATCAGTAGCATTTCTTTTATAAGCAATGGCTTCATGAAGCTGAATTTGAAACCAAGGATGAGGTGAGATTGGAGGAACTCTTGCAGTTGGTTTCATAATCTCTGCAATGGATTATGTAGTTTTAAAATGACCCCTAGAGATTGTGAAATGCGTTTTTTACTGAGCAAGTCTGAGCTCCTTATTGTAAGGATGAAAAAACCCCATAAATTGGAGAGTTGAAATGATTTACCCTGAACCATATTGCTGGTAAATGACAGAGGTGGTGGAATTAGGTCCTTTTCTTCTGAGAGCAGTGTACAAATGGTATTAAAGGTAATTTATTGGCCTGTGTGGTTAGTGTGCATATATATTCCTGAGCATCTAATCATTTTTGTAAATTATGTGAAATTTCTTGAAAATGGAGAAAAGATTTTTGTAATATCCAGCATACCGTTTTGTAGCTTTGGATCTAATTTTCAAAAAATAAACTAGGGGCTGGAGAAAACTAGTTCAATTGGACTTTATTCTATTAGAAATTTTATATAAATTATATTAATTTCAAAATCATCATACAAATATCTCTACATATGTCATGATCATAATTATGGTCTCAATTTTTTTTACTTTTTCGGTGGTGGGGATTAAACCCAAGACCTTGTGTGTGTGTGTGCACTAGGCAAGTCTTCTAGCAATGAGCTATGACTCCAGTCCCTGATTTTAAATTTAAAGTGTCCGTTCATTGTAATAATATGAAGAGGATTTGGACTGCTATACATTGAGTTTAGTTTTCAGTGTTTTTCATTATCCTTATTAGTTGATTAAATTAATGATAAAAAATTTGATACTAGATATATGTGAAGTTGAAAAATTCTCCAGAACATTTATTATTGAATTGTACATTTTCATGATATAAGCAATAGTAATTTCCCAGTATTTCACCAAATTCATATATAAGATTGGGGAAATATTTATGGAGTATTTACCATATCTCGATAGGTTTATGTGCATATACTTCATTTTCTCCTTAAAATATCACTGCAAAGGAAGTGTTATTCCCTTTGTTATACTAGTTTATTCAGTGAATACTTTTTGAGCTGCTACTGTGTGTAGGCCCTGGGGTACCAGGGGCATTGATCATTCGGAAGCTTTCAACTGACCAAACAGTTGCTTGTAGCTATAACCAGAGGCACAATGAGGCAGGCAGCATAGTGGCCCCGAAAGGTGAGAAGAGTAACCTGGATATCTGGGTGGGCCCAGTCTTATTCCATTAATCCTTGAGAGTGGAGGAGGAGGAGAGGAGTGGGTCAGGAAGAGGTGTCATGAGGATTTCATCTCCTGTTGCTGCCTTTGTTGGTGGAACTAAGGATTATGGTGGCCACTTGAAGCTAGAATAGGCAAGGAAACAGATTCACCCCAAGAGCCTGCAGAAAAGAGTGTAGCTCTGCTGAAAATGTCATTTGATTTTACTAAAGACCTGTGTCAGACACTAACCTACAAAAGATAATAAATTTGTGTTACTTGAAGCCACTGAACTTGTGCTGATTTATTACAGCAGCCATGGCACAATAATGGCCATGGTAGGGAAACTCATGGGATGCTTTAGGAAAGTGTGGAAAGTGTTCACACCACTTTCTGTAGGGTCAGTAGAAGAAGAGGCTTTATTGAGGCTGGAGGCTAGAAGAGGGAAGAGAAGCAAAAGGTTAGAAGAACTGACATGGAAAACCATGGGCATGGCAGACACAGGGATCTTTGGAGGATTGCAGTTGGTTCATTTTTGTAGATAAATAATGCACGAGCCATGGGATGATGAGGTCATTGGAGTGGTGAGCAGGGTACCCAGGGTTGATAGCGAGGAGGTTTGAGGGGACGAGGCAGGCTTCTTGGGTTTTCATGGGTAAATAGTGGTGGAGCCTTCTGTTTCCTGATACAAAACTCCTGTTCCTCTCTACTGGTTGGGTGTAGGGAATTCCCTACCTCCACCCTGACAGTTCTTAGACATTTGCTTCCTTTCTCCTTGTCTAGGTATCCCTAGGGTTTAGAGAGCTCATCTGTAATGATCTACTTTGACATTAGCAGTTGCTGCATAACCTGTTACGGACATTTGGCTATTCTTAAATAATGCAGATTTTAATTATGAAAACTAAATACACCTGATTTTCCTGAATTTTCTAATAAGTTTAGATACTGATTGTTCTTAAAATAAAAATCGTCTGGTCACGGAGAATTAATTGCATGTGTGCACTTCTTTATTTGCTTTCTTGCACCTTTTTGACCCAGCATTTATTTTATTAATACTGTTTTCTGTTGATGTTTTAAAAGTTGAAAATATGGGCAGGGTTAGGGGAGGATAAGGTGACACTACCACCACCAACTGCCCATGTTCTGGTGCTTAAGTTTTAAGTTATAAAAATCAAAGAAATATGCTTATGATTTTTTTTTAAAAAACCCAAAGTACACTGAAAGGTTTATTACAAAATACAGGGTTTTTTTCGCTGTAATCATAGCAATCTTTCTCCCTAGGGACAACTACTGTATTAGTTTTTCTTTATATCATTTATACATTTCCATATTCTAAATAAAATGTGTAGGCAATTATCTTAATTCATTTACATTAGGCACTGTGTACTGTCATTCTGTTTTCATCAATATATAGGAAATAGCTTTCTTATGCCACTCTTCCCTTCCTTTCTTCGTTATTGAATTTTTAGGTAAATATTTAGTATTGACATTACTATTCATGTTCAAACATTGTGAATAGCCCAGTACTAAAGCTTACTATGATTTTGCTTCTGTTTGTTTTACCTGAAATTAATAATTGCCATGTTTCTATATGCCTAGTGTTCTTTGCTCCTATTGCTAATTCTTTTCACATTTTCACATGGCCTGACAGTAGAATTTTCTGCAAAGTCGATCACATTAAGCAGCCTGTCACTTCTAATACTTTTATTCCGGAGATGTCACTTCTGGAGACCCGCTTTCTAGGCCTGCCCAGTTATCCTACTGGGCATTTTCTTTGCTTTTCCCCAAGTGAGCAACCTGTTTCCTGGATTTCATATTTTTCCTTTTTTGGGTTATTTCCTCGTTTTGTTTGAGCGTATCCTTTGTAAGTTTTTTCAAGTTAAAACAAGAATGCAGAGCAGTAAGAATGATGACAGCCCCCGCCTTCTCCAGTTTGAGTTCACAGTGTCTCTTCTGTGATCTCCTTTTGCCATGAGCATAAGAACCCTAGCTTCTCCTGGTGTTCAGCCTTTTTTTTTTTATCCCTCCCATGACTTCTACCTTCTTGATGTGCAGATTGAATTTTGTGGCGTTCATCTCCTATGAGCTTCTTAGAAAATAGTCTATGGGAGAAAAGTCTTAAAGACACATTATAAATAGGTCGTCATTATTCTATAAATACTTAATGGTAATACTGTAACAAGAACCCTGAGGAATGTGGAGAACCATTTCTGCCCATAGAAAAAGTGGATAAGAATCTATGTATTGTTAAAGTAAAATTTAGGTGTGAGACAAGATCATAATCCAAGGGCTTTTCAAGTACACCTGTGATTAATTTCTGTATAAAGAGAAGTACTGACCTTTTATGAACTTTGGACAAGGAAATCTAATTGGGGTGGAATTTTCTGGAAGAGTTGGTTTTTAATCATTAAAGAATTAGTAGGAATTTATTAAGTGGAGATGATATGAAGGATACTTTAATATGGATATAAAATTTTTATATGGACACAGTTTTAATAATCTAAAGAAGAAGAAGTACACCACTGTGACCTAAGCAGTATATGGGAGAAAACTAGAGGATAAAGTTCAGCAGTAAATTGTTGAGCCCACAAAGGACATTACATTGCACATGAGGTAATTTGAATTTATTTTGGAGGCAGTCAAACACTATTGGAGGTTTTTAAATAAGCAGATGCAGGGGCAAGGCTGATGACATCCCAGAATGTCCATTAAATCAAATCTTGTATTGATTGGCATTGTTTAAAGTTATGTTAAATTATCATTGTGGCAGTCTGGGGATGTAACCCCAGGCCCTGTGCATAGGAGAGTAGTAGGCAAGTGCGCTACAACTCAGCTGCATTCCCAGCACCCCCTCCACCCCTTTTGAGACAGAAACTTGCTAAGTGGCCTAGGTTGGCCTTGAACTTCCGGTCCTCTTGCCTCAGCCTCCTGAGTAGCTGGTATTACAGGCATGTGCTACCATATTTGACCTTAAATTATCTACTTAATCTTGGATATTTCTTCAGATTTTCCCCCTTTCTTGAATTCATGCAGTCTCTGATTGTATGAACATTTACTGATGCTGCCTCAGAGTGTTGGGCATTATACTAAGGCCTTGGCATAAATGTACAAGGGAGCAACTCAATGCACATAGTGAGATGGAAACTGTCATCTTATTATGTCACAGTATGGATGTGGTTTTGATAACATCTGTGTCTCTTCTGCCTTTGCACGATCCCCATGACTGCTTTGCTAAGGATGATTCTAGGTAGACACACATATAAGTAAATGTCCCAAGTGACATTTGGTGCTTGAAATCAAAGTCCCTTTGAGGCTGTCCACTACATTTTTCCACAGGACGTGTATGATGAGGAATGTCACCCTGGAAGTAATGGAGCCTGCTTGTCACATTGTTTTTTCTTGCAGCATCGCTGATAGACAGAGTGCCCTGGAGGCTGAGCTGAGGACAGTGCAGGCCTCACGCCGGGACCTGGACCACTTCCTGAAGTGGGTGCAGGAGGCAGAGGCCATGATGAATGTGCTGGCAGATGCCTCTCAGCGGGAAAATGCACTTCAGGATGTCATCCTGGCCCGGGAGCTCAGACAGCAGCTGCAGGTAAGTGCATGGGAAAGCACACCCAGCGTTTGTGTTTGTGCTGTGTCCTCTGGATCCATCTGTGTGCAAATGTCTTACCGTTAACAGGTGAGAATGCTGTTAACCTGATCTGCTAATGAAACCCATGCTCCCCTGTGAATAGTTGGTTTCTGCAAATAAGATCTATGAAATACTTTTACTTAGTACTGAGCGGAAAAAGTCTGTCTTGTTTTATGAAAGTAATAATTGTTTATTTTGAGACCGAATCTTAATGCTACTCTGTTTTCTGTCATTTGAAGCCTTATTACAGTTAGCTCTATTGAATTCTAAATTATAAGGACATTTTCCCTTAATATGAAGTTGTATCTTTCCCTATTTATTATAAATAATATAAAAGCCATACAAGCTCTATGACCCCATAGAGTTTACGACTCAGGTTATTAGGGTTGAACATATTTCTTGTGTGCCTGTCTTTAGGTTCGTAACTGTGATTGCATATGCAGTATGAGTTCAGATTTGTCTTCTTCTTCCCTTCAAACAAGTTTCTTAGAAATCTTATGAAGCACATCTGAATCTTCTTTTCTACCCCCAAGGACTACTTAGTGTCTGTGCCTTTGGACTTCCCAGGTTTGGGGCCTGGATTGGCTGGTTCTTTGCCATCATATCAGCCTTCTCACTTCGAGCTTAACTCAAAGCCTACTTCAGTGGAGAAGTCTCTGTGTCTCCACAGCTTTCTGTCTGATTCCCACTGTATGCCCTGTCACTGTCCTGTCAGTTCGACGATCCTCACCTCTGGTTTGCTGGTGGACATATATTCCCTTGTCATTGGATTTGGGTCTCCGCCTGTCCCACGCGCTTGCATGACTCTTCAAGGACTGAGGTTACGTTGTTCTATATTGTTGCCTACACAGTTCTCTGGGTTCAGATCTTAAATAAATACTGACTGCTTCTCTTGGACTCTAAATTCACCAGTTGACATTCCATGTTGATGAATGTTTGAATCCATTCTTTGGAATTCCTGAAATACCTAAAAGACTCTTTTTGTAACATGCCAAAAAATATGTGGATCTGGATAAAGAAGCTTTCTAAACCTACTCTTGTTCTAACCATTTCTAAGTTTGAAATCATTTTCATTTAAAAGGTGAAAACATCTTTAAAAAGAATCTTTTTTGAATAGGCTCGTGTGTAGTCTACATGCATGAAAACTGTTCTTTTACTGTTAGGTTTGTAAGACTGATGAAAATCTCTGTTTACTTATGTTGCTTCTTCTTATTTATGGCATAGTACATTTATGACTTGGGAGCGCAATGAGGGTAAACGTGTTCTTTTGTCTCACTCTGTGGAGTTTCTTAAGGTCACTGCCAATGTTAATTGAGGTAATATTTTGAGATCCTCTGGATTTTAGAGAGTTAATGAGGGCTCCCTATGGGGTAGATGGTAGAATATATTATTCTTTATGATTTAAACAACTGTAAAGACTGACCCGCAAATGCTCATCAGTATATAATTTATGAAATGGTGTTGATTTCAAGAAATACTTAGATTATGCACTTGAGTCGGTCATAGTTTATAGATAAAGAGCAAAGCAGGCTGGAAGTAAACTTTGGTAATGAATACTAGCAAACACAGAGCTACTTGAGTTTAACGATGTTTTCTGACACATTTTATTGGGAATATATTCTTACCACAACCCAAACTTCTTTCAATATTTAATGAATATTCAAACTGTTGGACAAGTAAATTTAAATAGAAATGTTGAGAATCTTTTAAATAAAAATAACTAAGCACAGACTTATCTCATGGCAAACAGCAACAAGAGAAAAGGCTGCTGATTTAAATCCTAAAAGTACTGTGTGTAATGATTGATTCTTAGAGATAATTTAACATTGCTAAAACAGTCTGCTTGGGTTCACATAAAGCATTAAAGAGGGCGTTTGCTAAGAGCCTTCTCAGATTCCTTTATCTGAAGATAAGCATGTGCATTTGCTTATGATTAGGATAGTTCACATTATGGTAGTTTGCATGAATTTTTCACTCTTCTGTGAAATGATCTTAATTTTTAAGCATTGTCGCCATTTTGTTAAAAAATATTCTACAGCTTTATTTTGAGTAACTTATAGGTGGATGATTATTAGAGACTTAGTAACTTTGGCTCTGTCTTTTTCTTTTCTTTTTATTTATTTTTTGTTTTGTTTTGTTTTTGAGGGGACAGGTTTTCCCTTTGTAATTTAGGCTGTCCTTGAACTCACCAACCCAGACTGGCCTTGAAGTCTCTGTGATCCTCCTGCCTCAACCTCCTGAGTGGCAGAATATTTCTGAGGCAAGGGAATTTTAATTTTCCTATGGGCTTTTATAGTAATTATTTGTGTGAGTGATGTAAAGTGGAAACTTGTTTGAAAATGGAAGATGAGTGTTGAAAATGAATACACAAATCACTTTAAATCATACAGTAAGTTTCCTGGTGGTGTGGTGGTGTGGTGGTGAGCACTCTATGTGTGCACAGTGTAAGAAGGGACAAGGACCTTGGTGTATTTGTGCTCCCTGCACAGGGGGCATCCACGGATGTGCTTAGCTGACACATCACTGTCTACATTTGCTTCACGTCTTGTGACAGCCAGATACAAGACCATGGGAATATTTTCTGAATATGAAATGTATTCTGGACTCAATTTAAAGTGAATTTTAGGTAAATTTTGATAAAGGACAGTTTGGAAGCTCAATGGAAGATGAAGATTAATTCCTGGGAGTGTGCTGTGCCAATGCCATTTCTGTTAAGGATGCAGAATAGTTTGGGTGTATGTATTTATGTTTCATTACTGCTGCAAGGCTATTACTTTTTACTCCTTGGCAGCAATCTTTTTGCAAGAAAAAGCCAATCCTGTGAAAGCTTGCAGGAGAGAAAAGCCCCTCGATTGCTTCAGCAGTCCAGATTACAGAGGGCCTGCCATGCCCTCCTGAATATTTTATAGTTTAACCTCCTGGTGATGGGGAGCAGTCTTAAAGGATATTAAGCCAGAGATTGATGCACTGAGATTCCTGTCCGATAGGAATTAGCTGACGGCAGGATAAGGAGTGGACTTGCACCAGGCAGGAGTGGCAGCAGAGAGATGTGTTGGGATACTCTGGAGGTCTGAGGAAGACCAGAAATGAGATACCAGCGAGGGCAGGGGCCCTAATGCCTGGGCAGTGCCAGAGAATAAGGGAGGGAGGGTGGTGAAGACCAGAGATGGCCAGGTGGGCTGGAGCCTGAGCCGAGGACCTTCCTGAGAGGAAGTAAGTGGGGGTGTGAAGGAAGGGAGGATTCCATTCTGACTCCACTGAAATGAGGCGTTGAGTACCAAGCAGAAGGAGACGCCTGGTATGCAGTTGTCACTGTGAATCTGTATTTAGGTGAGAGAATTTGGCACCAAACAAAGAAACTTATTAATTTACTAATTATTAATTTTGAGTGAGAACCTATTTCTTTTAACCAACCATTTTTTTTAACATTCAAATGCATTTATTTTAATTTGCATTCTACGGTATTCAGCCTTGTCTTGAACTTGCTATGTAGCCCAGACTGGCTTTGAACTCCTGGTGATCCTCCTAACTCAGCCTCCCTAGTGCTAGGATTACAAGCCCATGTCACTGCACCTGGCTAATTATATTTTTAATTTAAGCTTTGCATTTTAGCAGTGTGAATTAATTGAGATGCTCTTGTCGCAGGCGGAGACAGGTGGAGAGTCCCCGAAGTCCTGGGCCTGACTCTCCCTATGGCGCAGAAGGTTGTGGAAGAATCAGATAAGAGGCCAAAAACACAGAATCAATGTTGTACTTTTATTCAGCAAGCATGCAAGAGTACACCTTCCTTTTCTCAGCGAGACAGGCAGGGGTGCCCGAAACGGAGCCACCATTGCAGGGGGGCTCAAGATGCTGGCTTTATAGTAGTGGGGGCCTGTCCTCCCTCTGGGCTGATGGTGTCCCTACTTGATTGGTTAATGATCAAGTTAGCTCATTACTAGGGACAACAGGGAAGGGTCTTTTAGAAGGCCTTTTGCATCTTAGGGCCAAGGCATTTTTCCTTTGGATCTTAGCAAACCAAGCTTTGCAGAGTACAGTGTGAAGAGGTGCAACTGCAGACTGAGCTTTTCACAGGCGGTTAACCCTGTTCTGCCAGCTATCTGAACTCATCCAGTGGGTGTGTGTGTGTGTGTGTGTGTGTGTGTGTGTGGTGGGTCCCTCATCTCTCCCTGCCTACAGGTCTCTATCCCTACACTCTGATTCTTCGATGGATAAAATCTTAAGGTGTCGCAGCCTTTCTGTGGTGGTTTGATAAGTGCCTGATTTTGATCTGTAACAATTTGTGTTTTAGGATTATTACATTCTTGAATCTTATGTTGGTTTTCAGCCCAATTTTCAAGTTCATATTCTATAGCACATAGATTGCTTCTGATCTTTCCTTATACCCAGTCCCATACCCAGCACTGTTTGGAGCGGTAAAATAACAATGTATTGAAAAGTTCACCTTGTGGTTCTGAAATAGGAATTAGACAGGTTGAGCATCCATAATCCAAAAATCTGAAATTTGAATGCTCCCAAATCTGAAGCTTTTTGAGTGCTGATGTGACACCGTGACACCTTACATGGAGAACTCTACACTATGAAAGTTCCCCATGCACACAATTATTAAAAATATTCTGTAAAATTGACTCAGACTATGTGTAAAGGGTGTGTATGAAACATAAATGAATTTTGTGTTTAGTCTCGGATGCCATCCCTAGGGTATCTCGTTATTTATATGCAAACTCTGTATTCCAAAATTAAAAAAAAACAAAACCCTGAAATTCAGAACAGTTCTTGTTCTAAACTTTTCAGATAAGGCAGACTCAACTTGCAACATATAGATATAGAACTAGAATATATATATATATTTTGGGGTAGTTTTTTTCCAACCTCCCAGCTAGCTGGGATTACAGGCATGTGCCACCATGCCTGGCTGTAATTTCCCAATTTTATAGCAACTTTATTGGCTATAATTCATTTTGGTTTTTTTAGTATACATAAAGATGTGCAGATCATCACCAAACTCAACTTAGAACATTTTCATCACCTCAAAAAAGCCATTAGCCATTAAACCTCCACTCCCAAGTTTGTATCCCTTCCACTATAAGTAATCAATAATCTGTTCCAATTTGCCTTGGATCTTAATATTTTAAATTTCATTCATTGACTAGTGCTTTGCTTTGGGCTTCAACTATCTAGAGTGACACTGTCAGCCTCACCAGAGGGAGGCAGTATAGGTTCTCAGTAGAGAGCTGCAGAAAACAACCTGAAAGCAGAAGCCCATGAACACCCTTGGCAGATACAACTCTGTATGAGCCCATGTAGACTTTGAATCATGCTAACATGAAGGATGGAGGAGTCAGATGGAGGAAGTAAGAAAAGAGAAAAATGCTGGGAAGTCCTGCATCTCCTTTGAAGAATCATGGCAACGTCAGAGAGGTGAAACGCAGCTTTACCCAGGTTCTTGGTTTGAGCAGGACCCTGGTAACAGAGCCGACTGGCTTCTATTTCTGGCTATGCTCTTTGACCCAGGCGTTTAATCAATCTGGGTTTTCCTGCTCATCTCTTCATGGCACTTTACCCCAATTGATATTGTAATTGTATTCAAGCTGCAGCAGAAAATTTGTCACAAATATGTATATACACACATTAAAAACCAAAAATTCTGGGTCTTTATATGCTATAAATATGGTCTTATATTTCTTATTCATAAAATTAAAACAGCTTTATGACAAATAAAATGAGATCATGAAGATGCTGTCTAAGGGGAAATGCAAAAATTTGGAATGTTTACTAATCAATTACAGACTTTGCTTTTTATTAACTTTGCTGTTTCATTAGATGCGTCCTTGCCTATTCAGTTTATGATGGGGGCTTTCCTCCTGGCTCATTGGATGCCCGCGAATTTAGGGTATCTTAGGTAAAGCCACACACCTTCTGCAGACATGTTTTATTTTGTTTTGTTTTAGATGGTTTTGTGCTGAGACCTGCCTGGAAGTGATTTATTAGCGTTAGGGTATGGGCTGCAGTCCTTAGAGTCCTATCCTGCTCGCCCTGAGATTTCTAACAGGATCTATTATTCACCCCTTCCCGAAGCAGGGGCAGAGGCAGGGCTGTGCTTAGCCTAGGGGCGCATGCATCCCTCTTCAGAGTGCGGGGTAAATGGAGCTCAGTCTCCTCCTGTAAGCCAGCTACCGGGTGTGCACCGAGGTAGCGACGATATGTTGCATCTCCCTTCCTAGGGGATGCCTGCGTTGTCTCTGCAGCTTTAATGTTTCACTCTTTGGCGACAGGGCGCACTCCTCTCCCGCAGCCAGCAGCACTTGGCTGTCAGACAACTTGCTTCATTCTGGCCGTGCTGGGCTGAGCCGGTCCGACTGTGAGAGTCTGCCTGGGGCTGTCTGGGTGGCGTTTGTGGGGTTTTTCTTCCCTCAATTGAGAAGTTAAAGGAATACCAGCCTCCTTTTCTGTAGAACCTAAAGCCCTGTATCTTTTCAAATGAATTCCTGGAAACGAGCATGCTCAGAGAACTGGCAAATCATTGTCCAGTGACCGGGAGGAAATGATCCTTGCTCTTCATTTATAATGCAAATTCTGAGGTGTCTCCAGAAGTGTGGTAAACTTAAAATGATGGCTGTGGTGAGAACGTCTCTGCAGAAAGTTGTGGTTTTGTTGCATCGTTTACAAAGGATGGCAGTTTCTTCTCCTCGCTATCAGAAGCTCTGTAAGGTAACTGAATGATTGAAAATAAGAATCTCGGGTGTCTGAAAATT
The DNA here is from genome assembly GCF_000247695.1 of Heterocephalus glaber. The sequence continues at coordinate 9,782,584 of NW_004624753.1, read as the reverse complement.
TGGCTGTTTCTTGGGCTCGAAAAACTAATCTTTCCAGTTCTTATCAGGAGAAGATTCTCTTTTTTAGTAATTGAATGTAAAAGCTGTGAAAGTGAATTGCTTACTTAAATTTTGAGAATCTGAAACAAGTAATTGTTTGAGGACATGTTTTATTTTGCAGTTGACACAACAACCCAGCCTTCCGAGATTAGCTAGTGAATCTGCTAAGGAAAAATACAGCAAAACTACATTCACCAAGACCTGTTACCTCTGTGATACTTGGCAATTTCTTAATATTGAGAGGCACATTAATCTTATGTATACTTCAGTAAAATTAAAAGAAGAGCTTAAGATAATCTTTCAGCAGGTTACTTAAAAATGTCTTTTTATAGCTGTTTCCTGAATTTAAAAAAATCAATTTAAAAATGGGCTTTATCCCATCGTAAAACATCCTCTAGATTCTTGGACTTGCCATATATTATAGCTAAGCTTCAAGTACTTGATCTGATTTGGACAGGTGGATTAAGCAGAGTTTTTGGAGACAACTTGTTTGACAGTTGTAAGTTTCAAATACTTTGTCAGTCGTTCTCAACATGCATCACTGAATAAGGTCCTGTGTTTTTACAGTTAGCTATTGTATTTTTCATCATAGTTCTATGTTATTTAAACTATTCTCACACTGTTCTTACTTTTGCTGACTACGGGGCAATTTGACTTAAAGGGAGAGAATTATAAGTGGAATGTCAAAGCGAATCATGTATTGCCACAGTTTGTACCCTTCTTTCCTGTCATATTCTCAGTGTCCTGCTCCAGAATGTGTCATGCTCCTTTGGTTCCTGGAAAAACTCATTTGTAACTGGGAAAACTGCCTCTAAGACAGTATCATCTTTCTGATGACATAAAATATGATGTGTCTAAGCACCTAGACTGTGTTTATTTGGCAGTGGATTGGGAGGAAAGCAGTATTCTGTTAATTTTATCATATTAGATTTTTTTTTACAGTTTGGCCAATTAAATTTATTTCTGTCTGGAAGTTTTTTTTTAAGTTTTAGGAAATGAAGGTAATGGGACATTTTCAGAAATACTTAGAAGTGTTTTCATTTGTATAAGAAATTAATTAAAATATAATACAACATATTAATTCACTTCTAAAAGTTCCTAAAACTACTTCAATGTGTTGCATTTCATTCTGTTCAAAGAATAATGGTATTCTGGTAAATCATTTGCTTTTCATGAAAAGGCAGTTTTGATAAAAAAGGAAAACTTATTTTCTAATACATGTTATTTATTTTTTTAAAACTGCTAGGTCATTTTTCTCATCTGTTTGTATGAGGGCTTTTACAAAACCAGAGATTTTTTTCAAGTAATATAATCAAGAGGTCTAGGTATGAAAGAAGTCAGTACTGGAGGAAGTTGAAAATTAGTACCATAATCTGACCCCAAGTAAGCATGAGTTAAATGACTCATGTCATTGATGACTTAACTCCCATGAAAGTATTCTTTTGGAAGACTTCTTGAGACTTCTGATTTCCTGAAGGTACCATTAAAATGTAAATGTTTAGAATAAATGCCGTTTTTCATTTAGGAAATGGGTAATGTTTGGAGTTGAAATGTTATCGTCCACATATTCTCTTCACACACGCAAAGTTAACAACTGCCCAGATAATGCCATGAGAAATGAACAATTCCAGTACCTACCAGCAGATGTCAATGTAAGGCAGTGATATATGAGATTTTGGCTAAATAACTGGGAATCCAGATTAGGAAACGGCACAATTTGCATGAAATAAATGAACTAGTAATGGGGATATTTTATTTTCATGGTTATATTTTAAAAACTGATCTTAGTTATTGAACTATATTAACTCATATGGTATATCTATGCCTATATACATATTTTAATTGCAGACTTAAATATTAATTGACAGCTTCCATTTCAAATAATGACAGAGATATCAATCCCACTTGAAATACTTGATTGTATTTTAATCCTCAGTAGTTTCTGTGTGCTACCAAAAAGTTAAATAAATTGATATTTATTTACTTGAAGACAGTATGAATTTTGTTGCCCTTAAGTTGTAAAAATTATCATATCTTTATCTCTCCCTATACCTTCTACGCTCTCTGAATTTAGTTTCTTAGAAAGGAAATGGTATAAATTTCAGTGTTTAGCCATAACAATATAGAGGCAGTCTATTGTAAATACATTTGCAGTGTGAGATGAATGAGAACAATATTATGTAATCTAAGGGAAACTTGACTATTTAAATTCATTTCAAAATCCAATTGTCTGTTAGTATTTGCACCCCTCTTAAATTCCTTTGTAGTATCTCTCTTTTTTACATAATATTTGGAATCTCAGTCATGTATCAAACTTTTCCTCAGTGCCATTCCATCTTTCTGTTTTTTTAATACTTCTTCTGATGGTGAGGGAATAGTTTATGTGCTACGCAACTGGAGATGCATGCAGAATATTCTCTTTTTCTGTTTGTTTTTTCCTGCCTGTTTCAAAGAGGAGGAGGGAAAGAAATGACAATACAGTCTGGTAATTCATAGTTCTGAGTTGAAATATGCTCCCCCCAATCTATTTACAGATTCACTTGTATTTTTTTGCCTTTAAAAATATTTCTTCCTGGTTATACATGGCCTCAGGCAAGAAACAGAAATGCAAGTGCTGCTTACTTGCAAGTATAATCAGCAGCACTGAAATTGCCCCAATGACCTAAAATCACCCTATACTAAATGCTAATTTTTCCAGATTTGGTTTAAATTGCTTAGTTTTTTTAAAATATTGACTATAAATTTTTTCTACTCTTATAGACCATAGAAAAAGGAAAGCTGAATATAAGTGACTTAGAAAGTAATACTGACTTTGTTTTCATTGTTATGTGATTATTTTAGGGGGCTTTATATCATTAAATCTTTGGATTAATAGCTGATTGATGTTGAGTTGGAACAGAATTACATTGGTCCTCCCTTTTATCTTAGTGCCAATTTTCTTAAAATATTTAATAATTGAGGACATAGATAAAAGCAGCTTTTTATAAAATAGACCAGTGTATGAATCATTGTAGAAAAATGAGAAAAATTTAAAAATGATTAGTGTTGTAAATTGAGTTCTTTATGATTTAAACATTTATATTTTTTGACTTGAATACAATAATTTTGATTTGCCTCCATGTGTGAAAATTACTATAGCTTAAGTGATTTTTGTCTCTGAACTCTTTTAAGTTGTCATGTTAGCAAAAATATTTTAAACGAATAGCTGTGTATATATATATTCACTTAAAATGATACACACATGCCATCGCAAAATCATATATTAAATATCAGTAGAATCTAATTGTTCTTGTTTTCCACTCTTGTGTTCTTGCACCCACAATTGGCCTTTTTCTGTGTGGTGTGCACACCTTTTGTGATCACTGCTTTACACAGGGGGATTGGCTATGTTTGTCCTTGCCTGGGTGGGTGGGGTGCAGACTTTGAGAACGGTGATGACCTCAGAGACATCCCCAGATGTCCTCGTCTCCTGTTGTATTAGCGCAGCTGCCTCTGAGTATTGTTTGAACAGTAGAGAGAGACCAGAAGTTTCCATCCAGCAAGTCAGAATTGACTGTTGGGGTGTGTGTGTGTGTGTGTGTGTGTGTGTGTTTTCACATATGTGGACAACATGAAACTGTGTGAATGGCTGTAATGCCAAGGGATAACAGCGCATGTCCCCAAATGCCCATCAGTCCCTTGCCAGGTTTTCAGATGAAGTAAGTTCACATACTATTTTTCATCTACGTGTGTCGTTAAAGGTTCTTCAGAGGTAGCTAAGGTTAAATACGTCCTTTTCAAAGAATGCCGGATGGAATGGTGCACTTGTTTGGGTTTGTGTGCATGTTAGTAACACAGCTTGATGAGGTCAAGTTGGGGAAATTGACACCTGTATTTAACATGTCTTGATCATTTTCTACCCCTTATCCTCCTCTTCCTTTCATTCACCCTTCCACTGGCCCCTTTCCCCATGGCCAAAAATCTACAATCTACTTTCCTGTCATCTCCATCCTTCTCTCCCACCCTTCCTCCCTGCCTCTCTTTCCTTCCTTCCTTTTATCTATCTGTCTTTCTGTCTATCTATCTGTCTATATCTGGTTTCTCAAATAAGAGAAAACATTTTACATTTAACTTTCTGAATCTCACTTATTTCACTTAACATGATGGCCTGTAGTTACATCCATTTTCCTGCAAATGACATGATTTTGGAACGGTGTGCTTTTTAAAAGTTAAAATTATTTATATATTTTTCCTGCAGAACATTCTCTCACCTTTTATTCAGGTGGAGATCTCTGTTCATCCTTGGATAATTAAATCCTGCAGTAGATAATTAAATCCATAGCAGTAGAGCTTCACTTTATCATGACTGAATATGGAGATTTTTATATTTCAAGATTACAGGTTCCCTCAGTTTTTCTCCATAATCAAATCACACATATTGTTTGAACCATAGGAAAATCAGAATGATGGCCATCTCTCTTGGAGGTAGAATTCCCACTTGATCATATGAAGCATTGACCCTTCTTAGTTTCATGAGAAACTCTTGGTCTGATTACTTTGGATAATTTGTGAAGGGTGAGATTTAATGGAGAAAAATAGCATATGTCAAAGGATTTGCCCTCCTCCGACCCATTCTGTGATGCCGTGAGGTGTGGTACAACAGAGTTGGATGCACACTTGGCAGGTTGCTTCCTTTACTGCTTCTCTTCTCCAGCTCACTCCCAGCAGGTCTAGATGTCACACAGAATGAAGAGGGGTCAAGAAGAGAACACCTTTGTCCCTACCTGTTGCTGTCTGATAGTTTTTTGTGCCTTCTGAAGCTAACAGCACTATTTTAGATGGCTCCCTACTTTCTCTTTTATTGTGGCTTCCCCACTGAATGTATATATCAAATTTATTTTTAAGTTATCTCTCTAACTAACATGTGGTTAATCAGATAGCTCAAGCTATCAAAGACCTTTAGCTAAAATCAGTGTAATTAGATCTGATGTAATGCTTTGTCATATAATTAAAAATAACATTCTACATGATTACATGCTATATAGCTTTTTAATCTAATAGCCAAAATATCATAATTTGTCTGAATCTAGAAGTGAGATACTAGAATTGTACTATAAATCAGGATCAAAGTCCTCAGAGAGATCTGGGGTAGCACTATGGATATGGATAAAAGGCCTCCTTAATTTTTCAAGTATTATTTAATAATTATGAATTAAAAAGAGGTTGATGAATTGTGTTTTCCTAGGGGTGAAGTTTATTAAATTTCAGATGGAAATTTCCAAGCAGTGTGTAGTGCATAGTGCTGGATATTGAACCCATACGCATTAACTATTCATCCTCTTACTCTTGACTGAGCACTGCCAGTTTCTCTTAGTAGAGTTGGTAGTTTATTTTTAGCTCTCTAAATTAGCCAATTAGTAGAGCTCCTACCTGACAGACAGAGGAATATAGAAAATTTTAGTTCCATTGTAGGTTTCTCAGTTTCACAAAGTTTATTTCTGACTAAGGTAAACGAGTCCAAATAATTGGAACTGGAAAGGACATGTAATGCACAAAAGCGTTCTCTTTTTCAGTTTTCTTCCTGTAGTTTGTTCAGTTCTGTGGAATACTAGGAAGATTAATTTATAACAAAGCTCACTTATAAAAGCAGACAGTGCTTTTTAGTACTTAATAAATGATAGGTCGATATGAAAGTATGGCTTGATAAAGCTTGAACAAAATTTTGAAAAATCATGAAATGAAGGTGTTGAACTGTTTTCACAATGTCTAGACAACTGTTTTTCCTTTTTTTTTTTTTTTTTGGTACCAGGGATCGAACTCTGGTCCTTGCACTTGCACAGCAGGCAGCAAAACCACTGTGCTAAATCCCTGGCCCTGTTTTGCTTTTTTTAAAGAGCATTAAGAGAAAAAATGTCTACTAAAGCAGTAAGATACTGGAAATTCTCATGATGAGAAAATGTCTGATAAACATGTGATAAGGCTTCCTTTTTATTTTTTAGTATTTTAGAGTTTACAATGTGTTCTTTCATGTATTACCTCATTAATAGATATGGAGTTAATGTGATTATATTATTCTTTGAGCTTAAGAAATAGGTGGGAATGAAATTGTCATTATAACCATTTTCTTAGTCATTTTCCTCACTGGTGAGACATAACACCAACACCCTTAAAAGAGGAAATGTTTCTTTTAGCTCATAATTTGTAGAGGTATCAGGCCATAGTCAGCCTTCTGGAAGTCAGAAAGGGTATTGGAAAGGCCTGTGGAGCAAGACTGCTCAGTCATGGTGGCCCGGAAGCAGAAAGACAAGGGAGGCGCCGGGGAGACATGCACTTCCGGGTCATGCACCCGCTGACCCGCCTCTTCCTACCAGACTCCACCTCCCAACAGCAAGTCAGCTCTAGCACCCCATGACTCAATCACCTTCCAGAAGCCTTGCCTGTGAACACATGAGGCTGTTGGAGGACGTCTGGATATAAACCATGACACTAATTTAACAAAAGGAGAAACAGCTTTTTAACTCTTCTGTGAAGGAAGGAATATGCGAAAGGTCCCTCAGCTAGTATGTGATGCAGTTTGGTAAACATGGGCTTTCTGATTCCAGGCCAAGTATCTGTCTGCAGTTCCTTTCAGATAGTTTTAGGAATAAAATTGGACTACAAGTGACACCTGGGTAGTAGGACTCAATTTGTTCCAAACTCGTGTTCAAACGTGGAAAAGTTTGAGAAAGTTTTTTGGGAAGAGGACAATTCAGATTATCTGTTGTTGGCATTTTTCTCATCTCCTTCAACTTCTACATGTACTAGCTTTTAATCTTTAAAAATGTATACTTCGAGCCGGGGATTTAGCTCAGTGGTTTTGCCACCTGCTGCACAAGCGCATGGACCCGAGTTTGATCCCTGGTACCAAAAAAAAAAAATGTATACTTCTCAGAAATGATAAGGTTCACATTCTGACAATTTTTATAATTCTTAGAAGTTCTTTGCTGACTTTGTTCACAGAACTATATTTAAATATTAATAAAGATGATGTTTGCAATTAAAAAAGAAATAATGGAAAACCAAATAATTGGTTCTGAGGCCCTATACTTATAAATTCATTTTTCCAGGACTTTAACAGATTTCACAATGATTTCTTTCTTTAACCCTATTGTCGTTCTCACAGTTTTCCTCTTAGCTTTACTGCTGGTATCACTAACTTTCTTTGGAGCCATGGTTACAATAAAGTGCAAATAAAGCACAAAAAAACCACGCACAATGATGAATATTTTAAAGCACTAACACAAGCATTATGTTGTCTGAAGCATCACCCCTTTGTGTCCACGGTGACACATGACACGTGACTCACTTTTGGCCTGTACACGTTTTTTTCAAGTTAGATTTTTTGGTTGACTATGGAGCAGCTACGAACATAGCAATTTTTTTTTCACACTGTGGTATTGGAGTAGTGGAAAGTTCAAGCTTGAAGCCATTGAACAACTGGGTGTCACTGTATAATGCGCCCTGCAATACAAAAGGTAAACAAATATTACATTAAGTAGTAGATATTGTCTCATTCTAACTTATTACCATGTGTATTTCATTGTCTAAGAGATTTAAAAGATGCCTTGTGGAATTCTGAGATGTGAGGAGATATCAGAAATCATCTGATTCAACCATTTCATTGTACAGATAAGGAAACATCATGTGTAATGGATATTTTATTGCTGACAGTTTTGGGGGGTGTCTCTAGGTATTTGTTTTCTTCCAGAAGTTGAAACACAATGAAATAGGTTCTTTTAAAAACTATTTTGATGTCAAGTTCTGGCTACATAATTTTAAGAGAACAATGATTTTCTTCTAGTTTAGACTTGTACACTGAAAGGTTTTTAACATGGATTTACTTTGTAGTTTTATGAAGAGGATAGATTCATTCATTTTTATGCAAATTAATATAGTTGGTTCTGGTTTTTGATTCATAATTTAGTTTGGTTTGGGCCTCAGTACCACAAGTATTGAATTATGTGTTCACTGAACCTGATTCTCCATATCCAAATGTAGCTTTTAATCATCATAATTTAAAGAGCATAATAGCTCCTTAAAAAAATTAAATGTAAAAAGAGTCAACCTTCTATATTGGGCCTTTTTTTAATAAGAATTTTTTTTCCAGTTCAGTTCAAAGAACACATATTCAGTGGCTCTCACAGGCCAAAGAAACATAAAATGGAGTGATATGTCATCCGTGTAAAACAACGAAGTTTACAAAGTTGTTCTGAAGAATTTTGAAAAGTCTAATTTTTTGGTTTAGATTTGCTCTTATCCTTATTTATTTTAGTTGGTAATTAATATTGTATATATTTAAGAAGAATTTCTGTGACTAGGAAGTTGATGAAACTCCAGAGTAAGACTGTATGGATGCATATAATCCTGGCTGTGCTACTTAGCAGTTATACCACCTCGAAAAGTTCTCACCTCACCAAGGAGGTTCACATCACCTGTGACACTTTTCTGAAAAATTAATACCCTGCTGACTCTGTGGGTGTGAGAGGCAACCTGGGCCTTACCAGGTGGGGACCCCACAACCACTGCTCTCCACAGTGGTGGAGAAAGCAAGCTTGGTAGCTTCCCTGAGGTTCGCTATCTTTTTGCGACTCCGCTGGAGAAAGTCTAACCCTTCCCATGACCTATGGACTTGGGTTAGAATTTCCTGTGGGATAAGTGTTCCGGATTTTTGAGGCTCCTCTAGATTATCAGTTAGGTTCCCAGACAGTAGTGTACCTGAAGCTCTAGGTGGCTCACCACGAAACTGATACTGATGTATATAACATACTGTATTTTTTGAACAGTCCTGTCCTGCTCCCAGAAACTAAACAAAGCAGAGGAGCACAGCCACCTTTACTGTGATGGGAGGAAAACCAAACACATTTGCTTAGTAGAGAACTAAAAAAGATGCCATCAGTTTTGAGTATAAGTTCACCCTGGAACATCTGAATATAGTGTTCTTAGTATAAAAGTCTACAATAATGATAACCTTTCAGATTTCTTTTTAGAGTATATTGGTATATGTAAATATATTCATCATGAGGAATTGGTACATACACATATCACCTCTTGAACCCTTTTACTTCTCCGTCTCCTCCCCTTTCCTAATAGCCTTTTTGAAAATGCTCTTCATATTTAGCCCAGAAATTTAATACAGTGAGTTTTATTTTTATTTAAGGATAAACTCTATAAGGTAAAGAGAGGTAGAAGAAAAGGAAACTTTTTAGAGTGAAAAACATTGTCTGAGGCTCTGTTTACTTAGGATGCAGAAATCAGGTGTGTGCATGCCTGTCCAGTATAAGTTGTCAAGGGACTGGCATAGAATATCTAGACCAAAATGATCATCAGAACGCTTAAAGACTTTTGATATGGGTTGTCACATTTCCCCCTTGCCTAGTAGCATCTGTTTACGTGCCCTTTACCTGCTTGAATATTTAATTCCTGCTCCCCTCACTGGTGGTCTCAAAAATATTTTGTGAAGTTTTTAGATGAAAAATGAAATCCTGTTATAGAATATAACTAAAACTTAGTAAAGGTAAAAGGATTTGCCTAACTATATATGAAACCAAAATTCTATCCCAGAATTATCTAAATTCCTGATGCTGAGAACCCAAAACATTGCAATGCCTAAAGTGTGATGGAGCAAAATAGAATTAGAAGTTATTCAAACACAGAAAAAAGGATAGTAAATTCTGACTTGAAAATGACAGGGACTAAAGATGATTCTTGATATGGCTCTTAAGGAGTGGTGAACATTTTAGGAAAGCAGAGAATTCTGGGAGTAGACAACAGGACCAGGAAAAGAAGAAGCACCTAAGTATGTAGACCCCATTCAGAGAACACTGAGCACTAGCAATGGCCACGATGTTCACTCATGAACATTTTCATCTGGATAATATTGAACTGGTGCTTTGATTGCCTGCTACATATGCCAGACACATTTGATTTTTGAGTATTTCCAAAATTGAAGACATTTTTAAGGGAAAAATGTTTGTGAATGTCAGAGATACTGAAGCACAAAGATAATTTCCAAAAGAGAATTCTAAAAATGCAGTTGCTTAGTATTTGTATCTTTGAAATAAGGGCGAAGTTCTTCAGAATGGCCGGCTCTTTTACAAGCGACATCTTTTTGGGGGATGTAAGTCATTTTTGTATGAAAGTGACAAAAATGTTATACTTTCATATTCTGACTCAGTTGATGAGGGAATGACACAATATTTCAAGCAAATTGAAACATTCACAATGGAAGCCTAGTATTAAATTACAGACTTATAGAACTTTAGGGTATGTGGAAATTATTTGACCAGTTTCCTTGAAGCAATGCTTTAACATTTATGTGAAAGTGTACTCCTAAAGTGCTTTAATATGTGATTTGTAGCTGCCTAAGGTTAATGCAACAAAGTTATATTTCATATTTAAGCTTCCAGGACATTACTCTAGGGTATGAAACTTATTTTTATAGAATTTATATCCTGCATAACTTTGGTTATTATTATACTTAGCTGTTTCTTTGTTTTACCTTCTGAATTGATAGCTTCTTTTTTAAAAAATTTTTTTATTGGTACATTTTAGGTATACAATACATTTACATTTATCATCGGGTGCTTGTACCTGTACATGATGTATCTTGGTTCTTATTTTTTTCCCCATTACCTGTGCACCCTTCACTCCCTCCACCCTTCCCTATTTACATAAATTTCATTTCCATTTTTTTTCTTTTCTCATAATTTTTCCTTTCCCCTTCCCTTCCTACCACCCCTACGCCTTTGGACCTTTTAATATTTCAAATTATAAATTGATAACTACTTAAATTTGAGACCAAATCTTTTTTGGAAATATCTTTTGAACAGAATAAGTATTTGTAAATATTTAATAAATAACTCAAATTTTAGCTTCCCCTTCATTTTACGATATTAGTATGATAAAGCAAAAATGTAGTACATTTTGACTCATTTTTTTCTTTTGACAATAACTTTATTGAGATGTAGTTCACGTAGAATTCATTCAAAGTGAACAAATCAGTGATGGTTAGCATATTCCCAAGACTGTGCAACCATCACCATGATCTAATTGTAGGACATTTTTATCATCTTCCATCTTCCCTGTCTACCCCCATTTCCTCCCACTCCTTTTCCCAGTCCTAGGCAACTACTAGACCTCTTTCTGTCTTTTCTTCTTTTTTAATTAGATTAGGAATAAGAGTTAGATACCGTAGTATAAAGTAAAGTCATAGAAAAGTTATCCTGATTTATTGCAGTAAAAGTCATCTCTGAGGATTTGGTAATTTTGAGTTTTAACTATTTTTTTCCTACAAAAAAAACTTCAACTCAATTATCAGACCTAAGGCAGTCTTCACACGTGACAACAGTGCGTACCATACCTCTGTATCACTTACACTGGCAGCACATGTGTTTTGCTTTCCTGGCCTTGTTTTAGGACATGTTTGATGTCTCGCTGGTCCTGCTGCTTTGTCAGGAGGTTCTTATTATATTATGCAATATGTAGTTAACAAGAACATAAAACATCAATAAAATAAAGTATTAAATTCTTCATATGTATTGTGCATTTAGAATAAACATCAACATTTTCACACCAGTTGTTTACTTGGCTGTAAAACCTAAAAGATAACATCAGAAATAAATTCATATATGAACTACGATGAAAATACTAATAGAACTCTACAACAAAAATAATCTTTGCTTCAATTGTCACACCTAAGGCAGTCTTCACACAAGACAACTGCATGTTCCATGCACACATGTCACTTACACTGACAGCACATGTGCTTAGCTTTCCTATGTAGCAAGCTATTCTTGTCACTTCTCTTCCTGTTTTGTCAGGAATTTCCTACTATCTTGTACAGTGTGCACTTAGCAAGGAAATAAGATATCAACAGAATAAAATATCAAATATGTAATGAGTAGACATGAACATTTTCACATCAGCTGTTTACTTGCTTATAAAACCTAAAAGATAACATGAGAAACAAAAATCTATGTGAGCTACAATGTAAATACAAACAAAAGTCTACCACAGAAATAATCTTTGCTTTAACTGTCACACCCAGGGCAGTCTTCACACATGAAAACTGCATGCTCCAAACACAGGTATCACACTGATAGCATGTATGTTTGGTTTTCCTGTTCTTTCTTGTAGGGGACAGCTGACATCTTTTTGGTTTTCATATTGTTGTAGTGGGTCTTTGTCATGCTACGCCTGCCTGTTCACCTGTCAGCTCACCAGTGTGTTCCACAATTTTTTTGCATAGTTCCCTGGGCAAAAACACCTTGTTTTTCCTCTGTTGTAAATGATCTCTTGTGAGTTCAAGTCCCAATCCTCTAAGAAAATTTGTCCTTTGTATCTTGTCCTTGTTATTTTCTTTGTAACATATCAAACTCTTTATGTCATACGTTTAGGATTGAGTAAAACACAACCACTGGCCAATGCTTTGTGTTTCAAGTGACACCATAGTTGTTACATAACTCATCAACAACTTCTACTCTGCCTTTAGTTTTGTTGTATAAAGTTTCCATCTCAGGCTTCCATTTTGTTGAGGTTTCCCTATCAATATTTCCATTATGGTACAACGTTGACATCAGCAATACCAGTTTGTTTTTCTTTGCCATAACAAGGCCAGTGTTGGGCTGGGGATTTAGCTCAGTGGTTCTGCCACCTGCCTGACAAGCGCAAGGTCTAGAGTTTGATCCTCGGTACCAAACAAATAAACAACAAAAAAAACCCAAGGCCAATGTAAATATTTCTAAAATCCAGAGATTGTACTATACAATTCTCTGTTTTGAAATTGCAACATTTCATTTGGAATTTCTGCTTTGTTTTTGTGTACAGGTTCTATGCTGGTAACTTGTGCTCTATGAACAAATGTAACATTGACTGGAAACTAATAAACCAATTGTTGAATGTTACATTCCAATTAGTTTGGGAGATGGGAGCAACAAGGCTGTTCACAACATCATTTGGTTTATTACTGTATGAATAAGGACCTGGTGGCTGAGTTCTAGGATAAATTTCTAGATTGAAAGCATAATAAGTTTTTGTATCTACAAGGGCATAAATTTTTATGCCATATTTGACCCATTTTTTTCCCATAAGTTTTTTCCATTCCTGCAATTACCATGAGAAATCCCTGCTAAGTACTTCAGACCTGTGAATCCTTTCAGTTCAGCTAGTGACATTTCACAATAAATACATTTTTGAACATGGTTATTGGTGCATACAGAATGTCTTACTTGTATTTCAGCCTTTGTGTATTTCACAACATTTTGTAGCATTTCATCTGTTATAATTTCCAATTTTGAATGGCAGTGCTGGCATTCTGTCCAATAGGCTTCACCCCTGCCAAGATCCTCACTATATTTTTGGACTAGTTCTAACATTGGATCATTCTATTTGGATATTCTATTTGGTTGTGTGACCATTTTGCAACATTTTGACTACTCAAATATGCACTCACCTTGCTGTTTTCTTTGTCATCTGAATCAAAGAGGTCTGCATTTTGTGTGTCTATCTCAGTCAATTCTTGCTTCATTTCACTGTTACAAGAACTTTAACTTACATGGCCAGCGTCAAAGTCATTATCATTTTCATCATCCATGCAGGCGTAATTTGATGATTCGCTTTTGACCTGCTCTAAAACTTGCAAATCTGGTTTTTCGTGTGCCATTGTACTGAGTTGGGGCTGTTTCTGTTGCTGCTCTGGAGCTCCTGTACATACCTTGCTGTTTGTCTGCCAAGTGGGTGAATGCAGAGGTGGGTTTTTGCTTTCCCCAGGTACAGCTACTGGGAGTCACACCTGTACTTCTGCATGGCTGCCCATGTGTCTTTCCTGAATTCTGTCTTCAAAAGCACAAAGGTTAAGGGGTCCTGGGGTGCTGAAGTCTCCTTCTAGAGGTGATTTCTAGGTTCTTTCATTTTATAGGGTGAGGAGGGACTGAGGTAAAAGAGAAAATACAGTGGTCTCCTGCTCAAGGGCCGTCTGTGAGTTTTAACTGTTAATGACAGATAGAATAGCTTATGTTCAATGACTTGTAAACTTTAAAAACTATATATCTTACTTTCAGATTAATTAAAGTACAGTGAAGGTATAGTAGGAAAAATGATGAATTTGGAATCAGAAGACCTAGATTTCATGAACTTACTTTCTACTTCATCTTACGTAATGCATACGTGTTGGGTGACCCCTCAGTTTTTAAAAAATCTAGACAGTGGGAATAATGTGCCATAGTGGGAGAAAGCAGAAAGTTACTACAGTGCCACTGAGCTCCTGTTTATGAATTGGCTCCACAGAGCTACAGAACCACTACAATTGAAAAAGCATTTCATTTTCTCTAAACAAAAACAATGGCAATATGCTTTTGCCACAGTTCGCTGCTAGAATACTTTTTGGAAATCGTGGAAGAACATACTAACTAAAGCCTCTGTTTGTCTCAAGTCAGGCGGCAGAATGTCAAACACTTCACAAGTCCTCTGCAGCGCAGGGTCAGTTTGTTTTCTTCTTTCCTGAGGCATACAGCCAGCTTCCATATTCGGTGGTTTCTCTGCCAGTAAAGCCATACTGGTCTTGCCAAACAACTTAGATTCAAATTGAGGCTGCAGGAAAAGGATCATGTCTCTGAGCAGGGCTAATGGCCCCTGAGGAGATAGTTTCTAGTCAGAGGAAGTGCTCTCAAATCTGTGTTCAATCCAAAATTAGGGCAGCCATGATGTTTAAAATATGTGCATTAGTAATCTTAAGAGGCTGGTGAGCATGTGTAAAACTTAGGGAGACCGGAGGAAGCTTTTCCTTGAATTTCAGGAATAAGTCAACATTCTAGTAATTCTCTGATAAATTTGCATAATTTCTGTGGTGAATGTGAGAGTTTGATAGGAAACGAAGAACCTGCATTAATGGCCACGGTGAGCGAGTGTTGCTTTGCATTAATTCTTAGAGCAAAACCTGCACTGCTTCATTACATTGCCTGTCGTTGGGGTGTGGTGTGGAGGTTGAGAGAGGGAAGCATCCTCTTTTTAAAGTAATTGCTTCTAATGGAAGCCTAATAACCCATTGTGCTTATTTCTAAAAGCTGTAAAGCTTGACAGAGAGCTAGTGAAAAATTTGAGAAACTGTATAATAGACACCCAAATTTCAGGAAGTCATATGTGTCTGAGAATCAATACTTCATTAGACATTTTAATAATTCAATAGAGTACTTGTGCCAAAGTCATCCTTCCTGTAAGCGCTGGAATAGTTCCTACATGGGTGTCCACACAAAGGCAGCATCTGCTGCTGGCCAGGTAGCTGTCCTGTTCTCCCGGTTTCTTGAGCTCCATATTCATACTGAATAGGGCTGGAAGAGGACATAGAGCTTTCTTATGAGCTCTGAAATGACAAAAAAAAAAAATAACCCTTTGTGATTTTGCATATTTTCAAGTGTGGCCTCCTCATGTTTTTAAAGATGAGGAGCCTGAATCTTTAGAGGTTAAATAATCTGTCCTATGATGTATTATTAGTGACAATGGCAGACTACTTTGATGAAAATAGTCTTTTTTAAAATTTTATGATACTGTACTACAAAAGTGCATTTTAGAGGTTTCTGAGATGAAGCGTTGACATCAAATGGATCAAGTAGTTGGCATGAATGAGTTACTTGAGGATGGTTCTAAAAAAGAAATACATATACATATCTCTTAGATAAAACATGATAACAATTTAAAAGTTGATGAATCTGGATATCAGTATATGAATATTCAGTTTTCTATTTATTCAGTTATGTTATGTGGTTGGATATTTTTATGATAAAATGTGAAAGTAACAATAACCCTACTATACTAAAGATGGTTAGATTACTTGATGTTTTGCAAACTTAACTGTTGAGAATCATAAAAGGGCTTCCATTAACCTCTTTGTGTGTTCTTCACATTTCAAACTAAATGGTGACAAATGCAAAATAGTTTAAAAGTGACTTGATTTGCCTGGTGGTAAACATTTACTGAATGAATCTGTAGTTTTCATTCTTCGAGCTCATTTAAATTTAAATGAAAGACATTTTAAGACTTTTTTCCCCTTTTACCAAAGCTGCATAGATGCTTCCTGTGAAGTGTATGACTTCCCGAAGCATGAAATATGTAATTTTGATCCCCTCAGTTATCATATCTTACTAATTCCTGTAGGGATTAAAAAGAAAATTGTCCCTTTTGAAAACATTCATTCTTTAAAATTCAGTATCATACAAAAGGTTGGTTTTTACTCCTGTTTAATAAGATTTTCCAAATCCTGCTTGAAACTGATGCCTTGCGTTGGGTCTGAGTTAGGAACTATTTATTTATTTATTCAGTGTTGACACTCTGCTTATGGCTCTTTCATTTATCAAGGCAAGTAGAAACATCAAAATTCGATTCTTAAATTCTGGGGGTATCCTGGCCTCTGTCTAGGAAAGGCATGTCAGCTTTGTAAAAGGAATGACTTATTAATAGTAAGTTACTGCAAACTCATTCCTGTTTGCATCTTCTTGTTTTGTTTTTCTCATTTCTTTGTTACCTAAAGCCACTAATTTGACTTAATAACATCTGGTGTGGTTCCTTCAGGACATGTGTTCATGTTGCTTGTAGGCTTTTATGTCATTCTATTTTATGCCTCATTATATCCAGCCTTTTCACATTGCCAGATAAACTGAATTTTCTCTTAAGAAGTTGTAATCTTTGAAACATAAAGTTGTACTTATTTACTGAGATTATGTGGAACAACACATTTTATACTAATTTTCAGGAATGAATTAGAATGTCATGTTGCCAGACTAGAAATAACTCAAACAGTTGTTGGAGGATTTTGAAATGTATTTATTTATTTCTAACATCTAGTTTGTGATCTTGATTAATTGCTCTTGATTAACCTCCTTGCTCTTTAAATTAAATCAGAATTAACAAGTATTTATTGCAGTGTAGGAAGAAAACTCATTTAAGGCTCAAAGCACTGTGTAGAGCAGTAAAATGTTTTCTTCATTAATAAAGGTCAGATATTAAAGATCAGGAATTAGACACCTCATTCATTTCCTGATATATAGCTGCTGAGTACAGATGTGTATGGGGAAGTGAGGCGTTGATTCGGGCTGGAAGGCAGTAAGGGAGGCATTCATTTAAGTAGTGTTTTGTGATGTTATCTTGTGTGTGTGTGTGTGTGTGTGTGTGTGTGTGTGTATGGTGCCCGGAAGTGAACCAAGGGCCTCCTGCATATGAGGCAAATGCTCTACAACTGAGCTAGGCCTCCAGCCCCATGGTATTATTTTACATTGCATAACTGAAGAATGAAAGTGCTTGTAAAGCAGTGAGGGGTAATTGAAAGAACCTCAGGCTGGGAGTGGAAAGGTGATCTTTCTCACACACTTTAGCTGTCCAGTGAATTGGGTATGTCATTTAACTGTGCCGAACCTTAGTTTTTTTTATCTGTATATTGATATCTCTAAGGTCTAAACAGTTTTTTTTTTTTAGAAAAACTTCTGCAGACTGGTGCAACTGCTATGGAAATCAGTGTGGAGATACCTCAAAGAACTAGGGCTGGAGATCCCATTTGACCCAGCTATTTCCCTACTGGGTAT
>NW_004624753.1:9738887-9763470 GCF_000247695.1 Heterocephalus glaber | reverse complement strand
TTTTTTTTTTAATGGCGAGAGTATGTATTCCACTGTGTTTTGTATATTGGAAACGAATTCGTTTTTGGTTTTGATCTCATAATGCTGCAATGGATTCCTTTTGTCTAAATCATTGTAATTGATTATTGCTTTTTGTAATGGATTATATTGTATTTGTCTTCTATAAGTGGCTCTGCTGATCGAAACTTATACAAGGCCAGGTGGTTTTCCAAAAAGGCTGTCCCAGTACAAACCTCTAGAGTGTGTAAGAATACTGACATCACCATATTAATGCCTAGAATTTTGTAATTTTGAAATCTTTATCAATTTGAGATTTTGTGTTGCAATCATTGATTACTTGTAATAATTTTTTTCTTGTGTTTATTGGCCCCTTTTTCTATGACAAAGTTTTAATTTCCTTTGAACTAGCATGCATCTGTTTGTTGTTTCAACACTTTGTGAACATGTATTTGATGATAAAGAAAGTAAATAGGAAACAATTCTGTCGTTGAAATTATGAAGTAATTGTTGCCTAAGTATTTGAGAGAAAAATAGCAATTCTTAGTCTCCATAGTAAAAAGTTTTGCCATCTTATGTAAAAAATCAGATATCACAATGGTTTATTAAAATTTTTACATGACACTTATCTTCATTAGTTCCCAAAGTTGAGGCAGAAGTTTACAGGAATGGTTCTGGCATTCTATAAATAATCCATAATTTCTAGTAAATTCACTTTTAAAAATATTTAATTAATTCCTCAAGGTTGTGGTCCACTCTGAACACAGCAGTGGCATGAGGGGTGTGGTAGAAACATCCAGCTTTCCAGAATATACATTATCTCTACCTTTACATCCTTGTCTCTACTTCTTTGCTTCTTTATAATTCCACTTCTTAAGTGTTTTGAATTCTTTGTCACTTTCAGAGAATGAGCCCTGCTTTCCCCATTTGTGCAATAGAAGACGTGATTCATGTCTCTGAGAGTTGCTCACCGATAGACCTTCATGGCAAGGTCCTACCCAGCACAGTGCCTACAGATACACAAGATACATTGTAATTGGACCTGTCAAGTGGTCTTCAGAAGGACCAAACAGGATTATGAGAGAAAACAATTATGAGTGATCTTGCTTTCGGTCATCAGTGAGCTGATTTTAAGAGTTTAAAGAATTCAAATTTACTTGTTACTGTAGCACTTCCTAAAGCTATAGGCTGATCTACAAGTTTGTAGTAGATCTCTAGACACATACTTTTTTTTTTTACTCAGGAGCTTTGTACAATGACTTAGTACTTTTCTACAAATGATGTATTCTTTATGTTATGAGAACTTATCTTTTTTGTCATGTGTCTCCCCAGTATAGCGTGTGAGACATTTTGTGATTGCTGCTCAGCTTTGGCAGTTGGAGTTTGATAGTATGTTTGATAGCTTTAGAAGACAAAAAATAAAATTACTAAAGTCTCCAAATATTTTATGTGAGCCTAGTCTTTCGTCATGTTTTTGGAAGGATCCACTCATCACAATCTACCCTTGGCTCCCCTACAGCTCTCTGTTGCTACTGAGTAAAGCTCTGCTGTTCTGAAAATGTTCTTCCAATTCCCTGGAAACAAAGATCTCTCTTTGCACTGGCTTTGCGTTACCTTTTAGTTCTTGGGGCCTGGTTGTATACTGACTCCTAGCACTTACTCAGTTTGTCATTATTTATATCCAAAATGGCAAGGTTCAAAATTTGTAACAAAAATAAATTTTATAGGTATGAGAATTTTATAGAACATCTGACAATAGTTTGTTCTACCCTGACAATCATAGCCCCATTGTCCAGCTTTGGCACATAATAGTTATTCAAGTATGTTTGATGAAATGATTTAGAATAGAATATAACTGTCAGTTTATCACAAAAGGCATTGATAATAAAACTTCCGTTATTAAATCCCAATTCCAGCTCTGTTTCCACTCTTCTTTCATTTTGACTCAGTAACTTTCCCCTTGTCCTCCGCTTTTTTTTTTCTTTTTGGTACCGGGGATCGAACTCCGGTCCTTGCGCTGTGCAGCAGGCGGCGAAACCACTGAGCTAAATCCCCGGCCTGTCCTCTGCTTTGACGAGAGATAACCTGTCAGTTACTTGTAGAAAATTACTTAGAAATGAATCAATATTCTATTTATTGTGTCACCTCTACTTTGAAAGGTTACAATCCTCTAGTTCTTGCAACTAATCTCAGAATTCTCTAACTTCAGTGTGCACTGCGCTTGATTTTTGTCTTGCATCTTTTATATCTAACAGTTGAGCTTAACACTACAGATAAAGTAGGAAATGTTTACTTTCAGTTTGGTTTGTGTAAATACAGTTTGTTTCCTCATATCTAGGATATTTAGAAGTTGAGCAGAAAAAATCATTTCAAAGATTTCAGATAGCTTTTTCTTCTCATTTTGAATCAGTCTTAGCTTTTTTTTCTGTAAATGTTTTTCTTTGTGAGTTGCTAAAAAGAATAATTTTCAAACTACATTTGCTTTGTGTTTAAGTTTATACTGCAATGACTCGTTGGATGTTATGGAATATATTTTGTGTTTTTTTTTAATGTTTTAACATTTTATTTGCTTAATAGACCCTAATGGAAATACATTCTAGTTGTGTTTCCATTGACCTGAAATGTGACATGATCATAATCATAGATGAACTTAGTTTTATTCAGTACTATTGATAAAACAGTGTTTGACATTGAGAAACAATAGAACTGATCTCTGTTTTTTTTGTGTGGTGACATCATCCTCCACAAAACACAACTTCAAATCATCTATGGCTTATACATGCACAGATGTAATTGCTGATAGAAACCAACAAAGAGAACGAGACAGAGCAGGCTAGATGGTGTCTAGGACCTATAATAATTACCGTTTTCAGTAACAACATCTGTTGCTGGCAATATTGGCAGTGTTGCAGGAGAAAGCAATCATTAAAATTAGCTAATGCTCAGTTTAAGAGCCACAAAATATACTGATATTTTCAGTATTTTCACTAGTTTTGCATTTTCTCATTCGAGTAAATATCTGCATTGGGGTTTGCGAGGATGTCTTGTATTACATTAAAAATGTCCTTCAGACCTTCTCTCCAAATTGATGTACTAGGTCTAAAGTTTGTATTTCCAGTGAGTCAGAGTAGCACTGATTCAAAATCTTGTAAATGTCAATTATCTGAGACTTTCAAATTGACTCTCTGGGTTTGATCCTACTTAATGTAGATATTGTTTGAGTCAGAAATTCTCCCAACCTGTAACACAACATGTTTCTCAAATCTTATTCTTAATCTTTCATCCTGGAATTCCCATTTGAAGTTTAGTATCAACATAAATTTTAAAACTTTGGTGGGGACTAAGTAAATTGGGGTAATTTGATAGGTAACCCACTGACTTCTAAACTGTGATTCCTCCTCACCTATAACGGACCATGTTGCCTGTTATTCCCCCAACCTCAGGGGGGCGCCTCTAGAGAGGAAGGAAGTGCAGGGCTGTGGCTTTACCATTCACTTTGTGTCTTTGACATCATCGTGTAGATTTTTCTGGCTGGTTTGCTGATTTAAGGTACATTACGTGAAGGAAATCGATTTTTCACTTTAAAGGTGAAACTCACTAGTAAATCAACATTTTATATTTAATACTAAGATGTGTAAGCAAATTGGAGTCTGAATAATTGGTTATGAGAATATATGTTGATACAGAAATTATGCTTCTGGAAATATTATGATGAGCTGAAATATTTTCCACATCTGTCTTACTAGTCCTGTGTTTAACAGACTAGATTTCTGCTGAACACGGGGAGATATTGCATGCTGTGAAAACGATTTCTTTGGCCCCCGGGACATTGGGGAATTCTGCACATTGTATCTCCCTTTGGTTGCAGATGAACTGTTAGTTACATTTTCAAGGCTATGTGAAAAGTCCTGCAGCAAAGACACAGATTTAACTTTGCTTATCTCAATATTTTCCAAACGTTTTTTGAGCCATTTTTTAATCATAGAAACAAATCATGCCAACATTTAATTACTAATGCGGTTTGTTGAAATTTACACAAAATAGCTGTAACTTTTACCAGGTAAATGCTTGTTTGTCTGACTTTGTAACTTTGATGACTTCATTCTACCGTTTGGATCCTTGATCTTATCAGCATACTTACAAATGGATACTGATAATGTCACAACTTGCTGGACACTGCTGTATAAACTACAGTGAATTTTATTCATTTGCCTTAGAAGTTGTCTTGCCCAAAGATTGGTGCACCGTAAGTCTACATAGGAGAGACTGGAGCAAGAACAAGGACTGATGAAGTAACTTATGCCCAAGGAGATGAAGTTGAGCAAGATTTAAGGAAATCCCTGCACTATTTTAAGAGAATGAAGTGGAGAGTTATCGAATGGAGAGAATTCTTAATTTTTCCCCATTTCAGTGAAAGGGTTGTCTGTGAAACACAGCAGCAGAGGGAGATGCTGGGAGAACTCTGTATCTGAAGGGAAATGAAGGCAGTGGTGCTCTTCAGTGACACCTCCTCCACCTTTTCTCTTCCTTCACACCATCCAAGGAGAGGAATAATGTGTTTGTTTCTAAACATCAGATTTCTCCTCTACTAGGGAAGACAGGTAGACAGACAAATGAACACACACCTCCATACACACACTTGTGTTTTTGAGGACTAGACCAGAATTTGAGAACGATTTGTTACTGGAGTGGCTTTGGCATGACTCTTGGACCTTCCTTTGTGTTTCATGACTTAACCTGGTGAGTAATTAGGCTGGATTATTTGCAGGGAAATGAGATGAGAAGTAGTGTTAGAAAGGTAATGTTAATTAACAACCCCTATCTGTCTGGGTGTGTCAGCGTGGATCCGCTCCCAGAGGCCCATGCATTCTTTCATCTATTCCCAGACTCCTTTCAAAGCCTCTGGGACTCAGCAGAGAACCTAGGTGGCTAAAAAGGCCCTGCCCTTCTGGGCCTCACTTTGCAGCTGGGGAGGAAGCTAGGGTGAGTTTCTCTAGGCTGAGTGCTGAATCAGGGGAGAAAATCCCATTGTCATGTGCTGGGAGGGGAGAACTTTCCTACTTGACCAGTCCACTGTTAATCTGCTTAGGTTAAATAGTGAAAATATGACAAAAGCTGGTTTTAAAAATATCTTTGTTCTACGTAAGAGCTAGAGGCACATCAGTTCCCTATAAGTATTGATATTGGTCAACTTTTATAAAAGATTTCCCCCAAAATATTGAGTCTTTACAAAAAAGTTCATAAAGTGAAAGCTCCTTTAAAACTCTAAGTGCATTTTCCAAATAATTGTCTGGAAATGGCATTTTCATTATGGAGATCACAGACGGAGTGACTCCTATCTCGTCTTTATGTACTCTCCTTTTCCCAGGCAGATAATAAAGGAAGGGAAAGCCTTCTGTATGGGAGGCACTAAATTTAAATGAAAAAATAACAGAGAAACACTGTTAATTACACTTTCAAAAGTTTATGGAACAAACGAGGATAACAAAATATATTTTTAGCAGTTAAGCCAATAAGCTGTTTTTTCACCTAAGTGTCATCAAGTCTTGATTTATGTGAAGCTGAACTTGAGCCTGGGGAGCTTTGGGGCCCAGCATGGAGGAGCACACCTGTAATCCTAGCACTCAGGAGGCAGAGGCAGGAGGATCTAGTCAAGTCAGAGGCCAGCCCGGGCTACATACCTACAGGAGGCCCTGTCTCAAAACATCAAAAAAAGTTTTGGGGTCCCAGCTGGAATGTAAGAGGTAGAAAAATGAGCAAGAAACTGAAGAATTTGTAGCAATAGTTTTATTGTACTTTGTAAAATTAATAAATATATACTCATAACCAAGTGTGGTGGTGCATACCTGTAATCCCAGAACTCTTGGAAACCGAGGTAGAAGAATCACAAGTTTGAGCCCAGCCTGAGCAACTTAGTGAGACCCTGTCTCAGAATTAAAAAATATAAAATGGGCTGGGGATGTAGCTCAGTGCAAAGGCCTTGAGGGCTCGATTCCCAGTACCACACACACACACACACACACACACACACACACACATATATTACTATATTAATATGCATATATACAGACACATTTTTAAAACTTTAAAAAATTATGACTAATGCAAGTAAAAGTCCCTGTCAGATTGTGAGCCAGTCTGATTTCTTCCCTCATGTTGCTTATGGTAAGCAAGAATGGATTCTTTCATTATGAATGGAGCCTTTTCCCTTTCTTCCCAGATTTCTCATAATGTCTTAGCACTGGAAGTCTGTTCAGCATCTTGGTTTTCCTATCATTAACTTTTCTGATGCTGACACTGCGAAGAGGTGCTGAGTCAGATCGTGGGGGCAAACAAGAACATGTATTCAAATGCTACCCTAGAACCGAAATAGTAAAGCATGGAGAAGAGGTCAGCTGATTCCAGGAAGAGCATATGAAGGAGTAACATGAGTGAAAAGAGTGGCTACCAAATCAAGGAAAAAATACAGGAGTCTCACGACAGATTCAAAATACAAAAAGGTAAATGATAGATTTCTGAAGAGTTTCCAGTGAGCTTTACACCTAACCATTAAGTTAAATAGATCACATTAAATAGATCGTTGTGTCAGTGTAGAGCATTCTGTTAGGGTCTGCTGTCTCCTTCCTGTGCTTGCTAACTCAGTGGTCACTACCTATTCCTACCCTGACACTGGTCCTCGTTCATTGCTGAATCCTATAGTTCAAAGCCTGTGAATCACACCTGATGGCTCATTTCTCTACCTACCCCGTGTTCTGCTCCTACTTAGCCCATACAGAGGCTGTCTCAAAAGTGTATTCCTGACTATATCTCGCCATCCCTTTGTTAGTAAGTCAAAGCCACCCCATTTGCACTGGACACATGTAGCCCTCAAAGCGTTCTTTTTGCTTCTATGCTTACTTTTCTACAGGCTGCGTGGTGGTCCCATGATCCTGGAGAAACATGAATCAAGTCCTCTGTCTGAAACACTCTGACAGCCTCCGATCACACTTTGAGTAAAACCCAAACCCATAGCTTGCTTACACATTCCCATGTGAGCAGCTTCTCCTTTGTCTCTGACATTTTTTTAATCCCTCTTGTCTCCCTGGCTCATGCACATGAGTCACATTAGCCTATTTTCTCTGACTTATACCCAGCAAACATTCCTACCTCAGTACTTTTTGAATATTTTTTTATTAGTACATTTGTGGTCCATGTTGATTACATTCATTGTGGGGACTGAGTACATGTACATAACATATCTTCGTTCTTTTCATTTCCTTTCCCTTCCCTCTCCCCCCATCATGAGGTCTCCATTTACTGAAGATCTCTCTCCCTATTTCCTGTCATCTCACTTTTACTTTGCTCTTTATTTGTTTATATTTTGCATTTTTCATAGAAGTTATGTGTTATGTAAGTGTATGTGTCTGATTTGCTTTACTTCATGTTGTAGTCTTAAAGTGGATCCATTTTCCTACAAATGACTTAAATTTATCCTTCTTTATGGCAGAGTAGTGCTCCATTGCATATGAATACCACACTTTCTTTATCCATTCATATGTTGATGAATATTTAAACTGCTCCCAAGATTTAGCTATTATGAATTGGGCTGCTATAAAAATGGGTATGCATTCATCACCATAATATGATGCCTTTAGCTCAGGAAGATTCCTAGAAGGGGAATAGCTGGGTTGAATGCAATTTCTGTTCTCAGTTTTTTGAGGCATCTTCACACTGATTTCCATAGCAGCTGTACTAGTTTACCTTACTACCAACTATGCAAAAGGGTGTCTCCTCCTCCCCCAGCCTGACCAGCCTTTGTTATTATTTGCTCTCAGGACCTTTGCCTCACTGTACCCTTACCCAGAAACACTTTTCTGTGATCTCTTCCATTACAGTTCCTCCTTAGCATTGGGCTTAAGGATATATAACATTTTATCCTTCATTTAATTCAGCTATGGGGTAGCCAGATAAGGCATATATTGGTGAAATTGAACAATTTTAAAAGTGTGGACTCTGAATTGTGGCTTCAGTAATTCTCACAGTTAACTGTAATTCACAGTTTTGCTTAAGAACTGCTTAATGAAGAAGTGTTGGGGGCTAGAATTTAAAGGCAATATATTACATAGTTCCAAATTATAAAAATGAATCACACAGATGAGAGAAATAATGGTTAGTAAATCTGTTGATTGAGCTATAGGCTATAATACTTTGCAGGGGCAAGTATTGCAATGCTAATCACAATTGTGAATCAGTCATACTAGTTTCCGCATCAATCATGGATCAGTGGTTGCTTTGGAAGTTACATTTTCTCTGATAGGTTTTTCTAAATTGTAAAGATTATTAATTTGAGATGAAATTCACTTAATATACAATTAATCCAAGGAAATATGTTTAACTTTTTGCTCGTATTTTTATCTATATTGCTATAATTATTTAATATCATCTAAAAAGAAGCCAGAATGTCATTCCAGTTCTTTTTCAAGAATAGCATTTTTTGGTCTTTCCAAATTGTGTGCCCACTGGCTCATTGGACGGGCTCCCCGGAA
This sequence comes from Heterocephalus glaber, assembly GCF_000247695.1. The sequence continues at coordinate 9,754,948 of NW_004624753.1, read as the reverse complement.
TCCATGCCAGTCCTGCTCTTATAAATTGTGAGCCTGTGTTTCCCACACCAGGCTCTGCCTCAGGCACAGGTGGGCTTCAGCACTGCCAGTCCACTGTGGCCCTCTACCACCTGGTGAGCAAACCTGTCAGGCAGCTGGGAAGAATGTTGGTGCCTCCACTGATTATGCATTTGCCTTTGAATCTGGGAACAGAAATCTCTATGGCAATAGGCCCCATGAGTTCAGTTCAGACACTGCATTACCGATTCTCAGGCAGAACTCCTGGCCTGACACTGTACACTGTTGGCTGTGGTCAGGGCCAAAGGGAATGATCTGTAGAGAGACCCAGAGGATATTTTCATCGGGATTAGACAAGAAGCTTCTCTCTCTTCCATCTGTCCACATGTTTTAATCCCTCAATGGTTTGATATGGCTTTTGGCTGAATTAGATCAATGTACTACTGTTCCATTACTCTCATGAGCACAAGTCAAAGCATTCTGTAGTATACAGATGACATGTTTAGTAACATAAGCTAAGAATATTTTTAATCACCTACAGGCTTAGCTATCCAATCCCTGCCATTAATTAATTAGTCTGAAATTACTATGTCCTGATATTCTTGATATGTCATGTGTTTAAATTAGTATAAATGGAAGTCTAAAACAACAAGTGTTTTCACTTTGCTACCCAGGTTTGCATTTGGGAACCAGTTCCTCTTAGCAGCATCTGTAATTCACAGTTCTTAACACTAGACCCTCTGAGGCTCTGTTTGTAAAGGCCAAATGAGTATTGGGTTGTATTTGCGATGAATGTCATTTAGTCTAAAGACACTGTGGCTGTACTCTGTGGATGAACTGTAGGTATCTGATTGCTCTTGGGTTTGCATTTGAGTGAACCTGGCCTTGTATGTCTTCACCTTCTCTCAGCACAGCCAAAGTAGATTTCCTTTCGGGAATATGTCCTTTTTATTCAGCTTCCTATAAAGGTTTGCATGGCTAAGTTGTTGAAACACAGTCTCCCTGTATTTAATGAGCCCCATAGAGCTATTAATTTAACTGGGGTGCACTACAAGGGAATGTAAACCCAAATTTATTGCCACTCACTCAGTAGTATTCTGAGCTTGCTTGGGAGTTCAGGGGGATTATATGAATGGATGGTCCAGTCACTTCTCCAGATAATCAGAAGTCCGTCCTTGAGTTTAGCAGGCCATTGGGAAATTGCTCACTTTGTACCATATTGTGGTTCTTAAAAGCTTGCTTTGATTAAATTGCACCTTGGTGTTTTCAAAAGAGAATGCATATGGGTTTTAACACACTTACATTGTAATTCAGAAGATGGATCATTTTTGCAAACTAAATTAAAAGGTACAGAGACTATTCGGAGCAGCCATCTGTTACTATTTGAGAGTTATAATTAGGGCAGTGATTTTTAATGTCATTGTCGTATGCTGGAAAAGGGAAGTTTCAGGACATATCTGGAGACTCTTCCTTTCTCTGTAATGCTACAGTACTTCCAAATTTAGAAATCTATTTGGAGAAATTTTTTCTTTCAATTTTGAAAATTAAATTGATGGTTTTTTGTCTTCTCAATACTGCTAGGTACAATGTCTTTTTGAATATAACAACCTTTAATAAGTATTGCTTCTGTTTATACTCCTACCCAGCCACAAGCCAGTCTTCAAATTTGAATTTGAGTTTACACTTCTATATTATTTATTTAGGTATGTGTAAAACAAGAATTAATAACTGTTCCTCAGTTACAGGCTAAAAGACTTTACAGTTGGTTTTCACAATTCATTTGCTTCAAATAATTTAGTCATCAATAGTTAAGAAACTTTAAAATGCAAATCCCATTTCAATTTTATTTACTTGTGCAGCTGTTCATTGCTTTGACAAATATTTATTTTCTGTGCCTACTGTGTACCTATCACTGTGATAACTTTTACTCAGTTCTCTTCTGTCATGATTCTTTAATGTTTGGAAATTAAAATGGTTTATATTTATATACTATCTTACGTAAAGCTAAGCATGAAGCTGGGCCATTGGCCACAATAATATCCAAAAAAGTTAGAATTCACCAAATATATTTCAGTTGCACTCATATTTAAAATGATATATTTGGGTACAGTGTTAATAAGTTTTATATTCTTTCCATGAGAATTCATATTCTTTGAAGAAGGGCCTTTAAAATGAGAATTAAATCAACCATGCATAGCCCTTGATGTGATTAAACTATTCAGTATTTTAAAAATAGGACCATTTGATTTTGTTGACACTTAGCAAATAGCCCACTATATTAGATAGAATTGCTCTGTGATACAGTAATTTTAAAGTCATAAATGCTTCCCTCAAGGTGTTAGTGGCATAGTAAAAGTTTGCTATTTATGTGATTAAGCACATTCATACTAAGTTAGTCAATGAACAGCACATGTTTCATTATTGTACCAACAGACCGGTCAGCTTTAGGGTCAGCATTATTAATTTTTTAAATCAATAGAAATATGACCAAAATTTTATATTCATTAGTAAAGTACACCTGCTTTTTTTTTTTTTTTGGTGCTGAAGATCGAACTCACAACCTTGCGCTTGTGAGGCAGGTGCAGTGCCGCTGAGCTAAATCCCCAGCCCAAGTACACCTGCTTTTTAAGCCATTAGGATTATTTGCTGTTTCAACAGCGCCTTCTATTTTAAATGATGTCATTATCATTTGAGAGCTCTACTTATCAACTTGGCCAGTCTAGAAATACCAACCATTACAGGATGAAGTAGAATAACTACTTAATGAGGTTGAATGTAGCTTTACAACCTCTTAAGCCATAACATAGAAGTCCAGTTTGCCTTTAAAACTGTTGTCTCCATGGGAAAAGGTGTTAACGTGCCTTCTGAAATTTCTCAGTGGTGAATACATTTCTTGTTCTATGCAGACTTCCTCTAATCCATGTGAAGTTGCTCTGGAATTTGCTTGAATTTGCCAAAATGTATCAAAAATACAAAGTATCCTGCCTCTAATTCTAGCACATAATATGGAAAAGAAGGTAGAGGGATTCCATAGGACAGAAGAGAACTTAAACGTGACTTCTGAAGATCTCTCCCAATTTTCAGAGTGTGATTTTGTGAATTAATGGTCATTTTGCAACTGAGTTGGAAATAAGGAAGTACTTTTAAACCACATGGGTGATTCAGCACTAGACCACCCAGGAAGGGCATTCTGATTTTAAGCCTGGAGTGAGTCACCACATGTATTAACTGTGGACATGGCCTGAGCCAGAGCACTCTGCTAGATATCCTGTCTGCCTGTATGAGTCTGTCTGTGTATCTGTCTGTCTTTTTTTTGGATCAGAAGTGTGATGGAGGTGTTCTATATTGGATTCTTCTTGTCTTGTTGTCTCGTCTCATTACTTTAGACCCCCTCTGCTTATATTGAGCCTGGCTTATTTTGGGTAGGCTTGTGAATTTAATGAGATCATAGTGATGGCGTTGATTGCGGAATGGAAAATGTCACCACTGAGTGCCAGTTCGTTTAAATCATTTTTAACTACCCACCTGTGCTGCTAAGCCCTCTATTTGAATTTTATTGTCTAGTATGTTTTCCTGCAATACCAGTTGCTTTAACTCTTTTGCTTAGGCGAATTAATCTGTGTGTGCTGCTGCCCTTTTAGCTTCTGTCAGTGTTCGAATAATGGCACCATCTGCTTAACTGGTAGAGGTGTAGGCCTTTCCTATTTTCAAAATAATCTTGCAAAAGCATAGGGTAGTTTCTAAAGGGCAAGAACCATAACACTTTAAAATGTATTATTTGGGAGATATTGAATTTCTGCCCTCAATGTGCTGCATTGAATGTAATGAATGAGAAGAAGCATCTACAGCAGTGTTGGCTTTCTTGGTACTTTAAAAAAATCTCTGTACATCTCTGTGTCTGCAGTTCACGAAAATCTGGCTTTCTTGATGGAGGCTTGCTGAGCTGGGCCCAAGACAGCTCTGGGGCTGCACTGTTTTAGATAGTGTCTACTTTTTCTGTTTTGATTCCACATCTTTGTTGTGACATTCTCTCAAGAGTCAAGAGGGCATAGGAGTCACTGTAGAGTGAATTGGCAGTGTGGAAGTGTGAAGCAGTGATAGGAAAGAAGAAAAAGGAGAATGGAAAGGACGCTGAGCAGGGGGGAGGTGGGTGTGGTCCTGGGAGTGGCGGTGAGGAGATGCTTGTGTGGTAAGACCCGGTGCCATGTGGTTAGGGCTCAAGAATCTGCACCTGGTTAGCGCATGCGCTGTAAGGACATCCTGAAGTCAAATGGCGGCCTTGGGTGAATTAGCCTCTGTGGGCCTCGTGTCCTTCATCTAGGAAACAGAGACAGAAACAGTATTATTACCTTTTAGACTTTTTGTGATGATTAAATAAACTATTATAGTAAAAAATGTGTTTAGAAAAGTGCCTATTTAAGTGTAATATTTGTAACTATTACTAAGAAAGGGAATAGCAACTTGGGTGATTTAGAAAAAAAACCATGAGTCGTGAGCCATTTCAGAAAGGAGCAGATGTCTTACTGCTAATGTGAGCAGACTTTCTGTATATGAAACTCAATGGTTCTTCAAAGAAGCCACTTTCTTTCCTGAATTTGCTCCTCTTTATTCTTGGAATGTCTTTCTTCTAGAAATTGCTGCTAGTCTTTCACGTCTCATCTCAAATGTCACAGGTTCTTTGTGAATTCTTTCTGAACTCCTCTAAGTGGAATTACTTACTGTCTCGGTCACTTTCCTCATCACTGGGACACACACCGGGCACCCTCCACTTAAGGGAGGAGAGGTTTACTTTGGCTCACGTTTCAGGAGTTTCAGTCCGTGTTCAGCAGTCCTAACACACAAACGGCCTGGTGGAAGGGCCTGGGTGGAAGAAAGCTGCTCACATGATGGTGTTCAAGAAACGGAGGGAGCAGGAAGGACCCCAGGAGGGAGATACAGCTCACAAGGTCACGGCTCCAGTGACCCTCTTCCAACCAGACCCCACCTCCTGACAGCACAGTTAGCTACTGTGCCTCAATAATTCAACCACAAGCCCCACCTCTGGTGCTTTAGGCTCTGGGAGGACATCTAGATGTAAACTGTAACACTTAGCTTTTGCTCCCTGCCTTGGGCTCTGGTGGCACCAAGTTAATACCTTTAACCTAGCACGTACCTTATTGCAATGAGATTGTCTTCCTGTCTTCATGGCTGTCTTCCTCATGGCTGATGTAGAGTCTTTCCATAATTTTAATAATCAACATATAGTCCGTGACCGAGAATCAGGTGAGCGTCACTCACACTTGGTGAGGCAAGGCATCGTGGTCCTCATAATGTTCCTAAATGAGATTCTGTCCCTTCTGCACTCTCACCATGTAGTATAACCTGAATATTGGAGCCACTTTTAACCACTTAATACATTTTGTTTTGTTTCCTGCCAAATGTTCAAGAAAACTGGAAGGCTAATCTGTTTGGTTTATGAGAAAGAACGTATCTATTTTGTTTTTCCTTCTTTCTCTCTTGTCTACTTCTTTGCATTTTCCTTTTCTCTATTTCCCTCTTTTTCTTCATCCTCTTCTTCCACCTCCTTCTACTCTCCTCTATTTCTCCTTTCTTGGGGTTAAGTTTTATTTAAAGCTCGTTCTTGTTTCATTCCTTTAGAGATTCACTTTCTCTTAGTATGGATTTTCATTATCCATGAAATATGTCACCTTTTCATGACATTTTAATTAATAACCAGTTGAATAATTTCTGTTGTAAATCTATACATGCTTGTAATATTACTCAATAAATCTATCATTAAACTAGTGCTTTATATTGTAACAGATGGTGTCCTATAATCAAGAAAAAAATGTGAATAATATTATGACATCAAATTGAAGAATAATAACCATATGCAAATTTGTAGAATCACCTACCAAAAAAATAAACTGGTTTATTATTTTTGATGGACTATTAATGTTTTTCTGATATCTTTATAGATAATATGAGAAACCATCTGTATTGTCATGCTGCGTCCAGTAGTCTCAGGGGAAACAAAGCTTGAACATTTATAGACTTTTACTTATAAATGCATCTTTTAACTATTTCTTCACTAAGAGGGAATTCAGCTCTAGAAACAGGAAAGGGCTACAGAAAATCCCAACTACTTTGATCTCATATTGGGCAAATGATTGTTGTGGGTGAAATCTATTTTGTTCTAAATCCCCTCTACTTGAAAACTGAGTTGAGATCAGTTGACAAGGGGGCAAGATTATTGACAAATATTATCTACGAATATTAGTACAGACAATGATAGTGACATTTTTTGAGCTGCAAATATGAGTGGGATTTTAAAGAAATATAGCAGCATTCCTCCCTATCAACCAGGTATCTTCCAGAAGTTATGAAGGGATGTTCCCTATGAAGTCATTATTGATATTTTATTGGTTTTACTCTATCACCCAATGTAGTGGCTCTCCAGATAGAGGATTATGCCTTTGAGTTTGCATCCCAATTTTACAACTTTGCTAGCTGTGTGAGTTAGGTTATGTTGCTTAAATTCTCTGAGCTCCATTTCTTTATCTATAAGACAAAAAAAGTTGAAATAATTGGTTTAACACTCTGTTTTTTCAATCTTAAGAGAAGTATCTGTGATGATAGTAAAGCTTGTGTCTATAAAGTCATTTCATCAATTATTTAAGGAATTTAGATGAAAAAGAAACCCTTAATTCACCTTTGAAATTCTTTCCAAAGTATTATATTTATAAATGACAGTCACAGCAAGATTTAGTATTTAATGTTACTTTATAAATGACTTTAAATGATTCTAATTGCAAAAGTACTCTGTTTCATTCAGAGGTTGATGTGGATCCCCTTTGGAACACTAAGGAAGGTTGATGTTACTTTCATAATACTGCATGGAAGTACTGAAGAAAAGAGGTGGCCATTTTGCAGGCAGATCACTGAGTCACTATTGAGATTTATTGAGTAAAAATGTCCAAGAGCCTTGAAAGCTATAGAAAGAGAAATACATTCATTTGCAATGTCCTCCATTCATTCCTTGCTTTGTCAGTGCCTTATGGACTTCAAGGCTAGAAGACCCCCACATGATTATTCATGGAATTTGTTCACTTCCTTTAACATCAGGTTATATGTAGCACATGTCTTGGAGAAAGACAGGAAGATGCAGAATATTCAATGGCTTTAATAAACTCTGGGACTTTATAGGGCAGATAGAACTATGTCTGTAGTAATAAAAGAAAATAAGTACAATGAAGTAATTACTGAAAGAGAAGAACAAAATCTTACTGCAATTTGGACCTGGGAGAGATTATTTCTAGTTTTGAAAATTGACAAGCTGGTGAAAGCTTTCTGTTGGGTTTCTGAAGGTGGAATGGTGGCCAAGGAAGTAAAGGTCCTGGCAGGCAGAGGGGACAGTGGGTTAGTGGCTTGGGAGTGGGACGTATTTTTTCCAGGTAGCCCTTGTTCAAAGGAGCACAGTGGGAAAATATGAATAGAATAGAATAGAAAGCTGGAATTAGGTCAGATTACACAACATTTTGAGTTGTTATCAAAGAATTTAAAGTTGATTCTTTCCAGACTTGGGGAAGTTATTAAAGGTTTTAGTGTGGGGAACACATCACTGTGCCTTAGAAAGATTAATCAGACTGCAATATGTAATGTAGTCAGAACAGTAATAGGTAAGAGTATGGAGGAGATGAGGAAGGGTGACATTATTAATAGTTCATCCTTAATTCAATAAACAGCTAAAGAGCGGAAATGTTAAGAAATTGAAAAGCAGGATTAGACTTGGGTGGTTAGATTTGGTAGAAAGTAGCTGTTGATATCTTGTTTAACAGGGCTGTGTGAGAGACAGAGAGGGAAGAATTAGAGATACTTTTCCAGAATTCCAGGTTGAAGACCACAGGAGTGCTTGGGGAACTCTTCCCAAAAAGAGTGCAGAGAGGTGAATGTGGTTGGGGCTGGGCAGAGGGGCAGTGGGAAAGGATGAGGGCTACCTCCCAAATTCATGAGCATTTTGGCAGAGAAGCAGCCTCCAGTGAGGGATGTCCCCCAGGCAGCTGGCAAGGCAGAAGTAAAATGGTGTACAAAAGCAGCTCTTTAGGAGGGTGTCTGAGTACATAGCCTTAGGAAATGCAATTAAAAGGCAGAATTTGATGAGGTAGTGAGTATAGATATTTTTTGAGAATGAATCCAAATGTCGTGAATACACTGAAGGAGTAATGGGGCTGAGGGATTTCTTTTTAGGAAAGTAAGAGAGCTGTACGTGTTTCTACTACCAGGAAAGACAGGACGAGAGGAACGATTTACAAGGGAAAAATATTGCTTTTGAAGTTTCACTTCCCTTTCCACAGCAAATGGAAATAAGGCACTTTAATGACTACCAAGATTGGATTATTGGATTAGTAATAAAGTCCCTAGTGAAAGTATTAGAATTTGTTCCCAGTTAGACTATATGCATGGAAGAAATGTTGAGGTGCCCCTGGGAAAAAAACAGTGGATATAAATTGATCTTGGAGAACAGAAGCAAAGTGAGCAGCCGGGACAGAGCAGCGGCAGGACACTTGCATGTTGCTGGTGGGTCAACAGTGAATTAGTTAATACTGAGTGGATTTCTTGGAAAAAGAATTTGCTTCCATATTCATCAAATATTTCAGAGACCCCTACCAGCCACCTGGCATATAAAACCCTATGTAATTATACAACTTTGAGCTGGAATTTTGTGGTTTGGTTTTTACTTTGCATGGAGAAACTTGATTCAGATAATCTGTAAGCTGATTATTTGTATATTTGATTCCTTATTGTTTTTTAGTTATCAGAATTAAAAAGTCGAATTTTGTTAAGCATTTTATTTATTTTTGGCTTGTGGATAATCCCTGACCTAAAATCACTGCTATAAGGATTTCTTATTTCTTTATTCAGATTTCTCAAAGGAGACTGTTGAGAAGCTGTAGGACTCAGTTAAAGAAACTGGTATGCTTTTTCAGTGAAAAGCTCCCAATTTTATGAGGGAATATAATAATGAAAACATTTGCAAATTGATTTGGTCTAAATATTTTCCTTAGTTTCCTTTAGTCCCCTGTTACTTACTAGAATCAACCCTATGGATCATGGAACAAAATAATATATAACTTAATATATAACTTAATGTATAAATAACAGGGTTATTTTTACTTTCTAGGTAAAACTGAATATATTTAATCTTTTATGTGTGCATTTATGAGAAAAATGTTGAGAAATACTGATGCATAATTGTTTTAAAAATATAATCAAATAGGAGATTTTATAATATCTACTTCTAAAACTGAAATGGAGGAAAAAAATCAAATTCTAGCTGAAAAACTTTCTATTGACCCTGTACTAAGCAAACAAATTTCTTTTAGACTATGTTTTTATAACTATCATAGAAGTTAGGGCCTGGCAATGACCAATAGTTAATTTTCCATGCCTCAGCCTTTAAAAACAAAAAAGCAACTATGGATTTGGAAAGTTATTAATGAAAAGATATGTTGAGAAGTGGTTAAGTGCTATTTAATGAGTTTAATGAAATCTCCAATTTATATTTTTAAACTTTTATTTCTCATTTCTTGACTTGTTTACCATTATATTGCAAAAATGATTTTTTTGGGTTCTGCTCCAGCCTCGAAACCAGGTGCCCTTCTCCCAGCTCACCAAAGAGCAAACTATATAAATATCCTGCTGTAGTTTAGATCTTGAAGGTCCCCAAAGGTCCATTGGTTAAAAGCATGGTCTGTGGTCTGGTGTTAGTAGAACATGGTAGAAGTTTTAAGAGGTAAGTAGTGGTGGCGAACCTATGGCACATGTGCCACAGCTGGCTGTTTGTTATCACTGAAAGCTCTAAAAGACTCACCATTACTGAGGTAGAGGCTTAATGGAAGGTCTTTAGATCCTTGAAAGAGATTGTGGGACTCCAGCTTCCTTTTCATTCTCATTTCCTTTTGCTCCTCCATGATATGCTGCTTCACCAGGGCCAAAAGCTAGAATAATTTGATCATGGACTGGAATCCCCAAAACTGTGAGCCAACAAAAACCTTTTTCTTTTTAAGTTCATTATCTCAGGTATTTTGTTATAGTAACAGAAAGCTAACAAACATACTCAAATGGCGACACAACCTCAAAGCTGTATCTGCTGTCCTTCCTCGCTTCTACAGTTCTGCTCAGTTCTCCTTTACCTTCAGTATTTGTCTATTAGTTCCAAATAGTTCCTCCTGAAAATTTGGTAGACTTGGTAATAGTAGGTTTGCACATGGCTTCAGCTGCCTCCCATCTGCTCCCAACACCAAGGCATTGCCTGTGTAACATGGAGCTTGTGCTGTTGCTTTTCTTGTAGACAAATCTCAGTGTGCATTTAGGGTACCCACCTGTCTCTTCTAGGCATTTCAGTTTGGGCCTTTAGTTTGTATTTTTTATGTCTTTTAGATCATTGAGGAATTAGACTTGATGTCCCTAGCAATTACTAGTTCCAGGTCTCTGTTGTAATCTTGTGCTGTACTGTGTGTGTGTGTGTGTGTGTGTGTGTGTAGGGTGTGAGCACAGTGGAAGGATGAAAAGTCTTGGGTGGGGTGGGATTCATGGTAGGTTTGTTTCTAGGAGGAAGGTAATTGGGTGCAGTTGTGCTTTCCAGGGGCATCCTGTCTAACTTCCCACTGTAGAGGCAAAAGTATTGTCAAATTATTTAGTATAGTACTGTACCAGTAACTTAGCAGTTTAATTGTTTCTTTTTCCTCCCTTCCTAGCTCCTTCCCTATCTTAGTCTTCCTTCCTTCTTTTCTTTCTATCTTACTTTGTTTTGTTTTGTTGATATGGATTCTCTTTATGTCATCCAGGCTGGCCTTGAACGTGCTATGTAGCCCAATCTGGCCTCTACCTTGTGATCCTCTTGCCTCAGCCTCCCAAGTATTGAAATTACAGGCTTGCACCATCACACCTGGCTACTTTCTTCACATGATTTCACATAAAAAATCATTTTGAATCATGTGGATAAACTTTATCTGTCTTTCCATTCCTGGATCTATTCAGTTATTCTGTAAATATGACCTGTTACTACAAAACAGTGGTAAAACATACAAAATACGTATGATATTTTAACCACTTTTAAGTGTGCCTTCAGTGGCATTAGGTACATTTACTACTGCGCTGTACAACCATTGTCACTCTCCAGCTCTTGAACTTTTCCGTCATCCCAAACAGAAGCTCTGTGCCTGGTGAACAGTATCCCCTCTAATGCCAGCCCTAGCCTTCCTCCCTCCTCTGTCTAGGAATTTGACTACTCTGGGTGCATCCTATAAATAAGTGTAATTCTATAACAGCTGTCACTTTTGCCTGGATTGTTTATCAGTTAGTATACTCCCCTCAGGGTCCTTCCAGGTTGTGGCATGTGTCAGAATTTCCTTCCTTTGTGATTTATGAGGTCTGTGCCACAATCTATCTATCTGTCTTGTCTGTTCTTCTATTCATGCACATTGTGTTGCTTTCACCTTTTGACCATTCTTGTAATACTGCTGTGAATATTGGATTCAAGCACCTGACTTCTTTTTTCAATTTCTGGTATATACATAAATGTGACTCCTTTCAATTGCTGCTTTCAATTTTTGCTGCTTTCAATGTTTGGTGTATATATATAGATGTGACTTAGCCAATTTAAAAAAACTCTCTTCTAGTTCATGTGCAGGGGACCAAAGTATTGATTATGCCCAAAGCAGGGTGTAAGCAGTGCAGGCTGTGAAGAGTTAACCCCACAATTGGCTTGTTTATAGAAGTGAGTCCAGCAGAAGCCTGTGTGCTGAGGTCAGAGTAACTTGCACTCAAATTCCATTCCCCACAACTAAAACCTTCTTAACTAGAAGGAAAATGTTCTAATTATAACCATATATTTTGTCTATTCTGTTCCTAATTCGAGAATGCTTTGTCTTGTCTTTTACAAGCCTTGCTTACATTAATTTCCATAGAAACTGCATGATTGTGCATCCTCACACTTACTTCTGCCCTTGCCCATAGTGCACCTTTACCCCAGTTGATTACTAATAAAAATGAGTGGTGTGGAGGGACCAAGGCCTTTGTTGGTTGTACCAGCATTGCTCATCCTGTCACCCTGTTTCCACCTCTCTTAGTTCTTTCATTTTTTTTCCCCCTCAGGCATGTGCCATACACTGGACAGGAAACTGGAGCCTACTGCAGAGGTTTCCAGTTACGTTTCAGGGGTCCCCAGTACTCATTTCCCAATGAACACTTCTTTTTCAATCTAAATTTATGTAGTATTCTTTCATTATTGTGCTCCTGGGAGACAGATTACCTACGTAACCCTTTTTCTGACACCTGGAATAGAAAAGAGATTTAAAAGGAGAGAGAGAATTGAACAAAAAATGGAAATAGAACTTTTGGAAATGGGAAGGGCAACAAGAGTTGGAAGGAGCAGGGAGGGATAGGAGGGGAAAGGGACAAAAAATAATTAAGTTGTGTTACGTACATGTACAAGCCCCCCACGATTACTGTCATCATTGTGTGCTGCAAACATGTACCAATAAAAATTAAAATTAGAAAGAAAACACCCAGGACATAGTGCATGTTAAGCCCACATACTCTACTACCAAACCAGACCCTCGTTCTAGTCCCTCTCCTTAAAATGTTTGCAGGACTCCAGTGCTCAAAACTTCTACTTGAAATTATTGGTTTCTCTCCTAAAAGAATTCCAGCAAAGCTCTGCCGAATGGGGCACACACACCTTGCTTCTTTAGAACTTGAATGTTTGTAACTTTTCTTTGACTTCCTCTCTAATGGACAGACTTTGGGTAAAGCCCCTTCATTCAGAGCGGGACTCCTGCTTTCTAGCTCACTTTCTAACTTGGATGATCTAAACGAAGTGTACAGAAGCATCCTGTTGGTTTTATTTCAGTTGCTGTGTTGTGATCAATGATCCTGGGTCTATAGTGAATCTCAGGTTTCCCTCGAGATTCCCAGAGGCTGCGGTGTGGAGGGAGCCAATTCTAGTCCTCATCTCTCTGGGAGGTGTGAGAGGGAGAGCATAGAGCCTGGGAGGGAGGTGGAAGGTTTTGGGCTGAGGACTGGTTTAACTCCTCAGGGCAGCGAACCTGTTGGGACATTTAGCCTCTAAAGATACCATGAACCCGTGGGCTGGAAATAAGGCTCTGAAACTATTACATTTAATTCATGATTCCCTGGATGTACAGAAAACTGATTATTCTTTTGGTAACTCTCTTTATACAGTTTCTTACTTAGGCCAATAGCAGGCAGCTTTTATTCCTGTTTTTGATCTTTCCCTTTGACCACAAGACACAAATCTTTTGTTTTGTTTTTGGTTTTTTTTGAGATAAGGACTCATTATGTAGTTCAGGCTGGCCTTCAACTCCCTATTTAGACCAGGCTGGCCTTGAACTCCTGGAAATCTTCCTGCCTCAGCCTCTTGAGGGCTTTAATTACAGGTGTGTACCATCACACCCAGCTATGAAATAGAATCTTAGTTGCTTACTTTCAATTTTAGTATCACACATGTGTAAAATTTTAACAAATTTCCTTATATATTTGCTTCTTTTTGTTTTTCAGAAGAAGCTAAATATATTTTGTTTTTAAAAAATGAAAAGATGTGTAATAAAAAACCCCATAACTTCTTTGACTGTAGACTGTCATTCTCTTGAGGGACAGCCACCAATACCAATTTTTATGTGCTGTTCTACTGATCCATGCTATATTGCTTTTCATTTTAAAGCACAGCACACATACAGAAGAGTATATAAAACCAGCACAGTATAAAGAGTTATAATTAAAACAATCACTCAGGAAACATCTCTTGCTGGTCTCTTGTAGCTGTTCATGTCTGCCTCCTCAACTGCCTTTCACTTCTCACAAAAAGTAGCCATAGCTGGCCCTGCTGTTGCTGGCCTGTAATCCCAGCATCCTGGGAGGCTGAGTCAGGAGGATTGCAAGTTTGAGCCCAGCCAGAGCCACTTACCAACTTAGTGAAATGCTGTCTCACAGGAAAAAAATAAAAAGGGCTGAGGATGTTCCTCAATGCGAGGGCCCTGGGTTCACTATCCCAAGTCTTGTGGCAGCCATTCCATGTCTAGCAAGGAGGCAGGGATACTGCATCATCAATGCCCTTGTTACACACCTACAAAGGTTAGAGAATAATTCTCTGAAAGGTTGACAAGTTGTTCCTGGTGCTTTTCACCCCCAGGGCAGATGTGTCATTGTAATCACAGCACTCGCTCCTCACCTCAGCTGAACATTGCTTCTAGGTTAGCTGTCATGTGATTTTGTTGTCCCGCCCATCATTTCACCATAAGAGCCCTTGAAAAGTTGGCAGACTGACACTGTGTTAGGCACATTGCACACCTGTCCATGTGGAATGCGAATTTGCAACATGGGAGACAATTTTTAAAATTTTTAAATGGTGTTCTTATTGGGAGTTACTGAACTTTTATGGGAAAGATTAACATTCAGAAAGAGAGCTTGCCTTATTACTTTCATGATTTGCAGAGTGCTTCATAGACAGAAGCTTTTGCTATTTGTCATTCTTTAAGTTCCAAAAACAACTCCTTTGTGAGGATAAGTGATTGAAAAAGATGGTTTTGTGATGGAAAGCAGGGCAGGGTGGACAGAGAGCCGGCGTGGGTGTTGGACTGTAATCCCCATGATGGGAGGTGCTCTCAGGATGGTGAGGGAGGGGAGCTTCTTTCTTCTTTATCTACCATGGATCAGTTTTCTTTACTTGTCTCTTCTCTCTTGTTTGTGAGAGTTTAGGGCTCCATCTTTTTCCCTTTATTTTATAAAAAGTCTGTCTCTAAAATATATTCCAGTTGGTATTGAGAAAACAGTGATGTCTGTACTCTACTGTGGCTTGATACTGGTGCTCTGAAAAGGAAAAGAAAAGAAGGGAAATGAGTTAGAAAGAATGGTGAACACATTCTGGGCTTTTCTGAGAAATCATAAAGGACTGACATTCCCACCCTCACATGTGAAGAAAGTCTTTCAGACACCTTTGCTTCTGAGAGACTTGGGAAGCTCCTGGGTATATAAAAATATAAATACATTTATTAGAACATGCATCTCCCTAAGCTTTCTGAATTCCCTGAGGACCAACCAGCTTTTAGAGTATCCTGGAAAAAGCAAAGTTGTAGTGAGAAAACTCAGTTTCCTCTCTACTCAGTCCTACTTGAAAACAACTTTAAGTCTCAGCTGCTCCAAACAGTAAGAAAATGAATTCTTTAAAAATTAAAAAAAATATTTATCTTCAAGTATTTTCAGTCTCCAAGGTTGTATGGAAACCATTTTAAAAAATTCATCATGTCAAAAGCAAAATCAAAGAATGAGAACTATTCTAATGGATCACTGAAAATACCTGTACTGTACTGGTATCTAAATGTTAAACAGATCTTTTGTAGGGCCAAGGGTGTAGCTCAGTGGTAGAATGAGCATCAGCATGCTCAAGTCCTGTACTCTGTCCCTAGCACTACAAAAATACTGTTTTGTTTTTGTTTCTTGTTTTTAAATTTATACAAAATATTTTAAAAAGCAAGAGATGGGAAACATTTGTGAACAAATAGTCTTGGTAAAAGGATTTCATCTCCCCACACAGAAGTTCTTAAAAGTAATAGAAACTTACAGATTGAGGTGCAGTCTTCTTCTTAATGAATTTATCCCTGAACTTTAGAAATAGGAGGTGTGATGTAATGGTAAACAAGACTCCCATGTCCTCTCTCCTGAGAGATGGTAACAGTCTTAATAATGTTTACCTTGTCTTAGTAATAAGAGCAAATCAATGACTAGTTTTCAAAATGTTGGAGATGAAATGTGTAAAAATATACTTAATTTTATATTCTAAACCTTTGCCTTTTTAAAGTATGTTTTTAAACCATCAATGCACAGTATAATGTAGTACCTTACCAAAATGAGTCAAAAGTGCATATATTAATCCCATTCCCTTCTATCCTTTCCTCTATCTCTCCCACTGCCTTCCCCTTTGCCCCTTTTCTTCCTATTTCACATTACCTGTTATACATTTTAGTCCTTATTTACACTTTCAGTTTCTCACACCAGAGAAACTATTC
>NW_004624753.1:9652647-9733922 GCF_000247695.1 Heterocephalus glaber | reverse complement strand
GGTGGGACAGGGGCTGGGAGCAGTGGTAGGGATCTGGAAGTCTGGTTTTGAGACTTATTTACATGTTTTCTCATTTCAACTGGGGGGGGGGTCACTGTTGGGGCCTGCACAGATTGATTACCTCCTCTGGGCTGAGAGAGATGTGACAGGGGCCAGGAGCAGCGGTAGGGATGGTGGCCCAAAAGCCTTTTCCTCTGGTTTGGGAGCAGCGGGAGGTTTGGTAGCCGGGAAGCCCCTTCCTCTGGTCCAGGAGCAGTGGGATGATGGCTCAGAAGCCCCTACCTCTGGTCCAGGAGCAACGGTACTCAGTACCGTGGTCTGATCGTCTGGTGTCCTCTGCATCTTTGTAGTGTGGACCCAGGTGGCTGTACAGAGGAGCAGGCGGGGGTGGGTGGGTGGATGGGGAGGTCCAGTGGATTGTTCCTGGGGCATGTGCTGATTCGGCGTTTTCCGCGTGACTTGCGACCTCAGACATATGCAATTTTTATTCTACATTTTTTGAAAGAACTCCTCTAGATTTGTCTAGACAGTTGGTCACACATCTCCAATGTCCTCCCTTTTAGCATGTGGTGTGTAATTGCCAATCCTTTTGCAAGCATCTCAGTAACAAAACACAGCTCAGTTCCTACTGCTTTGGTTCCATTTAGAACTGGTTGTTGTTTTGGAATACAGAGTGGAGACAAGTCTTATAATGAACATTTGCTCTACAAATATACCATTTCTGGCCTGCTGCTCTGTGTTGAGGTCCTTCAGCTGACAACAGCTTTTTGTTTGAAAACTGCATCACAGGGGATCTTTGTGAAGACTCTTTAAATAGCAGTTATATACACATGGCACCAATGATTCATTTCTTAACAGTTGGCAATAGAGGGCCTGTAAACTTCTCTTCATGGTATCATGTGGTCCTGCTTATTGTCCCGTTTATTCATGATTCTGTCCTGGAGTAGAGGGTGTGGAAGCCTTCAAACGCACTCACATCCTCATCACCCATCAGGTCCATTGCTTTGCACCACTTGCTCACGTCTCCATGTTGAACCACAACTGGCTGATCACCACCTCAGGAGAAGTGCTCGGGATCTCTCCGATGGCTCTGGAGAAAGCCCCGCTGCTCCTGCACACGCACTCCCCCTCCCGCTCATGTGCCTTAGCCTGAAAGTGCATATATAACTGTTTCTTACTTATTCTGTCACATGGCTGTATTTCTCTTAAGGAGTAAAGAAACTTGATGCATAAAGAAACTTGATGCAAACTTGATGCATGAAACTTGGTCCTCCTTCTCCAGTTTGGTTACAAAAACCTATTTTTCCTCAGAAGTGCGGCATGGACGTGCCCTGTGCTTTCTAGTGCGGCAGTCTCTCTCCGTGCGCACGCGCTTTATCAGTGACAGTCACGCGGTTACCATCAAAGGCCAAAGCAGCCTATAGCATTTAATAGGCACCTCCACCAATGTTCTTTCTTTGAATTGATTGCACGGTTTTAGCGATCTGGTAGGATAGTTTTCATTCTCTGATTTTGCTTCTAGTAGGATGAATTTTTAAATGGTTTCCTTCAACCCCAGGAAACTGGGAACAAATGTGATTTGCAGTTTGGAGGGAGGATCTTTGGTGTGGGGTGTTGAGGTCCCTGGCGTGGATTGTGAGACGGCAGCTCTTGGGTGGACGTCACGCTGCACCCTGGGCAGAGGGTGCCTGGCTGGCACAGGAGACCCCAGTGCGCACCCTGCTCCAGATGTGGGCGGAAGCGCAGGGCAGAGCAGGCCTGGCTGGAATGTGTGGACCCAGGAGCTCAGAGCCAGTCACTCCGCCCTGAGACTGAGGTCCCGGAGTGCGGTGCATCAAGGCACGCAGGTGCAGAAGCCCAGCTATCTGCGGGCCCCTTCAGGGGCGCTGCGTTGTGTCCGTGTGTGGAGGGAGTCTGGGTGCCCCCGGTTGGAGCTGCTGGGTGGGTGACGAGGCCATTGCTGGAACATATTAGACCCCTCCTGGCTCCGGCAGTGTTGGCTCAGGAGGAGTTTACTACAGAGATGACTGGAGGGAGTGCCATGGCGAGGACACCTATAATCTCACAAGAGTAGTCAGTTCAAAACCAGCATGGACTGTATAGTGAGACTCTGTCTCCAAACAAATGAACAAGAATATGTTTTTGGAACCCTCTCTTGGTGTTTGTTTATATGTATGAAATTTAAGTGCCTTTAAAATAACAATAGGAATGATTATATTTTTTAAAGTGTATTTTTGTTATTATTGTTATTATTATTGTTGTTGTTATTTTGGGTACTGGAGATGGAACTCAGAACCTTGTGTTTGTGAGGCAGGTGTGGTGCCACTGAGCTAAATCCCTGGCTGTTGTTATTATTTTTGAGATAGGGTCTTGCTTTGCAGTTCAGGCTGGCCTTGAATTCACTCTGTACTCCAGGTTGACCTTGAACTTGCAGTGATCCTCCTGCCTCAGCCTTCTGAGTGCTGGGATCATAGATGTGCACCACCACGCCCAGTTTAAATGTACTTTGACTTACTACAATTGTCTTATGTGTTTTATATGTTCTTTGGCTTATTAGTCTGGTTTTTAATCTGTATACATGATGATTAAATTTAAAAGGTCTTACAAGGGTGGGGCATTTAGCTCAGTGGTGCCACCACCTGCCTCGAAAGTGCAAGGTCCTGAGTTTGATCCCTGGTACCAAAAAAAAAGATCTTAAAAAGAAGATAAATGAATGAATCTGATCATAGAAAAATAAAAAAGGGATGGATGAAAGGGGAAAAATTACAGTGTGTTATGTACATGTACCAATTCCCTACAGTGAATGTAATCATTATCTACCACAAACATGTACTAAAAAAAATCAAAACAAAAAAATTAAATATGTATCCACATTAAGCATGGGGAAAAAGAAGAATTTATCCAAGATTAATAATTGACAGTGCTAGGGTTTAAACAGTTATTCACTAAATCATTAATTAATTATCCACTACTTTCATTTTCCCTTGAAATTTTCTAGTTTCCCAAAGAACTTCTATTCTAAGATTCTGAAAATAGTTTCGAACTTTCGAACATTGTTAACATTGTGATTATTATAATTAATTATTATAAAGATCCTAAGAAATACTATTTCATTTTGAAATATCAGCTATACATGGGAGATCATAAAACATGAAATTAGAGATTCACGGCTTTTATCAGTTCATGAATTCAGTACGAATATGAAGTATACAGTAAAACAGATGTTTTAGTGTCAATAGTATTGCTGTTGGGTAGTTCCTTGTAAAGATGGCTCAGCAACTAAACATTACCAGGTCCTGGGTTGCTCACTTCTCCCTCTGCAGTTTGATTCCAGGTTCTTGCCTCGAATGAAAAATTGGATGAAACAAGCAAAAAAGCAGTGACAAAGTTTATTTGAAAAAATAAAAGTGAAAAGTGAGGGAGAAACTGGCTCTACAGAGCAAACTTGGGCAGAGTAAAAGAAGAAAAGCAAGATAAAAGAGAAAGCAGTGCAGGCTACAGTGAAGAAAGTCATGTTTGCGGTCTCCTTGTGGTGTCTGTGTCCTTTTATGTTGTCCAAATCTCCAGGAAACTCAAGAGAACTTCTACATATGGGTCCTGAGAGGCAGTGCTGGGATCCCATGCCTCATCCTATTGAAAACCTGCTAGAGTTCTCCAAAGAAGTCCACACCAGGGCTTTAGGAACTGCTCTGCGCATGTGTCTGGGGTCTTTTAATTAATAGGTCACGCCCACTTCCCCAGCCAGCTTTGCTGTGCCCTAATCCCCTATCTCAGTATATCCATTAGTCTAACAACTGAATTAAATTCAAAATTATGTAATGAAAAAATATACTTTTAAAAAATATAATTATACATATTATAATTTTTGTGTTGCAAGTTAATATATGTTTCCCTACCACTGAAATGCAGTTCTCATGATTTGTTTTCTGAGTTTATTTTTCTTGTAATGAAATTAATAGTTGTTTTTTGTTTTTTGCTTTGTTTTGTTTTGCTTGAGCTATTGGAAATCCAAGCCAGGATCACTGTGTCTGTGAGCCATATCTCACAGCCCTTTTTGTTCTGAGACAGGGACTCCCTAAGTTTTCCAGGCTGCCTACAAACTTGCCATCCTCCTGTGTCAGCCTCCCAAGTTGCTGGGATTACAGGCATGTAGTAATAATAGTTTGTAACTGGATTCTTCTGGAACATTTTCCTTTCATGATGAGGATATTAAAGAGAACAGAATATAACAGCAGACATATGGTTTTCTTCATGTTTCTACATATTGCCATTGTCGTCCTTCTAGCTTACTTCAGTGCTATAGCATAAAACATGGGATTATGGTTGCTTGAGGCATAGAATTTGTGTATTTATTTCCTCTTAATCTCTCTAAAAATATCTCTTCCTTGTTCCTTTTTATTTATTGATTTCGTTTCTCTTTCATCTCTCTCTAATTCTGTTTCTACCTGGTCTTGTAAAAACATGGGTGGATTTCTGGTTTAAACTATCTTTAAGTTTGAGTCTGAACTATAATACAGTGCTCTAAAGCTTTTGATGATAGCTGTTTTGCATAATTTGCTTGAAATCATGTTTCTTTATGTTTATCATAGTCTCATGTCCAGAATCTAATGCATTTATTTGGCTCTGAGATTACCCTACCCTCCACTATCTTCTTTATTATTTGGCATTTATTTAAAGAATGCCACACTTATAAATTATAAAATACAGCTTTTTAGAGTTTTTACATTGTAACATAATGCATGTTGCCTGGAGGAAAAATGTGAATATAGCAGTATATAAATGTTACAGAGTGCAATATCTCTTTCCTTGTGTTTCTTCCCATCCCAAGCACCACATTTCAGAATATCTACTGTTTTTTCTTTGGCCTTCTGGAAAATTTTAATATATTTTTAACAATTTACAGTCACAGACTTTACTTTTTACAGAAATAGTGCTATTCTATACATTACATATGCTTCAACGTCTTGCCTTTTCCCTGCCTCTTGTAATTGACACTGGGTAGTGATGTAACTAATATCTGATTTTCTCTTTGCTTTGGAGGCCAGGGAGCTCAGGAGCCACTTAAACGTGAAGCTCTGAGCTCATTACAGTTCCCTGGGCCTGTGCTTTAATTTTCTTCTCTTCTTTTCATAATTACTTACACATTTCTTTCAAAGTTTTATTATGACTTCTTTGGTTCTTTTACTGAATGGAGGATTAACTAATCGTGTCTAGTAGAAGGCGATGTTCGATTTTATGCACCAGATCCTCTTAGATGCTGTTGTGTTTTACAGTTTTGGAATCTGTCAGTATCAAGGGAATATTTAGGAAACTGCTTTTCCAATGTGGCCATTGGTGCTGAAGTACTGCGAAGAAGAAGAGTAAATGCAGTTCACAAGTTGGGAAAAGGTTTTTAGCTGAGAGCACTATTCAAAAACAGTGGCTGAGCCTGGTGATTCATGCCTATAATCCCAGCTCTCTGGGAGGCTGAGGCAGTAGGATCACAAATTTGAGCCCAAGCTGGGCAATTTAGTGACTTAAGGAGACTCAGTCTCAAAATAAAAAAGTAGAAAGAGCCGGGGAAATAGCTCGATGTGAGGGTCCTGGGTTCAATCTCCAGTACCGAAGAAAAGGAATATAAAAAAACACGAAAGAACAAAACAAAAACCCATTAATGACTGTTTCAGTTGGACAATTTGAACACATTTGAAATGCGGGGAGGTTTTCTGTATACCCTTAGGATCCACGCTAGTGTATCTTTCATCCTCATTAATCTGAAATCACTGTTTTTATTCTTTGGCGCCATATTAAAGTGGAAAAAAATATTTTGTATTTTTGACATTCTTTCATTGTTTTCTTTTGACTGTGATAAATATTGATTTTATTACTCTTGGGAGTGCTTATTTGTAGACTCTGTTGCTTCCCTTAAATATTCCTTCACAGGAGTAAATTGCTAGAATTTTTATTCAGCTGTGGAAGAAGTCATTTAGCAGAGTGTGTATTTGCCATTGCATGTGGAACTTCACAGCAGCCCAACGACTTTGGGTGTAGGATAGATCTGTTTGGAAAGTTAGATCAGTATTGATTTTTAGTTAGTGAAAGTTACTAAATGTTTCTCTGTGTTCTTAATGATATTTAAAATTAGTTTGGAAGTGGTAGTGTATTTAATTTGTGTTTCTTTTTTATTGTAGAATGCCATGTATTATATTGTAGCTCTGGGTTGTGATTTTTCTTTAAGCAGTGGGTAAACTGTCCCATCTATCACGGTTAAGTGACATTAGTTCTAAGAGTCTGTTATTGGATAGCTCCTTATATAAGTGGGTCACCAAATAAATGCTACCGGGTTTTGGGTTGCTCATCTCTCCTTCTGGAGTTGTATTCCAGGTTCTTCTTGCCTTGAACAAAGAATTGGATGAAACGAACAAAAAGCAGCAACAAAAGTTTATTTGAAAAGGTAAAAGTGTGGGAGAAACTGGCTCTGCAGAGTGAGTGTGGGTCTAGTAAAGAGGAAAATAAAGATAAAGGAACACCCTGGAGAAAGCAGGTCAGGCTATCGTAAAGAAACCATGATAGCAAGCTCTTATTGGTGTCTGTGACGTTGGATGTTGTCTGAATCTCAAGGAAACCCCAGAGGTCTACATACGGGTCCTGAGAGGTGGTCCTGGGATTCCGAAACACCCCAGGCTGACATCAAGTCGGCCATCCCATTGAATTCTGGCTGGAGCTCTCAAGAAGAGTCTGCCTTGGGGCTCTGGGAACTGCTCCTGGCATGTGTTCTGGGGTCCTGCGGATAACAAGTCATGCCCGTTTCCCCAGCAAGTTTTGCTCCATCCTAATCTCCTTTGTCAAGTCCACAGTTATTTAAAGAGCCAGTTCTCAAAGTGTTGCTCTTGTCTACTCACATTTGTTATTGATCCATCATTTGACCAACTCTTTGATTTAGTGTTTTGTGGATAGGTTAAAATGAACTGTTCTATAACATTCATCTATTCATTCATAATTTCTTTCACAGTCAAACTTTTGAAACACTCATTGTCTTGATCTTCTCCTTTTGCATTTACTCTGCATACATTTCAGACTAGATTGTGCTTAACCACAGCTCTGCTATTGCCAGGTTCACTTGTGAGTCTATGGACTACCTCTTCCTAGATCTTATCTAATTTTATCTTTTTTACATATCACATTGGCAGTACTCTACTTCAGTTATTTTCATCTCTTGGCTTATTATAGCCTCTTAATTTTATTGCTACATTTGGTCGTGTCTTCCCCTTTTTCAGTCATATGTTTGTTCAATACTTGACTAATTTTCCAGATTTCTGTCCTCAAACCTCCGTTGTTTTTACTTTCTACATCTCCCTGGCTTCTCTATCTACTGCTGATGACTCACAAATCTTTATCTCCATCCCCCACCCCCGCTCTCCTCTGCTCTAAGTTATTCTGTCTAAATGTTTACTGGACATGTAAGCTGGTGATTCAGCAGACCCTGAAAAACCCAAATGTATGACTCTTACTGTATTCCCATGTTTGGTTAAGTTTTTTGTTACCCAAGTCAGAAATTTAGGTAATGTGCTGAATACGTTGTTTCCATCACTTCCTCCTTCCAGTCACATACCTAAGCTCATTACTTCTTTCCTTTTAACTATCCTTATCTTTTTGGTTTTACTTTCAATATTTCTTGAGTCACTGTAGCCATATAAACAGACAAGATGATAAGTTTGTGTTAGGGCTATTTGTTGCTATGGGAGTTTGTTTTGTGAAAGAGGTAGACATTGACCAAGCTTGACTAAACTTGGAGACTTCAGAGCAAACCTTCCAGGGGAGAATGATCATAGACAATTTTGAGGAATGTGTGGGCCTCTAGGGCAGAAGGCACTAGTGTATGTGGGGGTGGGGTAGGACAGCTTTTAGCATGTGCTGCAGATGATACAGGCCACATTAAGATTTGGAAAAATGGCTTAGTGAACAGAATGTTTTAGGTGTAAGAAGAGAGAAAGGAAAATAAGAAATCATGATGACCATATTCAAATAAAGGAAGAAACTTTTTTTTTTAAATGTGATTTTGTTCAGTGATGCAACAAGCAGCTATAACATATCATTGAAGCATCATTTTTCTGCCTAGATACAAAGAAAAAATTTTGGAGTTTGATGTATGGGGAAGCAGTTTCCTATTGTGTCAGAATTTAATATAGACATTGGAGAGTACTTACACACTTGTTCTTAGCCAAAAGGCCGAGAAGCAGTGGAGCATACTTACAGATAGAACTTGGTCATTACATAAAGTAGACTAGAGGATCACTGTAGCCCACCCCCCACATGATATAGTAAGGGTCTCCTTAGTATAATACTGAATGAGTTTTACAGTTTAAAGCTTGAAAATATTTGCAAGTGTGCAACTTGATATAGAATGCCTAAAACTCCTTCTATATATATTTCCTCAACAGGTGTCATAAATATACTTTATATACATGCTTTGCTGAGATTATTGGCTTACAATTTTTTTTGAAAAATTGCCAGAAAAAAATTCCCTGTTTAGTTTTAAAGTCCCTGAAAGTGTATGTTGCAACTGCAGATTTGAGGCAGGAGGTATGTAATCGTGAGTACAGCATATATTTATTTGTTCAAAGTTCTGGTCCCATGAAAATTGCTATATAAATACTTATTCTAACAACTGTTATTATTAGGGTTTTGTGTGAAAGTCTGCCAACATGGTCCCAATATTTATATTATAGATCAAAATGTTTTGAAAAGAACTGTTTCTCAACTGTGATCTTTGTTTTAAAATCTAAAATATACTAGACTTACTTTCATTTACCATGATTGATACAGTATCTGTTGGCAATCTTCTTTCCTTTTTATTTAAAAACTACAAATTTTTGGATAAAAAGTATCTCATATCAATAAGTAAATAAAGAGAAATAAAGGGTTTTTTTGGGAGGCAAGGGAGAGTTTGAAATTGAGGAAGTTCGGTTAATGAAAATCCATGCACTGAAGTGTAGTATCCTAGGGATCCTAAGACAATAATCTATTGTTGAAATTATTCCTTGGCTTTAAAATAGTTATGGCTTCTGGATGTCATGCTTATGTTGTGACAACAAGCTACTTTCATTTATCTTTAATTTTGAATTATCTGTTGTTATGAACATTAACACAAATTGTGTAGAATGATAGTTTTTGTTGTGATATTTATGTGCAAGGTACTTTCAGAGTCTGAGTTTTTCATTGCTTTCAGTAAATCAACTGAGTAGAACTCAACTTATTAAGGATAAAGCACTCAAGACCTGAATAATATTTCCATGAATAAATAATTAATTTGTGATTGGTTTATCTCACGCTTTTAGGTTGACAGAAATCTTATTGCTGAGGAATCTTGCACAGGCAATGAAGGTGTTTATATGAATATAAAATTAGTGACTATATTTAACTGTAATTAAAGTCTAGTATGGTATGTAAAATCTGTTTTGCTCTTACTGGAACGTATTCCAAGTAAAAGAGATCTCAAACAAGACATAGAGTTTGTTTTTTTTAATGGTGATTTTTTTTCTTAATTATTTTTGGTGTATTGGTTAGCCAATTTTAACTCAGTTAAAAAGCCATGGAAGTGTGGTCTGGACTTTTTTTCATATTATGGCTATTTTTCATTAATTTATACTATTTGTATGAATACCCAGAATTACACACCAGGAAATTGTACAGGTATGGATGTAACATGTGGTTTGAGGACCCACAGGCTGTATTTATCTCAAGCCACTGGCTTTTTTTTAGTGATTGCAGTCATGATTTAGATTTTCTTTGTAGCTGTTGCCTTTTAATTTTCTGCTAATCTGACATCATTATCTCCAAATCCTCCTTTTTCCGTGCAATCTTTTGTTCTTTGAACCCTAACCCCAAAAGGCTAAATTGATACATTTTGAGGGATTCTGAAGGGATGTTTCTTAATATTGGAGGCAATTGTTTGCTTTCCTCCCTCTCAGATAAGTTGCACTGCATATGGCTCAGTGCGAACAGTTTTATGCAAGTGACAGGAAGATCACCTTAGAGATAAAATGTCACAAATCTACCCACCTTCTCTGCTCTCAAAGAACTCCACAAGTTCCCACTGTCGTATCTTTTTAATGGAGAATTTTAAAACTGTATTGACTTCCCTGGGTGGGTTTTATTTATGACTGTGCAATGTCTTATGGGATGTGCTTAAATAAGTTTTATTTAATCTAGAAAGTTTCGACCTTGAACCTAAATTAATACAGTACTTTTTTGTTTTTTTACTCTTTCTGAGTTTACATAGACAGACTTTAAACTTTTCCATAGAATAAATTAGAACGCCAAACCCTCTGTTTAATTTCCTCTTTTGTCCAACATGATCACATAGCTTCAGAAAAATAATAGTAGCTTTCTCAGAAAATTTGTTGATGAATGGAAGCAAAGACTGAGACAAAAGTCTAAGGCCTGTGTAGTGAAGGGCTCCTATTTCTATCAGAAGATCATGGCATATAGAAAGTTAAAATATGTGCATGGTCTCACCATTTAGAATTAGTTTCATGGAAGAAGTGGGAAGGATGAATGAACGGTGGAAGTTCAGATTTTATTAGAAAAGACAGGAAAACAATGTACATCGTATATAAACACAGTGTTAAAAATCATGTTTTACACGTACAATTCAGTCTATGGTATTTGTATCTTGCCACAGTTTTGACTTAGTTAATTATTTTCATCTTTCTGAAAAGAGTTAGGTCAGTAGGAATTTTTCTCCTTAATGTTATATATGACTTTGATTTATATTTAGATTTGCAAAACGGGAAAAATGTGAATAAAAGGTAGGAATTTATAATTGCTAAGCAAATCAATACATTGCAAGGAAAATAAAACATAATGTATAAAACTAAATATTCATTAAATGAAACATTTCATCTTCATCATTTCATATCATTTTAAATGAATTCTAAAATTAGTGTTGAAAAAGTCTCCCTAACTGGTTCAAATGTCTAATGTTTATAGGTCATTTTGGACCCTGAGATCCAAAATACAGAGTTTTATACATAGGTTCAATACCTGTCTAAATTAAATTAGGTATAAAATAACAGGGTACTCAGAATGATTGATCGATCGTTTATTTGACTGCTTAAGAATTAAAAGAAACTATGAAACATGATACTATTTAGTTTTTATAATTCATATTCTAATAATTATCTAGAGAATCTCTAAAAGTGAAGAGATAGATATTCATGACAGCTCTAAAATACAAATTATGTTTAATTTTATATTTGGTTACATATTGGTCATACAAATTTCTGGAGGCCTAATTCATATGTTTTGAGCAGTGTGTGATTATATTTTCCATAGTGCTGTACTTTTTTCCCACTTTTTTACTTTTTTACTTTTTTTTGAGGCAGGGTCTTGCTGTATAGTTCAGACTGTTCTTGAACTCACTATGTAGCCCAAAGAGACCTCAAACTCACAGCAATCTTCCTCCCTCCATTTCCGGAGTGCTGGAATTACAGGCATGCACCACCACATTTGGCATCTGGCATCATTTAGGTCCACTTCATTAAGTAATGATAATAATTCAACCTAGTGACATATAATATTCTTTATAACGGTATAGAAATATATGCATGCCAGTGATTAAATTGTACATTTATTTTATTTTATTTTTGCAGTCCTTAGGCTTGAACCCAGGGCCTTCACACTGAACACTGAATCTCCAGCCCCTCTTTGAAAATTATTTCATTCGTTCATTCATTCATTCATTCAGAGACAGTGTCTCTTGCTAAGTCACTAAGTTACCCAGGCTGGGCTTGAACTAATGATCCTCCTGGCTCTCCCTCCCAGAGTGCTGGGCTCACAGGAGTGTGCCACCATTCCAGGCTTGTGATTAAACTGTGTTCTTATTCCCAAGTAATTTTTATTCTTGAGAATACTATAAAGAATGATTTTTGTCTGTCTTAATTAAAATGCATACTTTTGTATATTTTAGTGAAATAGAATTGCACCTTACTGTTTAGTTATAAAGCATTTTATTTTGACTATGCCTTTAAACTTGACAATGTCAAAGTCAACTCTTTCATTCGTTTGAGAGTCGTTTCCACTTCAATTTGAAAAAAATAGAGAAAATATAAACACTCAGGTGAATGATGGAAACAATCCATTTTGTGCAGTGCTGTTTCCAAGGGGTGGATGGTGTAGCTCAGTGGCAGAGCTGGGCCTGGATTCCTGGGTCCCACCCAACAGCATCAGAGAGAATAATAAAATAAAAATAAAAGTGGCATGGGGCAGTATTAAGGTAGCAGATATATAAGATTGGCTCATTGATTGATACTGAGAGACTGAATCTTAAGGGTTAGAGGAAATACATAAGAATTTGAAAAAGAAAATGAGTCAGAGAACACAGCTATAAAGGTGCTGATCAGGAAATCTGTGTTTAACTGAGGAACTGAAGAGATCACATTAGAGTTTTACATGCATATCCATGTTCATAGCAGGACAATTCATAATAGCTAAATCTTGGAAATGGCCTATGTGACAGATGAGTGGATGAAGAAAATGTGGTATTTATACACAGTAGAGTACTACTCTTACTCTGCCGTAAAGAAGTATAAACTTGAGTCAATTGTGGGAAAATGGTTGCACTTTGAGACCAAAATGTCAA
This sequence comes from Heterocephalus glaber, assembly GCF_000247695.1. Next base: position 9,721,300 of record NW_004624753.1, on the reverse strand, counting down.
GTGAAATAAATCAGATGCACATGCTTAAATATCACAAATATAAATAATGAGTAAAATAAAAGACAGATAATAGGAAATAGGGAGATGATTCTTTCTCAAATGGGAAAGGGACCAGGAGGTGGAAGGGGAAGGGAAGGGAGTGAAGAAAGGAATGAAGATGTGTTGTGTACATGCACCAGCTCCACACAAGGAATGTAAACATTATGCGTTGCAAACTCCCAGCCTGGTTCTGACTGGCCGAGAGCGGAACCAGCCAAAGCAGAACTGGCTGCCAGTGACGGGGGGGAGGTAGAAAGCACCTCCTTATAAGAATTTGTGTCAAACGGTATTCAGTGATCCATCACATTGAGTCAACACATCTGTATTGAAATAGCACAGGCTCTGAGGGTACATTTTTCTTTTTCTCTGAACTTGAAAACCTTTGCTCATTGATCTTTAACATGGGTCACTAAACAGATTCGGTTTTACCTGATTAAATAAATGGTAACAAGGCCTAGGTCTACTCTTTCTATTTTACTGTACACTTAAGAGTTCACTGTGTCAGATGTCCGCCTTCTCTAGAAGATTAAGAAAATTAGTGATTACAGTGTCACGCAGCTCTATTTTTTCTTGAAAAGTTATTGAGGCATAGATTTTTTCCACATTTTTAACCTTCTTTACTTATGTGAAGCATTCCCTTGAGTGTATAATGAGTCAACATTTCTTGTGCCTAAGTCCAGTGAAGTCAAAACATTTAATTTGAAATTTTATAAATCGTGTGCATGTTAATTTCCTTCCCTTAACATTTAATTAGAGGCTTTTTGTTCCCATTAGCTCACTGAAATGTTACTAGGTTCCTCAGTGGCTGTCTGCTATTTGAACAGAGAAACAACTGATTAGAATAAAAGAACATGATTGTCATTCCTATGTTCTTCATAGTATTTTGTTTAAATGAGGATTTTTTTTCAAGAAGCTGTTCCAAAAATGTATCATATTAACTAAATATAAGATCCATACTCTTCCTTGAGGCACTTTTTCTACTTCTTCATCCCTATGCTCTTTTATCCTCTATCATAATACCAATCAAGAAATGCGAAGGTTTTCCAAATAAAGAAAACCTCCCATGCATAAAAATTCAAACTGGGAAAATAAATATATCAGAGGGTGGCTTTTAATTTGACAAAAGGCCTCCTACATTACAAAAGAATCTCCTGACGATTACTTTGATTACTTAAAATAGACAACTCCCTTAGTGTTCTGAGAATCAAATCAAAGAATGTTTTAAATTTTAGAGGATTTTTTTGTTCATCAGGCACACCTGTTCCTAATATTCATATGTAAATGGTGGCTATTTACGTGGGAGCCCCAGAGTGTGTGGGTAAATGAAAATCAGCTAGTGACTCACTCGTGTTTGCTAATGTTAAAGTCAAGATGACTCTACTTTTGCTGTGGTACTGGTGTGATCAACAAATACAGTGAATGGTTAAATATTTTAAAAATTATTACAGTAAAAGACATAAACTACCCTTAATTCCTCTCTTAATACTCCCCCCCCCATTTCAAACACACTTTCTGAAGCAGTTCTGGATGTCTTTAGTTGTGCTGTGGTGGTTGCCTCAGTGTGCAGAATCAATTCAAAATGTTTACCTTCCATGTTCATTTTGACTTTAGAGAAGAGCCTGAAGTCGCATGGTGCCAGACCTGTTGAATACAGTGAATGAAGACAGAATGAAATATATCTATATTCCATTCAATGGTACTGGGCAGCAACATTCACCATAATTTTGATCACACCTTGTAAAGACTCAGAGGACGTCCAGGACTGCTTCAGAAAGTGGCAAGAACAGTGGGACAAGTGTGTTTGAAGTGAGGGGGGAATATTTTGAGGTGGATTAATGGCAATGTGTCTTTTACTGTAACATTCACTAGATATTTTAATCCCACCTAGCATTTTGTCCAGCAAATGTCTCATCCTCCTCCATCCCAGTCCTAGAGAAAAGTTGGCAGCTAAATCTCATTGTCAGAAGCCCACTCTAGACTAAAGGAAATCCTACTGGACAACACCAAGTTTGAGGGTTTTTTCCCCCTCTCTTATTCTAGTTCTTACTGCATTTAGAATTGAGATAATCTAATATTTGTCACTCAAATATATTTTGAGTAAATTGAAATCTTTAATTGGATCTTTAAAGCGCATAGGATTTATCGGGGTCATATCTGTGAAGTGTGAAGCTGTTGATATTTATTCTTTATGAAACCACAGACTGAATGGCTTTTCATGTATTTTTATGGCTCAAAAATGGCAACTCCTGCAAATTAATACCTTTGTGTATTTTTTTCATATGTAGTGCCCATGCGGCATAATAGATATCACAATAAAGGATGACACACATTGCCATTGTTAGATATTCATAGAGACTGTATTGTTTAAATGCCTATCCTAATAAGCACTTACCATGTGCCAAGCACCATGCTTATCGTTTTACTTTTGCTGTTTCTCTTAATCCCAAAACAACTCTGTGCAGTCTGGGGTATTAGTGAAATACTTTATAGGTAAATAAAGGAATATATGCTCAAACTTCTTCAACACCATTCTGCAGTGATTTGACCCGAGATTTCCAGTATTGGCATTGACTTCTTTTGCGGGGGGGGCTTTTGCATTTCCTTTCATTCTCCCCTCTGTAATACAACCCAAAGCTACAGAGCCTTTCATTTCTTTATAGTGAAAATACACCGTCCATTCAGTATTTTTCAGTTATAATTCAAGTGTGAGCAGTTTCTCCTAATGATCCATTCCTCATTTGGTCAGAAGATTTACCAAGTCCAGCAGGGACAGACTTCAGGAGAGAAGCACATACAACTTTAAGATAAACCCTATTTTTGTTTTAATGTTAAAATTTAACTTTTAATCACTTTACAGTATTTATTCAACTGTCAGTGAGATGATAAATCCTTTACCTCATTTCACAAGAGGGCAGCACTTTCTTTTAAAATTTAAAGTATGACTCTTAAAAATGCAGTCAAATTTACATTTTTCTGTCCTGAAGTTAAGCTTGAGTGGTTTACAGGAAGGAGGACTGTAATCTTTCTTTCTTTGGGGAAATTTATGAGCAAGATAAGTGCAAAGCTTTGCAGTATTTTGAGATCCCTTTAGAAAATGGCAAGACAGGCTATAATCAACCTCTAGAATTTCTTACTTGAAAGTTGAATTAGATTAACTATTTTGTTAACCTTGTAAGTGAAGGAATCTAACAAAACATGACTTTCTCTTCAATTAAAGTCACATTTTGAATGTATAGTTTTTATCTTTTGTTGTTGTTGTTTTTTTTTCTGTTACCGGGGATCAAACTCGGGACCTTGTGCTTGCCAGGCAGGCACGGCACCACTGAGCTACATCCCTGACCAGGATGTAGTTTTAATATATTCTAATTATTTTGGTTCTGCAAAATAAAAATACTTAATTGAACCATGGTTTTATGGCTAGCGTTCCGCAAGGTCATTTGTAGACCTGTAGACAAAAGAATCTAAACAAAATAGGGCATCATGTAAGCAAAGTAACAGGGTAATTGTGCAGCTTAATGGAAATGACCTACTTGAATAGGAAACTATTGAATTAAAGCTATAGTGCAAGGCTTTGAGTAGAGGGTGGAGAGTGAATTGGACTCAATGGCTAGTTGAAAGTTGAAGAGATCAGAAAAATTAGGAGACTTATTTAAGAGAATAGAATCATATCAACAGAGAGAAAGTAAAATGTACATGAGGGAAAGTTGTAAAAATGGAATGTTGAGAATGTTGTGAAGATATAATGCCTGGTAGGTATATTAAACTATGTTAGAGCTTCTTAAAAAGTAGGTGTTTTTAAAACCACTCTTTTTTGTTTGTTTGTTTTTTGCATTGGGAGGGGGGGTCAAACCCAGGACCCTGAGCATACTAGGTAAGCACCCTACTACTGAGCCACAGCACCAGCCCACTTCCTAATACCAAAGCTATTGGACACATGTAATTATCTACATTACAATGAATTACAATCAAAATGTAGTTCCTCAGTTACATGGGCCACGTTTAACTGCTCAGTATTCATCTGGTGTACTCTATTGAACATAAAGATTATAGGACAGTTCCATTATCACTGAATATTCTGTTCTACATTATTACATTACAGCTTAAATGTCCTTGGATTGGGATATGAAGAACCATTAACAATAGTGGGACTGATATGATAGTATGAGGAGTGTTTGAGTTGTAAAGCAGGAAGCAGGAAACCAACTTTTTTTCTTTATTGTTCTGTTGTACTTCCACAGACAGACACAGCTTGCCCGTGTAAGCATTTTGTGTGTGTTTTTAAAATGTCATTTATTTACATTTTATTGCTTTTTTTTTGCCCACAGACAGGGTCTCACTTTGTAATCCAGGCTGGGTTGGAGCTCTCTGTGTTGCCCAGACTGGTCTGGGACTTGTGATCCTCCTGCTTCAGCTTTCAGGGAGCTAGGATTACAGGCCTGTGCCACCAAGCTTGGCTTAATGTGTGTTTTATGTTAGCTACTAATGTACTGGTTTTATAGACAAGGAAAGTGTAGAGGTTGAGATAAACGAAGTTTTTCACTAAAGTAGTGTTTGAAGAAAATTCATTTTGGTTTTGTCACGCTGATGGGATCAGAAGATAATTTGATGTTAGAGACTGGACAGTGCAAAGATGGTGTGAAATCATCCTTTTAGGCGGTGAGAAAGAACTGAAGTAAAGGAGGATCAAGAAATACTGAGAGATTTTGATATTTAATTAGCTTGTTTTTTATTTAGTATTTTTGGGGTGCTGGGAACAGAACCCAGGGACTCGCTCATGCTAGGCAAGTGCTCTACCGCTGAGCCACCTGTTCAGCCCATAATTAGTTGGTAGATGTTGGGTGTACTTCTTGGTGATTCCAAGTTGTTTTGAAGTTTCAGAATTTTTCGAGATACTATGTATGACATTTATTCAGTAATTCAGTAACTGTTTTTTGGTTCCCTGTGTGAGAAACTATAAGAAATTCTGGGAGTACCTCCTTAAAGAAAATAGAGTATTGCTATTTAAGGAATGGCCTCATTAATGTGATGAATATTTTATTACTTTATGTTGCTTTTTAATAATTAGTGATCAATGGTGAACTTATATGTAATCTATTTGTATTTATTTTAAAATTTTGTGGCCAATAACAGCAAATGATAACTCAACAAAGTTGTAAACATTACAAAAGTATGCAAAGATATTAAAAAGTCACACAGAATCTCCAAGCAATGTATTATAATAATACATTTTTAGAGTTTATATTAATTTTTTGGAAATGTATGACAGCTTAGTGAAACCTTCACCCATAAAACATTCAATGGGATGCTCCCAGTATTGCATGTAATTGTAGGAAAGTCTTAATTATCATAACTAAAACTATCTAACTCTTGATAAAGTTCTGTTGACACTGATGACCAATTCCAGTAGAAAGTACTATTGACTCTTGATAACAGTGTTTGCTTATGTGTCACAGAAACATTTTACACAGAAAAGTCAGGTGCAGACAACATTCCCAGGGTTGCACAGCTAGATAAGGATCGGAGATTGAAAAAAACAACATAGATCTTTGATTTTCGGAACACTGCTCTTTCTTATTTCTCTCATTTGAGGTACTGTGTATCTTAAGGATGGAATGAAATAGTTCAGAGGGGAACATCAACTACCACTTTCTCATGATTAACATTTTTTCTGTATTTTTCAGACTATTGTAGTATTAGAAAAGTCTGACTCATAATTTCTGAGAAGAAAGTTCTCTAGTGACTTAAGTCCTTGTCATTCTGAGCTGTTATCTGTTCTAAAAGATCATGTACTTTGGGGCTGGGGATTTGGCTCAGTGGTTCTGCCACCTGCCTCACAAGCACAAGGTCCCAAGTTCGATCCCCAGTACCAACCAAAAAAAAAGAAATTAAAGATCATGTACTTTGACTGTAAGGTAATTAAGACATTAAAAAGAATATTTGCACCAGCTAAAAAGAAGTAACCAATGGATCTGGGAGTGGCAATAGAGTTGGGAGGGGAGGATGCGACTCGAGTCAAAGAATATTGATGTTCTTCAAAAAATTTTATGCTAACCTTTAGGTTGTGTTTAAGTTTTCTAACTTAGTTTCATATTTTCACTATTATAGAGCATTCATAGCATCCCTAATAACTTGTATAGGATTTTGAATCTACTAATTAACATCTAATTTCAGGCCTGTGTATGTATATTTGATTTTTGGATATTATTACGTGAGCAAAATGGGTGTTGTAATTTTGGTAAAAGTCACATATAGTTTGGAAAATGAAATCAATTTCATTATGTGAATTTCTGTTAATTGAAAAGGCATCAGAGAAATAATACTATTCCAAAAATGTTCATTGCAGTAAGAACATTGCTTGGGTATAGATTTAGCCTCCCAATGTTGCGATTTTAATTCAATCAGTAGTCACTTTATATGGATAAATATTAGATTCGGAGTAGTGCTCTTAAAGGCTCTATTACTTTATAATCGTTCCATATTTTAAAGTTAATATTCAGATCAAACTCTGGGTGTAAAATGTGCTTTAAATTCCTTTTCCCCTCCTCTGCTGGGAATTAAACCCAGGCCTTGCATTTGTACTCTGCCGTTGACCTGTATAGCCCCATCCCACTTTAACTTTTTAAATGTTTTTATTTTGAGATGATATCTCTTCATTGCTCGGGCTGGCCTCGAACTTGCCAGGTTCTGTTTTAGCTTTTCAAGTAGCTAGGATTACAAATGCCTTGCTTTTTGGCAATTTCTAATGTAGAATTAGAGATGACAAACCATTACAAAACACTCCTACTACAACATCGAGCCCCAAACCAGATGGCTGCTTAACCCGTGGTCTTGCATTTCTTTCATTTGTTTGTTTGTTTGTTTTAGCTTTCAGAAAAAAAGAGTAACCTTCATAGTACATCAAGCATCAACAAGGCAACAAGGCAACAAGGCAACAACAAGCAGGGCCTATGATATTTTCTTTTTTACTATTTGTGTAGATGGGCTCATTGACCACCGTGAAATGCAGCAGTTGCCTGAACAAATGGGTGTATACCAACTCATTTTACAGACATTTCAAAAATATTTGAACTTAGAATATCACAGTATTAGATCACAATGGGAGTACTGGTCCTTAGAAAGAGAAGAGTGAAAGATACAGTGCCTAGTGAGACACAAAGTTATTATTTAAATGAGCAAGAGTTACTGGTTATAGAGTAACTTATGAGAACAAAAAGGCTTTGTCCATGCGTCCTTTAGAAAAGTTTACCATTGACTAATTCATTGCTGCCCAAGGCTTGCTTTTATTGGGGGCTGATTCGCCAGCGTGATAGACCATCTGGCACTTCAAAACTTCTGAAACTTTCAGAGACAATGATTGTCTCTGGTGGCATTAACTTTCAAACAGGATGTGGCCACCAAGTTTGGAATAAATATCTATCTACAAAGATAGATGTATTTTACTTGGGAATTTCTTATCTACTGATTTAATTCTGTGTGGAAAAAAATAGCATGTGCTGTGGTAAAATTTTCACAATTTTTGTACAAGTAGAAGAGACTTCAAATAAACAGTCCATTCTAGACATTCAGATTTCTAGTCCATCATCAGAGGTAATCATTACTGCTATCTTCTTAGAGGTCTTTCCAGAAATACTATCTATAGGACTTTCCAGAAATGTGATATACCTATATATAACCACCTCAGTATCCCACATATACATAACTTAGAGATTATTTACTAGCACACAGAAATTATTTCCCTCTTTTCTCTAACTGCATAGCATTTCCTTGTATGAATCTCTTATATTATATTTACATATTTTCCTCTTGATAGCCATTTAGTTTGTCTCAGAGTTTTGCTGAATCTTATAGGCCTTGTGAGCCTTCTCGTGTATACACATGTTTGGAAATTCCTAGGGAAAGAATTTCTGAGTTAAAATTTATGTATATTTTAACAATTGGTGGGTGCTGTTAAATTATTGCTCAGACCCAAATATGGCAGATTCTAATAATCTTCAGAAAATGTCATGGTTAGCCTAATTGTATCAAACATAGGAATCCTTCATTCTAGTCAGCCTACTGATTCTTGTAGGTTGAACATATTGTCTATAGTCATGGTCTATAAAGTACTTTATTATTGGGAATTTTAGGGAAGAAACAAAAGCATAATGTAGAGCTCAATGCCAGAGCAAACCTATGAGGGAAGTGAAATACAGATACAGAATAGTCTGGGATGGGAGGAAGAGCAGTTATCACCTCTGAGTTTCTTGGTTGGACATATTTGTAGGTCTTTTGCATGATAAGTATATTGACTGGTTATTGCTGCAGTGAGTGTAGGTGAATCATGATTAGGGTATGGAAGTAGGTTTGGGGTGTGATTTTGCAGAGTTCTGAATGGGATACTAAGCTGGAAGATGACAGGAAAATACATGATTGAGAGTTAATCAGTAATTGAACTATGATTGGATTAGCTTGCAAGCATTAGAAAGACTTCTCCGCTTAGTTTACGTGGATGTGTAGCTGACCTCCTGAGATTAGTTTGAACTTCCTATATGTCTATCCAATGTTCACTTCCTTAAATACAAGTTTATATTCTAGGACCAATGCCCTATTGGCAACTTACGTTTTTAGCTTGTGAAGGAAAAAAATACTTTCAATTCTGATCTATTTGCCACGTTTGTTACTATTACTCAAGTTTGTATTTTAATTTTGCCTTTAATTTTCTAAAATTGGGCAGGCAAGGAAAGTTGGGAAAAACCTTTAGAAAACCTTCTGGAATCTTCTTTCTAATGCCCTGTGTGATTTAGTTACATACCCCCCAGGCTTGTGCTGTCAGTAGACATCTGGAATTTTGAGGCTTGGCTGCCTGAGATTATTTCAGTCTTTTTAATGCCGCATATTTTTTTAGGAAGGATATGGTTTGGAAACATTAACTTGTCTTGGCATTATTTTTAGTCACCTAATAAAATGTTCTCCAGATCATTAAATATTTAGAAGGCTGTTGAAAGCTGACCTCCTGCACCTGGCTGGCTCAGAGTTCATTGGTTGGCATTTCTCTTCCTGAACCCCTTCCCCAGCCACCCACTCTCCTTAAGAAGAAAAAACTGTGTATTTTAATATGCCTATTAGAATCTCCTGGCTACGAATTATACAGATGTGTAAAGTATTAGATCATTTTCTTATGAATCACAATTTTATTTACTATCACCCATATCATAATCAACATAGATGCCACTATCGAAGAGGTGAACATTAAAAATGTGTACAAAATGTGTTGCCTCAACTTCCTGGGATAAAAGAAGAGCTCTCCCTTTCATCAGGGGGCTGAGGCTTCCATCTCTAGGTTGAACTTTCTGCCCTTTAGGGCTGTATATTACCTTAAATGGCTACCAGCTGACAGACTTCCCCACTGGCTGGTGTTCGCTGGAAAGCTGAAATGGCTGGAGGAGCCTCTCCTAATGGAATCCCAGTGGAGTAGACAGTGGATTGAAATCTCACGTCATTACTGGAGTCTCACAACTATTTTAGTTTTGAATTCTAAACTCCAGTTTAGCAGGATTATGAAAAGGAGAATTGTGGGTATTTTCTTTACAAGAAATAAACCAGTCTTTCCTTGAGTCAGAATGGGCTTCTAACAAGTAATTTTTTTGTTTTTTACCCATGCCTGAAGGTCTTCGTTTTAGTAACAAATGAGTGAGCTATCATGTACAGATTTATTTGTAATCACCTATTGACCTCCATACGCTTCGCTTTAGAGGCTCCTCAGGAGTTTTTTTTTTGTTGTTTTTTTTTTTACTTTTGGTTCTTTGTAGTGGCCAATATATATAAAGAGAACCCTATTAGGTTTTACATAGAAAGCATATTTTATCATTACAGTTTAAAAAATTTGAAACTTTGTATTTAGTGGAGAGGATGGTTTAAGATCTACTACTGGAGTAAGATATAATTTGTTTTTCAATAAAGCATTTAGACTGCTCTTTTTCCTGATATTTGACACCAAAAGAAGCTCTTATTGCTCTAACGAAATCACTAAGTCAACTTTCAACAAATTATGCAAAATACAGTTTTCAAGTATGAAATATTTTTTAATTAGTCTAACCTTTGAAAGGTCTTGCCAAAGCCATAGAGACATGTAGATTTCTTCATTTTGCCATTGGAATGTGGTTTTTATTAAGTAATTTAGATTTAGATTTTATTGTTCCCATTGCTGAGTTTTCCTGGCCTTCCCGGTGGTTCTGGAACCTTCGGTTTTTCATGGAACAATGTATTTATGTTTGAGATATGGCTCATTTAGCTGGGGATTATTGAGTTACTTTGCACTGATTCATTTTAAGTATTGGTAGTGTTAAGTTTATTCTACTTTTTGAGGACTAGAGAACAATTTATTTGTACACTAGTTTAAACTGACAAAATCTCACCTACTTCAAATGTCATCATTCAGTTTATTCAATCTCTGGTGATATATTGCTGTCACTAGAGACCTCCACTTTTTGTTAATGATTATAGGATTACAGGAGATAAAGTATGAAATAGGTGCTTGGTTAAAAAAAAGAGAAGGGTATGGAAATGTAAGGGATATTACCAACATGCTATTTTTATAATGACTTTAAACTGAGAAAATATGATTATTTATAGATATCAAACACACATTCTTAATAAAATGTGCTCATTGTTATAAAAGCAATTCACAAGTTTCACTTTTAATATATCAGTTATCGAAGAGTACATACATTTTGAATAATATATCAAATATTTAGCTATTTGCACTTTATAGATTACCTCTGGATTTTTACATAAATAATCTACTTGTCTTTAATGCTTTAGAACAGTTTGGGGGCTGCACATGCTTGGCATGAGCAAGACTCCACACTCAGTCTCTACTACCAGAAAAATCAATAAATGAACAAAAATGAAATTTCAGTTGCTTTCTACTCTTTTAATGAGATTATTAAATTATTAATGAGTTACTCTAATTAAAATTATTTAAGAAATAAAGAATATATTTTTCTCTTGAATGATCCTATGTTCTTTTGAATGATCCATTTTGAGTATGGAATTACTTGGTTTTGTGCACCAAACCCTGCCTTTTTCTACTATAGTGTGTTCATACCTCAGCTTGTTCATATCTTAGCTTTTGATATTTTTTAACTCACATTAAGAGAGCTTTATTAAGTGTTTTCTCTGCTGCACTGGCAGAAGATGTCAGTTTTGAGAAAAGGTAGTTACAGAGACACCGACTTCTAAACATTTTGCCCTAGAATGGTTGGGAACACACTTGTGTTCTCTTTCTTTAACCTCAGGGCACACATACCTTTCACCTCCATGAAAGTTCTTTGCTCTTAACTTTTGGGAAGAATCCCTCCGAGGAAGGATGCTGCTGCTTTCCCCTCATCTGTATGCCTTGTGTCAGGATACAGGAGCTACTTGGGGCCCTTCTAATAACTTACTGTCCTTCTCTTGGTATAAGAACCCTTCAATGATAAGAAGCTACTTCTGAGAAAGACCGTGATGGTAGACTCTGTATTCATGTAATTCCCTCTTCTGGTATCTCTTCGGCTCTGTGCACGGGGACGGCTTGTTTGCACATGTCTCTAATCACAGTCATCCAGCACCCTGGGTGGTAGCTGGAAGTTTGCCCAGCTGAGAAAAATTGTTTCTCTCCCCCCTCCCCCTTCTCTCTCCTGTATTTATTTATTTTTTTTGTGGTGGTAGTGATGGGTGTTGTTGCAGGTGGTTTCTTTTGTCTTGTATTTATGTAAAAAAGTTTATTTGCTGCTGTTGAAAGATCTCAGTATGTGGTCCCAGAATCCTGACAGACCAGGTTCCTTGGCTTGGTCAGCTTCTCTATGAGTTTCTTTGCTAAGTTTCTGATGATTGGTGTTCAGGCTGATGCCAGTCCCCTATGGATCCGAGTTGCAGATTGCCTTTGCATATTAATTTCTGCACAGCCATTAGGTCAACACATTTGCTTTTGAAATCAATAGTGTCTGTGTAGTCATCTGAATTTGGTGCATTGAGGTGAAACACACTGTGTGAAAAATCCCATAAAGCTATTTTGCCATTGGGGGCATGTAGGACTTTATGAATAAATAATGAAAATATTTTATAAGCTTGTTAAATTTTGCATAGGTGACCATATGTAAAACACATGGTATTTAAATAATGATAAGTTGGAAACTAAATAGAAAGAAAAATGGCTCACAAATCTAAAACATCATAACCATGTTGTATTGGTACCTGATAGGTTTCTGTTCTTTTCTGCCATGAAATGGAATCTCTTCTTCCATATGATTAAATGAGTGATCACGATTTTGATATTTAAGCAATTCAAATGGCCTATTAGGAGATGCGTATTCTAATTTAAGGTTATGTATTTTTCCTTTGCTTTGGGCTCTGTTGTGAAAAGTAAAATTAGTTATATTAGGATTAACATCATTCCGTTTGTGATGTGTCACCATTAAAAGCACTCTGTTTACAATGAAATGCTGCGTACAACTAGAGGAACGTGTTTCATATGGACATTCTTGCCATTCTTAGCTTGGAACAGTGTCCATAATATCAGGAGGAAGACTGTGTAATTTGGATTGAACTTCTTCCTCTATAGTGATCACACTTCAAGCTGTGTGGAAGATAGTGTCTCTGAGTGCCAGTGATAATCCAACAGCAAAATGGAAGGTTTCTTCAGTATAACTGGTTGTTGTTCACAGTGTGAGAAGTTTCACTTTTTTTTTTTTTGTCAGAAATGAGTAAATTCTCCATATGAAAACAGTCTGAGTGATTTTCAGTGACATCAGTGAGATCAAAGCACTTTCCTTTGAAAGTGTTTTCTCCTTCACTTTACCTTTAAAACCTATTTTAAAAGAAATAATAAAATTAATCACCCTTGCTTTCCTTTGTGACCTGCATTGTGTTGGACATACTCCTTTTTCTTTTCATGGGTGGGCTCCTGATGGGAATGTGGACCCTGTGATCCATTCAGCGTAGAGACAATGTAAGAGATACTGTACTGAAGTTTGGGGCAGGGAGGCCTCCAGGAAGTGGGAGTGAGCTTCACTTCAAACTGTGAGGGGTGGTGGAAAGGGAGGATGCTGATTAAAATAATAAACAACTGCTGGAAAGAGCAGTCGGTTACTAGTGCTGTCAGACCAGGCAGGGGAGCTGCTGGGGCTGAGTTGACTGAGATTGCTCTCCCCTGCTGCTCACCCTGGTGTGGAGACCATGAGATTTGCAGCTGAGAGAACTTTTCTCTGGACACCGAACAACTTTTTAAACAACTGTAGTTCTACTGCGTTGACAGCATCCCTTAGGCTGGTCTGACCTGGAGAAATGGACTGCAACTAGCTTGGTGGTTACCATAGCAACCCAGGCTACTGGTGTCTGAGATAGTGGAGACCCTGGCCCCTTGTCCTGTTCTGGTGTTACTTCAGTTTAGAGTGTACTCTTCCCCGTTTGAACTCGGCACAAGTCATGCTCTTTGGAAACTGGCTCTTTACCCAGGATTTTTTTCTCCCTCTTTCTTTCTGAATCCAGTCTGAATGGAGGAAGTTGGTAATACTTGGCGCTCACTCTCTCCCCCCCGCCCCCTTCCTCTCCTCTCCTCTCATGCAACTTTCCACGCTATAGCTTCTTTTTTTTGAGCTGTGTGTAATTGAGACCAAACACTAAGCTTGGGACCAGGAGAAAACAGTTGTGGCCTGCAGGTCATTAGTGAGGTGAGCAGAAGGAGAGCCAGAGAAAAAGGAGACATGCCAGCTTCGTGGAATGCGGCTACCAGAAAACACAGAAGCAGGTCTCTTCCTTGCGACCTCCGAAATCCATGAGAAAACGGACCTGCAGTGGGATGGCTAAAATGTCCCAGCCGAAGCTGCTGCTGCTGATGGACCATAGCTCAAGGGCAAGGCTGGTAAAGGATTTTACAAAGGATTTTAAGGTATAGCCAGAAAAGATACGGTTTTTAGAAGTTGAACTCCGTTGTCTGAAGGAAGTCTGCCAGAAAGATGTACGCTTGGAGGGCTGCTGGACGATGATTGGTCTGAACTTCAGCTTACGGGAGGTGCTTGTAAAATTTGAAAAGGTATGCAGAAAGCAAACTTCACAATCGTCCTCTGTTCCATCTTCCTTTTCTTCTCTTGTTTCTTATTCTGCATTCCGATGGCAGATACCCTATTGCCTCCTTGGCTCTTTTAATATAACTTTTAAAATATATATAAATTTGAGATCCTCTTTGAGATTATTTTTTAAGGAAAAATTCTTTCCTCCGATCAGGAGAGTATCTCTTGATGCCTGTCAGTTTTGCAGTTCTACATCAGAAGGGAGCTTGTGTACTCCAGTCGGCTGGTAATCGGACTGCAATTTATTTTGAGGAGAAAACAAAACAATAACCAAACCCCAGCAAGAAACAGCGGAGTTTTGGTGCCAAAGTCTAACTTCATCAGGCCTGGGTTCTCTTTTCTATGCCCCTCAGGTTTGTTTATCTCTGAACCCGCTGCCTGCCAAGCTGCCTGGTACAGACAGCTGTGTGAGGATGCAGCTCAGAGTGGTGAGAGAAGTCGCCTCACAGTAGTGACAGTGGGGCTGGAATCCAGGCTGCCCCTTTTCATCGAGTGTGTCTGCTTTAACTGTGGCGCACTTGGCTGTACTGCAGGGCTTTACTACTTGGATTAGTTATTTTGCATTCGGTTCTTTTTTCCATAGGAACACTCCTGGCACACGCTGGGATCCAGTCTAGCCTGCCAAATGCTACCCTACATTTCTAGTTAAACAAAGCAGAAAACCCCAACCTGCCACTTTTGGGCTCCTACCCTCTTTAGCCTTTAGATGCGAAGCACCATCCTTCTTCCAATTCTACTCTCAAAAGGAAAAGACAGAAAGAGGTGGAGTCCTTGCTCCTTGCGTGCACAAATCAACTATTTATCAGTTATTAAAGATGTGCTCTGTGGTTTTCACCATGAATACCCCATGGTTCATTGCAAGTACAAATATAAGCAAGACTGGATTGAGTCATTAAAAGAATAATGGGCTTTTTCTTGCAAACCACAACTGCCAAAGGAAAAAGATGTAAAACCAGGCCATTTGAAGGTCTAAAAGCTTTTCCAAAACAATTGTGGTTATTACTTCTCTCCTGACGATAGGCAGAGTAGTGGGAAGTGTGTGGGGAAAGATTTAGCTTCTCCTTGGTGATGCGTCCCTCCTCTCTCCCCACACCCCAACTGCTGTAGTGAGAATTGTGCTGTTATCAGGGGGCGGACTTTGACCTCTCACTTTAATAGGTTGTTAAGCATTTAAATTCCTGAGAGTAGAGGTTTCCAGTCTGCTTGCTCAGCCTTTAGGAGGGGCGGGGAAGAGAAAGAATATCTTCATTATGGCATCTGGGAACAGCAGGTGATGAACTTTATGACCATAAAGAGGTCTGGTAGCTTGTTTTGTGTAGATTTGTCTGTTTCTTCCTTAAAAGATGTAGGGCATGTATTACATGAATAATTCATGACTTGGACCCCCTGAGAGGCAGTGAGTGAGGGCGATTGCTGGGCTTTTGAATTGTAATTGCTGCTATTAGTCTTAAAGTATAGGTCAGACACCAGAGGTTAGTAACCTGCCCTAGCCTCTCAGCCATTTACTGGACAGAGATAGAAGTTCTGGTGGTGTTAGTATACTATCTTTAGTATCTGAATAGTCCATATTCTTATTTTAGTAGTTGAATCAACAGTAAAAGGAGGCCACTGGCTTGTGTCTGTTAAAGATTTGATTTGTGATTTTTTTTTTTTTTTGAGACAAGGGGCAAATTCAAAGAAACAATCTTGCTGCAATTCACAGTTGGAAGTTCTCCATATATGTTTATTTTTGTGTTAGACACCCTTATAAAAAAGTCTAAGTGAAAGTTAATCTCTTTGCCGTATTTCAAGTGTAGGAAATTGTCATATGTGAATGTATTTTTCCCCAGCTCTTTAAAAAAAGTTCTTTGTGTATTTTCACAAAAGCTGTCTCATATATTGAGTTTATGTTATATCCGTTCATTGCCAGGAAAATTGGAGTTATGGAAAGATAGATTATCTCTACCTTACACCTAGCAAATACAATTACAGTACTTACCTTCACCCAAATCTGAAAGCAATAATTCCAGCTCTGGGGAAAGACCAAGCCTGCTACTGTGATACAAAACCATAGGAAAGTTCAGAAGCTGAGTAGCAAAGCTAGGAATCCCATTTCTTTCAGTTCACTCAGTCCTGTCTTTTCATCAGAAGAGTAATGTGTTTCTAGGGACAATGCTACCTTAGGGATTTAATATTTCTTATATTGGCAGTTTTTATTGTTCAGTCTGATGTTTATATAATCACAACCAGACATCACAGTTAAGTTTGCTTTTTTTTCTGGAAGCCATTCCAGGCTTTAAGAAAATCTGGGACCACTGTTAGAAAACTGGACTCAAATCTTGCTCCGTTCAGTAGTGGAGGCCAGCGGCTCAGTGAAGCTTGCAGTGCTGGTGATTCAGAGTTCTGATCAGATAATTAAACTTCCCAGAGGCAAGCAGACCTTCTACAGTTCACAGAGCTAACTCAAAAGGGATCCTCTACTTGATGTGTCTGAGTGTGAGAGAAATCCAGTGGTTTTGTGATTTTGATTCGCACATGAGTGTTTGGCATGTGGTTGTGTATCCAGTTCTAAAGTGTCCAATACCAGGATTGTGGTTTTCAGCATAGGCAGGATGGGCAGATTGCACTTGGTGCTTCTTTCTGAGTTCCTAAAAAGGCAATATTGGGAACCCTTGGGATCCAGGAAGCAGGGCACATTCTGTCCCCCAAGGTGACAGCTCATCAAGGACCAGGAAATCCCAAATGGAAGGAGTCCTGCATACCCTAGAGTGGTACCTCAGAGGGGAGATTTCTTAGCAGGGAGGAAGGACATTGGGCAAGACACCTGTCAGCTGGCAGCCCAGATTCTCTGACCAAGTGGAGAGGGTTGTGACTCTGGAATCCAGGTGACATCTGGAGAGTTCAGACTCACAGTTGACTGGAGACATAAAGCTGGTTCACTCGAGAACCTCTCTGAAATCTGGCCTGTGGGTTAATTTTCCTGTCACTCTGACTTTAATTAATTTTCTCCTTTTATGGCTTTGGTGACTGTCATACTGTCACACTGGAGCCATTGCATTATGCACTGGTGTTGTTTCTTTGGCTTAGTAGTCACAGAGAATGCAGTAATACTTTTAGCTCAGTGACATTTTGGTGACCATCATCTTTATTAATGTATGCAGCTCTGCCACTAGATGAGTAATGATAATGGCAGTTCTCTCAAGATTTTGTTTTTATTTTTAAATTGACAGATAATAATTGTGTCTCCTTAATGAGTTATGTTTTGGTACATTTATACATAGCCTAATAGATCAACTTGGGATATTTAGGTTATCCATCATCTCAAACATTTATCATTTCTTTGTGATGAGAACATTCAAAGTCCTCTCTTCTCGTTAATTTGAATTATATGACTCATTATTGTTGACTTCAGCCACCTTGGATGGTTCATTGGCCTGTGTCTCCTTTGCACTACTGTTTTTATGAGTCCTTTGGGAAGGATTTGTGAATCCATAGTGACAATATTGGACAGAATCCACTTAGTGCTTCATTTCCTTATGGATTGCAACATGCAGCTATATCATACTATTCAATTTCAGGTACTTAATTTTAAAGCAGATGTGTCCTGGGTGAAACACAGCAAGCTTCATACTTCAAGGTCTACTTGTTTGTTTAATATTTAGTAAATATTTGTGGAGTACCAAGCACTGGTCTGAGCATGGAGAGCAAGTGAATGGGGGAGCCTGAGCTCACACAGAGCCTAGTTGGGCGAAAGAGAAGCAAGGAAGCTTTGAATGATAAGTAAGTGTGCAATTAAGCACACATAGAGGAAGCTCTATCAGTAATTGTAGCCCTAGTTAATCTGAGTGTACATGAAGTCTTTTCTGTAGAAATTACAATGAAACTGAAATTTTAAAGCCAAGTTTAAGGTGAAGGGAGGAAGTGAGATCATGAGATCACATGTCAGAGGTGTGTGTGTGATGGGCAGACTCACATCAAGAGAAGAGATCCAGAGCTTTCTGGACACATAGGACACACATGTGTAAATACCGAATAGTTTCTCTGGTGTGAGAAACTGAAAGTGTAAATAAGGATCAAAATGTGTGATAGATAAGGTGAAATGGGAAGATAAGGCCCAAAGGGGAAGGGGAAGTGGGAAGGGTAGGGTCAGGGAAAGGAATAAATATGAGAAAAGGAAAAAACAGAAACACAGTATTTGTAAATACGGAGGGGTAGAGAGGTGGAAGGGAAGGCAAGGAAATGGGGAAAAAAATAAGAACCAAGATTTATCATGTAAAGGTACAAATTCCCAATGATGAATGTGATCATATTGTATACCTAATATGTACCAATAAAATTAATTTTTTAAAAAACTGCTTTGACATGGTCAGAAATTAAAGAGGAATTGTGTGCCCCAGGATTGTAGTTTGAAATATTTCAAATGTGAGAATTTATGACCAGTTTGTCAAATTTGTTCAAGTTCGATTGACTACACTATCTGATTTGGGGGATCCGGGTGAGATAAAGGCTTGGTCATGTGAAACATTTAATAAGTGCTCTTAAGAAGCAAGTGTTTGTGTACAGATCACATCTGCTGATACAGGGTACGTCGTAGAAGGGAAGCCAACATATTTTAATTCACTATTATTTTGGAGTGTTTCAGAGTCAAGTGGGATAGAGTCAAGGATTTGGCGCATTTTTTGGTTGTGAGAGATTTTTGTTTGTAGCAGTTTTTACTACGTTTGAATTTCGAATGTAGTTGATTAGTTCTCTATCATTGCAAATTGGATTGTTCAGATTATCTTGAAAGTGCAGTAAATTGTTTGTCACACTTAGTAATTCGATGTTTCTACTCTGCTGTCTTTTTTGTTTGTTTTTTGGTATGGAGGATTGAACTCGGGTCCTTGCGCTTTCGAGGCAGGCAACAGAACCACTGAGCTCAATCCCCAGCCCTTTACTCTGTTGTCTTACATATATTTGTAATCACAGACAATGGGCAAAGAACATTCCGTGTTGCCAGTTGTTTGTCAAGTTATAAAGGCTACTGCAGAGTTTGTGGTTTAATATTGGTCAAAATATTATTCAATTGATAATTAAAATCTGTGAGATTAGTTGTGAGAAGAAAATGCAGGCTATAGAATAACAGATTGAATAATTGGCTGAAATCAATAAAGTAATTGAAATAATTGAATAATTAATTATAATTACTCATTACCTTGGAAACCTTATAAACTGTCTCAATACATATTTACATGTGAAAAATAACCTTTGGTGATAACATTCAATTGTTATATTATTATTTAGGTAATCTGACTTTTGAAAATTTGTGATTCCTCATTTTCAAAACTTAAAGCTCTGGCCGTAATCCTGATGAGCTCCTGATAATCAATCCTAAACTGTCTCAGAGATCCGGTCTGATTTCTGAAAGGCACTGTGGATTTATTTTCTCCTGATGGTTAACACTGTTTATTTAACCTGAGCTTTGGGCACATAATAGGGAAGTTGTTGCTAACCTCGCTTCTTCACCTTCGGTAACGGGGTCAAAACTCCTTCAGAGAAAACATTGCTGTGGCCATGTAGGGTTAGGTAAATATGCTGTGGAAAAATAAACCAAAATGGTGTCAAAGAGGAGGATTCTGTTCGAGCACCAATTGAACACAGTACTTGTTGAACACTTCTTGTAGGGTGGTACTGTTCTAAATCTGTTTCTTATTAGAGGCTTCAAACAGTTCCGTTTGTTGTAATCTGAAGAAACATTTTTACTGAAATAGTTACAGCTACTGCTTGATTTTGATTATAGACCATTATAAACCAGTAAAACGTATGTGATATTCATTAGAAAGTGTTTGTGGTTGTATCACTGTGAGCTATGTGAATGAGGAGATGTCCATTTAAGGACAACATTGATATTATCAGTTATAAAATAAGTAAAAAGTAAATAAAGAAATAAATGAATGGTTTCTTCTCTTTGTGAAGTTTATTTTGACCTGATGGTGGGTGTACTTTGCAGCAAGAGGGATTATTCATCAATGATACTCTGCTAACCTTTCCAGCTATCTTCTGGAGGACTCTTCTGAAAGTTTGTCTAATGCTGTTGGTGGTATTCCACTAGACAAAAACATGTAGTCCTCTTTTTCTGTCTTCTGGTTGTTCTCAACCTTCTACGTTACACTTATATTATTTAAAGATCCTTTTCAAGTGAATCCGTAAGACATTTCTCCTGCCCTATTTTCAAATGTCAGTTCAACTATTTGACTCTCTTGCTTTAGCCCTGTGCGCACATGACTAGCTCATGTTAAATACTTGGAAGAGCATGGCTTTGTGCTTCTAGATAGATTACACTCCCATACTAATTATCAGTAACCATTTGGTGCTATTTAAACTTCAAACAGGCTGGCAGGTGACACAGGTAAGCATCAGCAGGTCCAAGTCTCCAGCTGTGCCGCGAGAGTAATCCTTCTTTCATGAGACTTTAATTATTTTAGCATTTGATGCTATCTCAGGGTCATCTTGATTTTAAAACCAGTGCATCACTACACGGTGATCTATGGAGGGACATGATTTATGAACTGTATTTAATTCTAAATTTTCAATGAAAACTTATGCAGGACTTTGCAGTACAGGCAAATTTTAGTTCCCTATTTTAAAAATTTTAAGTGAAGAAATTGAACAAAATGATTACTGCATTCCCTTCCAATTCTTTGTTTTCTCTTGACACTACAGTAGCTAATTTGCCAGTCAGTCAAGACGAACTTATCCATGTGTTTATTCATATTTATACACTTATTTATGTATCAGCTATGTGTCCTATTTTATATTAGACTCATACTTTATAACAGACACTGTGAATGATGCAGAAGAAATTAGAAGATTGTTTTCTGCTTAAAGGAGCCCTTTAGCGTACTTGGCAAAATAAATATGCCATGAAATGTTAAGTTAAAAAATAATGTATGCTGATTTCCTTTACTTTGATCATTTTCTGGTTATTGATTTGCTTCTTAACTGAAGATGGTGTTCATGTGTGGAAGGGCTTTCCACATATTGAAAGTGATAATCCAATGTGAACATCTGCTCCTTGCTAGTGCTCTTAAAGAATGTTTCATACAAGTCCTTCGCATCATTGGCTGGGCCAGTTTGCAGTCCTGCTGTTTTATTCCATTCATCATCCTTGCTGGGTTGCAAAACAATTACCTGATCTGATGAGAGGAGGTAAATTTACTTTATGCTTTTGGCATCCTGACTTCCGGATGCTGCAAATGCTCTTATTTATGCATCTTGATGCACACTATCTTTCTGCCTCTCTTAAATATGAAAGGAAGCAAATAATCTGATCAGCCTATACCAGGATGTTGTGGTTTGAGTTGCCTTGTGATTTTAGGTGTGGTCCACCAATCTTGATGTTTAGGAATCTACACAGGAAATTTGAGGCCAGGTTCTTTTTGGCAGTGGAGAATAAATAGTTGCTTTGCTGACTGTCACTGAGCTTCTTGAGAAATATTGTAGTCATGCAGATAAGACAGCAAATATTGCCTTTAGCCTTTTCATGTGTAGCTCTTGAAATTCCTTAAAATTCATTTTAGGACACAAAAATAGAGTAGTTCCATGCTAGGAACCATGCCTAATCCAAGAACCTTAATCAATATGCTGCTGTTTTCTCCTGCTGCCTTACCCATTTCTGCTTTTCATTGCTTGGATTAGGCAATGCTATGTGTGGAAAATGACAATCTCATCATTATCTTAGTTTGGGATGCTTCAAATTGAAATACCCCATGGGAAAAAATTTTGTTGAAAAGTTCTTTGGTATAATCTCTTGGACAGCATGGTTCCTAGCATGGAACTATTCTATTTTTGTCACCCATATGAGGTGAACACAAGTCATATTGACACCTTTTACAAGATTTATGATTAAACAATCTCAGCTTTTGCTCAGGGGTAGGCCTCATTTTGGGTGTACAGGTCACACCTTGCAGATGGACTTGACTTTGCCATTTAGGGTCAGATAACTTCAGAAATCAGTGGGCTTGCAAATGTGAAACATAAATCTTGTAGTTAGGGTCAATCAAACTTTGTGTTCATCTCATCCACTTTCCAAATCTGGTCCTGTTAGCAGCAAGTTAGCCAGCACAAATCCCATCGGAAATGCTAGCAGGGCAGTGCTACCTTCCAAATATGATACTTGGAGTAGTGAGGTGTGAGACCTTTCTGTGAATGGCCCTGGTTAGTGAAAGTCTGAGGGTAACTGAAGAATGGTCACTCAGATGTAGATCTCCAAGCCTTGGTTCTTGATGGATACTTAACAGAAATGAGTTTTAAATGAATAAAAGGATACTGGATATCCGAAGAACTTTTGTGTAAATTAGTATCATGTTCATTTAGAATTGGAGAAACTCAAGAGTGAGGCTTAGTCGGTTTGTGTTGCTATAACAAGATACCTTGAACTAGATGGCCTATAAACAATAGAACCTTGTTTCTCACAGTTCTGGAGACTGGAAGTCCAAGACCTAGGCCCTGGCAGATCTGGTGTTTGATGAGGGCCCACTTTCTGGTTCATAGATGGTGCCTTCTAGTTCTGTCCTTAAATGGCAGAAGGGCAAGACAAGCTGTGTGGGCCTCTCTCATAAGAGAGGGCTCTGCCTCAGGACCTAATCATGTGCCATAGGTCCCACCTCCTAACACTATCCAGTTCTGGGTCAGAATTTCAGAATACAAAATTTGAAGGGACATAAACATTTAGACTACAGCAGAGGCATATAAAAGAAGACTTAAGATGAGGAGATGATACGGTTATTGTGTTTAAGAGTTTGCTGCCTTTTTGCTATTTCAGATTCATTGCTTGTTTCTCTGACAAGTTGCAAATACATGTTATCAGTTATTGCCATGGAGACCAACATTACACCTTCATGGCCTGCCCTGGTGTCCGTTTTTCAGTTCACACTCATTTGTTGATTGTTAGTGGCTGTCGCACCAGAGTTAGTCACATTTAGGTTGCCTCCATTTAATTCAGGATGG
Source organism: Heterocephalus glaber (assembly GCF_000247695.1). The sequence continues at coordinate 9,698,207 of NW_004624753.1, read as the reverse complement.
AAAGACAACTGTCAAATTTGTATGTATATTGGCAATCTTATAATGAGAGAATAGTAAAATTATTGATTTATCTAATTGCAAAAAGAAATCCTGCTTTTTTTAGAAACTTTGAAACTCAGAGAACTGTAACAAAGAAAACTAAAATTATCAGTAAACCTTATAGAGATTACACTAGTTTTGTTTTTTGTCTTTTTTGCAATCTCTTAATGTATAACTGTTCAGTTATATATAAATATATATGATAATTTAAGCATCTCCACTAAAAATTAAGTTATAATGCACAAGTTTGTACTTCTGTTTTAAAACAATATTACTCAATGGGTTAAACATTTTTATTAATTTACATTCTTAGGACAGATAGTTTTTATAATACTTTTACAGTTCTTTTTACAAACTGCCAAATGCTTCCTTAAAGTATGAACCAAATTTTATTATTTATAATTTTCATTTTATTCATCCTCTACTCAAATTTAGTTCATAAAAAATTAACTATTTGTCTACTTACCAGGAGAAAATATTTTATTAGTATTCTTACTGAAGATGATCCTGTGTATGAAAATTTTTGTTTAAAATTTTAAAATAAATTTTATAAAATTAAAAGGGTAAGCTACTCATACGTTTGTCAAAATAGGAAAATCATTTAAAATTATATAATAAGAGAATAACCTATGTAAGCCTCATATTGTTAGGGAAGTTTTACCCATGTGTAAAGGGAGAAAGAATCTAAATAACATGTAAAATTCAGTGATTGAGCAATGACAGTTGTATAAAAATTCAGAAATTGCTCACTGACTCTAAAATGCTAACATTTAACTTAATGATGCATGAAATTTAGACTATAATATGTTCTGTTTTTAAGAAGTGGGAAATCAATGTATTGAAGATTTAAAGACTTATTTTCAATGTGAGAATTATGGAAATGCTAATTTGTTACTTCTTTCACGATGAATTATTTTGCTTCAAAGCAATTTATTTGCAAATATAAAAAAATAAAGCTCTATATAGAAATCACAAGTAACGTTGACACTAATACCTAACATTTGCCTTATCTCTTATTTTTCTCTGCAGGACATCCAGGCAGAAATTGATGCCCATAATGACATATTTAAAAGCATTGATGGAAACAGGCAGAAGATGGTAAAAGCTCTGGGGAATTCTGAGGAGGCTACTATGCTTCAACATCGACTGGATGATATGAACCAAAGATGGAATGACTTGAAAGCAAAATCTGCTAGCATCAGGTCAGCACAGTCAACATCTAAATACAAAGAACCAAAGGTGGCAAATTGTTGTGATTTTTGCATATTAGAAAGAGAAAGGGCAGTATATCACCAGTGCTGCTCCTTCAAAGTAGTTTAAGATTTAAATGCAAAATCTCTTTTCTTGGTTATATTTTTAGCCACTTTCATGTTCAGTGCTCTTTGCCTATTGTTCCTGACTGTTAACAGAGGTCCATTTAATTTCTTTTTTTGGTAACAGGGATTGAACTCAGGACCTTGCGCTTGCAAGGCAGGTGCAGTGCCACTGAGCTAAATCCCCAGCCCCCCCATTTCATATTTTAAACCATGTGATACTAATAATAATGCTACCAACATCTGCTAATGTTTGAGTTTTTACCTTTACCAAGGACTGTGTGAAGGTCTTTGTAAGCATTAATTAGTACATTCGTACATTGCATGACACGGTTTCTGTCAATGACCAAGTGCATATATAGTGAAATATATTGCCTAGTGATGTCATAGCCATCTTAGTTTGTGTAAGTCCATCTGATGATGTTTGCACAATGACAAAATTGCCTAATGACATGTTTCTCAGAATGTACCCCAGTTGTTCAGTGACGCATGACTGTACTTGGAAAATCCTAGTGAAGTGAATTGTAAAAATCCTTTCTTATATGAGGAAACAAGAGATTTAATGAATGTGAGGAACTTGCCAAGTTTTTGAGATAACAAGTGCTGAGCCAGGATTTCAGCCTAGATCTTTTTGACTCTGGCTTTGAATGTGTTCTTGCTTCATTGTGTTGTGTTTTTGTTCAACTTGAAGATAATATTTAAAGAGAATAAATATCTCATTGACACTAAAATGGAAAATTGATGGTTCTTATCTGCATTTGGAAAGAATAATATTAAATAAGTATGAACCTTAAGACCAGAATTCTGACTAGGAAAAGATCTTGAAAAATTATCCAGGGTGATAGAATGATTAGTGTTAATGGGGGTCAAGAATATTGTAATAGTTGGAAGACAGTTTCTAAGTAGGTATAAATTTATAGGCTACTGAATGAAGAACGTGTTATTGAAAAATTCAAAGAACAATGTCAATGGGAAGTGATAGATCAGTTTCTCCTGCTGTATCATTGTGTTGAGAAATGCATCCAGAGCCTTAATAACAGATGACCTTAAACTTGATTCTTTGACTTTGCTATGAATTCTCTGGTCTTAGGCAAATTGCTTACGCCCTCTCTACCTTAAAAACTCAGGGTATAAATATTTAACCCACATGATTGTTGCGAAATTGGATGAGATGATTGGTTAGGACCTTGAGCTGTGTGGAGTCTGCCTGCTAATCTGCCAGTCTCTGTAGCATCTAGTTCATTTTTTCATACACAAATTTTGTTCAGGAGTCTGCCTCAACTGATTTTGAGATTTCATCTAGTAACTTCACAGACAGCAGAAATCTTGAAAGATTATTTGTTACATTTGATTTTTTAAAAATTTTCTTTCTGATAAGATGCTCCAAAAGACTTGTTCTTCAGGGGCTCATAGAGGGGAATTTGTAGTTCTTCTTGTACTTAAGGAAGTGTGTAAGGTGGCATAGTCTGGACTCCTCTATCCAGAGATTCCCGTGGAAATGATGCCAACACCAGCCAATTGTACTTTTTAAATAGGAAAATAATTAGGGGGCACTGTACCCAGAGAAACTATACTTAATTAAGACTTGACTTTTCAACTTGCAAGATCTTATCGGGTTGTAACTTTCTGTTCCTCATAAATATAAACAAATAAAAATGTTAACATTACAGTTCAGAGCACTCACTGAGGATCTAGTGAACCAGAAATCTAAGCTAATTAACTAAAAGCAATAGGACTGGCTCAGGTGAAGATTGTACACAAGGTCCTGGAATATCGAGAGCTTAGCTTCTTTAGGCAGGAGGATTTAATAAAGGCCTACACCATAAACAGATCATTCCAAGTGGAAAGCTACAGAAAAAAAATCTTGGGGCTTTCCTGGGAGTTTCTTCCTATGTCTATCAAATCACATTCTTTTTTTCCAACCTGAAAAGAAGGAACTTTATACTACAGTTGGAATAGTATTTGGTAAGCAAATCAAGAGTATTTTTAGAAGATAGATTGTTTAGAAGATTTTAGAAGATAGATTGTTTCAGTAGATTTCTGCACAAAGACAGATCATATATTCTGGTAAAACATAATAATGAGTCAAAATAATCACCTTAGAACCTACCTCAGGAGATTTGCATATGCCTGTGAGCTCTTAATGAAAGCTTAGTTCTACATTTAAGGCATTGCTAATTATAAGTAAGAGATGGTCCATGCCCCTAAGGGTTCACAGACCTTGAAGGTAGAGCCCAAAAGAGAGAGTGGTTATTCTCAATTCAGGTGATAATTAGAGCTCCCAGGAAAGAGGTGATTCCTAAGCAGAGCTTTGGAAGGCCTAGAAGTCTTCCTCAGGTAGATGGGGTCAGGAGGGGGAAGGGCATCTGTGCAAGAGGCTTAAAAAAACCAGTGTTTTCAGAAAAGTTTATTTACATCTTCCGGTATTTTCAGCTGTGGAATTCTTAGCTTTAAATTTCTCTTTTCTTCCTGAACCAGCTTATTTCTAGTTGTTTAAATCTTCCCTGATTTCAGACTTCACCGACCCCTTTGCTCCCCACTGTTGTACATTGACCTTGGAGCTCATTGTAAGACATTTAGTGAAGTCAGGACCTTAATTTCTTCTCCCGGTTGAACGTTTTTGGTCTACTTTTCCAACCTCTGACACTGATGACTGCACTCTTTCTATTTCTTGTTATTAACATTTCTGTAATTGGACACTTTCTACTTAGGATTGGTGTGGTGATTCCAAATGATTTTTCTATCGTATTCTCCACACCCCTATTTTAAAGGATTATGATTCCACTTTAGCCCCAAACCTCCCTTTCTGCAGGTGGCCTTGCTTCATTCTTCTCTGAACATGAAGTCATCTGACCAGTGCCTTTCTGGTCCTTGCAGAATGTAATATTCATGGGGTCCATGTTTCCAGGTGTGTTTTGATTTTGCTGAAGTCCATATTGTCATGGCAGAGAACATGTGGCACAATATGCTGTCAACTTTCAGGAAAGGATATCTGCCAAAGATTATAATAATAGCTAATATTTATTGAATATTTATGCACCTGATTTACTCTAAGTGCTTTACATGCATTGCCTTCTATCACCATGGTGTGTGTGGTCACTGAGAAAATGTCATAATATGTGGTTTTCTGTCTTAAGTAGTATTTCATAGTCTCTTTAGATGACTATGATTAAACTTTTTAAAGACTGAACTCCAATGTGCTCAGTGTTCTCTAACAATCTTAAAAACAACACATATAATTAGGTATTTCACTTAGATCAGGATAAGAGGAGGTCGCCAAAGATTTGAAACTTCAGCTAGAAGATGCGCTCCTAGGGACTTTGATAATATTTTATGCTCACTGGAAAATATAAATTGGAAATCTACAAATAAATTTAGTACCATGAATGACATGGCTTAATTTTTATGTTAAATTTATTTAGTGTATGATTATATTAATTAAATAGCCACTTACCAGCCTAATGATGTTTAATGCAGATCCTTATTAACATATGGTTTCAAAGGCCAGAGAAGTTGTCAAATCTAATGAAAACAGAGTTCGAGATAAAATTCTATCTTCCTGTTCTTTTATGATCCTCTTAAAAATGCAGGGCACCATTTTAAAAGCCCTTAGAGAAAATTGATTTTTAACATCATTTACATCTACATCATTTACAACCACATTTTACAGGTCATTGTCATCACTTTCAGCCTTAGATAACTGTTTTCTTAATCATATTATAAAACTACTAAAAATCTCCTTGTACCAAATCTAATAGAGGAAGATTCTATTACTTTCTTCTCATTTTTCCCTGGAACAGTACTTTCATCCGAACTTTCTGTAAGAAGAAAATGTGCTTTCTCTATCTGCTCTGATCAGAGACTAGCCATGTGTGGCATATCAAATATGTACGGTGCAGCTAGTGAAACTGATGACTTGAATTTCAAATTTTATTAATCACAATCAAGCTAAATTTAAATTTAAATAGCCTCATGTTGCTGGTGATTGCCGTGTTAGAAGCATAACTTTAGGCTTGTTTTCAGCAGAGGCTAACCTTTGAAAACTCTAATCTTTTCTTCTGGTAGTTGTAATTCTCTTCTGAAGAGCAGGAATAATCCTCTTTTAATGTAACCTGTTATTCTTGCACTAATTAAGCTGTTTTCATTATGACCTTGTTTATTACCTGTGTATTTTACTATAAACCAAAAAGCAATTACATTTATAGAAAAATTCCAAATTTATTATCTTCTACATTAGGGGGTAGTATATCTTTGTCTCCTCTGAACTTGGGTCATTAAGTCTTTGTTAGACCTACTTTCCAAATGTATTCTTACTTGTCCCCAGATCTATCTGGGCAGTTCCTGTCCATCCTCTTAAATGCTGCCTTTGGTGAAAGCAGTATAGCAGAAGAGTTTAGATTTTAGGTTGGATTCAAACTTCTTGCTGTTGTCCTGAAGATGTTCCTACCTTCTCTGTGTTGTAATTCCCCATAGAACTGTGGCCAGGTTTCCTGTCTTGGAGTACCTTTGCTTTACTTGAATTTCTTCTACTTTGGCCCAAAACAGTTTACTGAATGACTTTCTGTTTCTCAAAGTGTGGATCCTGATAGCAGAGTAGTTGTGCCATATATATTTGTATCGGATAAATGAAAAACAGTTTTCTTTTAACAAATGCCTGTCTTCACTTACACTATTTCCTTTCATGTCTTTACTCCGGAGAAGGAATGATAATTTGTTTGAAGATACGGTTTCTGTGAAAGGAGAGACCATCGACAATTTAAATCAGATATTAGTTAGTGGTTTCCACCATAGTTACTCTTCTACTATATTTAAATAATTAAGTACCATTTTTATGGATCATTATCTTCCGACAAATTTTTGTATATATATATATATTTGAATTCTTATGCACTTTATTTTAAATTGTTGTATAAATGATAATATTTTAAAAGGATAACTTGTGCAAAGCATCTTTCGTAGTAGACATTATCTTAGATTGATTATACAGTCAGTGAAAGTATCTATTGCTTTGTATACATCAAATAGCCAGAGGATGAATTGAAGCAGTTTGAAAGTTAGGATAAGTAAACAAGAACCCGCGGCGATTTAGTTAGATAAAGCAAAGTTTTAAATGAAGATTCAGAAAACGTGATTGATGACTTGTTATCTATGGTCTTGGGAGATTTAAGTTTTAAAATGTTTGTAGTAACATTGAGAAAGTACAACTAAGCCAAATACAAATGAAATTTTTTTTCTTAAAAACATTCAATAGGGCTGGGGGGGATTTAGCTCAGTGGCTCCGACACCTGCTTCGAAAGCACAAGGTTCGATCCCCGGTACCAAAAAAAAAAAAAAAAACAAGAACAAAAAAAACATTCAACCCACTGCCCAGGAAAAGGCTTTCATCTTTCAAGATGAAAGAATGAAAATGAAACAGGAACAACGACAGCTACTACAGAAGCATGCATTTACTTGGGCATATGGTAGCAATCCACTAAATTCAGAGTTGTGGTTATTGAAAAATAAGCAGAGCAGATTTGCCAGGCAGAGATTCTGCCAGATGAGCTTGCTTTTTACTATGGGAAAGTACAGATGCAAAGAAATAAATATTCCAATCTTTTCTAATTTCAAAGCCACTTCAGCATCTCTTTTAAAAAGTATTGCCTTCATCTTTATAGGTAGTCCTTCAGGTGCTGAGTATGGGTAAGGTTCAGTGATCAATTTCATTATTTCTGTGCAATCAAAAGAGTTAATTGTATTGCAAAAGACATTTGCTTGCTCTTCAATACATGTGTACAACTGATTGCAAAGGAATATAATGCGTGGCTGTTACTGATTAATGAGTGAAACTTCAGATTTTGAAGATGCACGATAAGATCCGAATAAGAGGTCAGGGTGCAGGTGTAAGTGATTTGCACATGGAAACTTCAAGCATTTCTTCACTGACTGAGGACCTCTGATTTTAGGCTGTGTTTTGCATTTTGAAATATTGGAAAGAAATTGAAATAGTTCAGTCACATGGACTAGCTGCAGCAAGGCTTATAACTGCAGAGAGTTTTCAATTAATGTAATTGGAATTACTGAGTTTTGCTCTGCAACAAGTGAAATTATTGTTTATCGAGGAAAGGTAATTACATGTTTGGACTAAAATTAATCAATAGAAACACAGAGAAACTGGAGCTCAAGCAGAATCAGGACATTGTTAAAACAATATTGTAATGTGAGGTCAATCACCGCACCTGTGGAACACACAAAAACAATAGTAAATGTAGGAAATTAAAATAAATTTTCTATCATATAATTCTCAGAGGATTTAAAAATACTTTGAACTTCTTTCTGTGTCCAAATTATTTTTTATTGTATTACACAGGGTTAGCTTTTCATCACTGAGATGAAATATCTGAGAAAAATCAAAAAAAATTTTAGGGGAGGCACAATACTGGAGATTGAACCCAGGTTTTTGTACTGAGTTATGTCTCTAGTCCTTTTTTATTGAGACAGGGTCTCACTAAGTCACTGAATTGCCCAGGCTGGGCTCATACCTGTGGTCCTCCTGCCTCAGCCTCCCAGAATGTTGGGATTACAGGCATTTGCCACCATGACTAAATGGAAGTGAACTTATAAGGAAGAGAAAGATACATGGTTTCAGAGGTTGCAGTCCATGGCTGCTTGGCTCTGTTGCTTTGGACCTGTGGTGTCATAGTATATCATGGTGTATATCATGGTGAGGAGTGCCTGGTGCAGGGAACTGCTGATCTCATGATGGCTGGGAAGTACAGAGAGAGAGAGGAAGAGACTGGAGTCCTGATACTGCCTTCAAGTGCCACTTCCAATGACCTAATTTTGTTCCACCCGGCCCTGCCTCCCAACAGCAGCAAAAGCTGGTGAGCAAGTCTTTAGCATGTATGTGTTTGGGGAACATTTAAGATCCAAATTATAATACAAAGGTGACATTTTTGATTAAGACATAGACTTTTTGAGTCTGAGTACTTTATTTCATATTAAACAGTTTGTAAATAGATTGGGAGATAATGACCTTTGACATGTAACTGCATGAGAATACTGGTTACATGTATATAAAATTCTAGTATTTCAAAAGGTATGCAGACCTTCAATTTTTTGATAGACTATGATTATTATGTTTTGAATTAGATCTGAACTAGAGAATAGAGATTTCTGGTTGTTCTGAAAAATAATGAACTTTTAAATAAAAATATCATATTGTTGATTATCTGTTGATCGGAAGACCACCTAATGTGATAAATGAGTGAACATTTGTTTGAGTTAACTATGAATTCAGCTATGAATTTTGAGACAGATGTTCAAGTAAGTCTTGTTTGAACAAGGAAATTACTGTACAGAGAGGTCCTCAGACAACAGTGGCTGTGCCTGTTAGGTTGGTCCCATACCACTTGGTAAAGGAATCGATTTATGAAAGTTGGAATCGTAATGTCAATGTCAAGGTGAGAGTGGTATTAGAGGATATGAAGTGTGATCTACAGAAGTTTCTTGTAGCTGAGTTTGCCCCATGTAAGTCCTTTGACCTTGCTAAGCCTTCACCCTTTGGAAACTGTCCTACAACAAGGCTGTGTTTATCAGCCTTACCTCTGAACCTGGAAGATCAGATAGTCAAGGAAATTCCATTGCACCAGGTTGGGGCTTAAGTCTACACCCGCTGTGGGTGACGGATCATTGAGGAAAGCCCAGTTCCTTGAGTTTTCTTTTCCTTACTGATCCATATTTTCAAATCCAGTCCTCCGTAGACTCGAGGCAGGGTAAATGGGATTTCTCCAGGCCCATAACAAGAGCAAAGAAAAATTTGTGCTTTGATTTATACTTCTGTTTCCAAGTGCTTTTGCTCTTATTGGAATCTTAACTACATAAAATATACTTTTAAAACATACACTTTTTTTTTGTTTTTTTTTTTGCTACTGGGGCTCAAACTCGGGACCTTGAGCTTGTGAAGAAGGCAGCGGAACCACTGAGCTAAACCCCCGGGCCTAAAATATACACTTTATTTATGAAGTTCATAACTGAGCAATTCTGAAGGTGCATTTTTGTGCTTAAACTAAAAATTATTACTGAAACAAAGAATTCCCCATTAAGGCACTGTATAAAATACTACAGTCAATGGTTTGGACCCAGTTGTTCCCTGTGTACATGGTCACTTGTTACTGGATATCAACTGATAATCAGCTGATAAAAATATATAAAAATTAACTGTTTACTGTGGTCTTGGTAGTAACCACATCTGGTATGTTTCTTTCTAAGCATTTTTGTCCACACAATTTCCCTTATTCCTCCTCCCATCCTTTCTCCCTATTTATAAATAAAAGAAAACTCTTGGATGTGTATATATATTATGCATATGCTGTGAAAAATGGCTTTGTAATTTTACATTATATCATGGACATTCCTCTTGAAGGCCTCATATTCATGCTTTAGAGGTGTGGATGTATACATTTAAAATATCCCAAGTATCCTCTGAATGTTACAGCTTATTCAATATAACTGTTTTTTATGGGAATATTATTTTTTTCTCCAGTCAGTCTCTTTTTGGAAGTGAACATTAGTTGGTCATACAATATTATTTGGCTAAAGGAAGTTACATAATTCTATAAATGCAATTCATACCCCTAACTGTGGCCAGTGTTCTTTCTCCACAGGGCCCATTTGGAGGCCAGTGCTGAGAAGTGGAACAGGTTACTGGCGTCTTTAGAAGAACTGATCAAGTGGCTGAATATGAAAGATGAAGAGCTTAAAAAACAAATGCCCATTGGTGGAGATGTTCCCGCCTTACAGCTCCAATACGACCATTGTAAAGTAAGTTGATCATCTAGGGTGAGCGTCATTTTTAAAAAAAAATTTGGTGAAGTGAATACTTCAGACAAAATTCTGGATGAATACCAAATTTGAAGTGATTAGCAGAGCCCCCTTCCTGTTTCTGTTTATACTTAGGCATTTTATGTAGATTTCATTCATGGCTGCCATTTGTCTCATGTTAAATTATCTGTGTACATTTAGGTAAAACTTTTTGAAACAGTACAAATATCTAAAGGGTAATGTTGCTTTTAGCTTACCATGAAATGTATCCAACTTTCATGTAGATTCTGGAATATTAATATAGTATATTGGGAAAATTTTAAAATGACAAATTAATCTTAAATTCAGAGGTCAGAGAGTCATAAGGAATTATAAACTTATTTATACTCAGTGAAAGTGGAAGAAAAGACTTGTGGTAGTAAAATAAGATTTAAATCTTAAAGCAAATGAACACCATGTTATTGAAATCATTGCATCTGTTTTATTTTTCTGAACTTACACTTTTCCTTAAATTATATTTTTATTTTGTTCAGATTTGCACTTTGATGTGATTAGGAACCATATATGCTGAAATATTATGAACAGACACATCCCCAGATCTTTGTGATTTTAAAATTCTTAGTCTTGTCTACTTTTCAGTGATTTATTTAACATTTTTTCCTATTTTCTCATACATTGCTGATCATTCTTTTTATTTTATTTTTTGATATTTACATGCCACAAGTTCATTCTAAATGCATGCATTTAAATGTAATGCTAGAATTCTGTTCCCCTTTGAAAAATGACAAACACTAGCACGTGCTTCTTCTAAAGGAGGATATAATCTATTTAATCAGTTGCTCTGATAATAGGACCTTGAATTTATTTTATTTTGACCCCTTGTGACTAAGTTATTAAAATTATCATTTGTGTGTAGTTTATCTTTAAGCTTCAGATGTGTTCATTACTAGGAGGCTGGACATGCAAATTTGAACTTAATGGAGCAGTCCAGGCTTGAGCTCAGCATACAGCAGCCTGTGTTGTCAGAATTGTCACACACGCACGCACACACGCATGCACAGAGAGGTGTATTTTCTTTTTTAGGTTTTGATATTTGCTCAAAGTCGAGTGTTCATGAGCCCCCTTTTTGTGTGAGATACAGTGGTCTGCTGTGAACTGTGTGTGGCTGCAGGGTGTAGGGTGCACTGGAGAGGTCTGCAGTGGTGGGCGTTGCTCCTCATAGATGTGATAATGTAGGGCACAGGTGAGAGTGGGTGTTGTCCCCAAGGGGCGTGGTATGGAAGAGGCCCCTCCCAGGATGCCATCCTATTACCATCTCATCAGTGCATTCACCCACTTGAGACAGTGAGAGCCTCATCATGCAGACCCTTCCCCAAAGCCCATTACCAACCAAGCCTTGGGCACATGAGTTCTGGGCAACATTTCAGACCTAAACCATAACAGGCACTAATGCCTTTCTTGAAGGTTCCTTCTTCATGACCTAATCGCCTGTCAGAGACCCTCACTGCATTTCAATATATGAATGTGCAGGCAAACATTTTAACCATAGCAAGTAATTCCATCTGACTACGTAGAATGGAATAATGTAAATGACAATTATTTAAAGAGCTATATCACTTTATGTGTAGTCTTTCACAATCAGCCTTTCCAGATTTTCAGTGTTTTAAATTATATTATTATAAATATCATATATCATGATATAAATATATCATGTATGATTATAATTAATTTTTATTAATATAAATAGATATAATTAGCATGAATCATGCATTGGTATGATTAGGGCATGATTATGCATTGGTATGATTTTCAGAAATATGATACTTATCTGTAATTATTTACCTTTCTTACTGAACATAATCAGCCATGATCATTGAAAAGTCTAAATATCTTTAGACTCATCTGCTGTCAAGTAATTTAAAGATTTGAATAAAACAACTCGAATGAAACAATTGCAAATAGACATCTGAGTGTCTTCTATCGATCATTGGCAGTTTATATATTAAGTTGATTAAACGTTTTTGGGACTTTTTTTGTTTCAGTACTGGGATATTATCCTGTATTCTGAGGCACCTTATGCTGGCTGCATAGCACAGAGCCTAGATACGTCTGTTTTCAGTCCTTCCTGTGCTCCCAGCTCTGTGATACAGGCTTTGGGGAGCATTGTCAGGTCTCTTCAGTCCTTGGTTTCTTCCCATCAGTATATTTAAACTGCTGAGCATGGCATGTATAGCAAATGGTAGCTAAATAATTGCTGTTAGTTATTCTTTAAACTAGGGCTTGTGTGTTCTATTGCATTTTAAATTATAGTTGCTTCGAGCCTACATTTTGTATTTTTCCCTAAATTCATTATGTGTAGGCACTCTTTTAGTGCTTCAACTTACTGAAAGATACTTTAGATTCCTGAGGAAATTGTATGAAGTCATTGAAACAGTGGTATTTTTAAGAATTTATATAGTGTACTATACTATACTAATTTATATAGTATACTATAGTATAGTATAGTCTAGAGACTGAGTCTTGTTCTTCATAAAAGAAAACAGCTTATCCTTGGCCTGGAAAGGCCAAGGGTATAAGCCATATCTGCATGTACCCTGTTTCTCTGAAAATGAGGCTGGGTCTTATATTACTATTACTATTACTATTATTATTATTTGGTACCTGGACTCGAACTAAGGACCTTACGCTTGTGAGGCAGGCGGCTATACCACTGAGCTAAATTCCCAGCCCTATTTTTGCTGCAGAATACACAGTAGGGCTTATTTCATGAGATGTCTTGTTTATTCATGTACAACTATCTACATTTATTCCTGTGCAATAATCTACATGTATTCATGTACAAAAATCTATATTTATTCAAATACAGTCATGTCCTTTTCTTCTGGACCATGGTGGTAACTCTCCAAACCCTGAATTCTGGCCTGAATTTCTTACAATTTAATTTCCTGTAAAACCGTTGGCCCCAACCTCTCATATCCAGCAACAGAGCTTTCCTGAAATGAATGCTTCTCATCCATGTAGCCTGCTTGTAGCATTGGCAACTTAGCTGTCAGTGATTGTACCCCATGAATTCTTCACCCAAGTCACGACCTCTTGCAGGCTGGGCTTGACAAAGCTTCCATTTAATCAAGTGTTAATTGATTGATTATGAGGCAGGAGTGGCAACAAAAATGATGACAGTTAAGAATGATGGTCCACACAAAAGTGCTGAAAATTAGAGGCACCGAAATTCAGAAAATGTTTTTAAAATTCCATACAAGTGCATTAAGTACATCTGTTACAATGGTTGACAGTGAATTATGAAAATTCATATTAGACACAACCACATCTGTTATCAAGTGTGCACTTTATTCATGTGTTGTGTCTGCTCTGATTGGTCATTAGGCAGAGTCTTGAGTTCATCTGTTTACATAGGCGTTTACCTCTCATCCAAAGACATCTGCTTGAGTATTTACAACTAGCTAATTATAATTTATATTATTTATTTGAAGTATTAATGTCAATATTAATATTTATATATTAATAGTATTTTATAATTCAGCATGTCTGTTGTGTGTTGCAACAGATGTACTAAATGTGTTTGTGTGGCTCCCTTAACTGAGCTTATTTTTAGAGTAGGGCTTATATATGAGCATCCTGAAAAATCATGTGAGAGCTTATTTTCTGGATAGATCTTATTCTCAGGGAAATAAGGTACTGCCTTGAGCTGACTTTCAAAGTTTACTAGGCAACTTATAAACATTTAACCATGAGTCTAAATACCTTTAAAAGCTCTCAATATTTGAACTCTGACATAATTTGTAAACAAAGGAACAAAATTTATATGCATTATTTTATGTTTGCGTTTCCATGTCTTGCTACTGTCCAAATGTTCATCCATGATCAAAGGTGTCTATTATGCTAATAGACAGGTCTCTCAGATGTATGCATGTAATCACCTTGGATGTTTAGGGACTGGTTTGTAGGTATTCACATATTTTGGTTCACACACACATGGTCACACACACTATTCTAGTGCTTTATAAGTATATCAGTGATTAATGACTTTTTTACCATAGCTGTTTTGTTTTTGTTTTTGTTTTTGCTTTTGCTTTTGGTACCAAGGATCGAACTCAGGACCTTGCACTTGGGAGGCAGGCGGTGGAACCACTGAGCTAAATCCCTGGCCTACATAGCTATTTTTTATACCAGCAATGCCAATCACTCCATGCCCACCCATCCACTCACTGTATTCACTTAAAGCCTTATTTATTAAAGCTGATGCTTATACACAAAGAGCAAAATGCCTCAGCCTCTGCACCTCAGTGATATATTTTAATAATTCCTAGTCCTAAAAGGCCTATGTTTGTGATTTGTTGGCAGTATCAAAAAGGAATATGCTACATTTTAATTTTTAGGTAAGGGCTCTGAGACTTCAGTTAGAACAATACTGTAAGATCATATTTCAAAGTGTCCCATGTGTTCAAACATCCAGCAGTTGTGGATAAAATATAAAACAGAAAGCCAAACATGGCACAGCTGGGATCTAAAACACGACATTCCATAGGCCAGAAACAAAGTAGAAAAGCAAAGTTTCTAGTAAGGTTGTTACTGCTTAAAAAAAAAACAACCCAGCCCTGGGTGATGAGGAGGAAGAAGCCCAGCAGTTTCTGCCCAAAGCCTCTCTTCCAAACAGAAATGATTGATTCACACATTGGCATTCTTTCTTCCTGTAGTATAAACACTGTGATATTATGAACTATCAATGTATTATGCACTGTTAATTAAATGCCTATACTTTCTTGGATGTGACTCTGAATATTGGTACATTTTCAGTTACATCAATAATAAATAGTTTGTTGAATTCTTTAATATTATATACACATTGGAAGGTGCATTAAAGTAATAATATCATAGGGCTCCATCAGTAAAGTGTTTGGCCTAGGGCAAGGCATACAGTAAATGCTTAGTAATTGGGAGCTGATATCTTCTCCTGTAGTTGCTGAGAGTATGTCTTGATGGTTTTAATCACTTTTGCTTTGTTTAAAATTATGTTAAAGCATTCAATTGAATAAAAATATATTAATAATTATTTTTAATTTGTAAAGTTTATTGGTACATGTTAGGTATACATAATGATCACATTTGTCATAAGGAATTTGTACCCGCACATGATATATCTTGATTCTTATTTTTTTCCCATTCCCCTACCCTCCCTTCAGTCCTTCAATAACTATTATTTATCACCCAATACAGCCCAACAAAACTAGACCACAGTTACTATCTAGAATTAACCTGTTAAATTGGGTAAACAACACAATCATACATATTTAATTCCTTCAAATGTTAAAATAAAGTACTACTTTGTAGTATGGAGGGATTTTAATGACTTCTAAAATGAATAGATAAGTTGAATACTCCTTTCTACTGACTTACATAAAATCTTTTGAATTATTTTACAGGTTTTTAGAAAGTAAGGTCACTTATGTGTAGCTTTGCACTCAAGAATGTAGAATATCACTCAATCAACACTTATTTGCAAATTACCTATAGTTGTATGCGGCATTAATATGTAATGCTATGGTTAGTATGTAAATATGTAATACGGAAAAACCTCATACTAGAGTGATACATGCATACCCACGATTATAGCGGCACTATACATAGTAGCTAAATCATGGAAGCAGTCTATATGTCTATCAGTAGATGAATGGATAAATGTGGAATTTACACACATTGGAGTACTATTCAAGCATAAAGAAAAGTAAACTTGAGTCGTTTGTAGGAAAATGGCTGCACCTTGAGACCACAATGTTAAGTGAAATAAATCAGACACATGAGCTTAAATATCACATGGTTTCTATTACAGAAGAAATCCAGAGTAAAAATCCAGAGCAAAATAAAAGGAAGATAATAGGAAGTAGGGAGGTAGATCTTTCTCAAGGGGGAGGATCAAGAGATGGGGGGAGTGGGGAGGAGAGGAAAGGATGAAGAAAAGAAATGGGGATGTGTTATGTACATGCACCAACTTCACACGAAGATTGTAAACATTATGTACTGCACATATGTATTAATAAGCTAAATAAATATTAAAATATGTAATGCTATGGTTTTACTTCAATCAGATTCTCTTAAGACTGGACAAAGATGTAGATGCTGTTCTCGCCATTCAATTTGCACTTTATTTGCATAGCAATATAAATATTGAATTATGTCGGGGCAGTTATCAATGTTCTAACACCCTTTCTTTGACAAAAAAAATGCATGTTGGTTTTAGAAAAGCAAATCTCCAAGAATAATTAAAGTTCATGTTTCAGGTATAATTTCTTTTATGTGTGTTCCTTCCCAGAGGGCTACTCTGTCCTTTGCTTAACCCAATTTAATTCCTATATTCAAGGCTTATTATATGAGTTAGCACATTAGGGCTTTAACTGGATTGCAAGACTCACTAAAATAACAAAATCTAACATGGTCTTTAAAATAACACCTCACCATTAAATTTAGGCCGTGTGTGTGTGTGTGCGTGTGCGCGCGTGCTCAGTGCTTTCTCACCTGTTAAAATAATCCAAAGCTTGCTCCCAAACCTGCTAATTTTGAGGTCTTGCTGTGTTATGAGGTTACATATGGTGGGAAATTGATATTTTTCTAAAATCAAAAAAATTAATTTCCAAGTTTCCCTCCAATTTTTGCCACCTGCGTTGTTCCTTCAGATGGAACACACAAGTCTGTTAGGAAAGCCGTCACTTAAGTGCAGTCTGGAAACAGCAGTTCCTACTTGCCACATCCCATCTGCGCATTTGCACCTCCACTAGTCCCCTAAGCCTGATAGTGACAGCTGGAACCTCACTCCCAGGGACCACAGAATATCTACAGGTAGATGTGATGGAGGAGCCCAATTGTTGCCCTTCTCAGTAAAATGAAGACTGAACAGCACAAGCAGCCGGGAAGCAGAGGTCTATAAAACCAATCAGCCCAGCCCTAATTTAACCCAGAGACAATTTCTTTTACCTAGCTGTTCATTTATACTCCGGAATCTTCTGCGTTGCATCTGATCTATGCTGTGTGCTTTGCCAGGACTAAGCATGTATCAGGTAGCTCAGTGATTTTCACTGTCACCAAGCTTGTGCCCTAGCAGTGTGGACAGGGCTGACAAGTAACTACAGTAGACATCAAAAGCCACAGTATGGGTTTGTGCAAGTGGGCAGGAAGGCATGGATGAATCATGACTGTTGGTGCTTAGGAAGATTGCTAAGACAGTCCACAGAGCAAGAAGCCTTTGAGCTGAAGAGGATTGGAATAAGGAAGACATCAGTGAAGAGTGTTGTGTCAGCTCCAGGATGAGAAAATCCTGCAGATGAGCCACTGCATTTCTTGGAGTGTGCTACAGAGCAAGAGGTGACCCACACCTCCTTTCTTCATTATACTTGGAGTGAGGCTGAAGGAGAAGAAGCCCACAAGATCAGCATCTAATACAGTGCTTGATGGTGGAAGGGACTACATGTATTTGCTGCAGGAAGGGATACATTTATGTGTGCTGGTGTTTTAAAGAGTACAAGGAAGAAGGATGTTTCTTTACTGCAAGAAGCTATAGGATTCCTGTTTTGATTTTAGCATTCATACTTAGTATTCTGATTTAGGCATTATTTCTGATGCTAGTGAGGTAGAACCAAAAGGAGTTTATATACTAACTGTTCATTTAGGGACATTAACCAAAACTTTTATGGCATCATGAGGGAGATTTTACAAAAAATTTTGTCTGCATACCAATGGGAAGTAAGCCTGTTTTCCCTCTCTTTTCTCATGTAGTTTTATTAGTGCTGTCAAATTTAATGACTCTTCTGCCCTTTTTTGCTATCATACTATAATGACTTCAGATCCATATATGCTGATTTAGCATTGAAAGCAAGTTGGGGATAAAAAAGTAAATTGCATCCTAGCTGATTCTCCTTATGTTTGTATCATTTTTTTTTTCTGCTTATATTCTCCAATAAGCAATTAAGAGCTTTTTTGAAACCAGAAAGGTTTCACTGTACCAGTGATGCCTCTAATCTGTTGTAGTTTGGGTGCAGCTTCCTGGACGTCTTGTGCAGGTGCCCTGGGCCCTGTTCTTAGAAGAGCCCTGCCCCTGGCTGAATGTTCTGCTGCTGCCATCTTGAAATTCCTAGTAATATTTGGAAAAGGGGCTCTGCAGTTTCACTCTGCAGTTATGCAGCCAGACCTGCATGCATCTAGAACATTAATGTATATGCTGTGACACAGGTAAAATGTAACAATTTTATAATAACGAAAGGCTGCATACTTCCAGAATCTTGTGTGTCTCAAGTTGGCCATGCTGAGCCCCACTCTTGAGTTACATGCTCCTTTTGTAACTTGTGTCTGTCTGTTAATGTTGGCTGAACTTTGGTCCATGGCCCAGAATCGATCCTCATCTTTCCTCATGACTTCCTAACTGCACTGCCTCTTTACAAATTCTAGGATGTCACTCTCCTAATTTTCTCCTCTCACTGATTGGACCTTCTCAGTCTACTTTGCTCTCTCCTGTCTTCTAAAATTGGGATGTACCAAGGGTCGGGGTGTGCCAAATTCTTTTACTCATCGTCTCCTGGGCTTGGATTCCCTCTATAAGCCAACTTCTCCTATATATGTATATTTGTATACATATATATTATATGTCACATCCACTTGGGAGTCTAATGGACATCTCTCACTTAGTATGGTCAAACTCCTGCACTGGCTTTTCAGACTTGTTCTACACAGGCTTCCCATTTCAGTTGGTAGGAATCCTATTTGAGTTGATTAGGTGAAAAGTCATAATCACCTGGTCTTTCGCTCATATTCAGGCTGTTAGAAAGTCCTCTTAGTTCTCTTTGCAAAATGCAGAATCTGAATCTGCTGCTCTCTGTATGCAGCAGTCTCTTGTATTCTCAGCACAGCAGTCAGAGGGTTCCTATTAGAGTAAATGGAACTCTGCAGTGGTTTCCTTCTGATTCATAGGAAAAGCCTCAGCGCTCAGAATCACCTGCATGGTCTGCCATACCGCCCACGCACGCCTTACTTACCTCATCTCTTGCTGCTTCCTGTTACACACTGGTTTCAGCCATGCTGTCCCTTGCTGTGCTTTCAGTCACAGTGCCACTCTGTGTTCAGTGCCTCGGGTGCTCTTTCCTTGGTGTCCTCAGGGTTAATTCCTTCGCGTCTTTCCCGTATTTGCTTTAGAGCATCTTCGCAGTGGAGCCAGCCCTGATTGCTCTACTGAGTTGTAAGCGCCTTGCACGAACTATTCATCTCTCCTGCCCTTTTCCACGTCCTTCTTTGTCCCCCTAGCATTTATCATCTTCTAACAGAACTTACTTATTTTTCATCGTCTCTTTGTCTACACCTCATACTCTAGATGCTTGATAAATACTAGTTGAGTATTCACTGAGTGAAATATTCCGAAGGGAATATGTCTTTTGATGGGAATATTCTTCATTTGTTTATAGTCTAAAGAATATAACATTTAGAAAATATTTCTATTTTAAATGTGAATGTTTAATAAAGATAATAGTGCACTTACAAGTATAAGCAATGATCTTTTACCATGAAGTAGGAATAATTGTAATTACATGAAATAATGGAAACATAAGAAAATCCATCAACTCAAATGTAGTTCTAACATTGTAGTCAGTGAAGAGATTATCTTTTGCCTATCTTGATACTGCTTGCATTTCCTATCTTGATATTGATATTGTTCAATTCAAGAGTGGGAAAAATCTTTATATGAGAGAAAATGAATTGACATATCTGTGATTATTAAGATAGCTTCTAAAATATCATTTATTCTGGGCCAGGGATTTAGCTCAGTGGTTTCACTGCCTGCTGTGCAAGCGCAAGGACCCGAGTTCAATCCGAGTTCGATACCCGGTACCAAAAAACCCAAAACAAAACAAAACAGAAAAACAAACAAACAAAAATAAATAAAATATCATTTATTCTTTTACCTGTATATGCTGAATGCTGCTAGACTCTCCCCATGCTAGTGCCTCCCCTGCACCCAGAATTTGACATAAGATTTCTAACAGAGGAACCTCAAACATATGGAGTCTCTTATTTAATAACTCTGTTGTTATACATTAAACTTAGCTTCAGAGAGGTCACTGAAGTAAAACATAATGGGAAAGTTTCATGATTGTTATGGATGTAAAAAGTAGGCTTCTGAAACACATTTGTAATTTTTAATAATGCTGTTCTTTAAAAGTAGTAATTTGTTCAAGAGCTCTATTTTGCAACGTGGTGAATATAATTAATAATAATGTATTGTATTCTTGAAAATTGCGGATAGAATACATTTTAAATGTTCCCACCCACAAAAAGTTTTGAATATGTGAGATAATGCATATGGTGAATAGCTCAGGTTAGCCCCCCCCAATGTATACATATTGCAAAGCAACATGTAGTATAAGATAATATGTATACATTTTCAGTTTTTAATTAAAAATAAATAAAAATTAATTTAAAAAATAACATCTTAAAAAGTAGTAGCTGGACATGTTGATGCATGCATATAATCCTAGCTGCTCAAGAAGCTGACACAGGAAGATTGCAAGTTTGAGGTCAGCCTGGTCAGCTTAGCTAGATCCTGCCTGAAAATTACAAAAAAATAACATACAGGGTGGGATATATAGCTGAGTGGTAGAGTACCCCTGGGTTTGATCTGTTTAAAAAGAAAAAAATTAGTGGTTTCTTCAATGAATAATGCTCTGTATTCTATTAAACATTCTTTTAAAAAGTATATTTTTAACTATAATAATGTATCACAGACTTAATAAAATAAAGGGCAAAAATATTGGCCAAAATTTTACCACTGTAACACAGCCATTTTCATTTTGTCTTATTTCCCCTTTGCATATTCACATTTCAGCTTTAGCAGGGGGCACCATTTATATCCTGTCTTTTCCACTTTCAGATTTATGCCATGTTTATTTCTTCACATAGTCCTGTAGTCATTACCACAAGAAGTTCTCAGGGTTACATAGTGGTCCCTAGTGTGGCTGTACCATAGTAAGCCTAGATATTTTCCAGGTGTGGGATATTTTAAGTTGCTTTCAATTTTTAGAAATCGTAAATAATGTTGTAACGAGCACATTTGTGTTTGTAGTTTTTTCTACTTTATTTTCTTGGGATCTATCCCTGAAGGTGAGAGTTTTGTTTCACACGATGTGACCATAGTAATGATTTTTGACATATTGCCAACGTACTTTCCTAAAACCAATTTTCTGCCTCTGGTAACCTATGAAAGTATAACTTCATGGCCTCCTTTCTGGTGATGTCTCTTTTTTGTCTCTCCTTTCTCTTGGACGTTGTATTGTTAGCATTCAAATACAGGTGCTCCATGGGAGTAGGGAAATCTGGAAAGCAGTTTTAGTATATTAGATGCTGGCCCCAGGCTTCTTCCCTGTTAAAGAGATGGAGGAGAATTAGTTGCATGGATTTGATTTAGTTATGCTTAGAAGGATAGGGAAAAAGTTGTCTATGGTTTGTTCAACATACAAGTTGAAGAAATTTGCTATTTGTATCAAAGTCACATACATCACATGATCTAGCTGACCATTTTTGCCTTCCCAGAGCTTTGGTTTATTGTTCTGTTCTGGAACCAATTGATTCTAAAAAGGCACGATGTCGATTTCTTTGCTTTCTAAGAATCTAAAGTAACACATGCATCTTGCAACATAGTTTTCTACTTACGAAATATTTTGGCTTAAAGTTGGAGAATCACATACTTCCATTTTCTCATAATTAAAAATTTATCCTTTAGAAGAATTAAATTCCTGAAGCTCAGTTTTTCCTAATGAAAGGTTGGTGTGTTAGTTTTCCATTGCTATGACAAAATACCTAAGATAATCAACTTAAAAATTGGGAAGGTTTATTTTAGCTCATGGTTTCGGGAATTTCAGTCCATGGTTGGCTGGCTGTGTTATTTTTGGACCTGTGGTCAGGCAGAACATCATACTGTGGGAATGTGATGGAACAGAGCTACTCACCTTATGGGGGCCAGGAAGTAAAGAAAGTGGGAGGATGGGACAGTGGTCCCAGTGTTTCCTTCAAGGCCGAACTAGGTCCCACTTCCTCAAGGTTCCACCACCTCCCAATAGTGCCACAAGCCTCTAGCATGTGACCTTTGGAGACATCTAAAATTCAAATGATGTCATTTGAGTACTGGTATTAATCATGCAAAACTGTAGAGAAAATGCTCAAACTTTTTCATACAAGTTTCTGTGATTGTGACAAAATATCTGAGATAAGAAATGTACAAAGCAGAAAGGTTTGATTCACACCTTTAGAGGTCTGGTTCATGGCCACTTGACACTATTGCTTTAGGCCCGTGAGGGCATAGCACATCATGGCAGGAGCATGTGGTAGAGGAGCAACCTTATAGCACCCAGGAAGCAACAAGAGAATGAGAGGAAGGACAGGTTTCAATATCCCCTTCAAGGGCATGTCCATAACTATCCAACTTCCTTCCACTGGGCCTGTCATGCCTGTTATCTAAAGTGTCCTACAAAAAGACTCACTGTGTCAAAGACTCATTGTGGCTGCAGCTGACAGTCTTTAGGAAAGAGATTGGTTCACGAGGGATTATTAAGTGGATGAATCAATTGACAGCTTCATAGCTCACTGGGTTTATTTGGAGGTAGGGCCTAATTGGTTGAAGCAGGTAACTGGGGATGAGCCTTGTAGGGTATACCTTATCCACATCCCCTTCCTGTCTCTCTCTGACTTTTCCCCCTCACTCTGCCATGAAGTGAGCAGCTTTCCTCTGCCACGCACTTCTGCCATCATATTCCTTCCTTGGAACCAGCCTACCGTGGACTAAAACCTCAGAAACCGTGAGCCAAAATAAACTTCTTCTCTTCCAAGTTAGATATTTTGTCCCAGCTATGGAAAAGTGACTAACATAGGGCCTCACTTATCTAAATTATAGGAGCAACTAACATCCAGTAGAGACTTGTGGAATAAATTTAATCTTGGATAAGGATTGAGAATGAGTGTAAGGCTTTAGTATCATCTTAATAACGTGTTATTCTATAATATTGAATAGTTTCAACCTGTCTTACCTGTGAAGTTAATAGAATGAAAAGTGTTATTAATATGCAGAGAAGTTAAAGGATAAGAGGCAAGGGCCTCATGTTGAGTAAGTCTGTGCCTACATGGTGTAGACTGGACTGTCGCAAATCTTTATGTGGTTTTATTGTACCACAAAAGAATATTTTTAACATTTTCTCATTCATACAAAAGTTGGTTGAGATTCCTTTCTATGCTCTGGGGGACAGATGTGAGTCTGCAGTGAGGGCTCATACTGGTGCAGGGTTCAGGTTGCAAAGAGACTGTGGCAAGAGGGTGCTTTAAATGCTCCAGCATAGCAGGTGCCAACCCATATGGAAGCCCAGTAGAAGGAGGACTGAGGCTTATCCTGAGGGCACAGGCAGCATGGTGGCACGGGGTCCTAAAGGGTCAAGAAGAGTGACCCCTGTAGATGTGCCTTTCACCAGGATGCTCTGTGAGTTTTCTAAGAAAGCACCCAGACATTGTGTCAGCAGTGTATCAGCAGATGAGCCGGAAGAGCAGAGAGGGCCCAGGTCTTGGTTGGAAGATGGCGTTTACTGTTTGTGCCAGAAGCCGTGGAGGGATTATAAGCAGGCGTGATGGGATCTGATTTGCCTATAATTTTAATGTCCTGATCTAAAAAGTTGAAGAACACTGTGTCCTAGAAAAGTTTGGATTTAGACATACAGATGATTGGATCAAGGCTTTAGACTGAAGAAAGGAGAGCAGGGCTATTGTTGAAAGACGGGGAATCACACCTGGGATTAAACGTGCACCCTGGGATTAAATCTCACCCGCACACTGGCGTTTCTCTCCCCTTATCTCAGTCCAGCCTGATGGATTGCTAGTTCAGATTACAAAGGGATAGCAGGGATTTCTCGTCTCCCTCCAGCTTCCCCTGGACCTTGTGTTTTCATGGAGAGACTTGCAGGGTCCTGTCCACATTGGCGCTGCCAGGAATAACTGATACCACTGCTGTTTCCTGGCAGCAGCTCAGCCTTTACACTGGGCGATCCTCTGCTTATGGTGGAAGGAAGGGTAGCTGATGGACTTGCGAGTGACTCCAACCTAAGCCACACCAGTCACTTCTTTATACCTCCTTATCCCTTACTTCTCTGTCTTTCCCACTGAGTTATAGCAGGTGGGCAGAAATGTTCCTGGACCATTAAAGAATGATTGGACATCTCTGTAGGCATCTAAAGTTGGGTAAGCAGCAATTTATTCTGCTGCTGGCACTCAGAGGAATACCCCCAGCCCTGAGAGCATGCTGAGTTTCAAAGAGTCATGGAGGTAGACTAAGAGGAAGGGTGAACCTCTTAAAGGGGTATGGGACTCATAGAAATAAGAAGGGTGCTGGCTGGGGATTTAGCTCAGTGGCCCTGTGCCTGCTTCAAAAGTGCAAGGTCCTGTGTTCAGTCCCTGGTACCCCCCCCCCCCAAAAAGAGTGCTTTTTAATATTTTCTTTAGTAATATTTACTTGAATTGCATTAAAATGAAAAAGTCATATATCAAAAGAAAGAACAAAATAAAGAAAGAAAACTGTGACTTTAGTAGCTAAATTGTGATATTTACAATTTAAGTTTTCATTCATCTGACATTCCAGGGCATCATTTAGTTGAAGTGGGCATGTATAAGACCCATAACAGGCAACAAAACAAAAACAGAAATCAAAACAGAAAAAAATCCTCCAAACTAGAGACTAGATTCACTTTTTTATGTTTATTCTGGCTTCTTGAATTGCTTTTCCCTTATTACCTTTAGTCTAATTCCACCTTCCTCTGCAACACATAGTTCCCATGTTTTTGAGATGCCCAGATGTTTTGAGAAGCTTGATCTCCCCTCCTGCTTTGTGAGGGAGATGGGGCAAAGAATCTGACTGTGCGGTAGCAACTGGCCCGTGTGAGAAGGAATCCATGTAGGTGGGCACTAAGCCAGTCTTGAAGGAAAAACATTCATCTCTCTGAAAGGCCCCATCTCCCAACACTGCTACATTAGCCACTAAATATCAGCAAGAGTTTTGGTGTGGCCGGGGATTTAGCTCAGTGGTTCTGCCGCCTGCCTTGCAAGCACAAGGACCTTGTCTCAAAAAAAAGTACCAAAAAAAAAAAAAAAAGAGTTTTCGTGGGAGCCAACCCCAGCTGAACCATAGCAAATAGAGCTGCCTGTGTGAGAGGTTGTCACACAAGCACATTGTTAGCTCAGCATCCAAGTCCTGAACAGCAAAGTAGCCAGATGTCTGCTATATAAAAAAGCCCATAGCTACTAGGTGCTTCTCTAGTCAACTATAAAGACTCTTTCTCCTCTAACTTTCAGTATTAAAACATTTTTATAAAAGCAATAACCCTTATTCTTCCCCTCTTCAGCTCTGACAGTGCCATCCTCCAAACTGGACAAACTTAGACCTGCCTCAGGGTCTTTGCACTTCCTGCTCCCTCTGCCTAGAATGCCCTTTGGCAGATATTCTCAGGGGCAGGACCCTCACATTCTTTAGGTTTTTTGTTTTTTTTTTTTTTTTTTTTGCACATCACTGTCTTTGAGATACCTTCCTTAATAACTCTAACCCATCCTCCTCCTGTGTAGGTTGTTGTAATAATGAATCATGCCTCCCAGGATCCAAACTCTTGTGCACAGGGACCTTGTGGCTCCTTTTATCAATAGAATATATTTCTCCATTCCCTTGAGTCTGTGTTGACCTTATGACTTGCTTCAAGTAATAGAATGTGACAGAAATGATGTGCAAACTCGAGAGCAACACTGTCCAACTTGTTATCCTGAGCCACAGATGGCCATTTAGATTTTAAGTTAAATCTCAAATAGATAGAATTTAAAATTAAGTTTCTGAGTTGTGCTAGCTGCATGTCAAGAATCCGGTAACCATGGGTAATCTCAGTACCTTGTTGGATAGCATTGTTTTGGAACCTTGCTATCATTGTGGAGCATTGTATTGGACAGAGCTGTTCTATAGCCAGTGACGTAATGAGATCTTGTGGCTTCCACTCTGTGTTTTGCGAACACTAACCACTCACTGTGCTTGAAGAAAGCCAGTCCAGCCTGCTGGTCAAGTAGAGACAACATACCTCCAGCCAGCAGACAGTGAGATTCCAGCCACATGAACGAGGCCATATTCCAGACTTGTAAGTTATCCTCCAGCCCCATGCAAGCTGCAGCCTCAGGAGTATCCCAGATGGCACCAGTGGCCAACCCACTGAATCATGAAAAATCAATGGTTGTGAGCCATTACATTTTAGATACATTTGATACATGGTTGTGATACACACCTGCTTTAGTTTTGAAACACTGGCCGCTGGAGTTATTTCATGAGTGACAGTGTGGGAAAGGGGAGAAACCCAGAGCACCCCTCACTGTGAGATTAGTTTCATGTTTATGTAGGGAGAGAAAAGAATATTTGCTAGTAACAAAGTAAATACCAAAACTGGATGGAAATAATTAGGCTAGGTGATAAATAATAGAAGAAAACTACTTCAAAACAGTATTACAAGTAGTTTGCAAGGTAGATAGTTCAAATAATCCAGAACTAACCAGAATCCATTATTTCAATTTAGGGTCAACAGGTTTGATGTGCTTTCTATATTTTGCCATGCTATACTTTGGAATTGTACACAGTTATATTTCATTCTTAAAGCATTCCTTCATTTGTTTTTCCCAAGCATGCATTAAATGTTTTCCATATTTGTCTATGCTGGTACTGTAGAGGATTTCAAATGATTGAGACCTGAACTCTACCCTGTATGAACTCACATCTTGCTGTGTTTATAGACTTGTGAACCATCATCATCATTTAGTTTGAATATTTCTGTTACCCCCAAACAAAAGCTCATATCCACAAGCAGTCCCTTTCCATTTCTAGCCTCTTTTTCTTTCAGTAGATATGCCCGTTTTGGACATTCTTCAGTGATGGAATCACATACTGACTTCTTTGTGAGCATGTTCTTATGATTCATCTGTGTGGTAGCATGTATCAGTATTCCATTCACTTTCATTGCTGAATAAGACTCCATCTTGCACTTATGCCACATTTTGTTTACCTGTCTATATATATACCAGTTGATGGACATTTGGATTGTGTCCTCCTTTTGGCTATTATCTGTAATGCTACTATGTTCATGTGCATGTTTTTATGTGGGCACTTGTTTTCAGTCATCTTCTCTATATACCTAGGGATGGACTTGCTAGATCATAGAAGATTTCTGAATTTAACATTTTGAGGAACCACTAAATTACTTTCCAGATGGATTCACCATTTAATATTCCCACCATGCATGAGGTCCCCGTTTCTCCACATGCTCCCCACTACTTATTATTGTCTGGAAATAGAATTGTTTGCAATGGAAATATAAAGTAATTAAAATAGAAAAATTCCAACTAGATTATGTTATACTCATTAAAGACAGCCCATATTTAAGTCATGTGATATTAGAATATAAAACTGAATGCCACTTTGTAGCTTTATATACAAAACAACTCACTGGAGTCTAATTACCTTATCATTAATGTTCACCAGGTGGTTGGGAAATGCAGGCTTTCTTTTATGTCTAATTGAGAGGCAGAGGGCAGCGAAATGATTATGTGTGTAATGCTGTTGAAAGATAAATGCGTTTTTGACATGCAATTAAATATAATTGGAATAGGACAAATTGAACAACAAAATTAAATTTGCAAAACTGAGTATGCACAGATATTAGATGGGTGCTGTCTTCTAGGATACTGGGTGGTGAGCTGACACTAGGCCCAGAGCCCCAGCCTTCCTGTTGACTTACTGTGGTTTGCACCTGCCCAGCTCGTCTCTCGTGCTCCCCTAGGTGGCATGTCCAGAGTTCAGGAGACACTCCCCAGCAAGCGGCTGTTCAGAGAGAATTGTTTCGTGAGGTGCTGGAGTTTAATGTGGTTAGGAAGGAAAACAGTCCTGTGAGGCTTTCTCAGAGTCAGACTGGGTTTTATGAATCTAGGAGACCTAGCAATGATATTATAAAAACAAAACTGTAATTCCAAAGGTCACTCCCAACCTAAAGGGCCAGCTCTTCCATGGCTTCCCCATTGCCCATTAGGGGCCAAGGGTCAGATTGCAGAGGCCAAACCATGGTCTTTCTGACCTGAACTCTGCCTGTGTCTCGAGCCTCTGCTGCTGGCACCTACAGGTGCTAAATCCCTAAGTGTGCACATTGGGATTTCCCCTCCTTTCCTGCGAGTGTTGTCTTGTTTCCTCTGGTGGGAGAACCCTCCTGTCTCTGTAAGACTCAGTTTAGGCTGTGCCTCTACCAGGAAGCACTTCAGAGTCCCCCATAGGCTTTGCTGGTCCAGATATAGCATGGAACTGGATGCTTTGTTTACTGCAATGAAAAGACCAGAAAAAGTCCCTGGAGCTTGGATCTGAGAAAAACAGAGAATAAACAATCAACACAACTGGATATCTACCTTGCTGAGTGCAGGTGATAAGTCTGGGAAATACAAACATAGTTAAGCAGAACAATGTGAATGGGGAATGTAAGAAGGATGGGGAAATGCTACATTGAACGGAGTGAGAGGGTGGGGCTCATCCAGAGGCCTTAATGGGGTGCAGGGAGTCTGGGTTGGAAATATCTGGGGAGAGAAGGGAATTGCTGCCTGGCAAGAGCATCTGTATTAAACTGATAGAATTCCAGCGTAAGCGGAATTGACAGTTTAGTTTTCCAAGTATCCTTTCTGTAGACAAATGTACATTTCCATTAGGATTTTTGAAATTCTAAAAACAATCCCAGGACAAATCCCCCCCACATCCCCGTCCAATGAATACTTTGTGGACTATTAGTAACCTGGAACTTTCAGTCAGGAGTACAGTTGTACCACTGAGCTTCTGTGGACCACAGTAGCTGCTGGACTCGCCCTGTGAAATACATGCTCCCTGAGTATTTCCTACTTCTAGAGGACCAACCTGGTGTCTGCTCTTCCTTCTGCAGTTCACATTCCTTTATGTTTCATCTAGTCTCAATTTTCAGTTTCCTTCCACATCATTACCTGTGAGTGTTTTCTGGTTTGTCTTTTGTGCTAAGTCTCTAAGTGCTGTTTGTGGGTCTGTCATCCCGTTCCCTACCTACCCCGCCCCCGGTTGGCTAAGCCCCAGTGAAGAGGTGTTGTTGTAGTGCTACTGCCTTCTCTTTAGCAGCTTGCATCTGAGTTGGCGAATTCCTGGTACTTCCCTTCCCAGAGACGAACTCCAGCCCACCCTGCATGTCGTTTTAGGGGTCTTTATTGCTCCACATGAACTGGTTTACCCTTGTCCATTAAAATAAGAAAATAACTTTGCTGTAATATCCTCTGTTTTCACAACTACTTTTTTAAAGCAACCTGATTTTTTCAATATCATAATTTTATAT
Organism: Heterocephalus glaber; assembly: GCF_000247695.1. The sequence continues at coordinate 9,668,620 of NW_004624753.1, read as the reverse complement.
TTCCACATGGTTTTAGAAATGAATAGTAGGAGTGTTTTGATTCCTCTAGAGCCTCTTCCGCTAACAATACCATGATCTTAGTTAAACTAAGTTAATTGGCTCCAGACCTCTAAATGTGTGTGTATATTTCTGGGTTTAAAATGTCATTCTTCCAGTTATCTTATGTCTCTTCAGTTTCCATATATCAGGAATTTTATTTTTAGTTTTATTTTTGCATTGCTGGAGGATCAAATCCAAGGCATCATGTATGCTAGGCAAGTGCCTTACCACTAAGACCTGAACCCAGCCCTAAATATCAGGGTCTTTAAATTTCAGAAGATAATGTGTTTTGTTTCTTGGAGTGTCACACCCTAGAACTTCACAAGCTGTAGTTCTGCTTTTGGTACCGGGGAATCCCTGGCCCTCAAGCTGTAGCTCTTAAATAGGAGAGAGCAGAGTCTTGGTTCCTTTTCTCTCCCATGGTAGTCATTTAATGCTCATTGATATGATTAATTGATGTAGAGATTTTGTCGACTTGTGCTTGCTTCTAAGTCATCCTTTGGTTTTACAGATGCTAGAAAGGACAGAATCACCGTGTCCACAGACTTCAGAGAAAGTTTTATTTCATTCTGTATATATCCTGTACTTATCACTGGATTGTGAATGATTTTGTTTTTTATTCTCTTGAATTTTTTTCATCAAGGCAGTAATTGTACATAGTTAAAAAGTCAAATACGGTAATATTTACAATGCTTGTCACATAAAATAGCATTCTATTGGTCTTCTCTCACTACTCCTTGCTAGCATTTCTCATGCCACTCTACCTGTCTCTTTCAACTTCACACTAGTGATTGTTTGGAGGTTAGCTCCATATCGTTATGTAAGATGATTATTCTGATATTTCTGTATTCTTTTATTGATTCTGGAAGATGAGGATTTAGCTTTCCAATAGCCTGTCATCCTAACATAGTTAAGTCAAATGCTATTAAAAAGTTAATCATGGGCTGGGGCTGTAGCTCAGTGGCCCTGCACCTGCCTTGCAAGCATAAGGTCCTGAGTTCAATCCCCGGTACAGGAAAAAAGAAAAGAAAAGAACAGTTAGGTTCAGAGAAAAAGATTACACTGAATCTAAAATAATAGAGTGCAGTATTTTAGAAAATTACAAATTGGTTTGTCTAGTGAATTTCCAAGGAAATATATTAAAAACAAAACATTAGAACCCGAGGTGTGAATATGTATGATTTTAAGAGAATAACTATCAAAATTTTGATTTAGCTATCATGTTAAAATAGGGCATGAAAAATCTTCATTTACTCAGATCTTGCAGTAGTTCCTGAATATGTTGTGTTATTTTCAAGTTCTAGCCAATCAGTGTCTTAATCACCAAATGTTTTATAGGAGCAGAGGTGAAAGTTTAGCCCTACTTAAGTGAATAAATATACTGAGACAAGCTGTTCTGAGAACCATAGATTTGCATTAAAAAACTCACAAGGGAAAAATAGTAATTGCCTCAGCAGGAGAGATGGAACATATTTTAAGATAATTGGAGACTGCCTTTTATGTGTTCTCTTTGGTTTAGTTTTGATTTCATGTACTTTAATTTGTTTCTCAATTTTTTTCTTAATGTATTCTAAAGAGTGTAAAACACTTCTGAGGATCTCATTTCTACTTGTGAAATTGCCTTCTTCAGTACCATTGGATGTAATTTTTTTGTCAGTCTTACAAGAAGAAAGTACCTCAGAATGTTTCAGCATTCTGACAGTAGTGGGAACTCTAAATGTACATTTTGTTTAAGTTCAAATGTACTGTAGCAATTTCCTTAGGTGGTGCATATTTTAAAATTTCCTTCCTTTCTTTTTTTCTTTTTCTTTCTTTCTTTCTTTCATGTTTGATTTCTACAGGAACCATTTTTTCTTTTATTCATATTTTTCATCATTTTTATCTGAATAACCTACATTTTCACTTACAATTTAGCTTAAGTGATGGTTATTAATCATTCCTTTGACAGGTATGGTCAGAGGTGGTCTAACTGAAGATGTTCCTTTATTTACTGATCACATGAGGCTAAATATTCAACTTTTGCTTCTTTTTGCAAAGGCACTGAGACGTGAGTTAAAGGAGAAAGAATATTCAGTCTTGAATGCTGTAGACCAAGCTCGAGTTTTCCTGGCTGATCAGCCAATTGAGGCCCCTGAAGAACCACAAAGAAACCTGCAATCAAAAACAGGTGAGACTGGTTTCTCTGCTACATCATAAAAAACACATGTTAGGAGAACAAAAACCCAAGTAGGAAATCTCCTTACACCATTCATAATCTAATTCTTAAGACTTTTCTTCTAAATATTTCATCAAGTATGTCATTATTCAGTAACTATCTAGATTCTTAAAATAAGGAAATAAAATTGTGGGATACTTCAATGTCATTATTTAAAAAGGAAATTAACTACAGAAAAAAGAATTTATGTAAAAAGCATACTGAAACTACAATAACTTTTTTAAGAAATAAAAATGTATATTTCCCTGTTATATAAAAATGTGTATATAGTTGTAAATTAAGACAAGTTAGTAAACAGTTACAAGTAAAATAAATTATTAATATGCAAGAGTAAATATTTCAATATTTTAATATTTATAGAGTAAGATTTTTTTAAACTTCTTTTTTCAAAGACAGTCGAACACTCTTTACAAGTAGATAAGAGCATTTCACTTAAAAATAACCTATTATACTTAGGTATTTTTGCTTAAAATCGACACAGGAGCCACTGTACTAGCAAGTGTCAATCCGTCATATAGTAAATTCAGGAGAAAAGTTGTAATAAATTTTGGAGCCCATATATATCTGTGTTATGATTCTTTTCACTGCAGACAATAAAAGCATTGTGAAGTATTTGAAGAAATAAGCATGTGATTCAAAATCCTTTTCCATCCTTCATGTCACACAGCAGAAGCCCCCCGGAGGAGTGCCCTGTCCTGTGGTCAGCTGCCCAGATCACATGGGGCTGCCTCTTGCAAGGACAGCAGAGCTGGAAAGCTCTGCATGCCTGGGCTGGCACCACCCAGATGTTAGCAGGGCAGCCTTTGTGCTGTGCAGCTTCCTCGTGGAAGGGATTTTCAGCCCAATGCATTTCCCATCAAGTCCCTGGTGTGCTGGAACCTTTGAACCTAGTTTTCTATGTGTGTACATGTGTAGCATGCGTGTACACACACATGCAGGCACACAGAACACTTGGGTCTTCTTTAACATCACTTTTTATTTCCTGCCAATGGTATCACTGTGCTTCCAGGGATCCTGCTGGGAGTTTAAGTCATTGTCAAGTCTCCCATTTTCATCAAACCTCATGGCCTACAATTCACTCAGAATTGTTATTTATGTCTTTGAAGAATTATTCTTTCTCAGTGCAGTTGGCCCTGCATTTCTTTGGGTTCGGTATGTATCGATTCCAGTGACTATGAACTGAGATGATTTGGAAAAACAAAACTTCATCTGTGCTGAACATGTACAAACTTTTTTTCTTGTCATTATTCCTGATGCAATACAGTGCAACAACTATTTGCATAGGATTTACATTGAATTATGTATTATAAGTAATCTAGAGATGATTTAAAGTATATATGAGGGTATAGGCAGGTTATATGCAAATAGAAAGCCATTTATACAAGGGACTTGAGCATCTACCATTTTGGGGGTCTGTGGGGTGTCGTAGAACCAATACCCTGCTCTCTGTTATATGTGTATTATTTAGGCCTGTATTATGCATAAACACGCGTTCAACATACATACATATATGTACCACACTGTACTGTTATTTCCAGACTCTCAGCCTTTTGTCTAGAGTTTTGGAATAATTTTAGCCAGAATGAGTTGCTGGTTTTTGTAACACTTGTCATGTTGCAGGTTTCTGTTTCCTGTATGTCCCCAGGGCTTTTTCCAAATGTCATGTCTTTAGTTAGGTCTTCTCCAGCATCTTTGAATAACAATGTTTGTTATTCAAAGTATCCCAGATTTCACCTATTTATCATACCATTATTTCTCACCTTCGCATCCCAGTCTGAGGAATGCAAGCTCAGTGTAGAACAAGATTTGTTTTTTCCCTGCTGTAGTTTGTAATATCTAGAATACTGTCTGACACACAGTAGGGCTTACTTATTGAATGGATGGATGTGTCATCTGAGCATTAGCAGGAATGGATAAAGTAGTGTAAGACACATTTGTGATAGGTTCAATTTATTTGGAAATCAAAACTAGCAGAAAGGGGTGAGAAAGCAAACAGAAACCTGCAGGTGCTTGACTGTGCATCCCAAGAGAGGAGGACTTTGAAGGTCAGAGTAGAGAGGGTGAATGCTGAGCAAGTCACAGGAGCATGGGCGGGCCCTGTCCCCAGCATGGCCATCCTTCCTGGAAGGGTTCTCAGCAGAGAGCTCAGCAAGGGGTGTGGTCAGCTCTGTGTAAGAGATGAACAGCCCAGCCTGGTTGTCGAAGGCCTTTACCTGGATAGAAACTGGGGACAGGAGCGTGTGTGCATGTGTGGTATAGGTCAGATGGCAGAGAACAAAGTCAGACCGAACATTTCTACTTCATACCACAAGGAAGAAGATACTAGTAGAGTTCTGTTTGTTTTTTCTTTTTAACTTGGGTGAAAAATTACCTTACTCAATTTAAAGTCTTTTTCCATCTGTTTTTCTTGTCTCCTTGCTTCCCCAGGACTGCAGAGAAAGTCAGTAGTACAAAAGGTTGTTAGCTCACCGAAGCTTCCTTTTGCTGTAGATTCTTCTTAGTGGTCAGTCATTGAAAAGTTGAAAAGATAATCATCGGGCTGGGGATTTAGCTCAGTGGTTTTGCCACAAGGTCCTGAATTCAATGCCCAGTTCTAAAAAAAAAAATAATCATCATCATCTTTTGAGGTCTTAATTTGCTATGACATTCAGGATGTTTCTAATCATCCGTTTTTAATACCACATCTAGGAGACAAGAAAAAAAGTTATTCTTTTGTTTTGTTTTATACTTAGCAATTTTCATACTCTCTCCTTTTTTGATATTATTTTCTGTAATGCTGGCTGATTTTTACCTCCTGTTAAAAGTAAATGGAAGAAAATTACCCATAATAGCTTTCACACTTTTTTTGTTTACCATGACTTATGTACAGCTGCTTTCAAAAATAGAGAACATTTGAACATTAGTTATCCTGTGTGACACTAAAGTACTCAGTGTTGGAGGCTTTAGTGTGGGAAGAAATCTTACTATGGTTTTGTTCAGTTTTATTTAATGAGCACTTTTTGAATATGTTATGTGCACCATGCCCTGGGGTACCAAGAAGCATCCATCTCCCTGCTTTTAATTCCAGAGAACACTTTTCTCCATAATTTTTCTCTTTTAATGCTTGTTCTCTTCCTAGCCCCCCCCATTTTTTCTGTTATCATTTTTTACAGTTTTATTTTTTAATATTTAAAAACCAATACTAATATTACCACCCTCTATTAGGCCCTTTTCATCTTTTGCCAGACACCTTTCATTACTTTCCTAATTGGTCTCTCTGAATGAATGTAGACACTGGAAAGAAATAGCTGAAGCATGGCATGGGCTTTAAGGCCTCCAGCAGCCCCTGGCCATGGGATCAGGCTCCCTTCCCTGGCATGAGTGCTGTCTGCCAGTGATGTAGCTTCAGCTTCTCTGCGCGGCCTCATGGCATGCCTCTCTGCTCTCCATATTTGATATCTCCACCAAACTTTTCCTGCTGTTCTTCCGGAATTCTCTGCCTTGCCTTTATCCTATTGCTCATCCTAGCTTTTCTGCCTGTAGGTTCTTCTTACCTTGTCTCCAGCTCTCCCTTCCCAACTCAGCTCAGGCTTTGTGTCTCTCTGGGTGTGTTCCCTTTCTGAGCCCTTTCCCATGATTTCCTGGAACGCATTGTCATGTCTATCCCTGGGTTTCCAGTATCTGTTCCAGAAGCTCAGCCCTTCCCAGTTCCTTAGTGACCATTTCTATTTATTGAGAATCTGAGAGTGAAAAATGATCGGAGCAGCCAAGATAGACCTGATCTGGAGAATACAGTGCAGATTTGCCCCTGCTCACAGGCAGACACTCAGGGCTCACCAAGCTGTATGAAGTCACTCTTCAGACAGGGCCATAACTTGCTAGAGCCAATGTCCAGTGAACTAGGGGTAATTAGCAAAATGGGAAATGCAAAGGTGGGCAGGGAGAAATGACCCTGACAGTCTGACAGGAATGAGAGCAAAGGCTATTATAGAGTGGATATGTGAGCAAATCAGAGAAGTCTTTGGGGCTTTTTACAATAAAAGAAAAACTGAAACTCAGAATTATGGTTTGCTTATTTTTCAAAGATAGATCATAAATCATTTAAGAGAAGGTATAGATATTTATATGGTGTAGGGAACAGGGAAAGGGGACGTTACTAGAACCTCTGCAGTAAGTCCTAGTCTCCTGCGAGCCACGGCAGCACAAGGCGAATTGCAGGAAAGGTAGAAAAATGAGACTGAGAAGAAGCTAAGCTTTGGGTCTGATCAGTGCTGCTCTGGGTGGCAAAGACGAAAGCCCTTAGCTTACCACACTTTTTATTCAGTACATCAGGAAAAACAAATGTAACAAATGACTTGCAGAGAGTTCAGTACATCCGCCTAAATAAGATGGTAACAGTCCAAGAACAATGAGGAACTAAGTAGATGTTTGTTCCTCCCAGGATGTTTCTTGTCCTGGAGAATCACAGCATCACTGGATCATTGAGGTCTCAGTTGTGACCGGAGGCCAAAATGGAATTATGTCATGGAATTCCATAGCTGGGCTGTAGGCAAGAGAACTAAGCTAACCAAATGATTTTTCCCTAAAATTATGTAGCATTGCTCCTGACAATATGGTATTTTAATGAATTTCCTTCCAAAATTATAACCATAAGAAAACAGTACTAAATGAGTGACATGTATCTGTCTGGAAAAATTGAGCTATCAGAATAAATCATTCTGTTGTTAAAAGATTATTAAGTAAATATGATTTTTAACTGAACTAAAATTACTTGAATAATTATAGAAACTTTACAAAGTTTACAACTTTGTCAATAGTCCCTTTATCTTGTTTAACAATATGGAAATAATTTCATTTGATCGATATTATGTCAATAAGTAATTTCCCCTTGTAATGCAGTTGAGTTGTTTTTATTTGATTATTAGTGCTCGGTCTGCTTAAGAAAAAGTAGAACAGTGGAACAACAAAATTGTTCTTTCTACTTTTTAAACCACTTTCAGATTTATTCTCTGAACTATCTCTATGAGTTAAACAAATCATAAGTTATGATTTAAAATAAATACTAACACATAGGACAAGAAAATATTGCAGGGCTGCCCATGGTCATCCAGGTGAGGAAGGGTAGATGCAGGAACAGAGGACGAAGCCGAAGCCCTGGCCTTTTGACTGACTTTGGCTCATTGCTTTAATTTCTTTTTCTGCTCGCCATGAGCTATCGGGCCAAAACCTCCTCGCTCTTTCTTGACTCTCGGGGTCTAGAGTCGCTGAATTTTGCACACATAACCCGTGTTTTCTCCCTTCATGCTGCTGATCTCTCTTGCTGTTACCGGTCCCAGATCTGAATTCCTATGAAAACCACCCAGCTTCTAACGAAGCTGTGCCAGCCGCTGTGGGACTCAGAGCCACAGGCAGCCTCAGGCACTCATCCAGGCCCTGACCTCTGGAGGCGGACAGGAGTCACAGCCTTCTCCTGGCTCTTGCCCGCAGGTCCATTCAGGTTGAAGGTCACATCTGCTCAGGGTACTTAGTCTTCTGTCTCAGTCCCTTGTTTCTTCCACACACAGACCCAGGAGCAGGCCGGGAGCAGGGCCTGCCCCTCACCCCAGTGCACATGTTTTATGATTTGAGCTTATGGAATCAGTCACTAAGTAAAACAACTATTGATTTTATGGAATAATCTACCTTCAAGTGTTTTAAAATTTATTCATTTTATATATATATATATATATATATATATGTATTTATATATGAGGTGATCAAAAATGCAGCGGATGTTTAAATTTAAAAATTTATTACAGTAAAAGACACATTGCCATTAAGTCTCCCTCAAAATCCTCTTCCTTGCTTTGAACACATTTGTCCCATCATGCTTGCCACGTTCTGAAGCAATCCTGGAAGTCTTTTGCCTTGAGTGTTTTTAATTGTGCTGTCCTGGCCCCCTGGATGTTGTGAATCCATTCAAAATGTTTGTCTTTCATGGTCAGTTTGATTTTGAGGAAGAACCAAATGGTGACCGACCTGGTGAATAAGGTGGATGAGGACACATAGTAATGTGTTTATGACCCTTACTTTCCCTTGGACAGTGCTGGGCAGTAGTGTTCACCAAATTTTTTATTACACCTCTTAAAAAAACTCATGAAAGAGGACTTCAGAACTGCTTCAGAAAATGACAGGAATGATGTGGTGGGTGTGTTTGAAGCAAGAGAGAATATTTTGAAGGTGATTAATGGCAATGTGTCTTCAACTGTAATAAACTTTTTTTAAACTTAAAGCATTCACTGTACATTTAGATTGCACCTTGTATATAATAGACTCTAGACAATGAGAGTCAAGAAGGACCATAGGTCAGTGGCTGGCTAGATGGTATATGTATATATATATGGTGAGATATGTATATCTTACATAGTAACACATTAATAAATATATAAAACATATATATATATATATATTGTTGTTGTTGTTGTTACACAGCTTGTGTTTAGATGTCCTCCTAAAGCCTCATGTGAATGAGGTGGGGCTATTTTGGAGGTGGCTGAATCTAGAATGCATGATTGATTCACAGGGGGGCTAGGCATGAGGGTACTAGGATTAAGGGTGTAAGTGCTACCCACCCTATGTAGTCTGAATAAGATAAAAGTGGCCGGGAGAACACTCTTAAGGTCCCTTGTTTCTGCTGTCTTCTGCTGCCCTGAACTGTTGCCCGCTGCCGTGTGCCACCCAGCCTTGGAGCCAGCCAATTATGGACTGAAACCTCTAGGAACTGTGAACCAAATAAACCTTTCCCCTTTTAACTTTGGGTGTTGGATATTTTTTCTCAGCAATGAGAGAAAAGTAACTGACACAGTATTAAACTGCATACATTACTGACAGTGTCGCCCAGTATGTGTATATATATATATGAAAAACTTATATGAGGAAAAATTCTTCTGCTTTTGATTTTTTTAAGAGTAATGAAAAACAATTGAGACAGGAAGTGTAGCTCCTTACTGGAAGGGTGCTATCCTTGCATGCACAAGGTTCTGGGTTCTATCCTCAGTACTAACAAAAAATAAAATTGTGTTATGTTGTTCATTAGTTTTCCTATGATACAACAAGCATTATTTTATTCAGGTTATTTGACCATCATTTCTGCTTTAGTCTGGTAAAATCTGTTTTGGTTCATTGAAATGATATTTCATTGGGCTGGGAATTTAGCTCAGTGGTTGCATTGCCTGCCTCACAAGCACAAGGTCCTGAGTTCAATCCTCAGTACCAGAAATGATATTTCTTTAATAATCATAGAAAAAAAACAGCCTTAATTAATTACAGTGTTTGTGCATATATAGTTGCATATATGTGTTTTGGATACATAACTTTAAATAGTATATTAACAGTAATAATCACTTTTTCAGATGAAAAATATAGGATTAATGCTTTTTTCTTTGATCTTTTGCTGGCTATGTTTATTAGTAATATTTAATATTTTAACTCAGGCTATACTGTTTGCTTTTAATTGTTAAATGTTTCATATTTTCAAGAGCCAAGTTTTAGGAGTATTTCTCTCTTATGTGAAGTTACATGTATCTTATGATATAACAAAGAAGCCATAGGTGACATTTTTCAGTTACTATGTCAGTCCATTTTATTACGCCAGCATTAGCAAATGTGTGCGAATAAAATTTCATGATCATTCTGAATGAAGATGTAAAATTATCATGTAGCTTAATAGAAGTTACGTTTCCACCAATTCTCAGTATGACTTAAGGTGACATTATTTCCTCACATCTAATAAAGTGAGGCCAGGTGACACATTACCTCACAGAAGTCATTGGGCTGGTAAAACTAACAGGTGTTTTTCCCAAGGCTTCCCACCTCCCGTAACAGCTCTATGGGTTAGAACCCAGTTCACGGCAGACAGCACAGCTCTGGGCCCTCTCACCGGGGAATGATTGGTCCCATAGTCCAGTCACCTTCAGCGCAGGGATGCAGCTGGCTGCAGGGCTGGAATGCCACCCAGAAGCCTTTCCTCCATGTCTCTCTTCTCTCTGCCTCTCTCTACAAGTTTGGTTTTCTCAGGTTTTGTCTGAGAACAAAATGTTTTTATCTCACAACCTCATGCCAGGAAGGGAAAGAGAGCCCTTCTTTAGGATTGATTCGCTTTGAGGAACAGGACCCAGGTCTTCTGGGATTGGAAGACCCCTTTGTCCATATCATGCCAAATGGAGGAAGAATTAACTCCCATAGAAGAAGGGATAAGTGAGAAATGTTAGTCATAAATAGCCACAATGAGCCAACATTGATTTATCAGCGGTGACAGCATTCCGGGTACTGTGCCGAGTACCTCACATCTTGTTTTGCATAATATTCCTACCAAGTGGGATACATATGAGTACTGTTCCCATTTGACGGATGAGGAAATGGAGAGCTGAGAGAGGGTTAGAAGCTGCTGCCCCGCATGAGAGAGCTGAATAGGAATCAAGGTTATGTCGCTAAACTTGATGCTCTCAGCCCTAGAATGTCCTGTCTTAACTACCTCAGCCATCATCCATCTTTATAGATGGTCAGTAGAGGTGAGATTTTATTTTCTACATTCTTTTACTGTAAAGAAATTCACATGTTACAGAAATATGTTCCCTACCTCTCCCATTGTTGCTGCTTTTCCCGTACTGAAATGCCACATTGCTTAGTAGAATCACAGGCCACCTCACTGATCTCCTACCACTGAGGGAGAAGGTGTTCAGTCAACAGTAGACTTTCTCTTTTTAATTCTCACCGAGAAACTTGAAGTACACATAATTGCTTTCGGGCCTGCAGGCCACAGCGATAATTTAATTAGCTTCTCAAGTCCAGATTGCATTAGTAATGTTGTGGTATTTGTAAAGGAGCTGAGAAATCACTTGGTTTCATGGATAGGTCCATATCATCTTTATGATACTGTTATTCAAAGATATAAGCTAAACATTAACAGGTTAATCTACTCTGAGGAGTCTCTTGTCCTTGTCACCCTTATAATTTACTAGATGAATATAATTTTAAATGTTAATCAGCAGTGGCACTTGATGATGCACTTGTAATCTGGTTCATGATGAATTGTCATCAGTCATCGTACAGAATAGAAAATGGGTTGGGTCTCCCTAAACACTGAGTGGAACAGTTCAGAAAAATGAAGTTAATCTTAATTACTTAATCAGGATATTTAGGAAGAACAGAGTTCCCATTATTTAATGAGAGACATGTTGTTTATGAGAGAGAGAGAGAGAGAGAGAGAGAGAGAGAGAGAGAGAACAAACAGAATAGAGAAGAAAGCACCCAAGATGGGAGAAATTAAGTGAAACAGAGAGAGCCAGCAATTGGGCCTTTTCCCTTAGATTCTTTTGGGCTAATCAAGCCAGTTTGCTTTTGTGAAAATCTCTAGCAATGTGTAAATCTCCCAGAATTAGTGATAAGATGAGAAAAGGAATTTAAGAAAAGGAACCTTTGTTGAGGACGTCCTATGCACCAGACATGTGCTGGTAGCCTTATAGATGTTAAACTGAGGTTGAAAGAGATGAGGAAAATACCCAGGATTATCTAACTCCTTTGTATTGGAACTGGCATATATATGATCTTATCTTCCCTGGCCCCAAACAGTCCAGCAGTGAAAATGTTACTTACAGTTTTTGTTCTTTGTCTTAATATTTTCTTTTTATTTTTTAGTGAAAGACAACACTGAGATTACAAATACATACAGAAATCAAATAGTACAAGTAAGCTAATTAGCATTACCATACTTAAAATGACTTTTAGGGTGTATCTTTTGTATTCACAATAAGAAATTTTATAAATACTTTATGTAGATATTGGAAGGAGGAAGAAAAATAAGTAGAAATATTTTATGAAGTCTCAATAAAAACTAAAGCTAAAAATTCTGTTCAGTTCAGTAATTACATGGAGGACTCACCAATCTCTACTCAGAGTACTACAACATTCAAAATGGAAAGAAAGGAAATGGGAATGAAATACAGCTTTAGAAACTAAGGGAAAAATTCACACTAGTGGTTGTAAATGTCAGTACCGCAAATGAGAAAAAATACAATAATGGAAATCTTTTTTTTTTTTTTTTTCTGTTACTGGTACATTTTAGGTATACAATACGTTTACATTTATCATTGGGTACTTATACCTGTACATGATGTATCTTGGTTCTTATTTTTTCCCCATTACCTGTGTGCCCTTCACCCCTCCACCCTTCCCTGTTTACAAAGACTTTGTTTCCATTTTTTCCTTTTCTCTTAATTTTTCCTTTCCCTTTTTTTTTTTTTTTTTGGTACCAGGGATTGAACTCAGGTCCTTGCACTTGCGCAGTGGACAGTGAAACCACTGAGCTAAATCCTGAGCCTCCTTTCCCTTCTTTCCTTTCCCCTTCCCCTCCCACTTCCCCTACCCCTTTGGACCTTTTCTTCCTGTTTCACATTATCTGTTAAACATTTTAATCCTTATTTACACTTTCAGTTTCTCACACTAGAGAAACTATTTGGTATTTACACATGTGTGTCCTATTTATTTCATTTAAGAGTATGGCCTCAATATGCATCCATTATCTATAAATGTCTCTAGTTTCTCATTCTTTATGGCTGAGTAGTACTCCATTTTATAAAAAAAAAAACTACGTCTTCTTTATCCAGTTTCCAGTTGATGGGCACTTGGGCTTTTTCCAAGCTTTAGCTCTTACAAACTGTGCCACTACAAACATGGGTGCACATATATCGCTATGGTATGATTCTTTTAATTCTTTTGGGAAGATACCCAGCAGGGGAGTAGCTGGGTCAAATGGGACCTCTAGTCCTAGTTCTTTGAGGTATCTCAATAATGGAAATCTTTATTAAAACAATAGTGGAATGATCCATTTATATCATTATTTCATGCTTTCATTCAAAAACATTTTAAAATTTCTTTACATAAGCATACAAGGAGATTTTCTTTTGCTCTATTAAGATTTCTTTTTATTTTTTCTTTCCAGTTTTCTCTTCCTTTGTTCCTTTTTATTTTTGATTCAGTACTAAGGGGTGCTGCACCATTCTGTTACATTCCTCAGCCCTTTTTATTTTTTGTTTTGAGACAGAGTCTCCCTAAGTTGCCCAGGCTGGCTTCAAACTTGGAATCCTCTTGCCTCTGTCTTTCAAGTGGCCTAAATTTCTTTGAGATATACAGATACTCTGCTTTGCTTATGTGATTGACTCTAGAGGTAAGATGAATTCTTGGAGTAAAATGTGTTCCTAGCATGGGAAAACAGGAATTGCACTGATGTGGCTGAGCCGAGCAAACTGAAGGCCTGGGTGGGAACAACTAGAGGTGGCAGATTCCAAAGTCGGTCTCTGCTCCTGGTCCAGGTTGCTTTTCTACCTGTATTCCAAGGAAGCATGTTCCAGCCTTTCTCCTCAAGGTGTGAAAGAGCTAGTGACATAAGGTTATACAATTAATTTGCGTATCATAAACGTAATGGGACAGGGGAGAAACATTCAGGATTGAGCTTTCCTCTCTTCTGATTTCCTTCTGTTCCTCCTGAAATATCTTTGTAACACAATAATGGATGTTGCTGTTTAAGTAGCATAACATAGGAACAAAATAAATGTAACGTTTATGATTTATAACAGAGGATTTATAAATAAATGAACCTAAAAATCAAATATATTGCACCCTCAGAGTTTGGCCAGTTAAGTGGAAAGACCTGAAGGGTCAGAAGAGTGCAGAGCAACTGAGCAAATGTGCTTGCACACACACAGGCACACGCAAATACACACACACACACTCTTAGGGAGGTAGGAATGTGACAGAGGAAGAGCCCTCCATCTCAGAATGGTCAGTAGATTGGTTTCACTTTATCCCGCTGTTTCCTCTGCCTCTGGGATCAGTCTCATTTGCTTTTCAAATGCAGATGACATTTGCTCTGACCTCTGAGCTTCCCTTGCTCCCTGGCCTCCCCTGTTTAGTGGCTCTGCTAGGGTTTGACAGCTGAGGATTGGGGTGGAAATGCCCAGTGAGCTTTGGCAGAGACACCAGTTTATATTACAATCTGTTCTCTCCTGACTCCTATGGAACCACCCAGGAAGCAGCGACTCAGTGACTTCTAGCCGCAGGTCTCGCCTGGACCAGGCAAATTAGTATTATCCTTGGTAGTGTCAGCCTTCCAAAACTAACTAACTAACTAACCAGCTAACTAACTCTTAGTGTGGTTTCTACCTGATACCAAGCTTCAGAAACACTGGTTGAGAAAATTCTCCACTCTTGCAGGCACAGGGAATTGAACCCAGGACCTTGACACTGAGCTACATCTCCAGCCCCTTTCTTATTTTTCACTTTGACACAGGGTCTCGTTAAATCCCTCAGTTGCTCAGGACTGGTTTGTGAGCCTCCTGCCTCAGCCTCCCAGAATGCTGGGATTACAGCTGTGCACCAGAACACTCAGCTAGAATATTTAGAAATTTTGAAGGAACATGGGTCTTTTCATTTTCAAATGACAGGAATTTTTTGAAAGAATATAATCACTTCCCTTTATTTCATTTTTTTCTGCCTTTTTGAAATATTAACAAAATTTTTCACCCCAGTTTGACATAACTTGATAGTTCTCATGTTGCGTCTTCTGATAGTTTCACAAATGTTCTGGAAAGTTTTGGTTTCATTTTTTATATTGCTTTCTCCTTGGCTAAAGTTGCTGCCACAGGATGTACTTTTATTCCGACTGAAAAGTGATTATTTGATGTTTCCTCTCTGGCAAACAGATGGCAAACTGCATGTAGAGCTTTGCTCTCCTTCTCAGTAGCTGTTGGAGTGGGGATTACATAATAAATACTACAAAAGGACTGCTCAGTCGAAAGATTTTACAGTAAGTGAAGACAAAAAAGTCACAGCCAATCCAAAATGTTTTGTCACAGGACAAAGGAGCCCATGTCTGTCTCTGAGAGGGGCTATTTAACGACTGACTCAGAAACAGTCTTACTTTTTCCAAGGAAAATCATCATAATTAAGTTGTCTCTTCTAAAATTAGTAGTAATTTTTTTACAATAGTCAGTGAAACTCAAGTGCTGGAAGTATATTTTTGAGAAAGCGCGAGTGACTTAGTAACTAACACAGGTGTTGCTGTCAGAAAACTCGTCCCTGCCATCTCTTGTGAGGGCTGCTAGCAAGGACTTTTTCATCTCTCACACAGCATTTAATATTTATATAAAAATCTAGCATATAAATCACATATATTTGCACTTTATGGATATCTTGAAGGGATAAGAACCTAAATAAGGTGTGCCTTTCTAATGGCAGGCCTTATCAGAAAAGTTTCCTTCAGGAAACCTGGGAATTCTGAGGTGTGGCCTGGGTTAGGGCTTTTCTCCAACCTTCTGGGCTTCGTCTCCTGATTGCTGCTTGAGTCTTGTTCTGTAATTCACTTATTTTCTTTCTTACCTGTACTGGTACATTTCAGCCTATCCACAATTGTGGGACTTTCTCCTTTTTTTCCTCCATTCATTTGCCAAAGCATTGTTCAAGTCTATCTGTAGCTTCTCAGCAAGTAAGCAACACAACTCACAGCATTGCAGTTGCTGAAGTCTTCATATTCTGCTAGGTTCCCATAGATTTATTGCAGTTAAACTGCTTTTATTTTTTTTTCCCCCATTAAGTTTATTGGTACATTTTCAGTATAAAATACCGTTACATTCATCACTGGGATCTTGTACCTTTACACGAGTATCTTGGTTCTTATTTTTTTTCCCCTTCCCTTGCCCTCCCTTC